>JAUMJJ010000067.1:25900000-27100000 GCA_033556795.1 Tapera naevia
TAGGTGTGCTGGTCTACTGTTTTTTTATTGAATATGCAGGTGTCACATCTTTAGACGTTATCATGCAAGTTTGGTGTTTTAAAGCATGATTTACTAAATCAGTCTATCTGCTAGCAAAGATTCTGCTCTCTATTCTACATAAGTTGATCCTGTCTTCCCAGTAGCCTATATTCTTCAGAGAACATCCTGTGGCTGTAGAAACCAAAGCCTCAATGATGATGCCAACCACGAAGTCAGGTATTGATCTGCATGATTCATTGACTTCTGCCTGCATCGCTATTTCAGACTGGCAATATAGAGGAGACCACTTGAGCCTTTAATCCTTTTTCTTGTGCCTCTGAGACTCTAAAGTCCTGCTTGATCTTGCTCAGGTTCTGTTTTACCATGTCATTGATGCCAGCATGGAAAAGATTTAAGGGTTAATAATCTGGTTTAACCAGTTGTGACAATCTCTCTGTGGCACGCCAGATTTTGGCTCCTGTTAAGCAGCTTTCCCTTGACTGTTTCCAGGCTGGTAGATGCGTGCCTCAGTGCCTCTCAGCAGAGAGTTTTCCACTACTAGGACTGTCTGACTTCTTTTGCAGCTTTTTGTACGTGCTGTTGGTGGGGCTTCTCTCAGTGAATCTTGCTCATTGTTTTTTGCTGCAGAACCAACAGCTACCTGGGGTGATCTTCCAGGCTGCAGCCTAAATATACAGGTGAGCAGAGCAGGCAGCAGTCTGACAGTTAACAGAGTGCACCAACCTTCCCATACACCCTTCCAACACATATTACCGCACAAACTTCTGACACAACTTCAAGCTGATGCTGCTTCCTAATTGGAGTAATTTTTTGTGAACCCTGTTTCTGGTGCTCCCTTTGGGCTGGCTTTTTGCAGCTTTCCACAGTTTGAAATGGCCAAGAAGACAGCCAGTACCACACAGCTCTTCTCTACACCTCTTTTGAGAGCTAGCTGGTCCCTCCACAAGTACAGAGTTCAAAGGTGCCGGGGGTCCAGAAACCTTCTCAGCTACCTGCTGGAAACTTCACAAGCTTCACATTCCTCTTAGCTACTGTTGGTTTTGTTAGTGTCAGGTTCCCATGATTTGGCCTTCTCATTTTGCGTCTTCTAAGCGTAAAAGCCAACAACAATAGAAGCTGCACTCTAGATAACAGGTTAGGCTGCTGTCTGTCACCTATTGCAAAGATGTCTCTGCGGAAAATACCAGTAAACAAAATAATGGAACTGAATCTTCATTTCAGTGTCGTGTTAAGGTCTGTAGCAATTATTTTTTTCTCCTGAATCATAACCAAAGGCAACCATGCTGTTCTGCAGGTGTGTGAAATAGAGGATTATGTGACACCATTTTTCCCAGACTACTTCCAGCAAATATACAACTGATAAAACTGATATAATGAGAGAAAATTTATTTTTTCTTTTAACTTCTATTTCTTAAAGCTTTACTGGATTTATTAAACACGTTATTATCAGATTGGCAAGCATTATTTCTTGATAATTCATAATATCTCTTTTGCTCTTCATGTATTCATGATCCAGTTTTAGAACCTTCTTCATGCATTTGTTAGCTTTGTCTTCATGACTTCTGGTACATTTTAATAACCGTGCCTTTAAGTATTGATCATTATGTGCATCCTTAGTTTATTAAGTAGGAGTTAAAAAAAGATCTATGTTCATATGATTTCATTATATTGAAAGTAACTCTATTTAATAAAGTGTGTGAAGTAGGTTACATATACCTACCTATAAAAAAACAGTTTGTTCTGAATTTAAACCCAGGTAACAATTATTATTAATGAGATCTTCAATAGTTACATCTGCATGGGAAAAGTCAGCGTGTAGTTTTAAATCTCTTATATTACGTATCTAATTTTCCCAATTTGCTTTTGACTAATCCTCTAACATCCTAACTCAAGTGCCTATCATTAGCTACCTAAAGTCACACTAAACATTAGGCTGTAGGTAATCAACTATGAAAACAAAATCCCTTTGTCAATGGATTTCAGCTACATACTAGCTCTTATTTTTTAATTTCCTTTTTCAAACTTCTGTCTCTGTGTGTAGGGAGCCTGTTTTAAACAAAATCTTCTCTTACTGTTTTCTTGCTTTCCCGTAACTGTTAATCTTTTGGCTTTGGGACAAATTCTGGTTCCATTGGCTGGGTGGGAGTAGAGCTAATGATGACATCAATAGGACTCAGATTTGTCATCTTCTTCATTTATACTATGTCTGATCAGCTCTATTCAAAAGAAACATGTTCTGAATCAAATCAGAGTCCTGTCCAATTCTATCTGACCAAACTGTGACTGCTAAAACCTTGTCAGAAACCTTGTCAGAGAGTTCTCCCAGGCAACATATGAGTCTCTTAGAAATCCTCACCAGACTTTTCCACGTGGTGCATGCACAGGCCACATTAAGGCTAAATTGTGCATTCCTGTATGCTTAATCCCACTAATTGCACTGAAATAAAAAAGGACCATCAATTGGAGTATTTATTAGTCTTACTGGGACAGAAAAGTCCCTCCTGATGAAGTTGATGCATCCAAGGTAATCCTTGATTTTCCGTCTAATGTGTTGATTGGTGTTAAGTTCAATTCAGAACATCCTGCTAGCACCTGACATAGACTGATAGGACAAGTTTCCAAAATCTAGTCCTGTAAAAGTCAATGGCAATAGTCCTATTTATATCAATACAACCATGATTTGTCAGAGACAAGGTCTTGTGTCCGTTATGCCATCATAAAGACGCATAATTTTAATATCATTATCTGGATACTACTGTGCAGTGAATAACACAAAATTTTCCAGAAGAATTTGCATTAGAAATAAGAAAACATAATTTTCTACTCTTATAAGCATTTTGCAAAATTCTTGTGAATGTCTTTGTATTTAAAAAAACCCCACAAAATTGTTCAGAAAGTTCATAGCATCATTCTCTGCAAACCGGTAATACACTGATACAGTATGCATAATTATGAAGTAGTACATTTTAACAGAAGAAAAACCAGTCAAATAGAGGGTTAGTATGCTAATATTACAGGGTTGCCTTAGTTTTGGGGAAAACAAACTGTTACATAGGAAGAATGAATGCCATCAATTTAATTTAATTTAATTTTAGGCATTATTATGTCATACAAATCTAAGCTGGTAATCAGAGGTCACTTATATACAGTCAATGGAGGGATACTGACATGTCCAAGAGTGATTTATAGATACTTGATTTAGAAGGGAATACAAGTATCTATTTCTCTTCTGAGAAAGTGAAATGAGATGACTAGCACAGACACATAATTACTTTTTTAGATGTCTAAAGGTATATGAGATGAATCCCATTCTATGAAGTTAATTAAAACACCTTACAAAATATGACTGTTGAATTACTGTTTTCTTACACATTTACTCGTCATCCTGCCTTCTAAGGGGTTGTCTACACTCCTAAGAAGACAAGCAAACAAAAAAAAATTGTGTTTGTTATAGCCTCGGGGAAACTAGCATGAATAAGATACAAGTATCCTTAACACAAGATATTCTGCTTTTGCTTTGAATTAAACTCATTCAAATCACTTTCAGGTGAAGTAAAAGACTGATCTTAATGTACTTACACAGTTCTAAACTTACCATCCTTTCTGCATCGGAGAGGGCTAACAGCATACATTTATTATTGAGATCTTTTATTATTACTGCTTTCATTTTGGTATTCACGACCCCCTGCAGAAGGACAATTTCCTTTTCGTTACACTTTCCAAAATGTCTGTATGAATATGGGATTCAAATAGATTTCTTAGGCAACTCACCCATTTCTGTTCTGTGAATATTTACCAAATTTCAGGAGAACACCTTTGCTGGGAGTGATTAGTTTATGGCAGTACAGAGAGCTATCCCACTGGATAACTGTGAGAGCAGTCTCAGGCTCTGTCTTCTGGTGTCCTCTGGTCTCTAGCAAATGTCACTGTATTCATGCTGATGTGTTACTGCTCTGGTATTCAAACTAGTTTCTTTTAATGACTTAATTTTATAAATGGATAGGTTCTGAGGCCTGAGGTGACAATTACAATGCTCTAATGTGACTGCATAGCACAGGACGAGAATCGAAACTGAAGCTCAATGATTTTGCATGGGCTGCTCCCGCCTCGTTTGCTCCCCAAAAGTCATTTGACTTCATATTTCCCAGAGAATGTTGTCTGTGATCTCATAATACAGCAAGAAATTATGAAGCACTGCCATGCACATTTAAGAAAATTCACAATTAAGTTATATGTATTCTGCTAAGGGATATAAACAATTTCTTTTCTGGTATTCTGATAAGAACATTTTTTTAAATGTATTACAAACACTAAAATAAAAATGTTCTTCTGATTCAGGACTCGAGATTTGTAAGTTCTAATATATGATTTTATTTATGACAACCAAAATGATGAGGCTCTATCTGCTTAAATAAACATCCTTACTACTTAAATTACTAAAGAATAATCCTTGAAGGGACCTAGTACCAATTGTGTCTTTCCTTACTGATTATCTTATACTAAATCAGAATATGTTATGGAGACAGGTTGAAAGTGTTGGTGTTGTTCAGACTGGAGAAGAGAAGGCTCTTATAGCTGCCTTCCAGTACCTGAAGTGGGCTACAAGAAAGCTGGGGAGGGTCTTTTTAAAAGGACATGTAGTTTTAGGAAAAGGGGAAATGGCTTTAAATTGGAAGAGGAAGATTTAGATTAGACATTAGGAAGAAACTCTTCACAGTGAGAGTGGTGCGACACTGGCACAGGTTGCCCAGGGAAGCTGTGGATGTCCCCTCCTTGGGAGAGTTCCAGGCTCTGCTGGATGGAGCCCTGAGTAGACTGGTTTAGTGGGAGTTGTTGGACCCATGGCAGAGGTGTTGAAACTAGATGATTTTTAAGGTCCCATCCAACTCAAACCATTCTATGCTTCTATGAAAAATGTAATCTATATTATTTATATTCTTTTAATGAAAGGTATTGTCTTCTTATTGCAACTTAAAACTGAGTATGATAAGTGCCATGATTTTTACACCAAATCTTGGTCAGCTATAACAAATTCTGATTAAGTGTCTTATTTTAATGGAAATCCTTTATGTTTACACTGCCAAATAAAGGAAAACAGAGTTTAACTCTGTATTTCTTTCACTGTTTTATGAATCTCCTTAATGAAGGCAATACTGGGTTTATGTACTTGCCCACCTGTTTTATGATTCTTCTCAATTAAAGTTACAGGATATTTAAAAATATTCATATTTTAATTTTTATATTTTTCCATTTAAAAAAGGCTTAAATTTAAATCAAAGAAAGGAAAAACAAAAAATCACAAATGGCTGTAAAAATGAAATAACAGAGAGAAACTCCAAAATATCGCATAATTATAATTTTGTTACATTCAGGAACCATTATGAGAAAAGTACTTGAGCCACCAGACAGTTCAGTCACAGTAGGAAAAAAGACAGTTTTCAATGTGTCTTACAACATGCTATAAGACTCATGTCATTAAGACTTCTTAATCAAATCTGGATCAGAATATCTTTCAAGTCTACCTGTCATGTTAGATCAGAATTTTTAAGCTTTTAAACTGACAGTAGTAGTGTTGTCATCCTTTCAATCATGGTGATAAATTAATAAAAAAATATTTTTACATAATGTATCCAGATGTTAAATTGCAGATGATTTGTCCCTTTTCGTATGGCAAGAAGTTAAACAATTTTTATTTTATAAAAATGCTCAGGATTAAAAACAAAACAAAAGACAATGAATTGTTCTCTATCACATATAGCAGCAGCCAAATTAAATAATTTCTATTGTCCAAAATCTTATGTAAAAAAAAAATGTTTTCATTTTCAGCTGGTGAATTAAAATATAAACCATTTGCATGGTAACAAGATAAAGTGATACATCAGGAGAATTCTTTATTTCCTATGAAACATTAGTATATTCATTTCTGATGTCCCTCTGGGACCAGTGTCTTGCCCTCCTTCAACTACAGAACACCTATGCAGCATTCAGAGAAAGTACTGTGGTTTGTTTTATTTATGTCTCATTGTTTTCCTGCCATATTTCAGCTGGGTTCACACATACATAAATGAAGAAACTGCAACAAAACAATGCAGGCAGTCTTGAAAAAATTGTGTTACAGTAAATGATTAAAAATGAAAACTGGTCTTTGAGAAACAGAAAGAAAAAACGGAAAATTAAACACTAAGGAGATTAAACAGGGCGGCTTAATATTTTACAACAACAGATGGAAGCTTTTGCCTAGAACAGGAAGGAAATAAGGTAGTAAACCAATAATACCTTTAATATGTATCTGCATTTACTTATCATGCTACACGAAGCCAGCCTTATTGCTGATGGCCTGAGGATAAACATCTACGTTCTCAGAGCCAATATTACCTTTAGCATTTATATAAGATTGAATTATATGTAAAACTATAGAGATTGGGGACTGCTGGGTCTCTGCTTGTTTAGCATTGATTGATTTTTATACTAAATTTTATTTCTTGATATTATTTTTAACTTTCTTTTGTTGCTCTTTGACAATATAACAAAGGTATTTTGACTCTCCTTTTGTCTCTAGAAAAGATAAACAGTGTGATAGAGAATAGAGCTAGTAACTGTAGCTTTGCGGCCTGTTTTCGGTATTTGTGAAGCAGAATCCAAATGTTTCTGAGATAACAGCTGAAGAAGATTATTTATGCATGCATAAGTGTGAGTGTGTGTGCTAGTGTGAAAGTGGAAATTATAAGATAAATCATTACACGATGCATACTAGTGAGATAGTCTGGTTCATGTGTATTTGTCCATGCAGCTGGATTATTGGCATTATTTTGAACACACAGAAAATACAGCTGAGAAGCCTTTCTTGCTTTCTCCACAGGGCTATGTTTCTATTGACTGTTTTTAAATGCAAAATTGAAGTTGACATGGTTGGTTTATATGTAACTTTTAACACAATATTCCCTAGCACATGAAAACCTTCATGGCTGAAGACGTCAAATCATACTTCATTGACAGCACCTGTTAAGCTGCCAGGTCATACAGAAAGGCAGAGAAGCACACTAAGGGAAGGAAAAAGCATCAGGAACAAAAACTTCTAGTTATCTCTATACAATTATTCAGTATTCAGAAATCAGGTTTTCATACCATCTGAAAAAAATATGTTGGTGGATTAAGAAGTTGAGATTTAAGAAATTTAATAATTTTGATTTACATTTGTCTTTCTACTTGTGATTATGATTTCTTTTTCTGTTGAAAACTGTATGACTATAATCTTGATAGAGAATCCAAAGGCATTTGTGGGGAGAAAGGACCATCACAGCTGCTAGGGGGAAAAATCCCATATAATAAAAAAGGTGTGATAGGATTTCTAAGGAAAATCGAGATCTAACTATATAAATATAGGAATGATTGTGCTAAGCGCAGGAGAGAAACTACTGCAAATTGTTTTGGAAATATTTTTGGAAATCACAACTAATGGGGAGAAAAGCATAATGATAACCCACTGAAATTCTTCCAAAGCTTCTTTCTCTGTACTGACTTCCCCATGATGCCTATATTGCCAATGCTCAGGAATATCTTACAATTTAAGTAAGGGTGGGAAAAGTCTTAGAAGAACAATTCCTGAGAATGGCTGTTCTCACTCAGCAGGTAAGCAAAAGGTTGCTGAAGAAACTGGTAGATGAATTTGCCAGTTCCCTTACTATTACAATACATTAGTAATAGGGCAAAACACAGGGCAAGAGTTTTAAAACTATTTTGCTTCTGTTTTCTTCCTGTCCTGGAAAGAGAAAAGCAGAGATGAAGCTACAGGGTGGTAAAGCTGCTTAAAAACTGGCACTATGTAGACTGTAAGTTTAGTGATGGGAAGGGATGTGAATTCTGGAGAACAACATAAATCTGAAGATTGCAACAGAATAATCTGATAGAAAGGATATGGACTACATTAAAATGTAAATATTCTTTTTCTTCCAAAGGGCTGAAATATCGGTGGGAGCGTGGACAAGGTTATTTGTCTCATGAACATGTATAGGCCCACAAAATATTCAGAATTAAGATAAGATATTAGAGAGACAGAATATCTTTATAAGAAATATTTGCACAACCCAGCTCAAAATCTATGGTCTATTAAGATTCATGCTATTATTTTCTCCTCTTTCACCCCCACTTCTCAACACAATCACCAATGAAAACACATCTTCATCACTGAAATCTGTTGAGACTTCCTGGGAAAACCTTGTAAGGGAATTCTAGTCTCAATAATACACTTTCCACTAGGACTAACTCTCCCCAGTGTTTTCAGATTTGACATTTAGAGCTACGTGCAAATTATTTGTGACTGAACAAATTAGCTAATTAAATAATTGGCTTAGGGCTTCGTAAAATCTGGCTGCTATGGAAAAGAGACTGTCTGCTATCTTACAAGCTTTATCCTAAGTGTTAGAAGCATTTCCTGTCTCTATTCCTGCTGAAATTGCAATAGTAGCAGCTTTGTTTTTAAAATGGTAGTTTATAGAGTCGATCTTGCATAGTTTCCAAATCAATATGCGGTGTGATATCTCCTCCAAAGCACTGAACCCAAAGAGGACTGCAGTCTACCCTCCTCATAACATACGTTTGCACAACAGTAACTTTACACAATGGTTTGAACCAGAATTCAAAATCACAGCTGTTTTTCGGTATTCAGTGTACTATATTGAGATTTGAGCCTCTAAATAATGCAGAATAAAACAGTAAGTAGTCAATAATATTTGGAATTATACAAGATAAAGATAACCCATTCCGTTCTTCCCAAAGTAGCAGATCAAAGCAAGACTGAGTAAAATAAATTTATACATGTTTAGAACAAATTCAGAATTATTTCATTTCACCTAGCCCGTCAGATATTTTCCTTTTGTCACTTCATTAAGTTGTAAAGACAAATACTACTTTCATACATAATAAGACACAATAATTAAATAGAATCAGAAAAATATATAAAGTGAAATATAATTGGGTGGGGATTTCTCTGACTTATTGAAGTGTGTGGTACTGATATAGGTAAGAGACAGACGATGTATAAAAATATTTTACTGTTTTGGGGATTCTCAGAACTCCAGCACAGCGCAGATCCCCTGTGCCTTCATGTATGTTATAGAGCAGACAAAGAACCACCTACTCCTTGCCCAGTTGGTATGTGTGGATGAATTTCTACTGTTTTCCAGGATACAGCTGCTTCTGTCCACTATAACTTAGAACATGTCAGAGAAGAAAAGCAACCACCTATATGGCAGACAATCAGGATGTTCTCTGAGTCTCTGCAGCTTGAAAAGGCAAAGCTATATTTGTGAATGGGATGGCTGACCTCATAAGGAAGGGTTTAAACTGAGAATGAGAAGTGTCTGCAAGGCACCATATTAAAAACAGAGGAAACCTCAAAGGAACTCAACATGCTGAGGTGCCTCTATAAAGTGCTTGTATACTCAGGTAAACAGCAATGGGAATAAATATACTGAAATAGAGATTGTGTGTCATTGCCGGGCTACGATTCTGTTTGGATCATGGAGGCACAGTAGGATGTCTCCCATGGATGGAGTGTTACAACTGTTGACCTTATAGTCACCGACAAGGAGGGGCTCACTGGTGATGTGAAGATTAAAGGTCACGTTGGCTGAGATACTGGAGTTCAGGATCATGACGGAGGAGGGTCAAAAGCAAGCTCACAACACTGGAATTTAAAAGAGCAGACCTTGGCAGACTTGAAAGATCTCCTTAGAAGAGTCCTGTGGGATTGGGCTCATGAGGGTAAAAGAGGCAAAGACAACTGGTTAACAGTCACCTTCTCCAAGCTTCAGAGAGCTATATGCCAATGAATAAGAAGTAAGCTCAAGGTGCCAGGAGGCCTACATGGATAGGCAAGTTGCTCCTGGCCAAACTCAAATATAAAAAGGAAGTATATGGAAGGGGGAAGTAAGGATGTAAGTAAGGTCCTGGGAGGAATACAGAAACATTGTTCAAGTATCCAGGGACAAAGGCAGGAAAGCTGAAGCCCAGATGAAACTGATTCAGTCCAGGAATGCCAAAGGTAAGAAGAAGGACTTCTGTAAGTACATTGGTGATAAAAGAAAGAGTAAGGAAAATGTGGGCTTATTTATCAACAAGATGGGGGACCTGGTTACATGGCACATGGAAAAGGCAGTTACTGAATGCTGTCCTTGCCTTGGCCTTTATTTTCCAGACTGTCTTTCACCAATCTTGAGTCCTGAGGCCAGGGAGAAAGGCTGGAGCAAGGAACCTGAGCATTTGGTGGAACAGACTCAGGTTAAGGTCATGGAAAACATAAGCCAAAAAGACATCCATAAATCTCTAAGTCCTGATGGGCTGAACTTACAAGTGCTGAGGGAGCTGGCAAAAATCATTGTAAGGTGGTTCTTGATGATCTTTGATAAATGATGTCAACTGGGAGAAGTTCCCGCGGACTGAAAGAAAGCAAACATCACTCCTGTCTCCAAGAAGGTCAAGAAGGAGGACCCAGAGAATCACAGGTGTGTGACCTTGATACCTGGGAAGGTGATGGAGCCGTTAATTCTGGAATCCACTTCTAGACATGTGAAAAAAACAGAAAATCACCAGCATTAATCAGCATAGCTTCACCAAAGAGAAGTCATTCATGATCAGCTTAATAAACTTCTACAGTGGAATAATTGTCTTGGTAGCCAAGGGGAAAACAGTGGATATCAGTTACCTGGACTTCAGAAAGGTCTTTGACACTGTCTGCCATAAGATTCTCATAGAGAAACTGTTGACCTATGGGCTGGATGGGCAGAGAGTGAGGTGGATTGAAAATTGCCTAAATGACCAGGCCCAGACTGTGGTGATCAGCAGCCTGAAGTCTAGTTGGAGATCACTAACCAGCGGTGTACCCCGGAGGTCAATAGTAAGTTCCTTTCTGTTCACCATCTCCATTAATGATCTTGATGATGGTGCTGAGTATACCCTCCAGCAAGTCTACAGATGACAGCAGACTGGGAAGAGAGGATCATGCTGCCTTCCAGAGGAGCCTTCACAGGCTGGAGAAATGGGTCAGCAGAGGAATCTCATGTGTCTCAGTAAGGAGAAGCTCAATGTCCTGCACCTGGAGAAAGACAGCTCCATGCATCAGTACAAGCTGAGGCTACCCAGCTGGAAACCCTTTGGCAGAAAAGGATGTGGGGGTCCTAGTGGACTCCAAGTTTAGCATGTGCCTTTGACACAAAGAAGAGTAATGGTATCCTGGGCTGCATTTAGGAGTGATGCCACGGAGGCGATCCTTCCCCTCTACTCAGCACTGGTGAGGCCACAGCTGGAAGTTTGTGTCTGGCTCTGGGCTGCTCAGTACAAGAGAGACATGGACATAGTGGAGAGAGTCCAACAAAGGGCCAGGAAGGTGGTCAAGGGACTGGAGCACCAGTCCTGTGAGGAAAGGCTGAGAGACTGGGTCTGTTTAGCCTAGAGAGGAGAAGGTTCATTTGGGATCTTGGGATCTTATATTTGGCATATAAATACCTGAAAGAAGGGTGCGAAGAGACTCTTCAGTGGTGCCCAGTGGCACGATGAAATGCAATGGCTGCAAACTGAAGCACAGGAGGTTCCATCTGAACATGAGAAAACACTTTTTCACTGAGAAGTGACTGAACAACCACTGGAATAGGTTTCCCAAGGAGGCTGTGGAGTGTGCATCCTTAGAGATAGTCAAATGGTGTCTGAACATTGTCCTGGGCAAGAGGCTCTAGGTGGCCCTACTTGAGCAGGGGTCGTTGGATGAAATGACCTTCTGAGGTTCATTCTAAATTCATTCTGTGATTCTGTGTTTCTGTGATCTCTACGGGGACATATTTACTCTATTTTTAATATGATTTTTTCTGTGCAAAAATTTCTTAGTTGTCATCCAGAAATACAGATAACTCACAAATAAATTATTTTGTCTTTATTTAAATTTGTTAAAGGTATATTTGTTTTTCCTTACTAAGCATCCACAGCATCTAGGGCTCAAACAAGTTTCTGTTCCTAACTATATCAACCATGAATTTATGGATACCATACTGCAAATAATCGTGTTCATTCCTTATGAATTTTGACTGAACAGTCAAAACTTCTTTATTCTTCTTGAATTGCTGAGCTTAATAGTGGGAATGGAGGAGGATACATGACTCAGAATGAGATGGAACTCTATATAATACTCCATGAATTACTGCGACAGTTGAATATTTGAGTTTTATAAATAGGTTGTGAGACAAAGGTTTACGTATGGATGGAAAATACAAAAGACTTCATGAGTAAATAACTTTTCTTGACTGCATAAGAATTATAACAAGAAAAATGCTGATATTTTCTCTTGGTTTTGTGAGTATATCAGTAGTCCAGTAAATACAATTTGTGCTATTACTGGTAAAAGGCCATAGGAGTCGTACTGACCTGACACAGCAGGATCTCAATAGTTGCCTGGTCTTGTCTTGGTCTAAGCTGGGTTTAGCTGTTATGGCAATTGTCGAATGGTCAAGTGAAAACTTGACTACTGGATAACTTGTTTTTGTTTAACTCTTTAAATGCTACATATTGTAGACATTTGACAAACCCAGGCAGTCACTATATATCAGGCAATGAATATTTTAGTCTGTTATCATTAACCAAAGGCCTTAGTTACAGGGAAGGGGAGTGTGTGGGAAGAGTCAGTTATGTTTAAATATTTATATTTAAAATTCCAGTAGGCTTTTTAATTATTCTTAGTACGTATGTGTAGTGGATTGACTTTTGGATTTTTCAGATCTTCCTTAAAAAAATGGCCTTTACAGGTCTTCCTTAACAGCAGAGGTCAGGATCCGCTGAAGTATTCCATATCTTCCTTTAACGTAACACAACATATAAATAATGAGTAGATAAGAAAGTACGTTCTCTTCTTCTTCCAGCAGCTGGAGAGCAGGAGCAGGAGCAGGAGCTCTGTTGCTGTTGGTCCTGTCTGGAGCTGAGGCCTGCAGCGGCTGCCATTGTCTGCCCATGTGTTGGGGGAGAGTCCTGGGTTGGATTTAGCTGTTCTGCTTTCCTCAAGGGAAGTAGTGAGATTTTGCTAGTTCTTTACTTTGTTAGTTACCTGGTGTTATAGTTGTATGCCGGGTGTTATATAGATCCCTTTTGTCCTTTTTCCCATTTTCCCTTCCCCTTTCCCTTTCTTGGGAGTTTTGCATGATATCCTTACTGTATGTAATTCTTTTTATGTAGAAAAATACATATATTTAGTGTGATTTTGGTTTTTCTATAGTGTTTTTTCCTTTGAAAGAGGGGGAAGCTTTGGGAAAGAGGCAGACTGAGTGGTTGGAGAGCTTGGGAAAGCTAACTCAAACCTGCTCAGTATGAAAGTACTCATATTCTTTTTGAATATATTAATAGTATTTGTCTTTGTAACTCAGAGTGCAATTTTTAAACTTCATTTGTGAGGCAATAAGAAGAATACCAGCATTAAGAAAATAGGTTAAAATAACCCGAAGCAGATCCCAAGACTTAGAAAAAAAAAAGGCTCCGAATTGTTAGTTTTAATGTGTCCTGGGTACAGTGGTGGTGATCTCTCATAATGCTTGCTTACATCTTATTGGTGAAACCTAACGCTGTTGATCCAGAGGAACACTGGGAAGGGTTCTAGAGAATGTAGGCAGATAGAAGGAATTCCATACAATAATAGGATTGTTTGGTTGGAAAAGACATTTGAGATCATTGAGTTCAACCATATCTGCCCACTACTAAACCATATCCTTGAGCACTTCTTCTACTCATCTTTTAAATACCTTCAGGGATGGTAATTCAACCACATGCCTGGGCAGCCTGTGCCAGTGCCTGATAATCCTCTCAGTGAAGACATTTTTTCCTGATATCTTAATCTGAACCTCTTCTGGTGTAATTTGAGACAATTTCCTCTCATCCTATCACTACTAACTTGGGAGAAGAGAGCTACAACTGCACCCCTGAAATCTCCTTTCAGATAGCTGTAGACAGTGATAAATTGTCCCCTCTTTTATCTAGGCTAAACAATCCCGTTTCCCTCAGCTGCCTCTCATAAAGTTTCTTCTCCAGCCCCTTCACCAGCTTCCTTGGCTTTCTCTGAGCACGCTCCAGTGCCTCAATAATGTTCTTGCATTGAGGGGCTTAAACTGAACACAGTATTCGAGGTGCAGCCTCACCAATGCAAATTTTATGCATAACACTTTCACTGGACCATTCTTGAGAAAGTGACTATATGATTTGGTCTGGAATTGTTAGCATCCATTGTAATTGGACTAATATTTACTGCTTGTATTTTGGTTGCAATGTTAAGACCTAAACTATACTAACTCTAAATTCTTGGCTACTTATGTATGGCGTTTTCCCTTTTACGCATAACAAGGATTTCAAGAAGAACACCTAGTTTCCCTAGTTAGTTTTGATTTGATGGGAAATAAAAGCAGCTTCTTACTTTTGATTAAATGCTAATACTTTCATAGTGACCTTTCAAATAAAATTTACTTAGTTGTTCAAGTATAAAACGTATTTGGCCTAACTACACTATCACAGTCTAGTTTTTCATTATTATTTTTTTTTTTTAGAAAAGTTTAATTTGTTCATTCCTTCATTCCTTCAAACATTTTTAAGCTATAATTTTAATATATGAAAAATAGTTATTTCCCATCCAAATTATTTACTTGAAAACTATATGTATCTTCTTTCAGGCTACAGCAGGGTAATAGAATTCCTTCCCTATGGGGAATAAGCAATCTAATACTGTTGTAAAATGAATCTAGAACAACGATTTCTCACTAAGCACATTTATATTTATTGATTTATCATGCATACATTTTAATGCGACAAGTGAGTTAAGATTTGTTGGTTTGCATCACAGTGCTGGCTAGAATATAATGTATTGATTTTAGGAATCACTTCACTAATATCTGAAGCCTATGACTCTAGCATCAAATGCAATCCGGTAGGTCTAAAATAACTGTCTGTATTCCCTGTATGCTCAATATCCATAGAAACCTTTGAGGACCTGAAGAGGGAGATCTAGAATACCCCAATTTTGTTGTCTCTCAGTTTTTATTCATAACATAAAAATCTTTGCTTCTAACTGGTAAATTAGTCCACCTATGCTAGTGACAAAAACTTGAGTACTTCTGAAATGTAAATATTCAATTTGTCTCTTACTGACTTTTCTAGGTTGTTTGAATTGTGTTCAATGCCATTTAGGGCACTGGGACGCTATCTACTCAGTATGTTTAAATCTTCAATGAGCACAAAGCTGCATTTCCACCCAACAATTTTGACAACAGTTTATGTAATTTACTTATTTCATACTGTACATTTCTTTATTTTAGTGAGTGCTGGGGGGCAGGTGTTCGGATTTTTTTGGTGGTAGTGGGTTTTTTCTCCCTACACCTTGGATTTATTCAGTACAGAGGAGGGCCATTTATAGTAACCACCCATCAGAAAAAGGAGTTACAGCAAACCACAATTTTGGTTTTAAAGGACTTTTAAAGATTAATAGCAGAATGAACATATGCCTTATTTTTCTCTCCTCAATCTGTCCAAGAAAGCAGCAATACTTTTACTATTCATTAATATCTATAAAGTGATTTGACAGTCCAAAATCTTGAAGAAAAACAACTTTTTATCGTCACTAAAAACTCAGTTCTAAAATATTTATTTAGGATATATCAAACCTTCACACCCAGCAGTGGAAATTCTTCAATCTTACGCTATGTATCATACAATGTATTCCAGTTAAAGCCTGCTTGATGAGATGAGAACAGCAGTCTGCTTTTAGGTGGAAAAAATACATTCTTTTCTGAAGTATGAGTAAAGCCCATAAAACACTTATTTATCTTATTCTGAAGTTCAGTTAAGAAGCAGGAATTTTCCTTTCTGGTCATAACACTTCTTTGCTAACATGTCACACACAGAAAGGATCTAAAAGAAGTATACCTACAAGGTGCTTCACTTGTTTTCCAGAATACCTTGCAGGTTTGGAAAGGTCTGATTCTCCCATCCTTCTCATGAGTTCAGCATCTGTATATGTTATGTGAAAAATATCAAACGTGGGGACATACCTAAATAACTAGGCCTATAAATAAATTTTGACATTACTAGGCTTTTCATGGAAGACAGCATAAACCATTGGGTTTGGCTGATTCCAAATGAGAAAAAAGATATTACCATCTAGGTTACAAAATTGAATAAGGGAGGTCTGCTAGTTGTGTGTTGGGGAAAAAAAAAAAAACTTTTCCTGAACTGCTTCAGTTAATTTAATAGAAATAACTGGCTCTTTGTTGAACCCAAACTGTCTGTTGATTCTGAATACAATTCCGTGCCGTTCTTCAAGCAATTTTATCAATGGCTGTGTTACTGAAAATCTTGCTTAAATCAAGTATTTATGCAAGGATTTCTTTTTTAATGTTTCCATTATCCCAGATACCCGGTGGGGTCTAATACAAGTTTGCATTAGGTGCAGGTGTCAACATGTTTCAATCAGGGAGCTGTATGGATGACCTCTGTGAGGAGCGTCTGTGCTAGACACAGACAGTTTGAGGTGGCCTCAAAGGACCCACCACAACCTACAGCTGAACTCATCATCCAAGATGGCGGTGTACTTAAGATGGAAAGTGTATTTAAGAAAGGGCAGAAAATGATGGACAGGCAGAGAAGGACAAGAAGGTAAAAATGAGTAAGAAACAACAGAAGGCAGACCCAGGTCAGAGAAGGTGGTGGAAGAGCAGCTCCTTTGAGGAAGCCTATGAAATGCCTGCATCAAACATATTTTCCTGAAGGACCCATGCCGAAAGAAAGGAAAAGTGGCAGAGGAAGGAGTGGCAGAGAATAACCGTTACAGGGAAAGCATGAGAAACTGTGATATTTTGATATCTGCCTGCTTTGTTTCCACTACTCAAAAATATTTATTCTATTTGGCAGTAAATTAATTTTTTTTCCCCCAAGTCAATTTTTTTTTCCAAGCCAATTTTTTGCCCATGACAGTAACTGGCAAAATCTCCCTATCTTTATCTCAACGCATAAACTTTCTCATTCCCTTTCAACTTTCTCTCCTTGTCCTGCATGAGGGGTAGGAGAGTGAGTGAGCAGCTAGATGGAATTTTGTCTACCAAGGGTAACCCAGCACAAAAATATTAGGGTATTTGGTATTAGGGTAACATATTAGGCCCTTCTTGCATATAGAATGACTAAAAAGACAAATAAAAATGGACACATCAATGTCAAAATTCATATCTTTTGTGAATAGCATACAGATAAGTCTTTCCAGTCAAGATATTACAGAGAACAAGGTTTATAAATCCTTTTATGGGAACAAGAGAAGTAGTTTTGATTTAAATATGCAGTGTAAGAGCACTGAATTACCCAGTTTGGATTAAGGCTGTGTATGTAATGCAAAAAATCTTCTTTAATTCTGATTTGCTCTGTTTTTACTCTAACCTCCAATATTAGTCCATATGTGAATACATTTTAGGACACCAGGGAGAGATAGAAACAACATTAAGTGTCTTCACAGAGAATAAGACTGATGGTATTTTTAATTATGTTACTAATATCATTGAGCCATTACTTCATAATAAAGAGTGCTGAATGGTCACCTCTTCCCAACCTTTCTTACCACTTACCATCAAAATGCAAGGCTTAATGGGCAACAGCTGTTTCTGCTATGCCGTGGATTTCACTACACTCCATAAGTGAGCAGTTTGGTTCACCAACATTCATTTCTCCATAAGTCTATAATTACAAAACCAAAGTGAATCTGCAAAATATTAGTATCTATTTTTAAGGCAGATTAAGGGATGCTTCTAGTTTTAATTACGATCATTTACTTTTCTATTTTGGCCTTTCATTTTCTTTCTTTTGCCTCATCTTGAGATTCCATTCCCACATCTTTGCTCTTTTTAACTTTCAGCTTTATTATAATATTTTCAGCTTTTCCTTTTTCATGCTTTTAAAGTTAGAAAGCTACTTTTTTTGTATGGTTTCTGGCTTTGCATCTTTATACTTTTACTTTTATTGTTTGATTTGGATACACTTCAAGAATGACATTTTGCAGGTGCAGGAGTGGGCTGTCCCTGTGTGTGTTGTTAGAAGAGTCATAGGGGCAGACGGCCGGCCTGGATGAGTAGGGAACTTCTGAAGGAGCTAAGTAAGAAAAAGAGGAGGTATCATCGTTGGAAAGAAGGGGATATAAGCCACGTCATGTTCAAGGATGTTGTTAAGTCGTGTAGGAGGAAAATCAGGGAAGCAAAAGCCCATCTGGAGCTCAAATTGGCCACTTCTGTTAAGGACAATAAGAAGAGTTTTTATAAATACATCAATGGCAGAAAGAAGGGCGGCAGCGACCTCTACTCCTTGTTGGATGTGGAGGGAAATATAGTAACCAGAGATGCAGAGAAGGCTGAGGTACTTAATGCCTTCTTTGCCTCAGTTTTTAACAGCAAGGATGTCAGCTCGCTTGACAGTTGGCCCTCTGAAGTGGTTGATGGGGGCAGGGTGAAATGTGGCCCTCCTGCAATCCATGAGGAGGAGGTTAGAGACCTGCTGAGCCGCTTGGACCCTCATAAGTCTATGGAGCCGGATGGGATCCATCCTAGGGTGCTGAGAGAGCTGGCGGATGAGCTTGCTAAGCCGCTCTCCATCATCTTTCAGCAGTCCTGGCTCACTGGAGAGGTCCCGGAAGACTGGAAGTTGGCCAATGTGACGCCCATCCATAAGAAGGGCCATAAAGATGATCCAGGTAATTACAGACCTCTCAGCCTGACCTCGGTCCCAGGTAAAATCATGGAGAAGATAATCCTGGGTGCAATCATGCGTCACCTGCAGAACGGTCAAGAAATCAGGCCCAGCCAGCATGGATTTAGGAGGGGTAGATCCTGCCTGACCAACCTGATCTCCTTTTACGACCATGTGACTTGCCTGGTGGATGAGAGGAAGGCTGTGGATGTGGTATACCTGGACTTCAGCAAGGCCTTTGACACTGTCTCCCACAATAGACTCCTAGGGAAGCTGGCAGCCCGTGGCCTAGATGGGAGCACTCTGTGCTGGGTTAGGAATTGGCTGGATGGCCGAGCCCAAAGAGTGATGGTGAATGGTGTTTCATCCAGTTGGCGGCCGGTCACCAGTGGTGTCCCCCAAGGATCGGTGTTGGGTCCCGTCCTGTTTAATATCTTTATTGATGATTTGGATGAGGGGATTGAGTCCATCATCAGCAAATTTGCAGATGATACCAAGCTGGGAGGAAGGGTTGATCTGTTAGAGGGTAGGATGGCCCTACAGAGGGACCTGGACAGATTGGAGAGATGGGCTGATTCTAATGGGATGATGTTTAATAAGTCCAAATGTCGGGTACTTCATTTTGGACACAACAATCCCATGCAGAGCTACAGACTGGGGACAGAGTGGCTGGAGAGTAGTCAGGCAGAAAAGGACCTGGGAGTGCTGGTGGACAGGAAGCTCAACATGAGCCAGCAGTGTGCCCAGGTGGCCAAGAAGGCCAACGGCATCCTGGACTGCATCAGGAATAGTGTAGTAAGCAGGACCAGAGAAGTTATCGTCCCCCTGTACTCGGCACTGGTCAGGCCTCACCTTGAATACTGTGGCCAGTTCTGGGCCCCCCAATTTGGGAAGGATGTTAGGATACTGGAATGTGTTCAGAGGAGGGCAACGAAGATGGTGAAGGGGCTGGAGCACAAGCCCTATGAGGAGCGACTGAGGGAATTGGGGCTGTTTAGCCTGGAGAAGAGGAGGCTCAGGGGAGACCTCATTGCTCTCTACAACTACCTAAAAGGAGGTTGTAGTCGGGCAGGGGTTGGTCTCTTCTCTCAGGTGACCACTGCCAGAACCAGAGGGCATGGACTTAAGCTTCGTCAGGGAAAGTTTAGACTTGATATGAGGAAAAAATTCTTCACTGAAAGGGTGATTGGCCATTGGAATGGGCTGCCCAGGGAGGTGGTGGAGTCACCGACCCTGGAGGTGTTTAAAGGGAGACTGGATGAGGCACTGAGTGCCATGGTTTAGATGATGGTTGGTGTTAGTGTTGGTGTTAGTGTTAGGTTATAGGTTGGACTTGATGATCTCAGAGGTCCTTTCCAACCTTGTGATACTGTGATACTGTGATTTTTTTTTTATGTTTGGTTTTTATCTTTCTCTTTTTTTTCTGAGACAGTGCCAATGCCTGGGTGAAATGATAAACAAAGTCTAAAGAACACACAAAGAAGTCAAAGAAACTTTTACAGTAGGGAACTTTTAGAGCAGAAAACTTTATTATATCATAACAAGTATTGAATATAGTAGTTGAAATGTTTTCCATCTAAAGGGACAGAATGTACTGTTGATTTTCAGGTTTATTAGGGAAAACCTTCTATGCTTACAAATTTTTTTTTAGCTCAAAAAGGAATTTTGCAGGAAAGATTTTTCTTATTTAGACTATGGCTGAAAATAGACTTCCTCGGTTCACCATAAATATTCATTTTTCTCTTACATTTAGGTATCTAAACAAGACTATTTTAATTTTCCCTCTTCATCTAGCAGCCCATTTTGAAGATCTGACTGTGACTAACTTTAGGAGTTTGGGTTGCGTACTATTTCTCTTACTGTAAAAAGAAACAAGCTGGATTTTTCCTGGTTTTAGCATAGGTCATAAGTCAAAAATTATTAATCAGACATATTAAAAATTTTTGTCTTTTAAAGCTGACTTAATACTACATTTTGTTTCCTGCAGTCGTGGTTCAGAGAATTTTGCAGCTGCCTTCTCTCTTTCAGCCCACATGATTTCCTTTTCCTGGAAGTGGAAGTGCAGAATATGATCTGGCTGCATATTAAATTCATGTCAAGAGCCTGGCCACGTACCCAGACTAGATGTCTATTCATCTGTTTTGCAGAAGTGTTACTGCCTGTGGACCAAAGTAGAGACAGCTAGAATCACTCATTAAGGTCGATTGTTCTTTTTTCAACTGAGTACCTCACTAAATCTCTTTAATCAAAGGAAAGATAATGGATACTTTCCATTAACTCTTGAATAAAATTTGTATCTTTTATTTACTTTTTCATACATCGTTCTATTTTCAAATACATACACACTGTTGTCACAAGAATGATTGTAAATTTTGGAGGCGGGAGTGGGGTGAATTGTTCTCTACAATACAGACCCATTTAAGATGTTTTATTTTCTTTCTGCTTAGATCAGACAGGTTCTAGTAAAATGTCCCCAAAAATGTGTTTCTTTCTACTCCCCCAGGGTATTTCTGGAAAAGTTAGTACAATGCAGATTTTTGGAAGTTTTGGAAGCTGTTGTTTACATAAACTGGTTTTTGAAGGTCAATAACTATCAGAGTTAGATTTGCCTGGGGTTTTTTATTGTACTCACCACCAACGTCTATGTAAACTAAAGTATATCTCTATGACTAAAGACTTTTAATAATCTGTCTCATTTGAATGGCATTTATAGGCAACCTAAAAAAAGGCTTACACTATTACTTAAAGTGATACACAACCCAGAAGCCCTTTTCTGCTCTCAGTGATGAATTTCTTGGGCAATCTCTATGTTGCCCCTCTGATTGCTAAAGCTTACATTCTGATCTGTCGTATACACTGGAATGAAGGACTGTTAAAACAGTGATCTACAACTAGGATGCAGAAGACTATTTTTCAGAGTGCTACAGGGTAATCTCTTTTATATATGTAAGGCTTAAACCTGTAGACGTGAAATTCAAGAGAATATTTCCCTTCTAAAGAGAAGAGTCGAACAACTAGTCATCGTACAGCACTCATATTCACAAGTGATAGGAATGTGGAAAGTCAGAATGTGACAAAATTTTGATAGATTTCCCTGCAGTTGAACTTGGTATAGGAGTGTGACAGTGAGCTTCCAGTTGTTGATCCTGTAGCAGAACTTGACATCTTTCTGGAGCATATACATGAACCGAGACAGGGGTTTATTATATCCCTGTGGAAGTCGGTAGGAATATCCATAACTTCAGCGACATTCTGGAATGGGCTGCGTTTGATTTGACTTTAAAGAACACAGGACAAGCCCTTCTGTTTGGCTACTTACTGCTACACACAGAATACAATATGCTCAGATTTTATCAATTTTATCTCACAGGGTTAGAAAAGAAAGATTATTGTTCATAGGCTTAGAATAAAATGGGTTTTTTTTACACTGTTGACTTCCATGACACTGAATTACTGATATTTTCATTGTATTTCTGGGACAAAGTATAGAAACATCTTCACAGTTAAATGCTTTTATTGATTTTTTTCTTTTACTATACTGCATTACAATATCTATTTTGTTCATGGAACATGCTCAGATCTCTAAGGAAAACCATCATCAACCAGATTCCCCCGTCTAGACTGGGGGGGGATAATCCATTCTTTGTGTGGCTATTTGGATTTTTCAGCTGAAAAATGTTCTAACTTTCAGCATGGCTAATCCACCACTAATCCTTAGAAACCTTTTACCATGAAGCTGCAAGGGGAGACACAAAAGTATGTATTACTCATTGTATACCTAATACCCATATGTTAATTTCTCTTCTTTTTAATCTTGCAATTTGAGGAACAGCTAACCTCTCCAAAGATGGGTTAATAGTTCTAGTTCTTAATTATGACAAAGAATTACAAGGTAAAGAAAGATTATTTGATTTTCTTGCTGCTAAACAGAAAAGATGAAACTGCTCGCACTACAGGTGAAATTTAAAAGACCTCCTGTTTTGTAGAATTCTTATATCAGTTTGGAAAAGAAAACTGGAGATTTGAAAATAGATAATTTTGATAACTGTTTGTTCAGTATTTCCTGTAAAATGAAAAAGATCTCTCAGTAATGAAGCTTGTGATTTTCCGTGTTTGACTGAATTTCATTTATACAGTCCACATACAAGTTGTCTGACCTAAACAGCTATATTATTATTTCAGTTCAAGAGCACACAATCATTTTCCTCAATTATTTTTTCTTTAACCTCTCCATCTGCTGTGATGTGTTTTTCTTTTTATACTTCAGTATATATGAACATTTTGAGATAGAGTCATCGATAGTGAAGGTACATGTTCCAGTCTGATTAACTTAAAAACTTCTGACCTCAAGCTTAGCTTGTGGAAAACAATAGAAGTTATTGAAAAAAAAAAGTAAAAACAGTCAAACTGAGATAGTTAGAAGCATGCGGAAAAAAAAAAAAAACAACCAAGAAACTCTGGTAAGAAATTGCTTGCCCCTAAAAGCATTTATAAACTGATTTCTCAGCAAACACAGAGGAAATTTTTTGGAAAGGAGTAAAAAAAAAGCAGAAATTAAGCATGGACAGAAAAATGTCTGTATTGATTCATTAGGGCAATTATATTTCATAAGGGCTCTTGGCTGGAACTATTTATACATTGACACTTTCAAAATATCCAAATATCCAGCTCGTAAGAACTCTAAAATAACTCATGAGATTGGCTAGGCTATCACAACAGAGTACAATACACAACATTACTTAATAAGAAAACAGTTTATTTTTACAAGCATGGATGCTTTTCATTTTGTAGCACAGTAGTTGGTAGATGAAACATGGTGACAGGAGTCAAACATGTGAGATCCTCCCTGACCCAGAAGATGCAAAAAAACAGCAGACAAAACCAGACCAAAAGGACTCATACCAACAACAATATTAACTTTCTGGACAAGAAACCATATCCATGCCTGGAAGCAATGAATGTAAGAATTCAGTTTCTTCTTCAGGTTTGGGGAAGAATGGCTGGAGAACTGCCTGGAAGAGAAGGACCTGGGAATATTCGTTGACAACCAGCTGAATATGAGCCAGCAGTGTGCCCAGGTAGCCAAGAAAGCCAATGTCATCTTGGCCTGTATCAGAGACAGCGTGGCCAGCAGGACCAGGGAGGTGATTGTGCCCCTGTACTCAGCACTGGTAAGACTACACCTTGAGTAATGTGTTCAGTTCTGGGCCCCTCACTACAAGAAGTGTTAAGAGAGCATCCAGAGAAGGGCAACGAGGCTGGTGAAGGGGCTGGAAAACAAGTCCTACAAGGAGCGGCTGAGGGAAATGGTGGTATTAAGCTTGGAGGAGAGGAGGCTGAGGGGAGACCTCATCACTGTTTACAACTACCTGAAAGGAGGTTTGGTTGAGGGAGATGCTGGTCTCTTCTCACAAGTGACAGGTGATAGGATGAGAGGAAATGCCTACAGGGGAGGTTCAGATTAGACATCAGTAAAAATTTCTTCACAGAAAGGGTGGTCAGACACAGGAACAGGTTGCCAGGGAGGTGGTTGAGTCGCCATCCCTGGAGGTGTTTAAAAGGGGGATAGAAGAATTTCTTAGGGATATGGTTTAGTAAGGGGACTGGTACAGTTGTATTTGATGATCCCAGAGGTCTTTTCCAACCAGACGATTCTATGATTTTGTGATAGAACTGCCAATGATAAGAGAATAAGGAAAAGAAGGATTGAATGAGACTAAAGATCTGAAACATTCAAGCAGACAATAAAGGCATTTAAAGATATTTTATCTCCTTGAGTTTCAAGTGTTGATTTGGGATTTGTTTATATTTCTTTTTTTAAAAAAAAAATTCAAATGAAGAAGCAAACAAGAATTAGGTACTCAAACTTCCAAATTCGAATTCTAGACTCTCACTCTATTCTGTAGAAAGAATTAATAGTAGGACATCTGATGCCGCTGTGACAGTAGGTATCTGTTTTTTACAATAGTCTCATCCTGAGTAATGCATACAAATAGCAAGAGCATTTAAAAAAAGTAGTTAAAGAACATAACAATAATTCAGACAAACACATAGACTGAGAACATGAAATTCAGGACCAAAAGGGTAGAAAACAAAGAAGGCAGAAAACTTGATCCAGAGTTTACTGTGAATTAAATGTGAATTAAGATAGAAATAAATTTATGGACAGAAATAAAGGTAATTTATATATATACATATTTAGGTTTTTTCAAAAAGCAGTGAGAAATAAAGCTACTGTGTGTTCAAGAGCTACAAGTACACAAGTAAACAAGGTCTACATAGTGACCAGTGGAATAATTCAGTGAGGCATTAAACTGATAAAATCTGGGTTTCAATCCTATATGCCCCACACATTCTCTGTGTAATAAAGTATATACCACCCAGTTTTTTCTACATGTTCATCACAAAGTAGACTACATAAAAAAGAAGAAATATTATTGCATCAAATTTATAAGAGCTAACATACAGAAATAACATGCTGTGCTCAACAGAAAAAATGGAAGATGATCAGCAGTTATCAAGTTGAACTATTGTGAAGCCACATATAGATGTGATCAGGAATATATCAAACCACCAAATAGTTCAGCCATCAATTAATCATACAATGTCATAGCAGAAAGTAAGAACAAGTATAGCAGTACAATGTGCCATGCCTTAAAATTGTCTTACTTAGAGAACACATGGAAGGAACAAAGTGAGGAGATACATAAAGAATACCACGTACCAACAGCAACCAGAGTAAACGGAAGAGAAAAAAAAATCCCTGAAGCTGGAATTCCCATATCAATGGTGATAATGTAAATAAGATAAGGAGAACTGGTCAATACGCTTGAAAAATACAGAAGCTCAAGTACAGATACAAGTAAAAGGTACTTCATTTTTTTAAAAAAGCAGACCAACTGAAAATGTATTTTTATTTTTCGTTTGTTAAATGTCTTGTCTGGTTCTAAATAAAAGCTTTACATATAGTGGTTTGTTTTATAAAAAATTAGATTGTGTAGATTCTGTCACTCATGGAACATGATACTTATTCTTTATATTCAGGAGAACATAGGTCTGAGGGAATACTATAATGTAATTTTGAAGCTGTTGTTGTTGTAATAATTCTTTTCAGAATATTGTGGTAAAGAAGACAAAAGGAGAAGGAAAAGGAAAATAAGTGACATGACCACTGAAATATATAGGATTTTTTCCATCATATTGCAAAAATAGATATAGTAATTAATTTTACTTTATTCTTAAGATCATTTCCTTAAGATTTTGTCATCAGTATTTCTTTTGCAATGAACAGATTTAAGAATAAGCCCTGAAGACTTTCCAAATTTAATTTTCCAAATTAACAATAGGTAAACTGAAAAACTTCAGTATTATTTATTCATAGCCCTGAAAAATACCATAGTTTGGGTCCATGTTGGAACATTATTAAAAAGAAATTCTAAAGATTAATTTATTTGGCCAAGAAAGCCCTCAAAAATGCACATGGCTTCTTACATGTAGTGTTTGAAGATAAAATTTGTCCTCTGTAGTGACAAGCTCTCAAAAGAACTGGTCTTGAAGATGAAATGCACTGTAGAACTCTATTATGCTATAGAATCTCTGCCCTTCTTAAAATATAACTGTGATTTTTAAATGGGACTTTTTCTTGTTACTATTTGAGTCCTTTATTATTTTGTGAAAAAAATATGATCTATTACTAGGATATAAAATTAAACTATTTTTTCATCAGTGATTATGTTTAGAAACCATTGGAATAGAGATATATTGTCCTGTGTTGTTGCTTAAATTTACCTAAAATATTAAGAAGTTTATGTTCATCTTGTTTAAAAAGTAAATATAGCAAAAATTGATCAAACTAGGGAACAATCATAAAGTAAAAGCTGGCTGAAGAACCTCTTCCTAATATCCAATCCAAACCTCTTGTGGCATATCTTCCTGTCATTCCCTCTAGTCCTATTATTGGTTGCAAGAGAGAAGAGATCAGCACCTGTTTCACCTCCCTCCCTTGTGAGAAGATAGAAAACAGCTATGAGATCCCCTCTCAGTCTCCTCTTCCCCAGGCTGAACAGACCAAGTGACCTCAGCTGTTCCTCTTATGACATCATGACATCCCTTCTAGACCCTTCACCAGCCTTGCGGTCCTCCCCTGGACAATCTGCAGTAGTTTTATGATCTTTTTATACTGTGGTGCCCCAAACTGCACACAGTACTCGAGGTGGGGCTGCACCAGTGCAGAGTAGAGTGGGACAATCACCTCCCTTGACTGACTGGCAATGTGTGCTTGATGCACCCCAGGACATGATTGGCCCCCTTGACTGCCAGGGCACACTGTTGACTCATGTTCAACTTGCCGTCGAACAGAACCCCCAGGTTCCTTCCCACAGGGCTGCTCTCCACCCTCTCAGACCCTAGTCTGTACGTGCATCCAGGGTTGCCGTGTCCTAGCTGCAGTACCCGGCACCTTCCCTTGTTAAATTTCATGCCGTTGACAATTGTTCAGCTCTCCAAATGGTTAGGATCCCTCTGCAGGGCCTCGTTGCCCCCAAGGGTGTCGACAGCTCCCCCCAGTTTTGTGTCATCGGCAAACTATGTCAAAAAACTTTTAAGTCCTTTATCCAGGTCATTTATGAGGATATTGAAGGGCATTGGCCCCAGGATGGATCCCTGTGGGACCCCACTAGTGACCAGACACCAGCCTGATGTAACTCTGTTCACTATGACTCTTTGAGCCCGACGCATCAGCCAATTCCCATTGTATTGCGTGTTTATCGAGCTGTATTCTGGGCATTTTGTGTATGAGAATACTGTGACAGTATCAAAATCTTTGCTGAAATCCAGAAAAATGACCTGAAACAGTTTTCCCCGGTCAGCCTAGGTGGGTGACCTGGCTGTAGAAGAATATTAAGTTTGTAAGGCAGGACCTTCCCTTTGTACACCCATGCTGGCTGCGACCAATGACTTCATTGTCTTTCAGGTGTTTTTTGGTAACTCCCAGAATAATTGTCTCCATAATCTCCCCAGGCACTGAAGTGATACTGTCAGACCTGTACTTACTGAGATCATTGCTGCTGCCCTTCTTGAAGATTGAGACAACATTCGCTAACTTCCAGTCAGCTGGTACCTATCCAGATTCCCAGGAGCGTTGAAAAACCATTGAGAGAAGTCTCACTATGACATTGGCCAGCTCTTTAAGTACTCTTGGATAAACCCCATTAGGCCCCATCAATTTGTAAGGATCCAGCTGGAGCAGCAGATCCTGCACAAGTTCAGGGGTGACTGGAAGATTTTTTTTGCCCAGTCGTGATCCTTCAGCTCAAGTCTCTATGAGGGGTCCAGCCCAATGTCATTATTGAATACCAATGCAAAAAAAGCATTAAAAGTCTCTGCTTTCTCTAAGTTGCTGTTAATGATGTGCCCATGTTCATCAAGTAATGGTCCAATGTTGTTTCTGGCCTGCCTTATACTATTATTATATTTGAAAAATCACTTTTTATTATCCCTCACAGTGCTTGCCAGCTTCAGTTCTAATTGAGCTTTGGCTGCATGAATTTCCACCCTACAAGCAATGTTCTTTAAGTCTTAGTACTTTTGTCAAGATTCTGTAATGAAGAGGTCACTTTTACTGTGTTCTTAATTTCTCTCCCCTTTCAATGATTTTACTGTTTTCTTATTCTCTGAAGTAGTGATTGATAAATTGTGGCATTTCTTGTTTTTACAACAGATTCCTCAAACTGTTAGCTTCAGGGAAAAGGTATCCCTATTTCTTTCTGTGCTGGTGGGCACTGAAAGAACCTAGAATGCAATCTAAGATTTCACATAAACCATCTCAGTGTTTTTCCTTTAGCCCATTTTGAAGTCTTCAGGTTTTGGAAATGTATCTAGAAGTTTCTACAGGTTGTATTCCACCTGCTACGGTTCCTGTCTTACTTGGCAAAGGAGAATGCTTGTGTGGGATGTTTAGTTTTTTAATTCCTTGGTACATCTGATAGCAAAGTCAATAATCAACTGTCTTACTTAATGCTATTTTGAGAGTTGTATCTCAGTATCACACATTTCTTTTTAAGTTTTCTGAATAAATACAGTAGGCCATCATTTTCCTGCATGCAGGGAAACAATTATAAATATATTCTCACTTCTGTGTAAATTATTTAAATCCTAAGACCACAGTAATGATCATTATGACAATACCTCCACTGGCCTGGCTGTAGTCAGTTATTCAGACTAGTACATTGGCTGCATCCAGCTGACAAGAAGTAAATTAAGGCATTCTTTTCATTCGTTAGCATCCCTCTATAGGATACCTGTGTCATATAGTTTTCATACAGATCCCTCTTATTTACACAATACTATTTTTAAACTGAAATGCATTAAATTTAACAGATAAACTTTTTCTTCTAAGGAATATCACATAATTTCTGCCTGTATCCTAGAAATTGAGGAGTGAGGGAAGCTTTTTCCTCAAGCCCAAACAACTTATCCACTGGATCCATTTTTATTCTTTTGGGTATTTTTATGAAAATACAAATTGTCTATAAGACAGTGTGACATTGAGTCATCCCACTTGGGTCATATGCCTGCTTTTCAGTAAAGGAAATGTCAAAGTGAAGTATGAGAAAATCATCCTTAGTGAATATTCATTTATCCAACCTACAAGGAATTTAAGAGCTCCCAGCAATTCTATCGACAGGTTATCTGTCAATATACTTTCGCTGCCGCAGCTTTTCCTTCAAAATAATCCCACTATTCTTTTTTTGTGGAAAGCATCATCATAATTAATACAAGTGATCCTTGAACTAAGAAGGTTACACAGAGATTTGAAATGCAACTTCCTGAATAATTAAAAAGGCAGGTGGCAAAGGCTATGGCAGAATGTGTGGGATATCACAGTGAGGTAATTTGGTTATGATGTAATATCATAAAAAGAAAAATCACAGCAATTGGTGCCTTGCTTAGCTAATACTTTACAGTGCTGCAGAAAAGAAAATATTTCCATGTCTTGAAAGAGGTCTTTAAGTCACACTCCACAGAAAGAGGTCTACAAATATTCTGACGAAGTTGGCGTAGGAGATATTGAGATTGTGGCATGTATAAGAGAGAATCAGAACATACGATCCAACAAGAAGAAAGGCTGGTTATAGGAAGGATTTGGAGACTTGGATCAGAAAGATTAATTCAGTGCACTGATATTTCAAATGGCTAAAACATTATGAATAGGAGAGGATTTAAGTTTTCCTATGTAGGGTTATTTCAAACCAGAAAGATTCCTGAAACATCTTGACTACAAATTCTTTCCTGATTTAAGTCAATAAATGAGATACTCTCAATTTTATCTTTTGTGTTTTATGAACATCTTTTGGTTTTGTATTTTTTTTCCTACTTTAGCTTTTAAATGAAAACTGCTTTGAACCCTCAGTATGGATAAGTAGGGATTATGTGAACTGCCTCCAACTCTGTAACTTGCTCTTTTTGAATGGTGCTTCCAGAAGTTCAAATTCTCATTTTCAGAACTGTAAGGATCTTTGAAATAGATAACCTCCTCAAAGCATCTCAATGTGCATGAAATTAAGCAGGTACGACAAAAGGCCAACTTTGCTGAACAGAGGACTCCAGGCTGCGTTTGGGCCCAAGAAAGGAAATTTATGAAAGGCGAAAGTGGGGACAGAATATCTCAGAATTATATGAAAGCATTGCCCATGCAGGCAATAATAGAATTAGGAAAAGCCAGACTTCAGCTGAAGCTGGTAAGGTTCTGAGAAAGACAGTAACGACATCTATAAGTACACCATCAGGAAAAGGAAGGACAGGTATACTGTGGGCCTTCTGCCAAAGATATTTTCTTTGTCTCAGTTTTTTCTGGCAAGGGAGGTTCAATCATCCTGACAAAGACTCAGAAAAGATCAGGGCTTGCCAAGGATTGGACAAAGACTGGATCTTTTTGGCAGTTGAAACCTGCTTGTTTTTTTCACAAAGAAGGAAGGAATGGGGGAAAGGTGTTCTTTCACTACAGAGAACACTAATGTCAGCAATGAACTGATCAAAACCCATGTTGCTCATCTCCTCTGTGTCACTGGCAGGGCAGGAGGTAGAAAACTGTTGCCAGGCACACAGTCATGGAAGATATGGTCACCAGGCACTTGTAACTGACCACATTAGATTGACCAGATCTATACACTGAGTATAAATGGGGTCCCACTAGAGGTGATTTGTATTGGTTCCTCCTCAGAGCCAGGAGTCTCCAGTTGAGACCCTCCTTGTGGTTTGGGACGCTGCCTAAAATAACATCCCTCATCACATAGGTGAGGGCACCTTTTGGGGCATCCTTTTACAGAAGTGTTCATGAAACTTAGGAATTATTAAGTCAGTTGTGCGGTAATATTACTGACTGGCATCCAGACCTGTGGTTTGCTTTTGTTTTTATGAGCGGTAAGTGATTTTGGTTGTAATGAATCTTCATTTTGAGTGACTGGTTGTGTGTTTGGTTGGTATCTCCATAGCAAGAATGCTCTCAGGCCTCCCAGGTTCCTGTGCTCAGTGAAGCAGTTTAGTGAAGAGAAATATTAGCATCAATAGAAGAATGCCAGGTAATGGATTCTTAAGCAAACTGGACATGCACAAGTCCATGGGGTTGAATGAAATTTATTTGAGGATGCTGAGGAAGATGACAGACATCACTGTGGTAATTGTGGTCTTGAATCCTGCAAAAATACATATTCTAACCATCTTCAAAAAGGGCCCTAAGAATATTTAGAGAACTACAGGTTGACCAGAATAATATATTTAAGGACCAAATCGTTATGGAAACCCTTTCAGGCACATAAGTGCAAGCAGATGGCTAGAAACAACCAACAAGAAAAACCAGGAAAAATCACTCCTGACCAGCCTGAATGGAGACGAAATGACCGGACAAGGAGAGAATTCATGTTGTTTGCTTTTCTTTTAGTGAGACATTTGACATCTTGCTATTGCATTTTGGTAGCTAAGATGAGATATTCTGGACTTGTATCCAAAGGAGGTGAAAAACTATGTTCAAAGCATAGCAGTCAATTGTTCCAAGTCTAACTGGCAGCCAGTTGTGAGTGGTGTTCTTTGGGTCCTGTTGTGGGCCCAATACTGTCTAACTTCTTCATTGGGGACTTCTGCCACAGAAAACCAGGCATCTCAGTGAAAACTTCATGAAGTTCAGTAAAAGCAAATGCAGGTTTGTCCATTTGTGACAGAATAACATCTTGCAACTGATCAAGCTGGAGTTAATTAACTATAAGGCATCTTTGCAGTAAAAGATGGAAGTCTGGGGGTCTGATGGAAAACAACCTGAAAAATGTCCAGTGGATGGCACCAAGCAATGTGTTCTTGTAGTGATGAAGGTTAACTAAACTCTGGTTAGTGCAGCAGAACTTGATTATGCTTTTGTTCTCAACCCTTCTGAGACCGTATCTGGGATATTGTTTTCAAATTTGGCCTCATCACAGTAAGAAAGAGAGAGTGACAAAATAGAGTCAGGATGAGGGTACAAAGGCAGCTATGGATTTAAAGCACATGGAATATGACTTGAAGATGAAGAAGGCTGAAGAAGACAGCTTGGGGGAAGGAGTAGGAGAGAGAAGAGGGTTTGACTTGTCTTCAACAATCTCAAGGATGGCTATAAAGCAGTGAAAGTAAAAAATTATTTTGCAGGTGCACAAATAAAAACATAACAGTTAGAAGCTGCTGTAATGGAGTTTCTGACTGAGTATAATGGATATTGTCACAATGAAAATGATTAAGCACTGGAACAGGTTGCCTGCAGAGGCTGTAGTATATTCCCTTTTTCAAGACTCAACTGGACAAGACCCAGAGAAACCTGACCTAACTTTGATGTTGCAGTTACTGTGAGAAGGAGATTGATGTGCTCAGGTGACCACCAGAGGTGATGAAATTTTTGTCTCCCAGAAGACCTAAAGTGAAACCCTTTTACTGTGTAGTATTTCTAAGATGTAATTCTCACTAGATATTAACCATTGAGTGGTATGCACTGTCCAGTAACCAGCAAGAATCACTGAATTTTTCACTGTGTGGTGACGAATCTCTGACATGCACACTGTATGCAAACTGTGGAAAGTTGTAAACAGCAAGAAATGGATGAACACAGGAGAGCTGCTCACTAGACCATGTTCTGGTTCTGCTTTGCCCTTCAGTACTTTTGCAGCAGTACGAAACAAGGTGGAAAAAGGCTCATAAATCGTAATTGCAACATTTTACTGTTCCTTAGCAGAGCAAGCAGCTTTCCTTTAAAGTCCAAGCAATTACGATTCTCTGCCATGTACGTTTTGCGTTAGCACAATACTGCTTATTTCAATGAATTTTCCTATTCCTACCATTTGGTGTAAAAGAGTGAAGAATCAAATATGTCTTCATAGAGTTAGCCGTTAGGTATATGGATATGTATATTCATCACCATGGAAAGAAGCTAATTTCAAAACTTTCCGAGGTAAAGTCTTATCCCTGTGGAAAGTAACATATATGAAAAAAAAAATATTATTAAAAAAAAAAGAAACTGAGACAAAATTATCCTTTAAAAGTCAATGCAAATTCTTCAGTTTACTACAGTGAGAGATAAACAAGCTTTAGATTGAATAGTTTACTGATATGAAAAGAAACACAAAAGTTTGGGTTTGAAGTTTTTTTTCATTTTACTGATCAGTTGCTTATCCCCTACTGGGTTTTTTTCAGTCTTCATAGCAAAAAGGGCATCCACATCCAAAAAGACCAGGTCTTTTTAAACATCATGTTAGTCCGATTTTAAGTTTGTGCATTGAATCACACTTATTTCTAGTGCCATACAGAACCACTGTGAGCTCCTAAACCAATTCTTGTACACCATTTGCAAGTTCAGTGTTGAAGTATGAGGACTCTTTGGGGCATTGCAGCTGGACCCACATCTCCTAGGGATGTGGCATGTGCTACATATCATGTTCTATACATTTAATTTTGCTTTGTTAATAGACACAGAATGCAAGTATCAAAATAGAGCCCAAGGATGCATTCAGCATTAGGCATTGTGACTGATTAGGATTCAGGTTCAGGAGAGAGAACACCATACAAACTTTAAGCATGGCACCACTAGTCATAAACATGCTTAACAGGATTATATGTCAGGAGTTTTCAGGTCTTTGTTGTTTCTGTGTGACATAGATCATTTTAGAAATATATTTTATTTGCTGTAGAGGATATTTGGAATTGGGCTTCCCAGTCATTTATCTTACTTCCCTTAGAAGTATCTCCAGGATCACTGTAGATAATGGACCACAAGTAGAAAGTATTTATACACACAACTGAAAACATGATTTCCTCCTACACAGATTCTCATGTAGGGCAGCAATAAGAATGGGACGATTAATGAAATAATCTTTTTCATCTTTCTGATGCAATTCTTTAGCTACTGTGGCATAATTAGAAGGCTGGCTGTGCAGCTGCAGTATTCAACACCTTCACAGATCTGGTGCTTTTCTAGTTGGTCTTAAAAGGTGTGAATTTTCCTCTAAATTAGACTTACGCAAGGAAAGATTACTTCTGCTGAGACTAGAGGTTTAAGTGAAGCAAGATTCAAATTTACTGCTTTAGGACCTTATTGTTTTCTGTTCTGTATCTTCTGTAACTTTTCAAATACATTGAAAGACTCTATGAAATAGTACATTTGCCCTTGGCAATATTTTATACTGACTAAAACAATAAGAGATTACAGCAAAAAACTTGGCTCTGCACTGCATATTTTTTTTTTTTTTGGCTGTGAGAATTGGCCTTGAACCATAATTGCACTACCTGAAAAGTACAGAGGTATTCCACTGGAACTGTAAGTGAGGCTTTGAGGCTTCACATACAAGGCCATGGAGAATCAAACTCTTCAACCTAAAGTTTGGACTTTGAGTAGAGAGCCCCCATTAATGTTTTAGTAAGGCTTAAAAGCTTCATTTTCTGTAGGGAAAACTTATTATAGCATTAAAAAATACTCAAATGGGCTTTTCACAGGGAAAATGAAGTTTTAATGTTCCAAATATCACCATGGGGACTTCCTGATTTGAGAACTTTCAGCATATCTACCCACTGTTGCTTTAAACAAGTGTTTGCTAAACATTTTAAAAAATAATAAAAGCAACAATTTTTTTTTTTCAGATAGGTTGGGAGAGGCATTAATTATGGATGTTTAAGGTAATAATACAAGCTTTCTCAGTTAAAGTATTTTTTTCTTGGTAGTAAGACTACATTGGTCTCAGAGAGTGTGTTCATATCCAGTAGTGCAGTGTGATTCATCTGAACTACTTTAGACAGCTGTTTTAAGTTGAAAGAAATTATATTTGAAATCTTGGAACAAATGATATTTCAAGACCCCTTTGAATATAGGCTATTCTGTTATTCTCTTGACTGATATAAAACTTCCCAGTTCTCTACCTTGATTACGATGTCTTCATGAGGTGATTACTGCCAACTATTTTTTTTTCTGAATAACGTGTGTGCACCCTGCTCTCCGTTCCAGAGTCTTACAAGTATTGTTTTTGTATCCAGCAGTAAGTAAACAACTTTACATTCCAGCAAGTTTTTTCTCTGCTAAGAGATAAGCTAATAAATCTTCTTTTTTTTTATAGCCTCAAAATTGTTACTGAGAAATGTCTGTATTAAAGGATTTATGATGCATCAACATCTATAGGTAAATTTTATGCATTGCTGAGTTTAAGTATCTGAACATCTCTCAACATGAGAGAAAGTTGTAAATTGGATGAGGTTATGAGTCTACTCATCAGACTGACGAGAAGATCACATCTCTAATGGCAGATCCCAAGTATCTAATGAGGAGTGAAACCTCGCTGAGTCTACATAAAATCTGAATCATCCCTAATTCTTATATATTAGTCTAATATTTTCTTCTGCTTCTTGATAAGCTATGCTACTTTTCTTTCTTTTTTTTTGAGAAAATAGTCTTCCCAAACAATAATTTTGTCTTTGGAGAGCTGCAATGCTAACTGTCATAGCACTACTCTGCCAGCAATTTAAATTTCAATTGGTAGAATTTTATACTCCCTTTGTGGCAATGGAAGTTACTAGCTATGATGCAGAAGAGAGGAAAATCAGGTCTTTTAAGAAACATATTAGAAGTCTTTTTATCTTGACAAGTAAGTGGAAATATCAATGCTTACTATTTGAAGAAGAGGAAATTTAGTAAATTTAAGCTGGATGCAGGGTAAAAACAAGACAGAAAAAGCTGTTCCACAAGCCAAGCTTAGCTCTTAGATGGACCTTGTCTTAGTAAAGGAACTGATGGAAAGTGAAAGTAGCTTTATGACACCTTTGTGACTGTATTCTTGTTTGGTCTTTTATGCATGTCAGAAGTAGATTTCTTAGCAAGTGCATCACCACTTGACTATTTCTCTCACCTTATGAGGAATATTACAGCCTGATCGTATTAATTGAGGATAGCTACCTTAAAATCTAATGGAGGTATTTCTTCTCATTGCTCTGCTCTGCTAGTTCCAGGTCAGGGAGAAGAAATAAGGGGGGGGGGGGGGGGAATAAAAAAACCTTGTTTTAGCCTGAAAAAGTGGAAATCAGTATGGTTTTCTGCGAATATTTCATCCTCAAGCCTTCACTTTGTCAGGTCTTGCTTCTGAAATGCTGAGGCTCTTAGTACTATATTAAAACAAGGCCTTGGTTTTCTAATTGCCACAATACCACACATTTTTTTTTTATTTCTTCCTAAAGCCTTTGTAGGACAACAGATTGAAGATCTCTGCTTTTAACAATTAACCTTTTTCCTGCAGTTCTCACAAGACCTTCTTTAGATAAAGAGAGAATGAGATTTTGTTTGTCAAATCTTTCTGAATAGCCAGTGGGAGGAGTGAAAATATCACTCACTTTATTTTACAGATAGTACAGAAGCATCACTTGTAATTCTGACAGTTAAAACCCTCTTTGACTAATTATACTAAGAAAATCTAGACAAAGATAAAATCACTGCTAGCAAAAACAGATGTAATTTAATTTACTTCAGAAATGTTCTTACTTCTCTGTAACAGTGGCAATTAAGTGTTAATAAAATCAAGACCTAGAGTTCTCATCAAGCAGTTGATAATAATGAAATTAAGGAAATAATCTTGGTTCCCTTTAATAATGGATTTATTACTGATAGAAACTACGGCATTCCAGCTGACTGCCAACAAGGGATGCATCTATTACTCATCTCTGTTCCCAATGAAGGCAAAAAGTACAGCTGCAAATTTAACTCTGTCTCATGTCTGAGATGCACAGGAGAAATCTCCCCTTGTGAAAGTTCATTCATTTTTTGAGCGGAGTGACTAGAAATTCAGGAAGAGAACAAAGGTAAATGTTCATATCTGACTAGGTCAGGCTGGGTCCCTTCATAATTGATGTAGAGCATTCTAGGGCACAGTTCAACTCAGGCTGAAGTTAGTGTCTCCTGTAGGCTTTAAACATCGATGATTTCCCTGATGAATACTCTGATGCCTGATAGCAATTTCTGAGGGTTGTAGCTCAGATGTCGCAGAAAAATCCAGCAAAAGGGTAGGGTAATGAAATAGTTGTTGATATGCAGACAGGTCCTCATGCGGATGGTGTGTGGTGGGGTGAAGATATTACAGTAAGATTTAACTTAATGTTCTTTTCTGTGACAGATTATTTTATTACATTAGTACATGTTGGTAAAAAATATCCCTTTACTCTAAAATCATCCCTAACTTTGAACACAAAGAAACCCCTCTTAATCTTGATAAAGAATTAAACAGCAGAGAATTTTTATAAATCCTTGTTTGTAATATATTCAAGATGGGCAGTTATCTTCATGCCATTTGACACAAACTCACTGAGAAATATAAAATCAATATATGATAAATTGCTAGAACAATTAATAAAGCAGATAATTGGTGAGTACCTGGAGGAAAATAACTTGTAAATATTAGGCAACATGGGCTCATCAAAACCAAATCATATTGAACTAACCTCATTTCTTTCACTGATACGATAACAAGCTTAGTGGATAAAAGAAGTGCTGCAGACATATTATGTCTTGATTTTCATAAAGAATTTGTTACAGTTCCACATGACATTCTCATAAGGAAACTAGAGAAATGTTGATTAAATGCAATCACTGCTAAATAAATACAGTTCCAGAAACAAGAAAAAAAAACAAAAAAAAACAAAAAAAAGCCAAACTCACACAGCAATTATTTATGGTTCAGTATCAGGTAAGGAAGAAGTATCAAATATGGCCTAGAGAAGTCTGTTCTGGGTCATGTGTCCAATTCTGCTTTACACTTTTACTGTGTGGTAGGAAAACAAAGTAAAAGTATGATAAAAAAAACCCAGAAGGTAAAAAAACAAGTTAGATTTCCTTATATACATATAAATAACACCGCAGAGCTTTAAAAACAAAACAAAAATCAGACAACACAAATCTCTGCAAAAGCTTTACCCACTTTTTGAATTGTCAGCAAAGTCATATGAAGGAAAGCTGATTTTCCCTGGGCTGTGTCAGCCAGGATAGTTCACTTCCCCACGTAACAATGTTCTATACGAACTTATGGTTAGATCAGAAACTCAAAGGTCTATTCGTGGAGCAATAAGCTTCACATTGAAGTAGGTCCTGAGATGCAATCAGATCGGGATCACATACCTTTCATAATCATTCCCACTCTTCTGAGAATTTTCTGGGGCAGACTATGCAGTGCAGATGCACTTGTTTTTCTGATCTAATGAGTTTATAATATATAATTAATGCTGCTAGCAGTGGGAATGGGTTCCAAAACATCTGAAATGGTTGATTTTAATTTTTAATTATATCAATTTTAATTTTGTTTAGGTAAGTAAGAATCATAGAAAAAAGTAAAAAATTATTTAGCAAAAATTAACAGCACAAAGGAAAGCCCTGCCCACAGTTAACTAAATGTAAATGAACGGTCTAATAACATTACAAACCCATGAATATTGTCAAGTAATACTCTATGTACAATAAGAAAGTAATTTGATAATTAACCTGATACTGATCAAGCTTTAGACAGAGTATTAAATACAGTATTGGGTTTCACTCGAAAAGAAAAGATCAGAAGGAAAAACAATTATGATCTATAATCAAGAAATATTAGGATGAAAGGGACAGGTATTCTCACTAATTGGTAAAGAGAAAATTAAAAAAAAATGGGTTAAATCAACAGGGAAGCATCAAAATAAATGTTAGTCATAACGGAATATACAAGGTTCAGTTGCATAAATTTATCAGTTGCTTCAATTATATAACTTTTTCAACTAGAAACAAGTCAGTTCTCCATCTTTTCAATTATATAAATTTACTTGAATTATACACGTTCATATTATATTTTTGTTTTCAATTATACATATGCGACTTTACCAGTTTTCCACAGTCTCCATGGTCTGGAAAGGTATCATAGCAAAAGACTTCACCTATAGGAATAGTGCAGAGATGCACAAAACAAGTAACACTAAGTTTATGGAAAGCCGACCGCAGTGTGCTTTTATCACTTCCATACACATTCAAAGAGCTACACAGATACACTGGAATTTTAAACACCGGACAGTAATTACCCCCTGAGGAGCAGTTGTGATTTCAGAAGGCTTCTTTCCTGAATAAATACTGATAGGAAGTAATGTGATTTGCCACCTAAGCAGCAGATGCCTGAATAGACATGTTGGGTAAAGGAAGTAATACCATCATCCTTCTCTTACAGGATGGAGAATTAGAGTCCCACTGATACTGCAAGACCATAATTTCTGTATCAACAAGTGATTTGTGGGCATTTTTGTTGCAGTGCAAATGTTGGCATAAGTAGGCCAGATAATGCTCACTGATTTTGAGCTTCCTTAAACATCTAAGTTGTGCTTAAAACTTGTATTCTTTTTTATAGACAGTGTAGTTCTTTGAAAATATTTTGTGAGAAAGACAAAACAAGTCATAAGGTTTCCCCTGGTTTGAAAAGCAGTTGAGAAGAGGTCAGACAGTTTAACTTTCACAGAGTCCTTTTAACTAAATTTTTTTTAAACTCAACATTGGTGGTTAAAGATGAAAGAGAGAGCAAAAAAATGTGAATGTCTGTACTTTTGTGTAGCTGATTAACTGATTATGTTATTTTGAGCTAGAAAGAGGTGTAGGAGAAGATTAAATGTTCTGTGAACGAAAAAAAAGCAGGTCTTGCAATGAAGAAAGAAGAAAAAACAGAAAAGTCAAAAAAGGACTAGAAGGCAGTAAGGAAAGAAAAAAGTGGTAAAGGAAATAATATATTTAAAATAAGGAAAAGGGACTTGAGAGAATGGAAAAGTAATAAAAATTGGAATGCTGTAAAAAGCACAAATTTATTTATGTGAATAATAACTACATATGTACATATGATTCTGGTAAGTTAGTGATAAATGCTGTTAAATTAGCAATAACTCTTTAATTACAGCTGTTTCGGCTATTTCTTTTAATCTCATTAAAGCACTGACCATTTCAGGAAATGCAGTAAGATGACAGGCAAATATATTAAGAAGAAAAGTCTCTGTCAGATATAAATCATAAAATTATGAACAAGTATTAACAAGAATTGCTAATACTAAAGAACTAGTCCAGAAATAGTTCATTAAAATACAAGAAGATTTGTAGATTTAGAGAATAAAAAATAATTTGCCTGCTTTCAGACTGTCTTACAACATATACTCAGCTGAAGAGCTGCTAGCAAGACACCTCCTAATATAATTCTGTGTGACATATTGTTTCACTATTTAGGGTATACATTTCAGTGAGTTGACATTTACAGTTTACTTTTCCAGCTTCATTCGCTTTAGTCATTAATTTCATTTTACATTACTTAGCTCTATAGCAATATTTCTTCAGCACCATCTTTTACCAGTTATAAAAGAGTACAGGAAGATTCCTCTGTTCTCAATCGAACAGTTTTAGTAAGAGGAAGATGGAAGTGTAATCTTCTAGTGAGAACTCATGTTCAAACATTTTCACTGTCTTAGAAGTGAAGTGCTTTTGTTAGAGTCAATAAATGAGATGTACAGAAGTCCATTGTGAATGAAGCAATTCTAAGCTTCCCTGGCAGTTACTCTGCAGGTTCCAATATCGTCTCTTTAGTGTACATCACTGTTGAATTAGTTGTATTAATTTAAGTGAAAAATATTTATCCTCAATGCATCTAATATAAGGATGGCTGCTTTTTCTGTGTGCAGTTTAGTTTCACTAAAGATTCAGACCACTGCAGAAGAGAAGACAATCTTTTGATCTAAATTGAATAATGTTCTTTTCATATAGCCGTCCAAGATCCCTCCCAGTGAATCCTATAAGCCTTAAGGAAGGCTGGAAATTAATTTCATTTTCCAGGCATTCCTTGAATATCCAGACTAAAAATCTAGGTTTTAGGGTACTACTTAGAAAGAATGATTCAATATGTATGTTGAAAGATTGGGCACTAATGCTTTACCACCCTGTTAACTTAGCATATATGAACCAAAGTTCTTAAGCTGTTACTGATCGTGAAAACATAAGAGAAATCTGGTTTCTGAAATAACAAGGAATAATACCATTTAAGGATTTTTAGATCAGAACCAACACCTACCTGTTATCTGAAACTCTTACAGCTGCTTCTGCTTGTCCGTAAAGTAGCTATTCATGTTCCTGGGAGAAACTCCAGTTGTTAATGAGCAGCTGAATTTTCCCATCAGAACAACCCTTTTCTTAGTCACATAGCAAAGATCATCTTTATACTAAAAATATATTTCTGTTCTAGTATGGCAAACTATGCTGAAAACAAAAGACTGCCATTTTCAAATAATAAGAATACTTTTATGTCTGTTGAAAGAACACCTGGAAACACTGGGTTCGAGCTGTGGACATTTGTGACAAGTTGTATGATGGCTTCTGGTAGCTCTGTGTGGAAAAATTTGATAAGTTTGAAGTTATTTGTTGAACATTTATCTTATAGTGCATTAAATTTTCTTAATTAGTGTAAAATATGGTTATCTGTATTGGTTTGATTTTTTGGGAGGCTATTTACAGAGAAGATATACATAAAAATACTGAAGAACCCCAACTGAATGAAGTGCTATTTATTCAGGACACTAAAAAGTACCAGTCAGGTCCTAATCGAATGTATATGTTCTTCTCTCAAGTTATAATCAATAAGCATAAAAAAAAACTGATAGAGCTGAAGATACTTGGTGAGATACTGCAATATCAGGTTACAAATTAAATAAGGGTGATAGGTCAGGTTGTACAAGTTAGTAGGTGTTACTATAACTTAAGTTACAGAGATACAGAGATACATCCACTGTGTACAACCTCCTAGCTCCCAATTCACTGAAGAGTTTCTGTGGTTCTTCATGTAGAGTCTCAACTACTCAGCTATTTTTTTGCAAGTGAAACAAACTATAGATTAAAATTCAAGTATATGAGAACACATTTGCGTCCACCCACACAGTGTTGTGTTCTAACCCCCATTCTGAAGTGTTGCAGCATCGCCATCACACTATCATCTGTGGTATTTTGAACTGAAGAATCACTCATGAAAACACAAGTTGCATCTTAAGACAACAGGTCTCAATCCTCCATGAATATCGTGATATGAGGCCCAAGGTTGTTAGTGATATAGTTGCAGATAAACAAGTAAAAAAATTAACTGTATCATCAAGAAACATTTCATCTGATTTTAATATTTCATGCCTAAAAAAAAAAAAAGAATATTGCAGGAAGATTGTTTTATTAGTCACCTGAATAGGATAGGTACACTAACTGTGACATGCTAAGGAAGATGAGAGAGATTACAACAGCAGAAAACTCAGTAGTAATGAAGAACTCAATTATTCCCATGAAGACTGGTAAAAATAATTTTGAGACATGTTCTAAAAAGTAATTTAGGTGCTGTAAAAATTGATGCTTGGAACAGCCATTTTTTACATAATTCTGAGAAAAGCACAAGAACTTACTGAAATTTTTAGTACTAGAGAGCCATTCTGAAATCATGATAATAGCATATTTAAATTCCCCTTCCCTATAGGGATAATGATTAATAATAATAACTGTTGCACACACACCTCCCCACATAATATTTGTAAACAAAGTTAACACTATAAAAATGGGCAATACAAGAAAAAAAGAAATCAAAGAAATTGAGAAGAGAAACTTAAAGGATAAAATTATGGAATGTATAATGAAAACTCTGTAAAGTTCATGGTGATCAACAAAATTAGCGCATTGATAAAAAGCAGAATAAAGAAACTCTTAAAATTAAATATTTACTTTCAGAAAGTAGAATTTATAACCATGTAAGGAAGATCTGAATATAATGACCTCTGAAAAGTTTAATGTAGAGTCAAACTAAGACCAAAAAGAGGTTTAAAAGACAACCTTGTGAAAGGCATGAGAACTAATAAGGCTTTTTTCCAACCCATCAGAAGCAGAATGCCTGCCAGAGAGTTTGCAGGGCTGATAGATGATGGAGTTGTAAAAGGAGAACTCAAAGGAGAAAAGACCAAAGTAGAAAAATTAAATGAGTTCTTCACATTGATACTCAGTATTGAAGAGTTTAGGAAGGTCCCCATAGTGGCTAATTTCTTTGTGAAAGATGAGCTGGAGGAACTATCTTAAATTAAAGTATCAATAAAAGCAATTTTAGATCAAATAGATAAATGAATAGTAACAAATTGCCAAGACAAGATGGTATATATGTAGAGGTTCTTAAATAACTCAAATATGACCTTGTCATTTGATCATAGATCTCATACTATTGCTTAAGTCAGCATCTGTATGAAAAGAATGGAGGTTAGAATATTTTATGAGGTTTTTTTAAAGGATCCCCAGAGAAATATGATAGGGAAGATATAGGGAAGATGCAGAGCATTAAGAATTTCTATGTCTGATTCTTTACAGGTAGATTGGTAGAAGAGGATTTATAGACACATAGACAAATACAATAAAATAGGGATCAATAAAAATAAGTTTTGTAGAGAAAATTCTGTCTTTAAAAACGGTTCTTAGGAAGAATTAATGAACATACAGGCAAGGGTGATCTGCATCTAGTTGGTAAAATATTCCTGGATTTTCCAAAAGGCATTTGAAAAGGGCCTCCATTATAGACCCCTGAGTAAACTGAACAGTCATGGATTACAAAAAGGAACCTCCACTTGTAGATTTATAAATACCTTAAAGAAAGGAGCTTAATAAATAACCAAATAACAGGAAAATTTAACAGGATTAAATGATCAGTATTCACAAATAAATTATCAGTTCTAACAATGAAAATTCTACTCTGTGTGAAAGGTTGGAAAACCTCCTCGTACACATAACGGTGATAAAAAGGCAGAGGCAATACATACAAAGCTATACTCATGGGAAGAAACAAACAAAAATTCTCACTATCTATAAATGGTGAAAGGCTCTAAATTAGGCAATGTTAACCCAGAAAATATATTTACAGCTGCTCTGGATACACCTATGAATATTTCAGTTCAGTGTTCACTGATGATCAAAATCAAACCAAAAAAACACAAAATCCTAAGAATTATTGGGGAAGAAAAATGGAACAAGACACTCTTACATAACAGAATAATTATCATAGCCTTTAGATGAGATCGTAAAATAACAGGTGTAAGAAAACAATTTTTTTTTTTTAAATTTAGTATATGATTATTGGAAGTCATTGTTACAAGACAGTTCAGATGACAAAAGTTTAAGTACGTTCAAGAGCCAATTAGACAAATAAATGAAAATTTATCAAGGGCTGTAAAACACTGAGATACAAACTCTATCCTAGGTATTCCCATAGGCTACACAAAGCTGGGAAAATATCCTGAGCAATATGTTACTCTGTGCTTGTTTTGTTTTTTTTTTAATGCAATTTTAAACATTTTTATTACCTTAAATAGCTGTCATTTGTCACTGGATTTGGATCTTTGATACAATTCAGAAGAGCCACTCTTCTTAAATCTCCTGTTCCTGTGACACCATGAGGTTAAAAAAATGCTATTCTTCCAATATGTGAAGTCAGCTGTTCAGGCAGCGTAAATCAGTACTTTGCTGAAGAATTCAGTGTGATATCTTGGTTTAAGCTATGTACAGACCTGACCTATGTATTTGACGCATACACTTTTCCACAGCAAAGCTTTTGAATTGGACTTCAGACAGTACGTAAATTTATACAAATGCAGGTGTTAATAGAAATAATATAAATAAGAACACAAGTATAAACATAAATATAAATACCAGCATATATATACAATCAGTTCTTGCATGTTTCACAGCATGACTTGAACAAGTACATGAAGAACCTAAGGAAAAATTCAATAATCATTATGAAACCACACACAATTCCGATAAACTATGCTTCTACCCTGTAGGTATAGAATAAATGTACACAAGCAGGCTTACTGTTTATACTTACAAATACTATATAGTAATAAGCCAATTACTAGTAGTTCTTAGGCCAATGAGCTAGGAAAAAAACCAAGTTTTCACTAGAATTAAACTGAAAAGATTTTAGAAACAATTACTTGCTTTATTTTTATTGCCTGATGAAATCTATTTTAATGCTTTAGTTGCTGTAAGCATCGTAAGCACAATTAGAAGGTAAATGGAAGCTTAACACAATGAATAATTTCAACTAGGCAGAAATAAGTGCAGTTAACTGGATGAAGTCTATAATGCAACCTAAACTCTTCATGATCCAGCTCATTTCCAAGACTTCCATTTCCAACAAAAAAATAATTAAACAAAAGGTCTCAGATCACTAGAGAAGAATGCCCCCAGAAGCATGGTAGAAAGGCGGGCTGTGGGAAATAAGGTAATGATGGGTTACTAATATTTATTTTTAACAGGTTATTATTTACTTCAGAAAGAATCTCACAAGTAGTAAAAGACTTCCAGTGAGTTCTTATATTAAAACTTTTCATGCTGTTCTCTGCAGACTGGAAGTCCAAAGCAGCTTTCATACTTTGGAGATAAGAGAGCCCTGAAAAAGAAACTGTGGAGATCTGGCATGGGTTTTAGTTGACTTAAAGTCAGTTTTCATGTGTTGGAAGAAATGCTTTCATTCTTTCAGGAGATATACTCAAGGGGAATATTTCAGCTCTTCATGGGTCATACGCACAGTAAAAGCATTACAGGGACTTGAACAGTACACAAACCTTGCTGTGAGTTATAGGTACCCTAGGATTGAAGTGATGAATAGGTTCAGAATGATTCAGATTTTCCTGCTGCAATACCTTCTGCTTCCATTGATAGGGATGCCAGCTTTTCCTGAATGGAAAAATCCAAGGAATTTACGTTTGTCATTTATGCTCAGTAATCTCCATTTGATCACCATCATATTTTCATTTATACCAATGAAAACTGACTGCTTTGCATGGAATTTAAAATACCACAGCATGGAAAATACCAAGAAGAATCTTTCAAAGCATTCCAAGGGGTATTAAAATATTTATCAGTTTCAAAATACTGGGATTTAGAGCAGTCCTGAATGCACCTAAAAATCCTTCTGTGTAAATTGCACAACATGCAGTATGCCCATCAATGAAATTTTAGGACTGGCGTGAAGACTGGCCTCAAAGGTTTCAGTAGATACAAAATGTACCAATGCACTGTCTTACAGGGCCAGACTAAATAAATAATTTCAGTCTCCTAAAATTCCTGTTAATATCTGTCTGTAGTTGGGGGTGGTAATACTGATCGTTAAAGTTCTGTGTAATTTCAGTCCTGATAGGTTAGACACGACTCCTATTCTGAACACAACTAGATAGTTGAACTCAGCAAGCTCATGCCTGGCAGCATATTTGTGCATCTAGGAAATCGTGTTAGGGCTTAGAGAAAGACTGTTGAACCAGGACTATGGGCTGTTGTTACTGGAATTTGATTCTCCATTTGTACAAGAACCACTGATTTTTGCTTGAAGCACAGAGTAAGGCTATGAACCTTACTTTAACTTTTGTGGTATAAACAAGCAAAATGAGTTCATAGTTCTGTGGAATCTATGTTTTGTTTTAATAAACTTATTATTTGCAAATTTTTAAAATAGTAGTGGTGCCATTTTAATTCTAGGGAAAGCAGATATAGAAAGTTAATGTGCATACATTTTAGGAAGAATAAAATACTTAAAAAATATATAAAAAATAAAAAATATATAATTTATTTGAGAAATGAAGTGACAAACTGAGCTTCTTAAAGCAGATCTTCTATAAAGAAAATATTTTGAATCATCATATTTTAAACAATCTCATATATATAAAAAAACTTAAAATGTGGGGTTTTGAAGATTTTACTCCCTCAACTACCAGAATAGCTAGTTGTTCAACATTTGATTTATATGAACGCGATTATTTCCATTTCATAGGCTGCTCAAAAAAGGTAGTACAGTGTTATTTTGACAAAACAGCACATTGAAATAAGAATGTAGAGATAACTCTTTTCTTTACATGAATTAAGAATGGATTGCTTATGGCACCAGTGCGCTGTGCAGCAGGTGTCAGAAAGCCGTATAGATGCGCAAGTGAAAACTGAGCTGCTCAGAGCTTCAAGAGTGAGTTTCAGAGCATTATAAAGATATGGCTAGGCTTTAAATCCTAGATACCATCTTGTAAATGTCTCACAATTAAATTATATTTTTTTCAGAATTATCCTCACTAAGTGCCTAGCAATAGGTTATTTCACATGATGCAGCAGGCCACTAATACACAAAGTAGATAGACCATACAAACCTTGGCCTGAAATTCTACAGAGATGAGGCATTTAGTATTGCACTATGAACATGCTGCTTGAATCTAGCTGTAGCCAAGAAGCTGAACTGCATGTATGATGAACTAATTACTATAATTTCACTTTTAGATACAATTCAGGGCAGAGTGGGGAGGAGGTCAGAAGCTTGCAATTAGGACTCATCAAAAGGCTGAGAGGAAAACCTTCCCAGGCATAAATAGAACATCAGTAAAGAGATACTGAAAAGTGTTCCTTTTAGTCTGATTGCATGAAAACCAGAATGGACCAAGAGTAAGGTATTTTTATTTAGAGTGCAGAAGTGTCTTATCTCTCCGATTGAGATAAACCCACATCTTTAGTCTCTTTTAGTTTGTCTTTCCTGTTCATTTCTGTGCTCACGTCAGTGGTGATGCTTCACTGTTCATCTGAGTACCTCCATCTGCCTATGAACAAGAAATATCTCTTATATTTAAAGTTAATTTCTTCTTCTTTCAAGGAAATATAGCATGTTTTCTATAGACATAAATATATGGTAGACCTTAGAAATCAGAAGCATTAATAACACTCTGGAATCCAAAATATTTTCTTTATTTTTTTTAACTTTTATCATAACAGGGCTGTGATTTCATTTCACATGCAGCTTTAGAGAGTTTAGAAATTTTCCTATAATTTGTTTTGAACTACAAATATAAAGGTGTATCTATACCTTAAATTCATCCAAAAAACCAAAACCACTTCAAGTCTGATTGAAAAAAAATAGGAGACATGGGATAAATTAGTTGTATCTCCTGTTCTGTGATGAGGACAGTTTAAGAGTTTTCTCAGATTAGTGTCCTGCAATGCCAAATGTATTAAGAAAAACTTCATTGTAGAAGTTTATTTATTTATTTATTATTTCATCTGTAGGGGAAAAAATAAGAGTAAATGAGGATAAATCTTATCATCCTTAAGGCAGTTGATAATGCGCCAGAAAGACATCAAGGAAAACCTGAAGCATTAATAAACTAATGTGTACTGTACGCCCCACTTCATTTATCCAACTCATATGTTCTGCATGCATTATACATTTGTGCATTTATTCACTTTGGACTCAACTAAGATTAAGTAAAAGAAACCTAAAATCTAGATATTATTTTCTGTCTCAGAGGGTTACTTCTAGAGAAATGTAGTGGTGGATAATTAATAATTTGTATTATTCACTTTTTCTTTTCTAACAGGCTGCATGTGGCAAGAAGTTTATTTTTATTTTTTTTTAATTTCCTGATGAAAAATGTATGGAAAGAACACCATCCAGTCTCTCTTTACCTGGTATAGACCCGGATTATTCTTTTGTATTTTGAGGAGGTCTGCAGGACAGGGAAGTAATCAGTCTTCTAATCTGTTCTTTATCGTATAGTGACCTATAAGAGAAGAAAAAATATTCTTGATTTGAATGCTTTAATCTATTTCTGTATTGTAAACATATGCACACTTGCACACACATGTACATCTATAACTGCAACCTGCCTTTTGCTATAATGCTTTCATACTGGTTAAGAATTAATGGATGCTGTTGACCTACTGATTTGGTTTTTTAGCTGCTTGCACTCTCATTCATACACAAAAGTGCGCAACCTACAGGTTTCATTATTTTATACAGTTCTTAAGAATCCGGGGCCTAAAATTTTCAGGCTGACAACAAACCATTTAATTTTCATTAATTTTATGACATATATGGTTTCTGCATTTGCAGCAGCTATAAAACATATGTTAACTTCCTAATAATGTTTCATGTGTCACCTTCTACTCTCCCCTCTTCTTTTTTCTTTGCAGTGGGAAGTAGTGCACAAGCTATTAGCTAGGGAACAGTTGTTTCTGTCTCCTGTACAGATCCATATCATTCTCAAATTTGCATTCTGATGGAGAAGCAACAAATGTTACTTAAATCCCGTCAAGTGTGTTAATTACATTGAGCTCTGTGAAATTATGGGTGAGAGAGCCAAAAGAATTCTACAATTGCATCTTAGGTCTCTTGAGCATATCTTGTCAGATTAATGTCTTTGTCACTCACATGATAACCTTAAAATTGCTTTCCTCCTTAAGTGATATTCCCTAAACCTCAGTGATATGGAAAATCTCACACAAAGCTAAATAGAAGATGCAGTTTGTATTGTTTACATAAATAATGCTGATACTTTCACGAAAATAAATCAAAATTGAATTTCATTAACAAGTGCAGCTTGTTATTTTCCCTTAATTAGTTTACAGCCCTTCTGTGCTTCTGCATACAAACTGTGGTGCAAGTCTCTGAGTCACTTCTTTCTTCCTAATATGTCCCCACAACAACGGCTAAAATCATGTAACTGCCTAGGATGTAATGCTTCTTTTTTATTCTCCTTTTTTTCCTCCTACTTCTTTGGAAGCTCCAAATAACCACAACTTCCTCATTCTTTGGTTCCAGAAGCCACTGTGCTGTGTAGCAGTAACAGAAATTGTCCCAGGAGATTTGACCACATGGGTATCTGCCCACAGCCCAACCGAAGGCTTCTTAAAAACAGGTAATAGCGACGATTTTCTGTGCCAGGGCTTGCAGTGTATGCTTCAGTTCCCCAGCAGGGGACATGCTCAACCCTCAAAAAGCTGCAAGTCTTCTCACAAAGTCACAAGTATGACTGGCAAAACTCAACTCATTGGAAATCTATACTAGATGTCAGACCCGTCTCAGAGACAAATCTAATCCTTTTCACTGCAAAATAGCTCACAGAAGTCTGCTGCTCCTAGTTTACTGATATTTGGAAGAATGGTTTGTTTTGGCAATCAATGTCCTAGAGCCACCAAAGCCCTTGATATTATCTTTTTTTTTCTTTAAGCCCATAAAGAGGATTACTGGAAGGGAAAAATAAAAAGAGAAAAAAGACATTCTGTGATGTTATATGAGCATAAACAGTATTACTTATCTTAATGCTTTTGCTTTCATAAGAAACAGGCTATGTTGCTAAAGCTCACTAATAATATTCTAATTATTTGTAATGCATTGTAAAGAGTTGTAAGCTTTACCTTGCTAAATGAGAGTGGGAACACGCAATCAGGTGTGCCCTATACACTTTTTGTCTTACCAATATCTCAGAAGTGGCAGGTGAAAGAAACACACTCAAAACTGAAAGAACCATAAGAATTCAGACAAAAATCTTTGAAAATAAGAAGGACCTCTGTCTTCACAACTTGATAGTATAAATTGTTTTATACTTTGGTGAATGTCAAACTGTAAAACATGGTCATTTATGCTTTGTAATGTTGTGTTTTTTCTTTGTTCTTACTATACACAGAATAAACACATGATTCAAGGCATTGATAGTAAGACCCACGAACAAAATACAGAATTATTTTCATTTTCCACTGTTCAGAATCTGGTACTTTACATGTAGGTATCTTTTCTGAAATATAAGAGTTTATAATTTAGCTTGAAAAGGGAATGGTGGGAATGAAAGAGTTATGCTTATGGAAGTCCATCCATCCAGTCTCTGTAAGGCTACTGGATCTATAAATAATGGAGAAAGGCCCTCAAGCTAGAAATGCCAAATTTAGTAGTGTCTAATGAAAAGATACGAGTAAGTCCTGAAATCTCTTTTCAATTAACTTCAGCAGAAATGGGAGTCTAGATTGAAAAGTCCTCAAGAAGCCATTGGTAGAGCTTTATCTGACAATCTTTATATTCTTTGTACAAATAACTTCTTCAGGATCACATTTTAAATGTCTGTTCTTGGTACGTGTTTTAAAACCTGACCTTTTTACTCAAATCAAGGCTTTTCAAGCTTTGCTTAAAGTCACTGTAAGAAGGGGAGGGGAGAGAAAAATCCTCATCATTACTTTTTAAAATGACTCAAATGCGACCAACAGCTGAATAAAAGAATTTCTGAAAGGACCTATATAGAAGTCTGTCTACAAAGTAGATTGAAAAAGTGTTTTATTCTAAATCCTAATCTCCTCTGTGGTCTCAAGAAGGCTAACACAAGGAGATTGCCACAGAGATGAGTGATATTTGTCACCAGACATCTGCTAAGACACAACCACAGTGTATTTTCCCTGCTGGGTGGCATGTAATGGAGGTTACCCAATCCAGTGTTTACCATTAAAATTCAAATCCAGTGTTAGGAGATTTTCTTACCGTAGGTCTTAATGAAAAGTCCCTTCTGTATCAGTTATAGCAACAGACTGACAGGAAATGAGTGGGATATCAAGACTTGAAAGCAATGGTTTTTAATCTGCATGATTCCCAGTTTTACTGTACAAAAGATAAAGTGCAGTGATGCTAGTGGCCAGCAACAGAGAGAAAAACAAGGCGGTGAGAATACTTGTGCATGTGCCCACTACTAGTTATCCTGAAATCACACAAGAAAAAGTTCCTTCTCTGAGTTCAGTTCCACTAACTCTCTGTGCTTTAGGAATTACAACACTGTGAAAGTAAAATTATATACTCCTTAGTTTTAGTTTATTTTTCGGGAGAAAAAGCACTGAAAAGCAGAAAAGAGATATTCAGGGGTTTAGAAGAGATGAGGGAATTCTATAGGGCTGGTCAGGGTTTGAAGAATGGGTGGATTGTCTTGAAGTAAGCATCTGAACAAACATTTTGAGTTTTGCTCGGCAGTAATTAGTGGAAGTGAAAGGATATAAATGAACCTTACATATGTAACCAATTTACTATGCCTGCCTTCTCTGTTCCCCTACAGAAAATACAATTTCCATTGCTGTATCCTAATATGTGGTTGGGAACACTTAGACTGGGACCCTTGAGGAGGGTGGGGAAGCCGTTTCCCATAACTCTTCTTTATGCATGAAACAGTATATTGAGACGCTGAAACTCCTTTCTGTTTTTCTTTCTGGATCTTACTCTACTGTCTGATCTTAGCAAACTCTGATTCCCCAGCAGCCCCTGGTGTTAAGATCCCTTCTGCTCATATCCAGAATGACAGCTCATGGGCAGGGCAGGGCAGTTTAGATCACTCTGGCCATGAGTCCCTGGTACTGCGGTATCACTGCACCAGACACAAAAAACGAAACCCGTTTTTGTGCTGTTAGCACAGGAGGTAAAAAGAGGCAATCCTATATTTGCGATTGTCAAGATTGGTATTATGAATTTGCTTCTGCACTTTCTGGTTGCCTTTGAAACACAAAAAAAAACTATACCTAAAAATTAAAAGCTATGTAAAACAACCTGCTATAGGCTTTTCTAGTTAATACCTGTCAGGGCCTAGGTGGTAAATAACTGTTGTCTTGTAAATAGCATTTGGGTTACACAGTGTTGCATTAGTGCATTCCAACAAATTATCCTTTGTAACCATACAGGTTTCACCAGATGATTAATATAGTGCATATTGATAAATGTCCCAAAATCTGATTCTGCAATGAAGGAAAACAAAATGTGCAAATCTCAGTGAAAGAAAGGGACAGTACTTCACAAAATTGTAGTGCTTTACTTTTATTTCCTACTACCATGCAAAGAATTCAACTGATTTTCTTTAATGCTACAATAGGTGTCAAGTACCAATAAAATACAATCAGTTTCCCCATATAGAGAAATACATTCTTTCTAAGGGATTTGAAGATTAATATTTTCCTTTTACACATACATTGAGTTAACAGTAAATGTTCTTTATTTCACCTTTGTCTCTTTAATAAATTTCACTGTACCTGAAAGAAAAAGAGTGGAATGGTGGAAAGATTTGGGAGGTATTCACAGTTTAGGTACCTTCTGCTTTAAAATCATGGCTCTTCCAAATGCATTAATGAAGTACTGTAACTCCATTAGCTCAGTTCGACAGCCATTACTTCCAGATCTGCAAACACTGCGTTAAATCTCCGTGTATCCTTGGTGACTGTTATTAGTAGGTCTGGGTGTATTTCACTACATATTTGGAATCCAGCTGAGAAAATTCTCAACCAGAAACAAGCCATGATAGAGCTAAAGATATTACAATCATTCTCTTTCTCGGAAGAAATCAGGGAGTGTGGAATAATTCTTTATGCCTCGAATTGTATGATTTTGATAACCAGAAAAGATTTATGCCCACACCACCACCACCCCGCATCCTCCAGTTTTCCTGACTGTTTAGGCACCTGCTGGTACATGAAAACTGCAATTCACATAGAGTTTTAAATAACATCCAGTGGTCGGATCCTTTAAAACATTCATTTACCTCTTCCAATACCTTAAGTCTAACATAAAGACACTGCTTCCACTTAGTCTGATCAACAGAAATTCATGTTGGTAAGGTCAGGAAACCTCCTATAATTTAGTGTTACTTATATTCCCACACAGAAATATTTTCTAGGATTGTCTGTCCTTTCATTCAGAGGAAGTGCAGAGAGACTGGATTATGATCTCAGCTGAAAACCTGAAATTAAATGGAATTAGCAATCATCAACATGCCTTGAAGTTTTACATCACACTGCCTGAGGGTCTAACTCAAACTTATTAAGGTATTTCAAGAAGTACAATCTTGGATAAAAGTAGGTAAGTAGAATTCACTTGTTTTTTTTTACAGGACACACTGACAGATAGTTAACAATTTCATGTGAACTACCATATTTCTGTACTAACACTCCTACTTATCATTAAGACTAAAGCATCTTATTTTTTTTCAATAGTAAACCAAAGATGTTTGGATTTTTCTTAGTTATTTGGTGATTCCACTGTTAATTGACCTTGTGGTAATAATTAGAGTTTCTTCAGTTTGTCTTTATGGAGTTATTGACACTCTTTGCTGTAACCACTTACGTATGTGAGGTCATTTACAAAAAAGTTTATTGCTATCTCTGCAGTTGACAGTGATGTTCACATTGCATGTCCAAAATCAGATTCCCAAGGGTACACATAGTTTTTTGTTCAACTGCTAGTGGATTCTTGCTAAAAAGCTTACATCTCTGACAGCCACACGATTCCTGAAGCTCTGCAGCAGGCAGGACTGCCATTGGCAATTAAGGCTTAAGTGGGGGTCAGGTGCTGATGGTCCATTTCACTGCACAATATACAGTGATGAGCCACAGTTTTTGTGTTAGCCCCTTGAAACTGGAGTGACAACCCCTTAACTTTTTCTTTAAAATCAGTCTTGCCTCCTTGAGACCTAGGAAAACAAAAGGGCAAGCAAGATATTTTCAGTGTTTCCATTTGTATTTTATATCTAAACTCTTCAGCTTGAGCTGAGTTCAGTCTGTTTCCCTTATCTTCTCATACAGTTGAATATAGAATAATACAAAACAGAAATCTGCTATGAAGTTTTTTTGTAAACAAAATTTATCAATGGTTTCTTATCCAGACAAGGCAACAGCTCTGCTATCCCTGTCTTGGTCTGTTGATAACTCCAAATGAAACTATTCTGAAAAGGAGTGCTTCTTCTAGAAGACTTCAAGAGATTTTGAAATGAGGTCAGAATGTCTTTCTCAGTTGCTTGAGCCTTCAGTTGAAATCAGAGATGGGTAACAGCTCCAGACCACTGCATAGTCTTTTCTGTCTTTGTTTCCACTTTTAAATACGTACATGAAATTAATTCTGGCTCAAATAATGAGTTTCTTTCTTTCCAGTTGCTAAACACTGGAAGAGCATTTTTTTAGTAATTTCACCATAAAAAGACCCTGGGGCTTTTGCCATCCATAAGCATCTTTTATACCCCACCATTTGAAATAAAATATTGGGCTAGACAGAGTGACAGTGTAGCCCCATATGTTCTACTTATTTTCTTCTCTTCCCTTATGGTTTATTCAAGACCTGATCCTGCTGCCAGTGACACCATCTTCAAAACCCAATTTGGCTTCTGGGAAATGGCAATACGCTTTTAAGTGGCTATTAGTTTCAGTTCTACTAGTTAATTCCAGGCCATCAGGAGTACCTTGAAACAACTGCTTCTGCTTATTTACACAATACAAAATAAAGGAGTAAATTCTTGTTCAGTAACATTGGTGTGATTATGAAACATTTCCTAAGACAATAAAGATAAATGGATGGCTTTGGAATTTATTCCTTGCATGTTTTTTTCCCTATTTAGAAAGAATTCCAAAGAAAGCCTACATATTTATTTATAAGTGAAAAGTACCGGACCTGCCCCTACTGAATCCCACATGTAAAAAGATTTTTTCCTTATACTCACAGTAATTTCAGTTATATAGCTGATTTGGACTTGTTTGGGTTTTTTTCTGCAAGTGATGAATAGAATTAGATGACTAGCAACCTGCAACTGGCACATCTTTAGATAAAATACTCTAGAGAAAAATCAAAGGCAGATGTGAAGAAATGCTACATTTGACTCTGACCAGAACTCTGTGTGAAGAGCTGTGGCTGATCAATACTGGTCCTATTAATTCTTATCCTGGATGGATGATCATTACTTCTGTTCCCTCTCCAGAGCTAGATTACTTCAAAACAGAACAAAAACTGCTCACAAGAGTTAGTCCAAAGACACACAAAAATATTTTCTTTCACACTGTCAATTATAACTCATAGTTTCATAAACTAAACAGAAAAGAATTTGGTTTTATACTGCAACCTTTGTCTCCAAGTACCTCCAAAGCAGTTTGCAATTTTGAATTATTGGAAGCACTGACTGTGCAGTGAGTGTGTAAGCAATAGCTCAGCAATGGTTATACAGACACTGACATATCAGAACCTGTTTTGCTGAGGGATGGAATTGTTCCTCGTGAGATTCTGCAATTCCACTTGCACTGTTAACAGGCAATGGACTGCAGGTGGTTTGTTTAAACCTTTAACGGAATGGCACAACATATCCTTTATGCAAACAGTACTAACATTAGGTACGACTATGCATGCCAGTGAGAATGACAAAGGAAACATCTTAAACTAATTCTTTAGGTAAATATAAAGAACTAGAGTTTCAGCTGGTGAAAATTGGCATTGCTCCACTGAACCCAACAAAACATTGTTTCCTCAAGCTGATGATATAGCTGTAAATATTTTGACACTGAACATTTTACTATTGTGTTGTCATTAAGCTTTATACTTAAGTGTGCAGTCTTATTAATTGTATTTAAATGTAAAACTTACCAATTCTTTGGGAGCTCAGTTCTGTGAGGAAGCAAACATGTTCAGGTAGGATTTTCCTCTTAACTCAGCTCTCAAGCAAGCAAAGAGGAAAGGTAAGGAAAAGAAATCACATCCAATTACAATTTATTTTTTAGGGTTTTTTAATTGAGAAGTCAAAATGAAGGGAGAAAACCATCACTGAACACACATTCAAAAGGAAAACATTATATCATATACTAGTGTCTACCTTGCTATTGTTTTTATTATCATTCCTTACAAATATTCATCAGTGCTCTCAATGCATATTTGGAGAACTGCTTACAATTGTAGAATCCAAACATGCCTAAAAGATATTGTCATGGTTTTGCATTGGGTGGAAAACTATTAATGTTCCCTGAAAAAAAAAGAGAGGCACATCTCGGTCCTAAATATTTCGGTGATGTATCGTTCTGGCTAATTCTACATTCCTCTCAAACAGTAGATTATGATTGACTTGCCTACCCTCTAAATATCTGGCAATCTACAACAGCAAAGTCAACTCTGTCCTAATAGCAAATAGATTCCAAATGATTCTCAAGATTCCAAATGATTCTCAACAGACACTGCAGATACACCCATTCATCTCTCTGTACTCCATCTTTCAAACAAAAACATTTCATTACTTTGTTTGGGAGAATACAGAAACATGCTCCTTTTCCTTGCATTTTTTTGAGGGTGCAGTGAGTTGACCTTGGTTGGCTACCATACAGCTACTCAGCTGCTCTCTCATTCCCTCTTTTCAACATGAAGAGGACAAAATAAGATGCAAATGTTCACGGGTCGAGATAAGGAAATCACTCACTGATCACTCTCACAAGAAAAACAGAGTCAACTTCGGGAAAATAATTTGACTTGTTGCAAATTAAAAATAGAGTAGGATGGTAAGGAGCAAACACAAATACTAAAATACCTTCTGCATACTCTCTTCCTCCCAAGCTCAAACTCACTCCTTGTTTCTCAGCTCTTCTATGCCTTTCTCCCTAATCAGAGCAGTACAGAAAGATGAGGATTGGGGGCTGTGGTCAGATCATGACACTTTGCCTCTCCCACCTTCTCATGTTCTTCCCCGGTCCCAGAATGGGGTCTCTCCTGTGGAATACAGCCCATCATTAACTGCTTCAACATGAGTCCTTCCCACAGGATGCAGCTCTTCAAGAACTGCTCTGCTATGGGTCCTCTCAATGGTATAGGGTCCATCAGGAACAGAACGATCCATTGTGGGTACCCCGCAGCCTGTACTTCCTGCCAGAAAACACGCTTCAGCCAGAGGTCCTTTCCACAGTCTGAAGCTTCCTTCAGAACATGTCCACCTGTTCTGGTGTGAGGTCCTCCATAGGCTGCAGAGTGAACATCTGCTCCCCCACGGTCATCCATGGCCTGCAGGGTGACAACTGGATCCACCATGGTCTTGCCCACAGGTTGCAGGGAATCTGCAGTGCCTGGAGAACCTCCTCCTTCTTTCACCTTGATGTCTGCAGGGCTGTTTCTCACATGTTTTTCCTCTTCACATCTCTGCGCAGTATTTTGCCCTTTCTTAAGTACATTCCTTGGCTTGCCACCATCTTGGCTGAGGGTCCCAGCAGTGACCTGCAGTGGGTGCTTTGAAGCCATCTTGAACCATTTGTGTCTGACATAGTGCAGCTTCTGGCCAGTCTTCACACAGACCAACTCTGCCACCACCACCCCATTGATCCATCATACTAGAACTAGGCCACTTAAATCTAATACAGAGATAAAACTTACATTTCAGGGACTAATACATTAATAAGAAATGGGGCAAAAGCTGTCCTTTCTTGCATATGACAAAATTCATGAAGAAACTTGTATCCATGTGGTAAAGGAATATCTTCTGCCAAAATTAATTTTTTGTCTGATTTTTATAGTATGCAAATAATTCAGGAAAAAAAAAACCTTTCCATCCAGGTTTTAACATTAGATCCAGAAAATATGGTTAGTAAAGGTGACAGATTTCATTTCATTGCATTTTACACATCTGCAAACCTGTCACTCACAACTGAATTGACTACTCTTGTTACTTTCACAATTCAAGGAGGGAGAGAGAGGTTCTTTTAGGGTGAAATACTTCTGATCAAAAATAGATGGACACGTAAAGGTGGGACTCTTCCACTAAAAGTGTTTATTTCTCTCTGACAATAAAGATAGCTTAGCTCTCTCTGTTTGATCACGTAAGTTCCACGTAAGTTCCACATGTGTTTTATCATCAGATTTCTAGATATTTGGATGGTTGATAAAGATCATAAGCTTGATGTGTTAAGACATGCTGAGCAAGCGGAACTGCCTCTTCATTATGAAATACTGAATTTAGTCATAGGCTGGTGGCAATTAGTAAGCTAGAGTGAGATAGAATGAAATTCCTATCTCTGTTCCATGAATATTGCAAAAACATTATATAAGCAGGACATTTTTAAACAAATTAACTTGAAAAGCCAGGCTTGAATGCCAAATAGCCTACTGGTTGACAGATGGTTCTGGTAATACAGGTTCAGCTCCCTACAGCAGCTTAAAAACTCAGACAGGGTATTCCAGGAGCATAGGTGCATGCTCTGACCAGTAAATTCCTATGTAAAAATTGGGGAGTGCAGAAGGGAGTACAATATCTTCCACTAGTAGTTTCTAGGAGGTTCAACCCAATAGACATGATTTGAGAAGTTAGATGAATCAGTCTCAAATAGGCAATTCAGAGAGGAAACGTTACATACTGAGAGAGATAAGATACTAACCATGGCCTTATCAGAGGCTATCTCAGCAGTTATGAGTAGACATCTAAGGTTCTTAAGCAACTTTAAAATGTAAGTGTAGGGATTTTCACTGTTAAGTAACAGGTTTTGAATGTGTAGTCTGTGGTTCGTAAACTGGCGTTTAGGATTATTATCATATATTTTCTCATTTCTGATGTGAAGATATGTCAGATCTTTTCTGTCGATAAACATACATATTTAATAGAAAACTTACAATTAAATAGGGTAAGCAAAATTTTGGATATGAGAGTTTCTAGGAAACAAAATATGAGTGTCATTACCAGAGTAAAGCATACTTGTCTGTCTGACATTGAACTCTACTTACTCAAATGCAGATACAAATACGTAACTTTATTATATCCTTTTCTGAAACCACTTTGATTTAACAAGGAGTGATATGCTGGTCTGTTACATTTCAGTGTGATGTGTATTGCCAAGGTGAAGATCTGGATACCATTCTGTGCACTCTGTGCACTCAGGTTCCGCAGGTTACTGTTTCCTTACTTCTTCATGTGGCCAGCAGTTAAACAGATCTGCAGGCAGACTCAGGATATTTTGCAAGCCATGATAATATGCCATCCTCGGCATGTCAAATGTGGTGTATAGCTCAGAGTTCCCTTTATATATACCACTTTTGCTGTGGTTATAATTTATATTTTTTACAGTACCCAAAAGAGTAACCCTAGGCAAGAGTAATTCAGCAGCCCGGCAGTTTCATTAGTGCAGAGTCAGGCTCCTCTGTTCAACACATTTTACAGGGCAGTTGCAACACTCTGCAGTTCTCTGGGCAGGATGAATGCTTATTTGCACAAAAGGAAAGGTGTTCTCTTTGTTAAATATTTCCTGCCCCTTATTTCCACTATTCCTCACTCTGCAGAGACTTAACTCTAACTTGTATTAAAAATTAACAAAAGCTCCAAAGCTCTAAGGCAAGACAACTTTAACCTCCCATATCAGTAACATCTATAAACTATTTACCAAGTTATTGCTAAGCCTTCAAATATAGGAGTAGTAATCACTCCTTAAATATTATGACAATCACTATTCCTTTGCTACATGCATAAAAATGCATATCAGGCTTAAAGTATTTCAGATGTAGAAATCTCATTTTTCCCTTTTGCAAACACATCTTCTCTTCAAAGATGCACTCACAGATGTTTAGCAGAGTCCAAAGTCTATATAACTGTAGAGACTCCCACTTTCAATTCTGGGCTTGCAATGCTTTGTTTGAAAATATTGTTTTTCTGCTTATTTTAAAACCTTTCCACATTTATTTTTGTAACTTTTATTGGTAGCATCTTCAAAACATATCCTCTCCCAAACTGCCCTTTCCAGTGTTCTAAATGTAAATGTAGAAACAAAGAAATGCATATTAATAAGTAAAGAAGCACAGGTGTGCCTTGCAGACAGTAAGTTTTTTAAAGTCCTTCTTGAGTTCTTGAATCATTATCCCTGAATAATTTATACTGCACTACTGTGTGCAAACACTGATCCTGGCCCACAAAGAAGAGATGTAAGCTGGTTCAAAACATAGACCTTGGATTTTCACAGTAGAGGGCATAACCTACTTATTTATGTATCATATAGTTAGGAAAATTTCTAACACATTTTCTAATCAAGGGAATGTTGATGTAGTTCATTATTGCCTTTCTAACCCTCTTACTCAGAGGCAGGGTATATACTACACAGGTAGTACAGAGTCCTCCTCATTGTTGTTATCCTCCTATACTTTTAAGACTTTATGCAGAAAAAAAAGATACCCGTTAAAGTGGCTGCTGAGCTCATGTACTGAAGGAACAAAAAAGGAAAATTAGTTCTTTGTGTTAATTACATTGATTGAAACCCCAGCATAGTACGCAATCTGGTCTAGAGTACAGGTACGTAGTGTGAACACATATTTTACATGATAGCTCCAGATGAGCAAAAAAAAAGAGCCCACACTCCTTTGGATATAAGTACCTCCACTCTGTTCCCCATGTTGGGAATGCGCTCTGCATAATATCTAAACTTTATTCTCCAAATTGGTTAAATACTTCAACATATACTAAAACTTTAGTACATTTTCCCTTACCCTGAGAAATATTTTTAAAATACTTTTTTCTTTTTTTTTCTTTCTTGAAACAACCTTTCCTCCTTGCTTTTTCAGGCTCAACTTCCCTTCTTTCTTGCAGACTCTTCTATTTGACCCACACCCACCCTGAGTGGTACATTTTATTGAGGACTGGGAGGTCGAGTCAGTCCATAACAGTTCCTCTCTGCTGACTCCTTCCTCCTGCATGGATCTTCCAGGGGCTGTAGGGAATCTCGGCTCTAGTGCCTGAAGCAACGCTTCCTTCTTCTTTTTCTCTGACCTCAGTGTTCCCTCTGCTAGTTTCCAACTTTTCTTCCCTCCTGCTCCTCTGTTTGGCCACAATCCCAGAGGTGCCTTTGTCTCGGCTGAGAGGGTCAGCTGAGCCCCAAAGTGGGTCCATTGGAGCTGACTGGAAATGGCTCTGTCTGGTACTGGGCAGTCTTGGCCTCTCCTCTCAGAAGCCACCCCTACTGCCCTCAAATCTTGCCATGTATACACAATATATTGAACAAGTAGTGGATTTTTTTATTACAGTGATGAATACCAGGAGGAAGAAAGGTCATGAAAATACTTGAATTCCATTGAGAAAGAGAAGACACATGGAAACACTAGAGATTGCTAAAGTCATGTCTGTAAAATGGAAACATGTTCGGAAACAAAATAATTTAGTTTTCATTTCTTAGACTTTTATCTTTTTTCCTTATTATCTGGTGCACTATTAAAGCAAAGTGATGACATTTTGAAATAAAAAGTTAAAATATATGAGACTGAAAATTTGAAAAATTTGAGATTTTTAACATTATTGATTTGAAGTGTTCCATTTTGGAAATGTCAAAATGAAATCTGTACGATTTCTTTCTCTTTTACTATTTTTATCTCAGACTACGTTAGCATGTAGGGGTAATTTTATAAAGATTTTTCCCCTCTGCTACAGGGAAATGACTCATTCTGTGTTTTTCCGAATAGCAACTGATTTAAGCATCTGTCAAAAGTCCATATTGAGAAATTGCTTTACAGCTATAGGGAATTGCTTTCACCTGAGAGCTGAGATGAATATATGTGAGAAACCAGAGAAGATTCTACTGAATACTACTCAGCGGCTTAAGATTTCAGCTTTGCTGAAACAAGAATTTCTACTTTCCTAAAGCTTTCTCTTTCCTCTAAAAGCGTTCAGGTAATTTTATTGTTATGTCATGTCATTAGTAAAACTTCATTAACACTGCTTAAGATAGGGCAGTTTTGCCTGTTATGTGATGGAAAGAGTTGTAGTTTGATAATCGTATGCATATCCATTGAAATATCCAAAAGTGAAATGAAATTTGCATACTCAAGAAATTATTTTCAACAATGGTTTCTGGATTTGGGAAAATGTGTTGTATTGCCAGCATTGTAAAACAGTTTCCACAGTTTCCACAGTTTGATATCCTTTGTGGACCATTCCTGCTCAGATGCTGATGAATAGAAAGGAGTGAAGACCAGATTCTAACTTGAAGATGTAGTAGCAGTGGAGTCAGCAATGTATCTTACCTGTGGGCTTGCACAAAATGTGGTTTTATATTTTTGGTTCTAAATTCTGACTGTATCAATTTAGCTATTTTCATGACCAAAAAACCCACTTTTTTTCTCTTCTGAGAGATTATAAGAAGTGGGTTGGGGTGGGGCAGAGATGTGGGTTGGGGTGGGGCAGGGATGTGGGTGGGAAGAAATAAAGTAGAGTTTATGGTACAGGCATATTCATTTTTGTTTCTGAAATATCTATCAAAATCTTGTTCTTAATTAGGTTGATAGATTAAACCCATTTTTTCTTGGCTAAATTCTGGTCTCAAATCGTGGTTTAGAATACTTATCTCTCTTTGTCATCCCACTTCTAAGTTTTGTCTTTTTCCTCTATATTTTGTGTCTCATCTGGCTTTTATTTACTCCACTTCTACAGTGTTTGTGTTCAAAACATCAGAGTTAAGGAGGAGAGCAGAAAGATATGTAAGGGTATAGGAGTATTCAGTTACTTCCTTTGAGATTCCGGATGCATGGCTATGTGTTTGGGTTTTTTTTTTTCCCCAGAAGTTTTTCATCATAGTAGACTGAAGTGCACCCCTTTAATAATTATTTACTGTTTTCCAGTCTTTACCTATTCTGGGATGGAATACCGATAAGTATTATGGCTTTTCCTAGTGGACTTGACAAAGCTGTTCATGATGTGAAGCAGTCATCAATAGTCCACTTGCAGGTACAGTCGGAATGCTTGGTCAGATGCATAGTTTCCTAGATGCAAACAAAATTATTGTATGCTTGGCTAGGTACACAGTATATTTCTACATTTACTTGTATTTTTATGCTGCATTTAGCTGACTAATGACTCAAGAACTTTATTTGCTAACTTCATTCAGACTACCTGCTGAAGGATTGCAGTAATATAAGTAATTTCTGTGAAATTAACAAAAAGAAAAAACAATTTCCACCAGAGAAAATTCCATACCACTTACAAAACACACCATGATTTCTTAATAAAATCACTGTAAAGGTCTGTCCAGGAGTCTAGACATTAGGGAGGGCAGAACATGTTGATGTGAGTCTCTCAGTGACACTTCAGGAGAGATTTTCTGAGGTGAAGACAAGATTCTGGGGCTGTAGCCAATGCATCAACATGTCCTTGAGCAGTGTGCAGAGATGTGACATAGCAGTAAACTTACAGCTGAGCAGTTGTGCTGATGATATTGAAGCTGGATCTGATCCAGATATTATCCATGGATAGATAACTGTGGGATGGATTTCTCAGTCTCAATATGATGAAATTTAAGCATATATTTGAGTCTTTTGACTTAGTTAAGGTCTATTTTGCTCTATGACAATGCAGAATAACAACTAACTTTTAACAGCATGTGTTAAAAGGTATCAATATAAATCATTATTTGTAAATCTCTAACTTCTTAAAAATTTATGCCCATGAAAAATCTTAATCTTCTTGTTTTCATTCCTAATCAAGTTTCTTCTGTGCGATAATCTTATCTTAACGTTTAAACAAATAATTTTATGTAGTAATAATTCACAGTGAAAAGGAAGACAGTACCAGCATATTGTCTTGCACAAAAACAGTGAGGCTGTAGAAGAACGAGAAAAGAAAAACTATATACTTTTCTTGAGAAATGGAAAAGTACTAGTTCCTATAGTAGCTTAAAGAAAACATATACGATGTAGTTATGACGCAGTTTACTGGTCAAACAAATGTGTTTCTGTATTCTTACACAGTAAAGATCATAAAAATATCTTGTCTTCAGAAGATGGCCTTTCACAACAAATAAATAAATAAATGTTTCATGACTCTTAATGGCAAACTATCTATGTCAAAATGGTAAACTAAGCATATCAAATCCATTAAAATAACAAGTGAAGAAGCAGAATAAAGGATGTAAACTTTTGAATGATTGCCTGCCCTACGAGTATAATGCTGTCATAATACCTCATCCTTGTAGAGTTACAGCCATGTTACATTGACACAACTGGAAAAGGATGTGAACCATATGCGGCCCAGTCGGAATAAAATAAAAAAACAGCTAACTTGATCTTAGTTATTTAACACACATTAGTTGAACTTGATGTTTCATATTGGAGGGAACGGATTTTCTTTAGCAAAACTTAAAACCAGTGCATATTGTCCCATGTGGAAAGAATATGACTTGACCAGTGAGCAGCTGATGTGTCAATATAAAATCAGTTGTCAAATTTAATGAATGCCCTTAAAAGTGACATTCATCCCCTGTGATTAACCACAAAATTAGCCTGAATTAACCACAAAATAACAGAGAGTATCACTTAAATTAATAATTAAAAAAAAAATCATGATTTGCTTTCTTTATTGATGACTTCTCCAAGCAGAGGACTTCCAGAGACCAGGCACGTGACAGAGCAAATAAATTTTCCCATCTGAATTTGAAAAACATGCATTTGACCACTTTCAAGGGCCATTTTCAGATTTAAAAGTTAGCTGAGGTTAATCTGAGACATGACCAGAGTATTTTGCTTTAAGGGAAAAAAACAAAGAAATGAACAAACCACTAAGTTTTCCTAAGGGACATTATAATTTGCTGGGATTTTCCTTAAATGATTGCCCCTATTCAGCATCATTGTAGCCCTGTAAAAAGTAGAGCAGATGAGAAAATGTCCTGTTCCTGAGCTTGTGTATGAGGGAATAATCTCAGTGAACACAACAGAAGAATTTATTTGAATCAGGAATATAACATCAATACTTCATTTATTATTCCAAATCTGCATTTATTGTTCTGTGTTTGCATAACAGAAAGTGACTCTTGAGTCCAAAGCTTTCCCACTATTTGCTATTCTAACAAAATCTACTTTTTATTCTGATAGAAGGCATCACCTTATCTGCACTGCAGGGAACACATAACTGAAGGGTTATGTGCAGTGTTACCAATCTAAAAGTCAAACACATACCAATTGGGGAGATTCGCATGGAGACAATCATAAAACCCAGCTTAAATAATTTAAAAGCATTCCAACCTATCTCCTCCTCAGGATTCCACTTCACTTCTTTACATATTCGTTGCTGAGAATTAATCCCTGCTTTGCTTTTCTTTTTCTTGTGAATAGATTATGGATTGGATAAAATATCACAAAATGTCTAGCTTTTATAGAACTCATCCCTAAAGGAATTAATCAACATCCTTTGAAAAGCAGAAAAGCAGATTTTTGATGAATGAACGTTGAATAGAAGGTTTAAAAAAATATATTAGTTTATCATTGAACTACTGGAAGTGGAGTTAGACCACATCTATATACTTCTAGAATATTATTTGTTATTGATATTATAGGTCTTATATACATATAAAATAAAACACTAAATTTCAAAACGTGCTCTTACAGCTACAATGTGGTTTTCAATGTAGATCCATTTTGAAAACATTTCCTTTGCTAGCAAATGTAAGCAACTAGACAAGGGGTTTTCTTCATTCTATTTAACTTTTAACATTTCCATATTGTCCTTATTTTTCATCTGTCCTAATATATATATATTTTGATCCATTTAAGATTATGTCTCTTTTCACTAGAAATAGTGCAGCGTTCTGAGATTATAACTGATAGGGCAGAATGCAGCTGTTTGGACTGTAATAATTACAAAATGGATTGACCATACTGAATTAAGTTTTGGTTCATCAGCTTGCATCAGCTCTAATATTTTCTCACAGATGTATAAGGAATTATGAAAATTCTTGGATTCTTTGACCCTTTGCAATCCAGAATTCTAGCTGAAATCTTAAAAAAAAGTTTTCATGACGATTTAGGAAGCTGATTTTAAGCCTGTGGCTGTCTAAATAAAACTCCTTGCCATGTGATATTAGAAATTTTAATTTTACTTGCATTTCTTATGGCTTTACTTCATTGCTCTTTCTTGGAAGTATATATGCAATATGCAGTGTGGTTATGTTTTGGAATTTAATTCCCTACTGACTAAACTGTTTGTCTGCCAGCTCTCTATCTACTGAAAAGTTAAAAGTTCAAATGTTAAGACTACTGAACTTTAGGGTGCCTTCAACTTCATTGAAAGAAAATTTCAGTAGTGAACATAAGATTTGATGTCATTGAATTTTAAAGTATTTAAAAAACAACTATAATTTTAAATACTACGACCTTAATTTATATCCACCTATTTTTCCTCAGACTTCCTATAAACATGTTTAAACAGCCACTCAAAATTATTGTCTTACTAACAACATATTTTGCCGTTTTTAGCTAAAATATTATCTTCTGAATGTAAATTTTTGAACCATATGTTTACAGTAACAACTATCTACTCCATAGTGTCTTGCAGTTATAGCATTTACTGTATCATACACATTAGCCTGTCTTAAGATTACATAGGCTAAATCCAGGGTGTATAGATTGTCTCTAACTTAATTTCAAAGCAGTCTATGATAAATAAGCACACCATGGAAATAAAAATACTACCCGGCCTGCTTCTGCAGAAAAGACTTATAAATACCTGTATTTTCACAGTAATGTATGTTTTGTTGCCATTGGAATTGCTCAAGTAGTAGTATGCTTATAGGAGTTTCATTTGAATCTGAGAATAAAAAAATGAATAGTAATATGCCATTGTCATAATTTAATGTATGAATTATGTGTCTACTCCGAATTCAGAGTCCCGTGATTAAAAAATGTAATCACATAAAACTGTATTAAGTGTGAAAAGATAAAGAAAACAAAATAATATTAATCCTTTTTCAAAGGTGGAAACTGAAAGAAGTAAAGGGAGAAGATTATTGATATTAATCTACTCTTATTTATAAATCTAAGCATAAATGCATCATCCAGATCCCTCAGAAAGTGTGCCTGGAACTTCAGTTCTGTCTCCCCTACCATAAACAGCTGAATAGTATACAAGGAGTAAATATCATCAACTGTCTACCATCTCGAAGAAAACTAGTATTAGACATGACCACACAAGGCTTTGTAGACAGCTCTGGAGACCAAGGAAGAAGTTTAATATCTTGATTCTCAGTGGACAGGAGACAAGTACTCATTCTGAACTCTGCGTATGTATGGGCATTGCTCAAATGGTTGTCTAGGGAAGGAGAAACCTAATAAATCTATGCACCTACATGTCCAGAGAGCTGGGGTAATTCAGTAGGTTAAAAGACTGTATAGGACAGATGAATTTTAAGTAGTTAAAAGCTAGTTAAAGGTAAATAAATCAAGGCTGAATGAAGGTGGAATGTATCTAGCAGTTGCAAACAAAGAAATTGCATGCAATATTAAATGGAAACAAAATGTTTTCAGATCATGTGCTTACCAAATGGAAAATTTCCTTGGCAACCTAAGCAAGGGGCCTGTGACATTCATCAAATCTGGTTGTTTTTCACATACTATATTGTATTTTCTGAATTAATAAAATAGGAAAGGTGGGTCACAGATTGAAACATTTGCACTGAAAGAAAATGTCATGTAAGTAACAAGAGATTATTTGCTATACTCCGAGGTCAGCGTGCATCTTGCTGAAACAGCTCAGAACGGTTTATAACTGCTCTGTTACCTGGCATATTTCTATTCTACAGTGATGACAATGTACTGCATTGAGAACTTTTTAAGAATCCAACAGAAGAGAGAGAGGTTTGCTATCAACCTCTCTCACCACACCTCTTGAAGGGATGGGCTGCAATATGCAGACTGGGAGAGGAAGGTCACTCCCACTGTAAGAGAAGATCAGGTCCATGACCAGCTGATGTACATATGTCCATGAGACTGGATGAGATGCAACTGAGAGTTCTGAGGGTATTGGCTGATGAAGTTGCGAAGCCACTCTCCATGATATTTGACAAGTCATGGCAGGCATGTGAAGTCCCTTGTGACTGAAAGAAGGCAACATTGTGCCCATTTTTAGAAAGGGTAGAAAGGAGAACCCTGGGAACAACCGACCTGTCAGCCTCACCTCAGTGCCTGGGAAGGTCATGGAACAAACCCTCCTGGAAGCTATGGTAAGGCACATGGAGGACAGGGAAGTGATTCTACACAGCCAGCACAGCTTCACTAAGGGGAAGTTGTGCCTCACCAACCAAGTTGCCTTCTATGAGGGAGTGACTACATCAGTGGACAAGGGAAGACCCACAGGTGCCATCTATCTAGATTTCTCTAAGGCCCTCGACACAGTCCCCCACAACATTTTTGTGTCTAAATTGGCGAGATATGGATTTGATAAGATGGGCTATTTGGTGGATAAGAAATTGGCTGGATGGTCGCACCCAGAGGGTAATGGGCTGAAGGGTAGTGGTCAATGGCTCAATGTCCAGATGGAGACCAGTGACCAGCGGTGTCCCTCAGGGGTCCGTTCTGGGACCACTGTGGTTTAATATCTTCATCAATGACATGGATGGTGGGATTCAGTGCACCCTCAGTTAGTTTGTATATGACACCAAGCAGAGTGGTGAGGCTGACACCTCTGAGGGACATTAACAAACTGGAGAAGTGGGCTTCTGAAAACCTCATGAGGTTCAACAAGGCAAAGTGCAAGGTTCTGTCACTGGGTCAAGGGAACTTTCAGTATTGATACAGGCTGGCAAATGAAGAGACTGAGACCTGCCCTGTGGAGAAGGAGCTGGGGGTCCTGGTGAATGAGAAACTGGACATGATGGGGCAATGTCTGCTTGCAGCCCAGAAAACCAATCATATCCTGAGCTGTTTTGAAAGCTGTGTGGTCGGCAGGTCGAGGGAGGTGATTCTGCCCCTCTACTCGGCTTTGATAGAAATGCAATACTGCATCCAACTCTGGAGCCCTCAGCATAGAAGGGAAATGGACCTATTGGAAGGGATTAAGAGGAGGGCTACAAAAATTATCAAAAATCTGTAACATCTGCAGCATGAAGAGAGGCTGAGAGAGTTGGGGTTGTTCAGTTTGGAGAAGACTCTGAGGAGACCTTATTGCAGCCTTTCAAAACTTAAAGGAGGCTTATAAGAAAAGTGGGGAAACTTTTCAGCAGGGCCTGCAGCAATAGGACAAGGAGTAGTGGTTTTAAACTAAAAGAAGTTTAGTCTAGCTATTAGGAAGAAATTTTTCACTCTGAGGGGGGTGAAACACTGGAACAAGTTCCCCAGAGAGGTGGTAGTTTTCCCATCCCTGGAAACATTCAAGGTAAGTTTTGATGGGGCTCTGAGCAAACTGATCTAGTTCAAGATACCCCTACTTACTGCAAGGGGTTGGACTAGATGACTTGCAAATGTCCTTTCCAAACTAAACTATTCTATGATTCTATGAAAAACATCAAAGAATTCTGGGACAACACAACTGATCAATTATTTGAACTACAGTGGTAGAATGGTTGGACATGATGAAAACTTCTTCCTTGCACAGAAAGGAACTTAAACAAGAACACAATGACATTTCAGGTAAAAGATGTTACATAGATGTCTGTAGCCTAATACAATGTAAATCATATGTTTTACGAGATAAGAATCAAAAAGCAGCATTAAAAAGTAAATCACTGAATCGCATAACAGTTTAGGCTGGAAAAGACAGTTAAGATCATCAAGTCTAACTGTAAACATAATAAAACCAAACTCACCATTAAACAATGTCTTTACGCAACACTTTTACACACTTATTAAATATTTCCAGTGATGGTGATTTAATTACTTCCCTCGGCAGCCTATTCTAATGCTTGACAACCCTATGCGTGAAGAAATTTTTCCTAGTATCCAATCTAAACTTCCCCTGGCACAACTTGAGGCCATTTCCTCTCTTTCTGTCATTTGTTATTTGGGAGAAGAGACCAACATATGCCTCACTACAACCCCCTTCCCCTACCTAAGACAATGGCCACTAAAACAAGAGAGATATACACGACAACCAAGAAAATATTATTGATCAGACTCAAGCACTTCTCAGTGTTGTTTGACCATTGTCAAGTTTTCCAAGTGTGTTATGAAGAACTAGAAGGAAGAACTGCAAGAATAAAGATTAAGTTTTGTAGGTACGTGTGAGAAATTTCAAGGTACCTACTTGAAATCTGGAATGAAAAAAAACATTTAAAAATCCTTGAAAGCTAAGCATAGAATGTAAAATATTTTATATACAATATGACAGATAAGGGAAAAACCATGAAAAAACTTAGTTTCACGGACAAAAGAACAAACATAAAACTATTTCTGAAACATCATTCTGAGTATAACCAGGGAAAGTTTATGTGTGTCAAGGCAAAAGCAAGGGATTTTGCGATGACATATATATACTGTGAATCTGAAAAAACATCTCAGCTATGTACATACGTGGAAAAAAAAATAAGACCTTTAATCAAAAGGATCTGCAAAATATAGCCTTAGTTTTGATGTGAAGGTCTCAACGGATGATCAACAAAGGGAGGCAAATTATTTCCTTCTGGTAGCCAAGCTCTATTAGTGGACCACCCTCCTTTTCTACCCCTTATGCCTTTACCAATGTAAGTTAAGGACCCTCCTGGGTCATATAACTTTAGAGTTGGAACTTGTACTGGTAAGTCATACTTTTCTTGGTGACAGAAAAGGAATGGCAGACAGCTAGAAAGGTAGCAGTCCTATTTCTTTTCCTTCTTCCCCTCATAAATTCATCTTAAGAATGTTCTACTTACTATCCATTATGACAAAAAGATAAAAAGTAAACTTTTTGCTTTTAAACCAAAGATGTTAGTTGTTAATTTTTAAAGATATGCTAAAAACTAATAAATTGAACATTATTGTAGCTTAAAACAAAAGGATTAAAGAAAAAACAGGAATTTAGAATTTTAATTTATTTAGAGTTTTTACGTCTGAAGTGAAATCAAAGGAAATCTGTATAGTAGAATTCTTTAAAAGATGAAAATATTTCATCTGAAAAGCACTGAAGTATAACAATTATTGAACAGTGATTCTTTTTCTTCATGAAAGGAGAGTTCATTGAAATATATGATAGTAATTTCTCGTTATTGTAAATACTCTCCCGTGGATGGAAATTTTCTGCAAGGAATATGAATATGATCAAACGCTGCTACGATAGAGGGAGTTATCACAGTTTGCTGCTGCACTCGAAGGCAGGAGCTAAGGGACTTCTTTCATGGGGAAGATGCAGAAGAATTATAAAGAGAATAAGGTGAGCCACAGGGAAGGAGAAAGTGCAGAGAGATGCGAGAAAAACCTATGCAAAGAGAAAATTAGAGCCAAGAGAAAATTAGAGCCAAGATAAAAAAAGGTCTGAAGGAGCAGAAGAACAGCCAAGGCTGCAGACATGAGATTCAATTAAGCTCAAGAAAAAACTGTGTCACTAGGAAAATGAGAGGATGGATTTGCAGTGGAAGATGTCAGTCAGGTCACAGGATTTGCTTCATACAGAAAATATATTCTTGCCTACATATGCAAAATACTTTTTACTCTGGGTCAAAGTGTTTTACTGGTGGCAGATCTTTTTGTAACAATAGTAGCATTTTGAATTAATTTTTGAATTGTCACCTACTTTGGACAGTTCTGTTTGATCATGCAGACTTTCTGTGGGCTGTACTCCAGATAGAAAGATCTATTAGACAATTTACCAGTCTATCTTAATAATTATGGGAAGACATGAACAATTTCAACTCCTTAGGTTCAAAAAAAATTAACTATGCATTTAATAGTGATACGCAGTTCAATGTTCTTAAGTGGAGAATCTAGATTTCCCAGATTAATCAGTTCCAAATAACAATACTCAAATAGTTCAAAACTTTAAAAAAGCCCCATGAAATTGATTACACAAAATGTCAAAAAAAGTTAAAGGAAATACTTCTAATAGAGCTGATAGAAATGTATTGAATGGTGAAAATCTCCCTGAAGAATATACCTTCCAATATTTTGTTTTCCAATAAAATATTGTAAAAAAGTATGTTGATGGAAGCATTTAAAAAAATGTGGTTTTGTGTAAAAAAAAAAATTTTTTTTTAAAAAATGGCATTTACTTTAGGGAATGGGAGTTCATCCTTTCCTCATTACACTGATTTTCTAACACACAAGGTGTATAGGGTCTCAGCTTATGGCTATGGTTACGTCTCTATTCCAAGCCCAGTCGCAGCATCACTTCAGCCTGCGTATAAGTTTCAACTGCATTTCACAAACATCTTGAATGGCCCTAAAAATAGTCTGACATGAAAAGGAAAGACTGTGACTGAAGCATTCACAACTTTTCCTCTCAGGATTTTCTTAGCTTATCATGCAGTTTCTGCAGTCTCTGCCAAAATATTTGTAGGATAAGGTTTGGAGGGAAACAAAAAGGAAGTATAGAAGTTATGGGAAGCCCTGTCATTCCTGCATACAGTAATTTGATGGACTAGAACCATTATCCATCCTCCACATTATCCCCTACTAAAGTGAAATGCTCCTCAATTACCTCCTCAATTACGTTCTCACACTGTTCTGTTTTCATCTTTTAAGAAAGCAAAGCAGACCTACCTGCAGGTTCCTGATTCCCTCCATATGCTGTAGTTAGAGATTCCCTATCATTCCTGTCTCCTATAGACCCTAAAGCCTGTTTATCTCCTGCATATTAACCTACCTCCCTTTTTTTGATATTTTGTTCTTCTGATTATTCCTGTGATGAGTTGAGATGCTCATCTCCTGACCATCTGCCTCTGATCTCTGCAGTTCACTAATCAGACTATTTCAGGTGCAGCTACAGCACAGTGAAGTCCAAGCATACTTAGCAACATGCAGAAGGACAGCATTTCACACAGCTGCAGCCCTGCAGCACCGGTCCCATTTCCTGACTCCTTCATACTCCTGGCGTGACGTGTGAGTGGGTCATCTGTGATACTAGAGAGGATGGGATGTCTGAAGGAGGAAGAGTACATTTTGAAGGGCTTCTTATTCAAAAGGAATCCAATAAAGAAAAAGATCACAACATTTTATCATGGCTTTGTTCCTTCTGTATAATGTAATTCACCTTCCTTATCATGTGCACTGATGTAAACTTCTTCCTAGTATGTAGCAGGATGCAAGTCTTCATTTTCAATATCATTAAAGTAAGAAAGGGTGAAGAATAAAACTGGTTGACATGAAGCAAGATCTGATGCATCACTACTTATGGAATCTACTGCAATCACAAAAATGAATTCACTAAAAAAAAAAAATTGCCAGAAATCACATATCAGAAACCAGAAATTTTAGTTCTGTATCTCATTAAGTTCTTGCTCATTTTCATCCTTCCTATTTTTTTATCTGAGTACTTTAAAAACTGTACCAATCTAAGAAATACAAAATACTTAAAAATAATTCTGTTTACAGAATATTTTAAAATAATAAATTTGGTTGATTTTGTAGCACAATTAGAGAAAATTTGAGAGAAAATTTTAGAAACATAGTTTCACAAAAAGAAAAGGAAAAGAAAGGAAGGCAAAAAGACCCTATGAATACACTGTAAAGAGGTACTTTTAAAATCACAGAAGTCTATAAAATTTCTTCTTTGTTTATTAGCTATCAGCAGTACAACTATGTTATTAAAAGTTGTTCTAAACCTACATTATTTTTTTCTTTGAATTTCAGTATTCTCACTTCAGTGTTGGAAATACTGAATATATTGGAGTCTCTTTTATGTATATGAAAATAATAAAATAAGAATTATTAAAATCTAAGTAAACAATTGGTAACTAGCTTTGTACTAAGAGAAATGTAAAATAGTAAGGCAACATAGAAAAGTAAATAATACACTTAAAATTTAATAATTTTATTTTAATTAAATAGCAATAAAAAGTATGAATGTTTTAGGATATTTTAATATTTGTTATTTTAAGGCTGAAAGCTATTTTTATCTTTGTACCTTCTCACAGCTTTCAAACAGCATCGATTTCAATAATTAATGGTGTGGATCCAAAGTGGTACAGAAAAAATAGCTGATAATCCATTTTCAATTATTTGAATACTTCTGTCCTGTATTTCTACCACCATCTCCATCCTTATCCTCTGACATTTCAATAAAACAGAGACTGAATTATTCAAGTTATCGATGTACTATTTGCCCTTCATTTCAATATCTGTTGTGGTAGTTTTAGGACAAGCTGAGGTTTGTAGAGTATTCCAAACTGCTGGGAACCTGATTTTGATTTATAATTTTCAGTAGGTATGGGAAAGTTGAAGAAGCACATGAGAGTCAGATCAACAACAGCTATATGGCACTATAAGAGTATCCAGTATTTTATGTCTAGAAAGGGACATACATTAAAAGTTTAAATACCCTTCTATTAAAATATCTTCCCCTGTTTAACCCAAACATTATGAAGATCCTGACACCTATTGACATCATTTACATCTTCTCACAGTCTCACTTCACTTTCATTACTCCAGAGACCTAAGAAACTGTCTGCTAGAAGAGTCTGAAGAAAAAGCAAAATAATCGAAAACTACGTTCTCCTCTGTTCTTGCTAATTTTTCTTCAAGGTAAGGTCCTCTGCATGGTAGCTCACACTTTCTCTATTGTCTGTTGTATTTAGGAAAGATTCATCTTCCTGAACGCCGGAGAAAGCACTTATAAACCCAGCTGCCTTGAAAACAAACCTATTAACTCTCTGCTGTTTTAGCTTGAATCAGTGAGTTTGAGGGAACATAAGCTAGTTTAATTGATTCTTTTCTCAAGACTCTCACCTGTAAGTTTGTCTTTCCTTTAATGCCTGAGATGGATTGGGAAGATTTTGTTTTTGTAAAATAACTTTAAACTCAATTGGTGTTCTTTTAAGAGAACTGTTTATAAACCGGTTCCAGCAAAATCCTAGTCTCAAAGCCATCCCTGATTTTAGAGAAGAACATTGGGACTTGGTTCTTTGTTTCCTTGCCTTCTCAGAAGTCATAACACCTGTGTATGCTCATGTAAAATATTTTCCAGTGTGACACCATTTTTACTATCTTTGGTGATGTGTTTTTACATATTTATATATTTTACAGAATAAGAATTACAATGCAATTCATAGTAATGAGAAGAAACTGTGTTTTATGCTATTGACATGTGACTTTATGACATAGTTGTAAACCATCTTATAAAATATTTTTCTCTGCCTTTATTTGGTTGAAGAACTTTGATATAAATCACAGTAAATTAAACTTTTGATTGATTCGTGTCTTCATTACCTCTTCACCTTACAATGGGCTAAGAAACTGTGTTCCATATCAAAACAGAATTAGGCAATTTGAATGTTAAGAATGGAATGTTAAGTCGGTGGTTTGGATTTATGACAGGAAAAGATGCTGTGCATTAAAGTGGATGAAAAATTTGCTCTATTATGGTATTCTTTCATCTACAAGAAATTCTAAATAACCTACGAGCAGAGCACCACATAAGCATTAATGCACTGTTAAAGAGGTTTTCATGAAAGAATATGTGGATAAAGAAAGATTGTAATATAGATGAGAAAAACAAAAGTTAGTGCTGCTTGTTTTTCCAGCACAAATTCCTGACCACAACAAGGCAGCATTCACATATTAGGTAGCATAAATGCCTGTATAGCTCTACTGAAAATTAACTGGGTATGGTCTATGAAGTAAATCAAAAGAGTTCTTTAAAAGCCTACATATTCAGTATTTGATTTATTTAATTTATGTTACTTCGTATACACTATTTGCAAAATTCCTCTATGTTTTTTATAAATATGCATACGTATAGCTTTGGCAATATGTCAATAGTGTTTTCATTACAATTACTATAGCTGAACTTCTAGAAACACTCATACCAAAACCCTCAAATAGTGTGTGTTAGGAGAAAAAAATCTTTTGTTAAGAATTTTGGATTATTTTCTCATAGGGTTTTCAAGGTGTAATAAACAGCAACACAGTAGAAGAAAATTCAAGCTTAAAAATCAGAAATACATTGACAAAGTCTTCTGAAGTAATAAGTCACAGCAGGGTGTGGGGCTACAATACTGCCTGATAGTTGTTAATCTGAATAAATGATATGTTTTTACTCATCAAGTGGCATTTAATTAACCTGCAATAACTGGCTTATTAATTCACAATTAAATCATTATTTGAAATACTTAATTTAAATGTGAATTAATATCTTTTCTGCTACCTCCTATAAAGTATCTATCTCACTATTTGTGATGAATTGTAAATTAAAGTTCAGCATTTGCTCTCCTTCTTCCTTAATGAACACTGAGGACAGGTTTGAAAAGCTTCATGCTGTTTGTTAATTACAGTAAACCTGAAGAGAAAAAGACAAGCAATTCAAAAAACAAAATAACCCAATTACCATACACTCCAACAGTGCAATATGATTTATTTACACTCAATCCCACACTCAATAAATACTCAGGGCCAGATCTCAGACGGAGTAAACTCACAATATTGAGTTTAGTTTATTTACTAAGCAATTCTGTGTTTTAGTTTGTATTTTTTTTTGTTTTATTTTGTGTTTTTTTTCTTTGATGTTTTCTAAATATGGGCAATCTGCTGGGTTTTGCCTAAGAATCAGAAGCAAAAAGTTATTCCTTTTCCAGACAGCTTATGGCCAGAAGTATGTAGAAGTGTGGATATTATTTTGTTTCTGTGGTGTGATGTTCACGCTGGTATAAAAAGAATATTTTTTACTAGTAATTTGAATAAAACCAATTAATTTTATTTGCGAGTATGAGGTAGAGGAAAATATGATGCAAAGGAGAAAGAAATGGAAATGTAGAGCCCTAAACATTAAGACACACTCTAGGTAAAGGAATATTTTAAGAGGATCTTCTTGTAATGAAATGTGATAAACCTTTGAAGAGTTAGTCAAAGCAACTTACTTTTACCTATGAAGGTGAATCTTCTTAGGTATCCTCACTGAAGGAGGACACCTTCAGTGATGATTACGGGTCTCTTCTTATGAAACATCTACTTTGTGGAACCTACTCTTCTCCTTTCATTAAAGAAGATACCTGGAGAGACTAGCATTCTTGTTTTAAATTCCCATTTTTGCAAATACCTCTTTTCAGTGTCTCTCAAAAAGCAAAAGTACTTCCTACACAAGATAAATACTGAAGTGGTTGGTAATGGCATTAAACCGCATTCCAAGACAATGCACAGCTTTCTTCACTAGACTACTTAAAGTCTAGCCAATATAAATCAATAAAAAATTACAGACATTGAGCAAAAACTAAGTTCTGATTGTTTTCTCAAAAGGTGATAAGAAAACTGTGTAACGTATAGCATAGATTTCACTACAACAAATGTATTAAGCGGCTGTGATAATTGAATTTCTTTCCTGCATTTACAGGACATGAACCCATCACAGCAACCTGAAAAGTTTTATATTTACATTGTGCCTACATATTATCAAGCTTTTGTTTTCACATTTCTTTTAATTTTCTCACTTGGTGATTTTTATTCTTCATTTTCACCGAAAGGGTGATGGACCATTGGAATGCGCTGCCCAGGGAGGTGGCGGAGTCATCGTCCCTGGAGGTGTTTAAAAACAGATTGGATGAGGTGCTTAGTGCCATGGTTTAAATGACGATTAGGTGCTAGTGTTGGGTCATAGGTTGGACTAGATGATCTCAGAGGTCTTCTCCAACCTTGTGATACTGTGATACTGTAATTTTTCTGGTCTGATCGCAGTCAGCTGAATATGCACCAACAGTGTGCCCAGGTGACCAAGAAGGCCAACAGCATCCTGGCTTGTATCAAAAATGATGTGGCCAGCAGAAGTAAGGAAGTGATCATGGCCCTGTACTCAGTGCTGATAAGGCCACACCTCAAATACTGTGTTCAGTTTAGGGCCACTCACTACAAGGACACTGAGGTGCTGAAGTGTATCCAGGGAAGGGCACTAAAGCTGGTGAAGGGTCTCGAGCACAAGTCTTATGAGGAGCGGCTGAAGGAACTGGGTTTGTTTAGTCAACAAAGGGGAGACCTTATTATTCTCTATAACTGCCTAAAAGTGGGTTGTAGCAAAGTGTGTGTTGGTCTGTTCTACCAAGTAAAAAGTGATAGGTTAAGAGAAAAGGGCCTCAAGTTGCGTCAGGGAATGTTTAGGCTGAATATGAAGAAAAACTTCTTTACTGAAAGACCAGTGGAACATTGGAACAGACTGCCCCAGAAAGTGTTGGACTCACCATCTCTGGAAGTTTAGAAGGCATGATGATGTTAGGCTGACTCTTGTGCCTGACAACCTTAGAGGTCTTTTCCAACTTGAACAATTCTATGACATTATGATTCTATGATTTTTTTTCTTTCACCTTCCATCCAACGCATTCCTTCAAATTACTTTCCTGGCAGCATAGCTTATTTGCTCATATAAAAAACACATGTGAGAAATTCTATTAACTCTAAATTGAAATAAGTTAGAAACATAGAAAATATTTAAATGGCAACAGATTAAACAAAAAGGATTCAGCTGTTTTCTTCATAGTTGTTTATTGAAACAGGGATGAAATTATTAATTGATTTTAAAAAGCTAGTGAAAATTATGCCCTCCTCCCTCCTCTCCAGTTTATTTCTTTTCTTTCTAGACTCTCTTCCTTCCAGCAGGATGGTGCTGTACTGCAATATTCAGATTTACTTCATGACAGCACTCTTCTTTCTTCAAAAATAGAAGGAGGTAGGGGGCTATAGGATAACAGGAAGTCCCTGAGCATCAGAAGGTGCATCTTTAGGTCTTCTGCTTTCACCTATATTCTTTCAAGTTTTATTTCCACTGCAGCAAATGCCTTTAAAAATAATCTCTTTCTTGTTTCTTTCCATTGGAAGCTTTTCCAAAGTTTCTTGCTTTCAGGCACTAGGTGCAACTGCTGAATACTAAACTCCCAATCAGAACTACTTAGTTCTCTAAGGTGACAGGGTTAGAGGAGGTACAGAATCCCACCAGAAGAAGTCTGTCTTTTAATTTCCATCAAGGGATACTTTGAAACAAGTTCAGGTATTTTACTACCAGCATATCTCTGCACTAATGTAGCATTTCACAGAGTTTCCGCAATAACTATCGTTGGATCTTCTCATAAGAGCCCTATAATAGTCATAAATATTCCTCAGGAGAGCCAGATAGACTCTGAAAGGCATATAATAGCTATCATAAATGAATAATAAAATGTAGAAAGGACAAGCCACCATGAAAATGGCAAATGAATGTGATGACATGTGTGTTGTACATGAGTTAATTGTCTGAGTTTTATATTTACAGAAAATCCCACATGTTTTTTGCTGTGTCAACAATATTTATGGAAGAAGAAGCATCCTCTGGAAGGTTAAGACATTTTGCAGAAAGAGTGAAATAATTGTGGAGTGGAAAGCTTGCATCACTGTTCTGTGTGTACTCCTTATGCATTTTCTTAAACTCTTTAACAGCAATGACAAATTCTGTAAGTTAAAGTCCGAGCATCATTTTCATCGTGCCAAATGACGCAGACAAATTTTACTTCAGTATGAAAACTAAATCAAGGATTTAAAAAATAAAGTAACACATATCTACAGCATAACACTGGACTACAAAACCTCCTTTTGAGTCTTTTCACGCCTCCTTTTGCCAGAATTTTGACTAAAAATATTGGCCTTGTGAGGTGCCATGTTCTCTTATTAAGAGTCAAAATGTGATTACCTTGATTTAGAAGTAGTCCTTTAGCCAAAACATGGATGAGCATACAGCTATATTTGAAAAATATACACAGAAATGTAGAAAGGGAAGAAAAATCATATAACATAAATGTACAACTCTGAATAGAAGGTTTGAAGACTGAGACTTGAAAAAAGTTTCTCTATGTATTAATCAATACAGGATTTTTGGTTTTAAAACAGCCATGTATGTCAACCTGAAACCACTGACAATAAAGCACATTGCAAAGTGGAAACACACTTTGATTATGTAACTCGAGTGTAAGGGGAAGCTTGGTTCATCGTGGCTCAATATTCTCCAAAATACTTCACATCCTCAATGCAGTGATTTTCTGGTTTTGCACAAGATAAAACTTTCCTAAGGTAAGTCAATCAGCTCCTAAATGACAAAGAGATACTCCTTTTTCCTTGACATTCCCAGAATCCTCTTAACACGTATCAATAAATTGAGAAGACACTATAACCATTTGAAGTATAGGAAGGCTATAGAAAGCAGGAATCATGATTTATTGAAGGCTGTTTCAGATAAGTTAAACTTAGATTATTTTATGAGTATGAGTCTCTTTAAATAGAAAACATCTCAAAAGACCGAGTGATACAGTCTGGCTTAAAAATTCCAAGATGGCCGTTTCCAAAGGAGAAGGTCTTGAATTCAGAAAATCTATTCTTTTGATTGTGAAGTGGTTTTGTTTGTTTTTTTTTTTTCCCAGTTTTCCCTATTCCTGAATATTACTTTCTCTTGAGCATTGTATGTCTTAAAAAATAAGGGTAATTGAAGTCAAATCTGTGTTTAATTATGTGTGTAATTTACTAATATTTAGATGTGTTTAACCTCATGCTGTGTTTCTGGCTTGCTTTATGAAATCGAATGCACAGTTGAGCAGAGGTGATTTGTGTTGCATGTGTACTATTTTTTTTTGATGGTACATTAAGCCATGACACTGCAATCATCACAAGTTACATGAACCTGGTTTATACACTGATGATTATGGTAGATAGCCATTTTGGGTTTTGACCCATAGATTTTTCCTCTTCAAAATTAAGTTTTACCTCATTTGACTAACATAGAAGGTAGCAGGGAAAAAGTTATCAGAGAGAAATGTCGTACAGGAACCTGTGCACTGATGAAGCTATTGAAAAATCAACTATTTACAGAATTGGACTAATAGATGGACAAGAATGGGTCTCTCTGGCAATATATGGCACAGAACTACCACAAAAATGAATCTGAATTTACAATTACTTACTTTTTCATATAGTAAGTTAACTGCCCTGCTCCTGATGTTAAACATTTCCTCTCAAGCACTAACGAAGCAGAAATACATAGGCTGCAAATTTCTTGTCCTACTTCAATAACATTACGCACATTCGAGGAAAAACTACTAAGATGTCAAGAATAACAAATATATAGGAGAAACTATGAGGTTTCCGCATAAGATATTTCCTGTCAGTTCTTCTGATGTCCTTGTTTATAAATGCATGAAACCTCCAATTATAAAGTGAAGACTAGAAGAGAGAATTAATTTGCTTTAAATTGGAAGGGAGGAGATGTAGATTAGACATTAGGAAGAAATTCTTCACAATGAGGGTGGTGAGACACCAGTAAAGGTTGCCCAAAGAGGTTGTGGGTGTCCCTCTCCAGAAGTTTTAAAGACCGAGTTGGATGGGGTCTTGAGCAGCCTGGTCTAGTGGGTTGTGTTCCTGTCCATGGCAGGAGGGTTGGAACTGGATGATCTTTAAGATCACTTCCAACCTAAACCGTTCTATGATTCTATGAATATGATGCTGTCTTCTTGCTCTGTATCTTTATATGCTGGTGAGATCAAAGGCTGCATGATTAGGCCAATTTTACACAGATATCAAATCTGTAACTTCCGCATCATCTCTAAATTATGTACTCTGGTTCAATGGGAAACAATCTATGGAGGGAAAAGAAAATAATTATTATGTTTGACAAACATTAGACATTAAAAGTTTAAAGTGTCTGTACACATTTAACTCATGACATCATATCAGAAAGTTTTACTTAAGTAACTAAACCCAACATTTTTAAAATCAAAAAGCCTGAGCTTGCTCAACTCAATTATTTAACTTTAAGGCTTATTGCCCAGCAAAAAACTCCTACTGAGGTAATTCAGAATCTAGGCAAAATGGTCATAAAACCAAAACATAGTTATTACTTTAGCAGACACTCTTTCACTGGAACCATTATTATTGTTATCCATCTGCAGACATTCTCTTACTTTGGGCATTATTTTTAAATAATATAAAATTGCATTATTACTTATGTTCAGAAAGTGCTGCAAATGATTTTTTTTTTTTTTTGATGAACATTTCAAAAATGCCCGTGTAATCTGCAGAGAAAAACTTCTGAAGAAACAGACACCTGGAGATCACACAGGCACCATCCATATGTCTGAATCAAGTTATGATGTAGAGCACAAACATGCTCTTCCTCCCTAATAAATTTCTATGTATGTCAACTCCATTTGAGAAAGCAAAAGTATGCCATGCTTATTGTAAATATTTACAATATGTTTCAAAATTTTATCTTAAAGCAAAGTAAGGATATTTACATAATTCTTTTTCTAAGCAATAAAATAATATGGAAATTGTGTGTGATTCTATGTATGTTGACCTCTTCTTTTTTGTCTTAGAAAATCCCAGCATCTATGAAACAGATAAATTAGTGGTGTCCATATCTAAGAAACTGTAAACAGATACTATTTCAAGAGATTTACATTTGAGGACTGAACTTAAAGGAAAATGACTTGATTTGCAAGCCATGTGTTATGCTAATCTATGCAATAAATGACCACAAAAATTATATATTTTTTTTTAATTTCTTTTGTTTCAATTCAGAACCTACACAGTTGGTTTAGAAAAGTTAAAACTTGCCCAAATATATCAGTGAGTAAAAAGGACTTCACTTCCTCACATTTTCATGTTGATATCATCCTATGTAGCGTTTAGTTACTACTTACTCGTTAATTCTTTAGTGTCAAAATTTTCAAAATCCATGATAAAACTTTCTTTCACCACCCAAATAAAAAGAATCCGTCTTTGCAAGGAAGTATGTTGGAATCTGCATAGCCTTTTTTTTCAAAAAGATTCATGCCTTAATAGATCTCTAAGGGAAAAAAGTAAATTCTTAAATGACTGTAGGATGTCTTACATGAAAGAAAAAAGCACTTGTTTGTTCAGTGGAATAATGTGGGCATATTGCATCTATTATCCACAGAACCAAAAAAACAATGGCTCTCGCTTTTTTGGGGAAACCGATTCCTATATATTATCTTAAAGTGATAGAGTAGTTGAAAAGGGGGAGTGACAATGAAAAATGTCATGCAGGTTGTCACTACGTAGTATTAGAAATTTTACTTATCTTATAGGCAAGGAAAAACAAGCAAGACTACTTATATGTACAACGCTAAGACCTCACAAACAGAATTTTCAAGCACAAGCAGCAAGGAACTATCAAAGATAAGGATTTTCCTGTGATATTTTTCCATGGTTCTTATTTGTCCTGTTGATTTCGCCTTTTAAGAGGGTCTCACAGTTATGTCCTAGACTGAAGAGTAACTGTACTTCTCACTTATTCCAAAAAAAAGCATATTTTTTGTGCAAGAATAGGCAACACAGTTGATTTTTTTCACAAGCAGTATTTTGCAGGAAGCTCTACAAGCGTATGCATTATTAACAGTCTAGATATGTAGATATTTGTCAGACCAGGAAAGGGCAATGTATTTCCAAAGGCTAATTTTTGTCTATAAAGGCTAATTTCCCTAGAGTCCCTTGTAGTCAGCAGAGGAAGAAAGCATGATAGTAGCCTCCAGAGAACTGTTCAGTGTAGGAGACTAATTAATCTCAGAGGGAGAGATTAACCGCACTAGATTATAGTCAGGCTTGGTGAATGGTTCCCACTCTGGTCATTCACCCATATTATTCCAGTTGCACAGAAATAACCTCTACTTTTCCTCATTTATTTTTCTGCTGATGCTTGTCATCTGCAAAACTTGCTAATAAATATTTTTACATTGTTATCATAGACACAGGAATGGACTGAGATTTGGTCCAAAGGACACTGTCCCTACTACTCCGCTGATACCTATGCACTGACTACACATATTGGATCCTTAATATATCAGTCCTATGCAGTTACTTTTGGTCTCCAGATCAAGTTTTGCAGGATGGTTCACGTCTGTGTACTTTTAGGTTAGGAAAGTGCATACTAGCTGCATCCAGGCAGAGCCTGGCAGACTTTGCTTTTAGTCTCATATGGTGATTCTTTGAACAAAAGACATAATTATTGTTTTTGCAGTTTGAGGGTTCTTTTCCATTTAAAATGTAACTAATGATGTGAATTTTTTATTGTATTCTGTTGGAGCCATATTTTTAGAGCTTGAAATGTGCTGCATGCCCTGAAATCACAGTGTGTTAAGGAACTTGCATATCAAGAGCACAATGAAAAAGTACTGGAGAATTGTATAGAGCACATGGTAACAAACCCACGGTTGTCTTAACCCTTCAGCCTTTTAGAAGCTTTCTATCAAAGAAACTATTCCCAGAACGAATTTCAGGTATGTTGCAGAGAGAGCTATTTTATTCTCTCAAAGAAAAGTTTAAAAAGTATTTATGCACTACAATCAGGAGACTGGGTATGGCTGTGATGAGGGGACCTTAATTATTTGACAGTGTAAATGTATCTATTAATAATTCCATTTAAGATTATTTAGAAAGACTATTTTCACATTACATACTGTGGACCTCTTAATTCCAAGTTATGGTAAGTCTTTGTTCAAAATATTGCATAGCACTAGGAAAAAAATCAACTAAAAATTTAGGTTTTTTAGCATAAAAAATTTCTCTTGTGAGGATTCTTGAAGAACTGGCTTGTGTATGATTCTTATTGTTGTCTGATATCAACTGTTTTATACTAGCAAAAGATAATAAAAATAAAGACAGTCTCATGCAAAATTTATTTAGCATCAAAGCATTTAGCAGGGGTATGTTTTATCAAAGTAAAAAGGAAGAGAAGTGTGTCTTACAATGCTGAATAGAAACGAACTCTTCCTATGACAATTTCTGCCATTAATAATAACCTCTATTAAGAAAAATTTTGCACCCCATAATCAACTTCAATTTACACACATGCCACCTTTTTTTCTCATCTGCTCTACATGCCTAGCAAACATAACTAACACTTAGGAGGAAAAATATTTTGAAACAGAAGCTTAGCAAACGTTCCATGTGAAACCTCATCTGGAATATTGTGTGTGATTCTGGGCTCTGCAGTTCAAGAAAGACAAGGAAATACTGGAGAAGTCCAGCAGAGGGCCATGAAGATGATGAGGGGACAGAAGCATCTCTCTCATGAGGAAAGGCTGAGACCTGGGACTGTTTAGCCTGGAAAAGAGAAGACTGAGAGGGTATCTCATCAATGCTTATAATTATCTAAAGGGTGAATGTCAAGAGGATAGGGACAAACTCTTTCCAGTGGTGCCCTGTAACAGGACAAGGGGTAATGAGCATAAACAGGAACACAGGAAGTTCCAGCTGAACAGGAGGAAAAACAACTTTACTTCGAGGGTGACAGAGCACTGGCATGGACTGTCCAGGGTGGAGGTTGGAATCTCTTTCTCTGGAGATACTCAAAACCCACATGGACATATTCACCCGCTGTAAGTGAACCTGCTTTAGCAGGGAGGTTGCACTAGATGATCTCTAGAGATTCCTTCCAACTCCTACCATTCTGTGATTCTGTAACTCAAGTAAAATTCATGCACTCTGCAGGAGATTATTCTTTTGTGACAGAGGCACAGGTAATAGATCTCTTCCCTTTGTTATATCCAGAGATGAAAGAAAATTACAATATTGTTTTTTAAATCAGCTCTACAACTTTCATTTTGTTGGTGCAATAACAACCATAGGTTGCAGAAAGATTTTTAACTTCATTCTGGACAGAGAGTGATGTGTGAAGAAAATCTAAAAGCATGTAATCTCAAAGAGAAATCTGTTTTCTATTGTTTGTACTGCATCAGGATCATACTGAGAGCAAAAAAATACAGTTTAGAGGAAAATTTTTATTTGTACCTTGAAATTTAAGACCGTTAAACCAGAGAAAACTTTGCTTCTGTAAGAATCTAATGTGAAAAAATTATTGTTCCAGCTGGTTCTGGCTGAAGTACAGATAAAGGCAGAAACATTACACACAAAGTCTTATATCAAATCATATAATCTCCACTATGTCACACTGCTGAGGTTTGTCATGATGGGAATTCACTCTAAAAAGAAATAATTCTTCTGAAATGTGTGCACTAACAATTTTTGTAGACAGCAGCGATTGTCTTTTACATACTTCAATGACATCAGGAGGACTGATCTCACAAAGGCATCAAGGATTCATTACTAAGGTAAAAAGGCAAGTACAAGAGCCCAATGTCCCTTATTAACACAAAGAATAATATGAGATGCATATCAATGAATAAGCACTGATAATTAAGGGTAAGAGAAACAAAAAACATCTATAAGACATAATTTCTGTAAGTTTCATGAGGTCAAGTGTTTTGCTTTTTTGCTAGTGAAAAAAGCTTATGGAAACTCAAAGACTGAAAAATGCAAAATCCTGCCACAGTAATTGCTTATTGAGTTCAAGATATGTTTCAACATGCAAGACAGAGCCTCTGAGCCTTTTTGTGCTACATTCTTATAATGGGTAAAAACACAGAACTTGCATAATTCTTTTAGAAATCAACAAAAAATGAAAGAACTTTAAAGCTCTGTCCTCCTAGGCAAGTTTGGAGTGTAAACAGTGAGTAACAAAAGATTTCCTCCCTGAGAGAATGTTTCATTTAGGAGAGGAAGGCATCATTTGCACAGAACTTGAAGAACACAGGAGGTCAAGCTTTAATTTTTTTTTCTGGCAAAGCGCACGTGACTTCTAACTGATATGTCTCTCTTTTTAAAGAATGGCTCATGCTCAAAACTATACTTTTTTCAATATATGTAAGACCTATATGAAATAGCAGTGGAGTTGTGACTGCTGAGATTAAAATATTTTTAGGTCTGTGATTCATACTAGGATGGGGGGATATTTTAAATTCCATTTCCATGTGTTCTTTCATAACTGATCTTTAATTTTACTTGAAACATCAATCTGGCTTTCTTAATTTACAGCTTAAGTGACTATGAAAACGTTTTCCCTGAAGTGGTGAGAAACTCTTCTACTCTTTCCCAGAAAATATCTGGCCCCTTAAATTACAGCTCATCTCACTGTTGTCTTGTATCTTTTTAAATATATGTAAATGGATCTACTTTGGCTTTGAAAGTCCAAAGACTGCTGTTTTTTTCTGGCTCTTAACAGTGATTTGGTCAGTGATCTTTAATCAAATCCCTCAGAATTCAAAGCAGCAAAACTGCTTTGAAATCCCCACAGTTTTCATTTGAATAGGACTTAACAATTAACAAACATTTGAAAATTTTGCATTCTGTTGGTCTGTGCCTCCTCTCTTTTCCTAAAGGAAAAGAGAATACTTATACTTTCTTTTCTTCCCTCACAGATGTTGCAAGATTTAATCAGTTTGAAGAAAGATGGGGATTTAAGTGCATTGCAGAGAAATGAATGCTCATGGTACATGAGAAAAGATGCAGTTTCATCAACATCAAGACCAACAGAGAAAAGATTGCATTGATGAACTTGAAGAGCAACTCTTGAAGATTAGTGAATATAAAAGAAAAGTCTATGTACTTTCAGACTCCCGACTTAACTATTTTTTCATTGAGTGGAAAGTTACCTTATATTGTTGGTTATTTGTTTTGAAACTTATTTAAGAAAAAGGAAGCAAATATCAAAATTCTCCAAAGAAATTCCCCTGCTACTTTTTTTTTTCCCATTGAGATCCAGAGTTAAGGAATGTTTTTAGTATTAATATTCACAAAGAAGGGGGCTATAAAGATGAAATATGCATAAAATATATATAGTTTCTTTCATCAGAGAAATTTCCCAGGGCTGCTGATATTCAGAGAAATCATCTTTATTTTGTTTTTGAGTACTTCTAAAAACTTAAAATATTAATAATTAAAGGCAAAAAAACCTGACTCCATAAAATCCAGCAAACCAACAACAAACAAAGGAAAGAAGCTATAAGAGTCATTAGGGAATGATTTGGAAGTGCTTCCTGATATTTTTAAGTGCTGAACCTTCTGTGTATATGTGTACGTAACACTGATGCCTTAGGGAACTCAGCTGTTGGGATAAGTTTTTAATAATCTATTTTGGATACTTAAGGTAACATTCTTCAGTCTTCCTGCTTCCATCTTGCAAGACCTTTTATGTCAAGAGGGGTCACGGGTGTCCTTGCAGACATGACATTCTTGATTTGGCCTTTCTGAAGAACAATAGAATGAAATGTTTTGAACAGATGACAGGAAATATCGTTTCTGCTCTACAATGCCATTAAAATCCCATATTTCTTCAAATGAAAATACACCATTGTTTATGATCTATATGTTGATTTTGTTCACAAGTCATAAAATAAAGCTGGATTCCTGAAGCAAACTAGTTTTTAATGAAAATACTAATGAGACTTATTTTTCAAAAAGTAGAGATGTGGGAAAATGGGTTACTGTAAATAAAGAGCTTATAGATTATGCAGTCCACAGATAGAAAAAAAAAAAATTAAATATCGTACAGATCATGCTTCAGAAACTGTAACATATGCATCTCGACAGTGATTTTAATGGTTTGGCTTTAAAAAACCCATGAAAATCAAAGTTCAGGTCCGAAAATTACATTGTCTTTTCCAGTAACAAGGCTTTGTACCAAGGAGGACACCTGGTGAAAACATAGAGATATTCTTGTGGTATTAATGTCTAGTTTAACATATTAGAGGCTTTCACTTAGGATAAATCTTGTTTTGTGGTTGCTTGCATTGCCATGACTCTTTGGCCCTGTGTTCATATAAAATTTTGTGACCTGTTCCTAAAAGTAAATAAACAAGTCTTTTTCAGGTCAGCAATGCATGCTTAAGATATGATATTATCTTTTCAGTAGAAAAAATAAATAGATTTCCTGGATGCATAGTTTTGTTGGTTTTGGGTTTTTTTTCTTCCAAGATGGCACACTGAATAGAGAAAGAGTAATTTTGTATTTTTTTTTTTTAAATACATATCTTAATTTAAAAGTAGTGGTAAAAATAACCCCAAATTACACTTTTAGCCTTTTTTTTTTTTCTGGAAGGATTTTGACCTTGCTAGTATTTGGTCAAAACCCACAATAATATGGATTCTTACTCCTTTTGTGTTACAGTTCAGAAATTAAGGCATGCAGGAGACCAGTACTTAATACTTTCCTATGCCTTCAGGGACACAATCTTGCCTGGTCTGTCTTACCGTTGTTTAGGTCTTTCAGTGTCTTAAGCAAATGTGCAAAATAACTGCACTGTAGATATGCAACAGATGTTGAGTACTCAATGTGCGCAGTGCTCCAGAGTGGAGTTCTAGAGTGTGTGTCAAGGATGCAGACCTTAAAAAAAGGTTCCAGGGTAGAAAATTTCTGTCTTCCAGGTTGTAATTGTAACAATTGTCATAGAAATTCTGATGTGTGGGAAAGGGCAGAGATAAAAAGGATGGAAAGAAAGGAGTTATTTTAGCCCACACTGTAACAACATCGTGGAATAGCTAAATCATTGATCCAGGTAACAACAATGTGTCTTTGAAAGTGTGAATAATAACAAATACCATAGATTATTGATTGTGATGACACTGATAAAATATGAAACAGATGTCTTAAGAGAAACTAAACCCAACTCAACACAAAACAAGAAAGATTCATGTTAGACACCTATGCACTCAAAACTACCAGAGGCATTTTTCTTTTCTGGATTATGATTTAGAATTGAATTTAATGAACTATCTACTCTCGTGTAATTTGTATAAAAAAAATTTGTTCAGTTTATTGGTTCAGAACACAGATCCTGACCCCAGATGAGGAAGCCATCATGGCAGCAGCCAAAAACAAACATTGAGGAAGAGTATAAAACCAGGAAAAGCAAGCACATTAATTCCTGCTAGTACTTTACAGGTTCCGGTTTTTTTACAGATCTGGAACTTTTCTGAGAGTGTAAGGTAATGTATCAAGGCCCTGTGAGCACTCACGGGATTCACTGTTCCTGCCCAACATCGTCCAGTGGGCTACCTGCAGCCCAGTACCCTGTTTCAGCCTCCCAGGATCACCAGCCCCTGCCTCAGAGATGCCACAGCATGGCTGGTCTCCAGCTGCTCACAACTCTGCCTTGCCCAGCTAGGGACCCCCCTTCCCCAATCTGAGCACACCTGTGGCTATATGCCTCAGCCCAGCCTCAGCCCGTCCCTGTGCCAGAGATGGTGTCTGATGCGTGGGGCTGGGCCCACCTTCCTGATGCTCTGCTCATAGCTGGGGCAGTGGAACAAGGTATAGGCTGTGAGGTCCTGCCCTGACAAACCTTGCGTGGAGTCTATGTGGCTCCAAGCATCCCTGGCAGTCAGCCTGTGAGCCCCTCACTAAATCTTCCACAGAATTTGCTTTCAAAACTCAGCCTCACTAATTCCCCCACAGAAACTTTGAACATTCACAACATCCTCTGGAAACAGGTTCTGACTCAGATATCTATTATGTGGCTTCTTTTCTGGATCTAGCTTCAGCTAGCTTGATTTGTTATCCCTTTGCTGTTATACTGGTGGGAAAAATGAGCCTTTAATATCTTTTATCCTTTCCATGACATCCAGGATTTTATACAACTTTATTATACCTCTCTTCCTTAACTTCTCTTTAACACACTAAAGAGCTTTGCACTCTTTTTAGTCAAAAATTTTGTTTAAACACACTCCATATCTTTAATCATCTTTGTTGTATTCTGCATTTTTCAAGTTCTTCTGTAACTCTTCTGGGATGGAATGACAAGAACTACAGAGTAGTTAGGATGTCAACAACAAATAGAAATAGTATAATTATGATCTTAGTCTAATTCTTTATTCCAGTTTTAATGTTTTGTAACAGTTGTAAAAGATTTTTGTCTTGTTTCGGTTTTCAACAATATTGAGAAATAAACATTTTTTTGGAATGGGTCATAATCCCAGCTTCCTGGTTGATAACAGTCAGCTCCTTCTCAGTAATTTCCTAAGACTTAACTTACGCACCCTGCCATCCACTTTGCTTTTTTTGAGGATAGGTTATAGTTGGGAGCATGAAATACCTTATGAAGTGAAACATGAAAACTGAAGGACACTGGATGCCGTCCAATATATAAATGCAGAAAGTTACCTTTATGCTATGAGTTCTAATTTGAATACAGCTGAAAACACCTCTTCATTGTACCTAAATATTTCCTTTAAAAGTCTTGAATTCAGTGAATTTCTACCAAATAAAGAGAAGACCCTAAGGGGAAAACCTGGCAGAATTCTTATCTACTGTTTGTGACTAAAAATCCAAGGAACTGAAGAGCATGATATTTTAGATATGATGTGTTTTTTCCTGTGAATGAAATCTCGTTATCCATGGTGCCAAGGCATTTTCTTGTGAAAGGTTTTCAGATTCTCTGATTCCAATTGCTAAGGTCCACCTCTAAACAGGGTTCAACTTTTGGGTCTGCAAGAAGAGCCTAGCAGCCTTAAGAGTTTTATACCAAGTCTGGGCTCTTGCGTTTTCCAGGCCTATTGGTTTGGAAATGTTGAAATTAACAGTTGTGACAATTTCATGTGCTAGCAGCAGCAGCTAACCTTACGAGAATGTTAATTCCACTACAGCAGCTGCTAGAGATCTGTGACATGTGAGAATAGGAAGGCCCACTGGGAAGACTGTCCTTTGGCCAAAGATCCTAAGATGTTCTGACTGCTGAGCCAACTTGTTCCCCAGTCTCTTGATCCCCTCAAGAATGTGTTTTTTTGCTTAGCAGCTGCAGTTTCCAATGCTTTTATTTCACTTGATGGGAACAGAGTGAAATATAGGAAAATGACTTTTATTCTTCAGAATTTCTGTTCATGGGAAATTTAACAAATCTGATTTCTGCATGATTTGGTTCAAAACCAAATACAGAAATATCATTATGTTTGTTTTATTTCACAAAATAGAGTATCTGAATTTTGGCCAGTTACTGTGCCAACTATTCCCATCTGCCCTGAAACAGGCATGAAGCAGAAGTAGACTCTAAGGACAAAAGTAAGAGAGTGGCTGGTGTTCAGGGTGAATTGACTGCTACGGAAAGTTTTGGGAAAATCCCCAAACCCAAACTATACTATGACACGGATTCTTCTTGTATTCTTTTTATTAAAAATAAAGATAAAATATTCTTGATTGAAAACCTCCAGGACAGCAGCAAGCAAGCAGTATAGTTGTTTCACATAGCCATCTGGTATTCCCAGAGCTCCAGCAGTTAGACCCTGTTAACCATGATCTAGGTTTATTTTTTTTATTTAACTTTCTGATGTCAGTGAAAAGTGCTTACACATCCAATATCGTGCCATTCTGAATAAATCTGTACTAATACTCTTAAAACCACACAGCACTTGGAATCCAGGATTAAGGCTTTAAAGCAGATGAAATATATATTGGGATTCCCAACAAGTTTTCTTTCTTTTTATAATGCAGATATGTTAATGCTCTGACCTCAAAACTGAAAGACCAAAGCCCAGATAGCTATCAAGAATCTGTTAAAGCACTGTTCAACTAGCACAGACACTCAGAAAAAAACGGGACTCCTCCATCCTAAATAACAACAAAGAGATATCAAAGTCTCACATCTCAATAACAATTTTTTTTCCATTCTGATCACAATTTGAGATGAGAATTGTAATACTTTTAGTTTTATTCTTGTTAAAGGAAATGTAATTCCACAAAGTACAGTATTTTTGAAACCTTAGCTTCTTGAAAGAAAATATATTAATAATTTAATACAAAATACTGAAAAATGCTGAGGCACTATTCTGGCATGCAAGCAGATTTTAATAAATTAATAATAAATAGTAACAACAATAAATAGTTAAACAGTATCTTCTATTTTTGTGATTTTTAAACAAGTATCTTTTGTCTTTTACAAATATATAACATTTAGTATTTATTTCATTAAGGTAACAATCAAAATATTTTTTAAATCTTGTGATGTACATAAAACCAGCACTACAGTGCTCATAGTTCTATACTCAGTGCAATAAAAAAGGGGTTTTGGGGGTTTTTTTTAGACATTCCAGATGCTTAGAAGAAACTAGTCTTCAAATAAAACCAATACTAATTTTGTTAGTATTTCTTTCATGTTTTGTCTTGTTTGCAACACCTCAAAAATTACTATATTTAACCCTGAGTGAAATAAATATCATATATTTGTATACATACAGGAAACAATAAAGATAGTAGAAATTATAAAACGTCCCCTAATTTAGTGACTCTTTGCTTCTTAAACACAAAGTAGCATGTGATTTATCAGGAGTACAATGCAGTGCCATAGTACAAACACTCAGTTTCACCTTTTTTTTCACTTCTGAAGGTTTCCCAAGTGTTTGACTGTAAAAAGACAAGATAAACTTGTAAACTGGCATCTTTGGTCTATGCATGCAGCCTATTCCCATTGCAGTTAATTTGTGATACTGTACCTAGAGGCTGGTAACAAGGAGAGTACTGCATGTGTCTGTCCTCCAGTCTGTCCTGTTTAACCTCTTTACCAGAGGCCTACAGGAGATGAAAGTGTTCTTACAGAGTTTGCAGATGTCAACAAGTTTTGGAAGACCAAACAGCTTGAGGGTAGCACTGCTGTAAAGAGAGACTAGGCAGGAAATGGGCCAACCTTATCAAAATCCATAAGGACAAATGCAAAGTCCTGCACATAGGAAGAACTCCTTGCAGTCTGGGGACTGGATGGGGAACAGCTGTGCTGGAAAGGACATGAGGTCCTCAGTGGACGACAAACTTGATGTGAACCAGTTGTGGGCTCTGGCAGCAAGATGGTAATCAGGAACCTAAGTTTTATGAACAGGACCATGGCAAATAGGTCAAGAAAAGTAATTGTTTTCCTCTCCTTGGTCCTCATTAGACCATATATAGGATATTGTGGCCAGTTTGCCACTAATATTTCCCCTCGCTCTTTGTCAAGGACAAGGAAAGTGTCAGTCAACTAGAGTGAGTTCTACTTCTTCATCAAGAAGGTGGAGCCAAATTCTTCACAGTGATGCAAGGTAGAACAGCAAGAAACAGGGGACATCATAGATCAAGTAAAACACATAAGTTGAATATAACATACTGGTTATAAGGAGAAACATTTTTTACCATGAGGACAGTCAAGTGGTGGGACAGTTTCCCAGACAGACTGTGCAATTTCCATCCTTGGAGGTTTTCAAGATCCAGCTGAACAAAGACTTGAACAACTTGGTCTGATCTCACACCTGAGGCTGCTTTGATGGTGAACTAGAAACTGCTCAAAGTATCTTCCAGCCTGCAATATTCTATCATCCTGTGATTTTGTTATTGGTTTATATATTTTTAACATGCTCCTTACTGGTCACACTAACAATCCACTATTTTCAGTATCCAGTTTCTGAGAGGAACCAATGTCTAGGCGAAAGTGTAAGAACATGGCAAGTATAGTAATATGGCAGTTCCAAGCAGGAATTTGTGATCGGACTTTATGCTGAAAGTCTTTCTTGGTTAACAAAACACCAGTCTGATTTGCTCTACCACTCTGAAATTTTCCCTATTCTTCTGCACTGTCAAATGGTTAAGAAAGACCTCAAGTTATAGACACGACAGAATATGAGGGCAGAACAACATTACATTTCCCTGGTTTCTTTTTCTTTCCCTACATATCCACCATAAATAATTTACAGCAAAAAGGTACTGGGCTAAACAAACATTGACTCTGACCTTCTATGGGTGTCTATTCAGAGAGTATCTGGTGTTGCAGGTAGCTATGAGCTTTCATATTTGTACAAATTTTAGATTCTCCATGACACCAAAAGAGACAAAAGTTAATTGAAACAATATCTGAAAATCATGAACACACGTACTCATCCCTTATGTTGGGAAAAAGTTCTTCTCTCAATGCAACAATAGGATTCAAAGTTTTATGTTGGCTAACTAAAGTGTAAAACCCAGGAAATATAATTTAATAGTGATAAAGTTGATAGCCAGGCTTTGCCATTCAGCCAGATGCACATCTATAAAGATCCGGCCAATTTTTTCTTGTAATCTTGCCAGGGAAGAGAAAAAAATGCATTAGCAGAATGTAACATGCTGTATGATTTTGAGAATAACCCTTCAAGTTGTCAGTCTTGTTGCCAAAACTACTGTGTAACAGTATTAAGCAACAGGAGCATGGACTCATTTCAAACCCAGGTGCTGAGCAATTTGAAACGCATGAGCTCCTTGTTGTGAAACAATCATTCCCTCTGAGACTCTTCCTGTCCTCATCACTCTATGAACTGTGCTCATGGTGAATGTGCATTTACTTGCTGTTCACATGCAAATTTCCAAGAAGAGTGAATTATCTCCTCCTTTCTTTACAGTATAAGACAGGGAGCACCACAAACCAGCTGAAACTGGAGGGTTCAACACTTACAGCAAGAACAGAAAAGGAAAGCTAAAAGAGAGATAACCACTGGTCCATGTTCAGCCCATGTAGTAGTATCAGGTAACAAAAGGAAAAAAACCTTCATATTCAAAAAGAAAGTAAGAACACTGACAGTCAATAGGTCTTAGGAATTTATAATAACTTATGATTCCTTCAAACAATATTTTCCAATTCCCCCAAAAATTATCTAATGTGGGATTTTTAATAGACCTTGCAAACCATTTTGAAAAAGAATTAAGGACAAATAAACGATAAACCTACCGTTTCAGTAGCAAAGCTCTGGTTCATTTTCAATACTTAAAGCTATGTTCATGCAGCACGTGATTCATCTCACCCAGCTTCAGTTGTCTGAAAGTTACTTGTCTAAGTCAAAGCTGTAACCCTTTGTACCACAGAGGAAAACAGACACCTCAAGATGAGATAAAACACCTCCAGGGATAAATATTTCTTTCTTTTGTTCATGAAGTAGATCTAAAACATGGTGTGCTGAAATTCAGTCATTTTTATCTGTGATTTTTAGTAGTTGGCAATTTGTTGGTTTAGACAGTTTCTCAACACAGTTGCTTTTTCTGTGAACTGGCGGATAAAGAGTACAATACAGATTGGGGAAAAATAAAAATATGCCTCCATAGGGACAAGCAATAATTTAAGGCAATATTGCCAGCAAATAAGGAACCTTATTCCAGCTCTTGGATATTCACATTAGATGAGATAAATCCATCATACGTCACTTCAGTGAAGCTGAAAAATATTGCACTTATTTACTTCAGCATTGTAATTCCATTATCTACTCAAAACATCTGTTTTCTATTGTTAACTGAAAATTACCATATAATGGATAGTGAGAATGCTTTAACAAGCTCAGATAGCAGATCTCTGCTAGTCTGGAGTACTAATCAGTGAGTTATATTTGCACTGAGCAGTACAGGGCAGTATTAGAGCTTGTCCATCCAGTTCAGTGCTGCGCTGAGAGAGTGATGTCTAGAAGGAGTTTTTCTGCATCCCATATCTTGTCCAGAAACAGGGCAAAAAGATAAAGCAGAGTGTATATGACAGTGGTATAAAAACAGAAACCAGTTGTAATTATAAGAGGGAAGTAATACATTTATTAGACCAACTGACACAACTGGTATAAAAATAATAAGCTTTTGGGCACGTAAGCTCTCTGGACGAGTTTTCTGTTTTTCCAGTTGTATGAATTTGGAAAATGTGTAAACAACTGAAGACAGATTTTGTAATGGAAAATATAATGAAAACTTAACTATGCGGCTCTGCTGTCACTATCTATTATTTACTATAATGAATTTTTACATATATGCAATATAATTTCATTATTATTAGCTTTGGTAACATATATTCAGAGGAAGAATTGAATATTAGTACCTAAAAACTTAAGTCTTCCTATCACTCATGAGAAATGGTATCTTATGACATAAAAACATACAACTTTTGTAAATAACAAAATAGCCCTAACTTAAGGAAAGTTGTGACATTAAAATAATGTCCTATCAAAAACTAGACATTGTGCAATAACAAACCACAGATGAGTGAAAACAGCCTATTACTTGTTGCTAATTCATGAAAGGAACAAAAAACCCCCAGAAACTTTGATTATATTATATTATATTATATTATATTATATTATATTATATTATATTATATTATATTATATTATATTATATTATATTATATTATATTATATTATATTATATTATATTATATTATATTATATTATATTATATTATATTATATTATATTATATTATATTATATTATATTATATTATATTATATTATATTATATTATATTATATTATATTATATTATATTATATTATATTATATTATATTATATTATATTATATTATATTATATTATATTATATTATATTATATTATATTATATTATATTAAATCCGAGCAGCTTCTCTGGGTAACTGTATTGGCAATAAATGACAACACGTTGGTAGGGGTGGCTGCGAGGGTGGCCTCTGTGAAGAGAGTCTGGTACCATTTCATTGCAGCAGACTCCCACAGGACACAGCTGAGATCCTCAGCCACAATGATGGGATCTTTGGAAAAATGTATTTTAGAAAGGGAAAACCACTACATAAGGAGAGAGAATGAAAGTGTGACAAAGTAGCCCTGCAGACAGCAAAACAAGAGCAGGAGGGGGAGGCGCTCCAAGCACTGGAGCAGAAATTCTCCTGCCAGCTCATGGAAAAGACCATGATGTTATAGGTTGTCCCCTTCTGCAGCCCATGTAGGATCATGTGAAGCAGATATCCTCACTGCAGCCCATGGAGAACCCTACACCAGAGCAGGCAGATATCATCTAAATGAACCTGCAGCCTGTGAAGAACCCGGTCTGGAGCAGACGAAAGATGTGAGGAAGAATGAGTAGTTTTGAGGAACTGTTACAGACTGATGCCAAACTCCATTTCCCATCCTGCCACACTGCTTGTGGAGCATCAGGTGGAGAGGGCTGGTGAGATTGAAGCAGTGAAGCTGAGCCTTGAAAGAGGAGAGTGGGAAGTGTTTTAACTTTTGTCTTTGTTTTTCACCATGCTGCTTCATTTTTAATATAATAAAAGTAATAAAATTATTTTTTTTTTCGTAGGTGAGTCTGTTCTGCATATGACAGTGTCTGGTGAGTGATGTACCTTTCTTTCTTGACCCATAAGCAGGTGTTGGTCTCTTCTCCCAAGAAACAAGTGAGGCTTAAATTAGATATTAGGTATTATTGTTTAGATACATGATTCTGTGTGTCTGTGATTATGTGAATTATTGATCTGTATACAAGTAGACATAACAGAGAAGGTACAAGTAGGTGAGTTATATTATGCCCGTCAGAGTATATTTTGCATAGAATTTACATTTTCACCACTTCCTTTACCCAATCGCTTTCTCCAATTGTTAAGATAAAGCTTCAGAGTTCCTGATTCTGGGAGGAACAAGATTTATTTTTAACATTGTTTATCAGAAATTCTGAAATCTCACACGATAAAAATTCTGTATGTGCTACTCAGTAACTTCAGGAAATGACCCTATTAGATAGCTTAACTTGCATCTAGCATTGTGTTAACTCAAATTCTTTTCCTGGTTCCCAGTAAATCCTCACTGTATTGCTCACTAGAAATATCTTCAAAGGACTTCTTACTACTTTTGACTAGGCAAAGGAATTTAATGTGAATTTAGTCTCTAAATGCTTTAAAAAGCCTGGTCACATGTATATTCCTAGAAATGGAGATATCAGCATGCAGGATAAAAAGAATTTTGTACTATGCTGAGAACTGTATTTGGAAGTCCAAAGAGGGAGTCACTCATTCCATTAAGGATGTTCTCAAGGTATATTTTCTTTCAGAGTCACTGTAAAACCACAATCACTGGTAATGTTCTGTATGGTCTTTGGTACAACTACTGACTTTTCTAATATACTGTTTATATTTTTAACAGTGTATGTGAATTATTTTCCAAAGTTATCATTGCTTTATAAATAGTTTTAAAGTTTTGTTCATTTTTAAAAATCTCTTCATTAAGAGAGAAACTGTTTTATGTTTTAACTACTAACATTTCAGTGTCCCTGAGCTACACCAGTAAACTGTGACAGAGAAGTCATGTGTGAGATGTGCTAATATAACTCATTGTTCCAGAGGAAGATTTTAACTTCATTCCAGTATATCAACTCCCCAGAACTCTTGTTTTCATTAAGAAGTATTAGCTTTGAAAGATTAATTACTGCCAAAAAAAATGTGTTTGATTTTGGTGTCAAAGAATGGCCTGGTAATTGGTGGGCCAATTAAATTTGATCAATCATAATTGACCCAGGAATCTGCAGCCCACTCAAATTCACATCCATCCTGGGTAAGGTGACAGAACAGCTCATCCTCTATGTCATCTCCAAGCATTTGAAATAAAAGGAATTTATCAGGAGTAGTCAACATGGATTCACCAAGGCGAAATCATGCTTGACCAATCTAACAACCTTCTAAGCTGGCATTACTGGCTGGGTAGATCAGGTGAGAGCAGTGGATGTTGTCCCCTTTGACTTCAGCAAGGCTCTTTACATTCACTCCCATAACATCCTCATAGGTAAGTCTAGGAACTGTGGTTTAGCTGAGTGGACAGTGAGGTGGATTGAGAACTGATTGGATGGTAGAGCTCAGAGGTTGTGATAAGTGGTGTAGAGTTTATTTAGAGGTCTGTATCTAGTGGTATTCCCCAGGTGGAAGTCTTTTTTCAACATATTCATCAGTGACCTGGAATGAAGGGACAGAGTATACCCTCGGCATGTTTGCTGATAACACAAAACTAGGAGAAGTGATTGATACACTAGAAGACTGTGTTCATTCAGCAAGACCTGGACAGGCTAGATTGCTGCGCAGTTGAGGAACCTAAAAAAATTCAACAAAGGCAATTTCAGAGTCCTGTATTTATATGGAGGAATAACCCCATGCATCAGTAAAGATTAGAGGCTGATCTGGTGGAAAGCACCTCTGCAGAGAAGGACTTGGGAGTACTGGTAGACAACAAGCTACCCATGAGCCAGCAACGTGCCTTTGTGGCCAAAAAGGCCAGTAGTATCCTGGGGGGCATTAAAAAGAGCATAGCCTGCAGGTCGCGGATTATCCTCCCTCCTATACTCTGCACTAGTGAGGCCGGATCCAGAGTGTTGTGTCCAGTTCCAAGCTCCCAAGGTCAAGAAAAACAAGAAAATAACTGGAGACAGTCCAATAGATGACTAAGAAGATGATGAGGGGACAGAAGCATCTCTCTTATGAGGAAAGATTGAGAGGCCTGGGTCTGTTTAGCCTGGAAAAGAGAAGACTGAAAGGGGATCTCATCAATGCTTATAATTATCTAAAGGTGAATGTCAAGAGGATAGGGACAGACTCTTTCCAGTGGTGCCCTGTAATAGGACGAGAGGCAATGAGTACAAACTGGAACACAGGAAGTTCCAGCTGAACAGGAGGAAAAAACTTTACTTTGAGGGTGACAGAGCATTGGTATAGGCTGCCCAGGGGGAGTTTGAAGTCTCCTTCTCTGGAGATACTCAAAACCCACATGTACACACTCCTGTGCAACCTGCTGTAGGTGAACCTGCTTTAGCAGTGGGAGTGGACTAGATGATGCCTAGAGGTCTCTTTTAACCCCTACCTTTTTGTGGTTCTGTGATGATACTCACATGATAAATCTAGTACTTAAAAGGGGTTGTATAAAGGAGAATCCGAATTTTTCTTTTCCAGGTCTAAAGTCTGAAAGTATTTCCAATCATTGAGTCCAGCCCAATGTACTATGTACACAGAGGCTTCCATGCCCCTAAAAGAATAAAAATATTTGCTATAAAGTATACTGAGAAACTACACCTACATACTATCTTTATTGCTTACTCATAAGAAAAAATGATCAAACACAAATATTCATTTACTGTCAGAAGACAGAAAGAAATTGTGAAAGGGATTGTCATGGCTGTAGCTTGAAACATTCCAAAACCAAATGTAAACTATTAGTCATAATAGAGAGGAAGACATAAAAAGCAAATTGTTAGTGAGAGACTGACAAAAGACTAAATAAAGATTTTCAGGCTGAATGTTCTTTCAGCCTGTACAGTGGAAACTATAAAATACCAAACATAATACGACAAAAAACATGTTTCAATGCAAAAGTGAATAAATAATCTTGGAAATGTAGAAGTGGATGAGAAATAGCTTAAACATTTTAAAATAAAATCACCCTTTCAATCTTTATTGAAAAAAATACGTTCCTAGTGCTTCCAGATACTACACTGTGTTTTATCATTAACTTCACATAGAGCTGTAGGTATTCAAGAACTCTGAAATCAAAGCACAAATGTTTCAGTTTTGGCACATCAAGATGGAGGCATATAAAATTACTGCATAATGTTTCCATCATCTGTAAAATGCAGGCTATTACAAGTTTTCACCTTACATGAAGTTCTGGCAGTTAAATCATTATTTGTTTTAATAATATCTATAATATCTGGAAATTTCTACTATTCTCAAGCTCCTGAGTGAGCATTGTTTTGTAATTGAGTCATCATTTTACTCATATTGCCATCTTACCATTTCATTCATCTGTTGTTTTCCTGTTGATATTTTCATTGTCATGAAGTTGGTCTTTAATAATTGTGAGTGCTTTCTACATTATCTGTTTTGTTGAATACATATTTACAGAGGCAATAAAAATTATTAAAATATTAAGAATTAATAACTATAACAACACATGAAGATCAGTAGCACTGAGAGTTATATGCAAATGCTGATTGGAGCATTTGGGCTAAATTTAAAGCCTACAGTATTTAGATTGTTTTATAAAATATCAGTGGTCACATAATAAGTCTTAGGTACAAACAAACATGATCTCTGTGTTTGTGACCCTTTTATTATTTAAAAACTTCTATAAAGAGTTTTGTGTCATCACTTTTTATACTTGTAACCATGATAGATCCAAAAGCCACACAATTCTAATCTTATCAATCAATCCTCCTAGCAGAGCTTAGCCTCTTAAGTCTTACAAACTTAGCAGCGTAGAAGTCAGACTTAGTTACACGTGGATGCCATAGATTTAATTTATATCAATCTGTCTGTAAACCACAAATGGATCACTTACTGTCTTTACAGTGCCTGTTGATGATTTCCTAGAAATAGAATTGCTTAGGTTCAGTGTTATCACACCTATTAGAACAGATTATTGGTGACCTCTTTGTAAGACTTTGGATTTGAAAGATTCAAACTTTGATTAATCCCATCTTTGGATTCAAACTTTGATTAATCCCATCTTTGTTTTCAGAGACAACCATTAAAAATATCAGTGCCAATCAGTTTAGTTGATACCACATGTGAAACTAAGAGCGAGCAAGTGGAAGCAAGGAGCGGGCATCTACATTTCTATATAACTATTAATTTTTAAGAATCTAAAATAAATTCATCTCACTATTTAAGGCCTTATGCAGTCGAAAACAGTAGGTTTCTGTATGACTGTGTTTGTGCATGTTCATGTACGCTTGTAACTGAATAGGATGCATTCTTGGTACTTTGGAACATATTGCTTTGAAATGATATTTAAATTTGTTTTAGAAAATAAGTTCCTGTAAACGCAAATAAAATAAATAGAATTAACAGGTGTTTTTTTCTCAGAAGGTAAGTTCCCAGACCATTTTTCCAGAGATTTTTAGACACTACAAAACACTGCTGTGATGAGAACTTCCTGTGAACATTGTTCATCTGTCTTTCCCTGGAAGAAAGGAAAGAAACTAAACTCAGGGTTCTAAGTTAGTAATACTGTAGCCTATTGACATATTTCTCTGTTAGAGGTTGGTGAGGTGCTCAAACAGTTCATCTCTTTCTTTGTCCATTTTTGATTCAGAATCCACTTTGAAAATAACGAGAAAATATTGAATTAGTCATTGGGAATAATTCTGTTCCTTCATGTCAGATTTCCCTGGGTAATCAGCTCTGACAAGAAGTGGGAACTACTATATTATCAGAGGTGGTCGTATTTCCCAGATTTCCATTACTTCCCTCCAGGAGAATCTCAGAGAATTGTGTTTCATAACCAATGATTCTGTTAATGACAGCTCACCCTCTGGGTGCAGAATACTTTACTATCATAGTGTTTCACGTTCAAAGATAGGAAGAGATTTTTTTTTTTAAATCCTTTTTGGAAAAGTTAAAGGTTTCCAAGTTTAAAATTAATTCAATGCTTGAACAAAATTAAGATTTTTAAATAATGTCCTGAAGAGATCTATCTTTTGAGGTAGAGAGACCAATATATGCAAGAGAGACTTGTCACTAGCTCTTTGTTTAGAAGCTGGAGTGAGAAGCAGAAGGGCCAAATTTAACCACATATGGATGTGTCTTCAGCGCGCCTTTCATTCCTCAGGCAAATTGTCATACCTCAGGACTGCAAAACCCAGCTTTTCAGTACATTCTCTCTACCATGCTTCTCCAGTTCAGAGTCTGAAATATATGCTCATGGTCTAAGAAATTCATAATCATTGTATATTTTACTTGATTTTGAAAGGAAGACCAGAACGTACCCTTCCAATTCCTTTCAGTTGTAAATAATGATTTACAGGGCTGAACTTCTCTCAGGTTTCATAATTTTTTTTCATGTAAATAATTCTCCTAATGAAATCTTATCTAGTCTGATGAAAATTGCTGGGAAAATGATCAGAAAGTGTTGTCAAGTAAATCTTATCTGCCTCTCCCAATGAGTATCTATATGCAACTTTGAGGCAAATCACAGAAGATCAGGCACTACATATGCCATCAGCTCTCTTGAAGTCATTCTGGGTCTATGTTAACCCTTTTACTTTCCAGAGTTTCAGTACATTTACAATATAAGAATCAGAGCACAATCTGAGTGGAAGTACATTAGTTGTGAATCATCATTGACAAAATGAATTTTACCTTGCTGAGTTACGAAACTCCTTGCTTGAAGCTGTGTTGTTGCTGTGCAAGCTCACCTTTAGCTCTTTGGCTACAGAGGTCTTACTGCTACTCTTGATAGCCTTGGATTTTCAAATAGGAGACAAGGTTCATAAAGCTTCTTATCGTTTAAAAACATAGAGATGTTGCCACTGCTCCTCCTCAGGTTACACGTAAAGGCTGAAAATTTCAACATGAACAGCCACAGTTTTCCTCAGTGCAAGGAAGAGATGTGTTCAAATAGTTACTAGTGAATAAATCCTTGCATTGTCTCTGTGTCGCCTACTATGTGCAGATCAGCCTGCTCCTAAATACCTTTAAGCTTCAAGCAAGTTGGAAGCATAACAAACCTATGGAAGTTGATTGAAAACATTTTCAGGTAGAACAAGAAAAAAACTAGGAAGTTCTTCTGATCATGTATGCCATCATTCATTAGTAATCTAGACTGTCAGCATACCTAAACTGGTTTTAAAATAATTTGGGAGCTATAATAAACATATCAGTACAGAGCTCAGTCTCAGTGAGTGAAATCCTCTTTCTCAATTACAGGAGTTTCCAGATGATGCCTGATAAACTCTGATCAACATCTCTTTCACTTCAGTGTGCTGTATACAACATTTATGTCATGAGGCCTTCGGTTAATCTTTTTGTTTGATGTTTTGGTTGAATTTACTGAAGATTTGTTTGGTTTACATGGAAAGATTACTATACAGGGTAAATATGTGGACTTAATGCTCGGGCAGTTATTATTGTTCTTGAATATATTCATTACACCACTTAGAAATAGTAACTAGTGTTTTATACACCTCCATAACAAAAACACTATTTATGCTATCAGATAACTGACATTTCCAAATAAATTTTATCTAATACACATTATGAAGTAAATTCAATATAATAGATACAGCATATAATAAAATGTTATTAAAATTTTGTCCTATTGTTACATGGAATATACTAAGCAAATTATTATTTCAAGTGATGATTTATCACATTTAACAATCTTATTGTAGATTGTGTATTTGTATTACATATTTTAAAACTGTTGCTATTTTCATTTAGATTCATTTAACACAAAAAAGTATTTCCAAAAACATTATTCTATTTTAAACTTCAGTTTCACTAGCTACAGTTTTTTTTCCAGATTCTGGCCTAGTCTGGATCTTTTGCATGCTATATGCATTTATAGGCTAATTGCCGTACATTTTACTGCATCTAAAATAACACATTGTGTGTGAAGACAATCCATATGTCTAACCTTGCACAGAAGCTGGAATATTGACTCAAGCATACAACAATCTCTGCCTCCTGCCAGTGTAGTTATTGAGCCAAAGGGCTTGTTTAAAGCACTGTCTTTATAGGGTAAATGGTCAAGAAAAGCAAAGATTTTGTCTAAATCATGGATTTTTTTCTACAGGCATGGTTGCACTAATGTAAAGTATATTTACTTGGTTTAAAACACAGTCTGCACCTGCATAGCTGTACCCTGGTTCTAACTGCACTGAACACTGCAACAGTGGAAATCCCTTTTTCACCAAAGATCCCACAAGTAGACTCAACGTACATTGTTAATAGGAAGTCATTGGTAAAAAAATCTTTCTGTCAGGAAAACTCGACTTTGAGTGCTCTTCTTTCTCACATGAAACATTCTATAGCAAATGAAAATAGCAGTATAAGTAAACAAAAGCACATCAGAGTCAATGTCTCATGTGACGTTCTCCTTAGTTGTGTCTATAGTAAGCAGTCATCAGCATTACTATACTCTCATAGGTCCTAGTCCATATATGTAAACTCCCTTTCACAGAAACCAAGGAACGAGAAGTGAACAAGGCCCAGTACAATTCTATGTCTTATCCCAAAATGCAGTTCACAATAAAGTTCCACTCAGCAGGCACTTAAGGAGTCTAGGTTCAGGTGTCGACACACATAGCTTATATACTTTATCCCATATGAGAGCGTTTATAAAGCACCTGTGTAGATATCAGGCAAACTCACGGAATTCTTGCTGCAACCAGCTCAAAACCAGAGACATGCAAATCCAGTGTAATAATGTGACAGATTTATTTTCTAATAATTAAAAACAAATAAATACTTTGAATATGATTAAAAAATATATTTTAGAAGAAGTCAGCTAAATCTTGCTCCAGAAGTGCCCAAGTGTCCTTCTCCAGCAACTGAAGCCAAAGATGACTCATACATACATAAACATGGATGAAAGGAATCTCACTTTTAAAGAATTATTTAAACACCCAAATCAGTATAGAAAAGAGGTCAACATCAAAACTAAATTTTTCAAAGATGAATAAGATCTAGAAAGATGCAGAGATTTGCCATGAGAAACAAGGTGTCTTAGTTTAAAGGAAATTCTAAGATGTCTGTTAGGGTTATATCTCCCACAAGAAAATCGCCCTTTGCAAGTAATAGACTTCAAGCAAGAGGAGAGTATGAAGTTGTATAGGAAAAGATAACAGTTCTCAACTGCAAAATATATCTGTAACCAAACACAGAACCCAACAGACAGCAACGCTGTAAACCGACAGTTCAAAAGCCAACACCTCAAATGAGTTAAGTACGTCCTCTATGGTCCAGTAAGTCCTCTCTGGGCTCCGAGGTGGAACAGAACTCACGCGGGGGACAGGCGGTCTCAAGGCGGGTTGGAAATCCACTCCTAGGAGGCATTGGGGGGTGGGGAGGGGAAGAAAGCAAACTGGAAAGAAGTCCAGAATGTCTGGAGAGAAATCCATCTGGTGCTGACCGCACTCCTCTCTCCCTCTCTCTCCCTCTCCTCGAAGAAAACCGACACAGCCCCTGTGGAGCGCGGCTGATGGTCCCGAACGCCGCTCTCTCCCCGTCACTGCACGTGAGATGCGGCTTTCTCCCCTTCCCGCGCCAAAATTGTGGTGGCCAGGCCGTATGGAAGCCGCCCCTCCCCCCGGGGTGTCCCCAGCAATGCTGCCCTTGGGCCCCGCCCCCACCAGTCACGATGTTGGCAAGGGGAGAAGAAATATGAAAAAAACCTTGAAACTACAACACAAGGGCTAAAATCTGGAATGTGATTGGAGACTGTGGCAAGGTACTCCATGACCAGATTATGTTCTCAGTAAAGAAAATATGTGTGGGAGGTGTAATTAATTATGTTGTAGCCTACGTATTTTATAGTCTTGTATTTCACTTTCTTTTATATTATTTTTTGTGTGTTAGACACTTTCAAATTACTTAAGAGTGACTAGGGAACCTGGGTAGAGATAACACTGCCCTGAAGAGTCTCATAACCCTGCAGCTCAGTTAATCATAAGTCAGTCTAAGCGTAGACTCATAGAATCATAGAATCATAGAATTATAGAATGATTTATTTTGGAAGGAACATTTTAGGGTGATTTAGTCCAGCCATGCTGCAACAAGCAGGGGCATCATCAACAAGATCAGGTTGCTCAGAGCCCTGTCCAGGCTGACCTTGAATATTTCTAGGAATGGGGCATCTACCACCCCTCTGGGCAACACGTTCCAGGGTTTCACCACCCTCAAAAAAAAAAAATTCTTCATTCTGTGTAGTCTGAATCATCCATTTTTTAGCTTAAAGCTGTTACGCCTTGTACAATTGCATTAGGTCTTACTAAAGGTAGGACCCATCTTTCTTATAAGCCTTCTTGAAGTACCTGGCAGACAGCAGTAATGCTTGACCTTTGCTCCAAAATCTGCCATAGAAATATGTGTTACATTCATCAGGGACTCAGTTTGTAACATAACATTTAAGAAACTGCCCGTATTTTTCTTACAGGTCCTTTTCCAGGTTTGGACATAGTAGGCATAGGGCCTAGAAGAGAAATTTCTCAATCCATTACAAATAAAGTAAATATTCCCTATTAATACTTAACTCAACTTGTACCATTACTTTGGCAAAGTTTGCATATTTTTTTTCATTTACCATTTGTGAATGCTTATGAACTCAAATTTTGCTAGTGAAGGCAGTTTCAAAGACATAGCACGCTAATGTTTTTGGCTAAGTCTCAAGTTTCAAGCTTGTAGCTTGTATCATACAGGCCAGAACCCTGCTGAAATCTAGAAACAACCTAGGTAAATTATACATAAAACCAAAGAAAATAAAATAACTGATTTTTTAGTGTTGTCTTAATGGCACAATGTCACATCATCGTTGGCCGTACGCTTGTTTGCTTGAAGTTAAAAAAGGAAAGGAAAACAAAGATAAGAGGATAAGGAGAAGAAAAAGGAGAAAGAAAGAGATGGGGAAAATGCAAAATAGAAAAAGAAAAGGAAAAAATGAATATTAAAAGATGCATCAATTTTTGATACTTTTTTTTTTATATATCTGTACAGAATATCCACAGCAAATTTTCAGTAGCCGGGGTGTGGGAGGTGAAGAGTGCTGTGAGAAGACATCAGAAGCTTCCTCCATGTAGGGCAGAGCTGCTTTCACCTTGCTTCAAGACAAACCTAAAGGTAGCTAAATCCGAGCCAGGTAACATACTTAAGAAAGGGTAAAACCCACTGTGCAACAGAAGCTCCAAAAGGAGTGAGACAGTGAGAAACAACCACACAGACACCAAAATCAATGAAGAAGAGGGGAGAAGAGGTGCTTTGGGCACCAGAGCAGAGATTCCCCTGCAGTTCATGGAGAAGACCATGATGAAGCACTTTTTTCCATGTGCAGCCTATGGAGGATTATGTCAGAATAGCTATTTATACAGCAGCCCATGGAGGACCCTGTGCTGGAGCAGTCCATTTCTGAAGGACTACACCAACATGGAAAGGAACTATGCTGGAGCAGTTCTGAAAGAGCTGCAACCTGTGAAAAAGAACCATATTAGAGTAGTTTGTGAAGGACCATGTCCTGTGGAAGAGACCCAATGCTGCAGCAGAGGAAGAGCATGAGGAGTAAGGAGCAGTAGAGACGCAATGTTAAAGATTGCAATACTCATTTCTCATCTGCCTCCACTAGGCAGGGGGAGGAAGTAAAGGAATAGGAAGTGAAGTTGAACCTTGGAAGAAAGGAGAGTTGAGGGGGAAAGTGGTTTTAGATTTGTTCTTATTTTTTAATAACCATACCTGTTTAGTTGGCAATAATTAAAGTAATGTCCCCAAGCTGAGTCTATTTTGCTCATGACAGTAATTTATATAGTTATCTCTCCATCCTTATTTCAACTCACATTTTCATCAAATTTTCTTCCATTATGCTATTGATGGAGGGGGAGTGATAAAGTGGCTTGGAGGTCATGTCAAGCCCAGACAAGGCCATCACACCACAACATTGCATAAGAAAAAGATTTTAAAAAGACTTTTCTTATCCCCTAGAGCATGCTCTAGTGCATTTTTGCGGGGTGGTTAAACTTTTCTCACAGTCTTTATTAGATTCAATGTATTATTGACAGCTGCATGTTTTCTTGAACTTCCTGTTGAGCCACATGGTACTTGTGTCAGACAGAGGTAGTTATTGACACTGCACCCAATTTAGCGTGGAAGATCCTTTCTGTTGCCCTAAACTAATCCCTTCTCATCTAGATTAGTTGAAATTCTGAAAACAAAAGGTCTATATTTGCTACATAAATATTAGGACATATTTTACGTATTAGGACATATATTACAACATATTTAGCTTAGAAACCTAAGCTAAATAATTGAGTAGTTCGTCCCACTCTTTTTAGGTGCCTAGTTTATGAATGTTCTTCAAAAATGTTCTCTGAAGGAAATTCCATAAAGTCCATTTCATAAAAATTAGACAAGAGTTTCAGATTAAAGACATAACTTTCAGGTAGGAAGGTGAAGCTACTATGACTTTTTCTTATAAAATTATAGGAAAGCCTGAGTTCATTAAGTGAGAGAGAGTTAAGATTTTCCTTTGTGTTTTTTGCACCTTGACATTAGGAAAAATGAAAGACAACACAAAATCGTTCTTGAAGGTTCTTGAAGACTGTTGAAAGTGAAGTTAGTTGAATCTTTAAGGGAAAATTTGAATATCACATCTGTCCCTCGTGTATGCTAATGATTTTGGCACTTACTTATAAATAAAATGAACAATGCAGTGCAGAATAATTGCTTATTTCCAAAACCTTCATAAAGATTTTTATTATGTATAGTTACCCTCTGTACTTGGATGAGTGCTTTAAAGTCTCCCTCAGTAGGCATTGATACAGTAGACCATAGCAGCTCTAAAAAAAACATTATAGTCTATTATATCAATGAGCTGTGCATGAAGAATTTCCTTAGTAGCCTTTATTGGCACAATACACCATGACAACCATAGAAAGTATGATTAAGCTTTTGATGCAGGAATCATAACAGTTACATTAAAATTGCATGGAAATTAAGTAGCAGTGTCCTATGCACATCAACCACAATCTTCATAGCTCTAAAGGGTCTCCTATGATCTCTACGAATGAAATGGAGAATAATTGTTACTATAATCAGACCAAGTCTTTTCGGTATGAGGTGGTCTTTATTATCATCTACAATTTTTTTCCCTGTTAATGTTAAAAAATATTGAAAGATCCTTGCTAGAATCTGCAACAAGTTTTCATTTAAAACTCTAAAAAATCCTGAGACTCAGACTGTATTTTTTGTCCATATTTGACTTGTTTTATTACACCTTGAAGTATTAAACGAGTCTAAAAAGACTGTGTGATCTTATTGACCACGTGTGCCGTAATCCTCCCTAAATACAAAAGCTGTGTAAAAATAATCCAGCAAAAGCCAGGAACTACAGAGTTAAGGCTTCTTATTCCATCCCTAATACAATACACGTGTCTGGGGATTGCATTTGATGTTCTTTCATTCTAGACAGATCGGCTAGTAAAACGCTGAGCTGATCCAGGATGAGATGCTGTTAGCCTCTCCTTTCCCCTCCTTCAAGGGGAGGTGGAGGATTGCACAGACAGTTTTCACTGATGTGTTGCTAATTAGCAAAGAAAAATCTCACCGTAAGTTGTCAATACAAGTTACTTCAATACAATCTGGTTACAAAAGAACTGTTGTAGTTTCACTGTTCAGTCTCTCTACAGATGCCTTAGGTGGAGTTCCTAATTTTTTATTTTTTACTCAGGGTTTGCAAATCTCTATCACCACTGAAGTTTTATGAAATCTATTCTGCTGTAGGCAAAAGTCAACAAACTTAAAAGGGTTATATGGTTCTTCCTCACAACCAGGGCAAGAGCCATTACAATGGTATTCCTTATAATAACTCTTACAGAAGACTGCTGTAAAGGATGATTTCTATGGGTTTCTGTCAATATACAAATATATTCAGAGAGATGGAAGTTGGGAAAGCAAATCACTTATCTAACAGAGTAAAGTTTCTCAAGTATACAGAAATAGCACATAAAAACTTTCGTCATGTTGGAGTAAACATCAGTGGTTTTATCAAAGTGAATGTTTTCTTTCACAGAATAGAAAAAAAATCAATAAACACTAACTGGCACTTTCGTTTTGTTCATATAAGTCTTCATGTAAAACTGAGGTAGACTTATTTTTCCTCTTATTTTCCTTTGTTTGGTTTTGGGGGGTTGGTTTTGTTTGTTTATTTATTTATTTATTTTCATGGACTACATGCCCTTTGCCCCCCATGCTTCTCAAAGGAAAGGATATTTCACAATGAGATCTGGTTTCACTTTGGCTTCTACTGTCTAAGGCCATTTACATATCTGCAAAAAGGTGAAAAATATTATGCTTCCATAATTTGGCTGATTAGAAACTGTGAACAATCTGTGCACAGTCAACCAATATTTAATAATAATCAATTATCAGGGTGAAATTATATTTTAAACAATAAAAAATCACTGGTTTAAAAATTATAAATTATACATCATAAAACCAGAAAAGGTTCTGAACCAGGGAAATGCGTACAAAACACTTTGCAAAATTCACTGCTTCGTTTGTGTTACCAAAGTTAATATAAGAATAAATTCAATCCCCAAATTGATACAGCAGTTGACATTTTACTTTGATACAACTAAAGGCCTCTGTATGGAAAACACTGATGAAATCCTGTGTTTCCTATCTAGAAGAGAGTGCCTTGTTAATATAGTGATCTAAATAGACAGCTCCCTATAACCCAGCTTGTTGAAGTTCATTTTAACAGTGGATTGTAGAAAAGAATCAACAGAGGAAGAGAATATTTTTGATAAAAGAAATCATTTGTTTCGTCATTAACATCTGTTTTGACAACAAAATTTCTGAAGAAAAATTAATCAAAGTATATAACAAATTCCTCCTGAGGACAATCAAGCTGTATATAAATAGCAGTGCTAGGCAAAATAACATCTATAATTTGAAAAAGTTAAACACAATCTAAAAACTAATACAAAAAGAAAGTCATTCACTGTTGGTGTCCCCTGCATCTTCTTAATTATAGGTCCTAAAGAGACTTTTCGAAGGCTGACAATAATCCTATATAACCCCTCTTCCAGAACATTAAATAAGATCACAATATTGTATTAAAGAAAGAAAAAGGTACAAGTAGAAATTACAGTTTAATCATCCTAGTTAGATACCTTCTACTTGCTTCTTTCTCATATTACTCTTATTTTCTACCACACCACTGTTGCCCACATCATCATAGTAAAAATACAAAATTTATGCAGCTAGCGTATGGACATGCTTTTGAAATACATCTTTCATCTTTTTCACAAAAGATGTAGAGGAGAAAATCATTCTGCACTGTTTGTGACTCCTTAAAGAGTCCTTGAAGAAAAAGTGATGCAAATTTTATTCTGATTTTATGTCCCATATTGTGCTCACTATAAGTGAACAAATTATTGATTTACAATAGGGACATTATTGAAAACACTTATTCTGTGTTTTCTGGATCAAAATTCACCATAAGAATGGAGAGTACATTTATTTTAAAAAGTAACTTTTTACGTCACTGATGTAACTGCTGATTTTACAGTACCGTGGTACTGGCGTTTGGTATAACTGTCCTGGTCCTTATAGCTAAAACAATTGAAATATTTATCAGAATTCTTAATAAAATTTTACAATAATACAGTTTAAAACTACTATATTTTCATGTCATTAAGGAAATATTGTCTCATATTCAGAGGTTCTGCCTTGTTGAAGACAATCTTTGATCACTCTTTCATATATTCCTATAACTTTTGTGGTTTGGTATGTTGTGACAGATGTATTTCTAATGGAATTTTAGCCACCTGTATTAGCCAAAAGAGGATGGTTTATGAGTACACCAGAATTAACTGCTTCATTTATAGTGCTTTAGTTGTGGGACTCACTGCTGCAAAAATTAAAGTCACAGCCTTCAGAAATACCAACAACTCACGCTGCAAAAGACAAAGAAAAGGAGAGAAAAAAAAACCCTTAGCCATTAAGTTGGGAAAGACACTGAGACAGAAAATGAATCTGTAGTTTCTAGGTTGGTAAGGCACTTAAAATATTACTGGTAAATACAGTATCAATTAAATATAACCTAACTAGTGTGAATTTGTGCATATGGAACCAGAAACACTAATATCTCTGAAAATAGAAAAGTAAGACCTTTGTTCTTCCAGCCATCTGAATGCTAGCAAATAGAGATTTATACTGTATGCTCAGACTGCCTTAACTCTGACTCCTGGAGTAGTAAATTAACTCTATTCAAGAGTTAAATGTTAGAGGGATTCACTGGAGTGCTTTGGAAGAGCTGTGATGGATTCCCAGAGCCGAGAAAAGATTTTTCGCCTTTGTCCCATATTTTCACTTGAAATCTTTGTCCTTACAATGATATGCAGTTCAATAAGGAAAGAATGGGGAAGGAAATTGTAGATCTTGCTATGGAGAAGAGTAACAATTTGGGAGATGAATATGACTGTAGGCTTAGTGATGAGAGAGAATACTGTTCCTGTGAAACCAAACGGAGTGATTGCAAAAGCATGTCTGAGCTTACAAACACTATCAGATATATCTTTTCATTAGTGTGGTTAGCCAGATGTATATTCGGTAGAAGCACCAGAAACCCTTGTTCAGTCCAATATAAGAGCAGTATGTACATACAGTTCTGGGGTTTGAAAAAAGCAGAGCTAGAGCTATGCCACTTTATTTACCATATTTATCCTTATTTTTAAAAATATTTCTCAAATGTTCTGAGAGATGGCAAGACACTACAAGGAAGTTCAACTCAACTTCAAAAAAATATATCTATTATTTAGTCATTCCTGCGTATTCTGCTTAAGAATATACAATGTATGCTGTCTGTCCTCAAAGTATTTCTCCAGAAGTTCATTAAGTCTCCCATATATCCTCTCAGATAGTACTTGTTATGTAGCCTGGGCTAACTAAATAAAGAATTTGAAGTTGTCATTCATGTCAAGGTTAAGAGACTATCTTGCTCAATACAATTAATGATGTCAAGCGAATGAGGCATTTAAAGAGTCGCAAGGGAGAGATTCAGAAATGTGTCTACTGATCTGCACTCAGGCAGAAAAAAAAAAAGTCATTGGAACAAAATATTTCTCCCCTGAACATGAGAAACCCTCTAATTCTAAAGTCTTGCAAACTTAGGTATGTCTAACCATTTCTTCTCACGCTCTGTAGCTCAAAAATCCTTCAAACATTAGATTCTATTTGTCAAATTAAATAAATGTATTTTATTTAGTATCATTTCCAGAATAATGCCAAGAAAAGACAAACTGGACTTACAGCTTTAAAAACGTAGAAGTCTTGAAATTAAGCCAGACGTGGATCCCTGAATAAAACCAAATCATTGTGAAGAAGACTATATTAAGACAATCTAAGCAGGCAATAGTCTTATTGGAAACATCCTAGTACTGAAGACAGAACATAGGAAAACCCTTTTATCCATGTCTATCTCTCTATAGCCAAGCCTGGAGAACCTGTTATGTATACTGAATGTATCTTTCTGCTCTCATCAAGCAGTCTAGAGACTTATCTTGACTTTGTCACACCTGGAAAGCAAGAGGAATTATTTAGGCACTTAAAGAGAAAGAGGTATATACCCTCGTTGTTTCTCTCACCCATCATTTCCAAGCACATGAAAGCAACCTGATAACCATCACTTTTTCACAAATGGTAACGTCCCTCATCTTACAAGTCCTGCTTTCTGAGACACAAGTAAGTATTCCAGTTTAGGTAAGGAGAACAGAGTGCCTCAGTAAACATATGTGATACACTTGAGATGTATGAGGCAAAGAGGATGTAACAAGCTACTTGGATATCAGTTTTCATGGAAGAACAAAAGGAGTGACTTATTTCTCAAGACAGGCAGGCTCCGAAATCCCAAAACTCAAGGGATGATGAAGCTCACTGATGCCTTCCCCTCGAGCATGTCAGCTACGTAGTCAGTTTTACAAAGTCTCACTTTTGCTTCTTCTAGTCCCATACTTTCAGCCCCACCTCTTTCTCTAAGGCCTCTCAATAAAGAAAAATTTCATGACCGTAGTCATTTACCATAAACATTTTAATTACATTTACTGGTGACTAATAATATACATTAGTAAAGTAAATGCTATGTATGCTAGATGAGCAGATTGCACAAATACTGCAAAGCTAAGGACACTCATCAGAATAGTGTTTTAGCTGGTGTATAGTAGTCTCGTATCAAGTGCTATGTCTTCAAAATTATGTCAAGATAGAACAGTTTTTGCAGTGGAAGATCAGAAGTATTTCTTAGAAACTTTATTAGAGGAGGTCGTAGTGGTGTGTGAGTGCCACAATCACCAGTACATAGAAGACACACCTGTCATATGAGCAAGAACTGACCATTTTCACTTGTAATCTTTCCTGCAATTCAATACAAAGGCATATTTATGTATATCTAAATGTTATAGGGAATTGTTTATTACAAGGAAGTTTGTCTCAACTTCTAGCTAATAGAAAAGAAATGCTAGCAAAACCAATGTTCTATTCCATTCGCTCTACAACAGGTGGGACATTTTTAGTGACATTCTCTCCCCACCAAAAAATTGACTTGGATGAAAGTATTTTGAAACTGTCACGCGTCTCCCAAATTAGATTTTTATTCAATAAGATGCTGAAAAACCACATCACACAATAAAATTCCTCACTTTCCAGGTTTTTTTTCACCCTGTTTCTGTGAAAGAACAGATTCATATAAACACAGATGAAGGTTGTGAGTCACCTGTTTCATGTAGTAGTATCTGTCAGGAGAGAAATCTTTCATATAATTCAGGGTGCAATATAATCTGTGTAGCTTGTGACCATTGAGGTTGCATTTATGTAGAGAGCTCATATTTTTTTCTTTTTCTTTCTTTATAAAGCACAGATGTCGATATTGCTTCCTATTAATTCTGTTAGGTGGCTTGGTAAGGAATTAATAACTAATAGTCTCCAAAAGCTTGCTTTGAACTTGCTTTGTGATCAGCACAAAAATGTTACTAGACTCTTTCAGCTTTATAACTTATAAATCCATTGTTCAAATATCAAATAACTTCAAATGTTAAGGCCATACCTAAGCCTACCTGTTGGAATATGCCCTTGTGTGATATGCCTGTTTTGTCATTGCTCTTGTAAGTCCAGATTGTCCATCTTCAGACTTCCAGTTGGCTAAAACCTGCAGCTACCTTTTTTTTTCAACAAATGACACCAGGAGTAACTGCATTTATAAAAATTTGAATATTTGAAGGATATGAAAAGCCTCCACGCTTTAGTTAGTTGTCACTTATGGTTTTCACATACTTTCTTTTGAAATAGTATCAACTTTATTATTAATGAAATAATGGATTATTAAAATATATATAAATAAAGGAAGGATATAAGCATTTAAGTTTAATTCTTTTTTATTCCCACTGAAAATTTCTCATTTATTCCTGAGCCAAAGGCTTTTTCTAATTATTATTAATAAGATAGAAGGAAGATGGGAAGTTTTCATCTACATTTTTAAGTAGATTTTTTGTTAGTAGGCAAACAAAAAGTGAAAAGAAAATTAAACATAACTTTTGCACCCCAGTACAACAGGGGTTAGTTCACTATCTGTAATGAGGGAGGCATAATGGAATTTTCCTGAATGCAATAGAATTTTACCCAGTTATTGAATTATCATTTGCGTTTCATGTTTAAAAGAATAATTTTTGTTCTTGTTTGAGTGTTCAATGTCATCTTTCCTTTTGTCGGAAAGTAAATTAAATAGCTCAAAGGAGCTTTGTGCAGAAGTGTTAGCTCCTTTATTCTGTCCCAGAATGCTGAGAATACAGATAGCCTCCTTCCTTTGCAAGAGCAAGTGGAATAGCTTTGACAAGAACATAAGAAGGATAGCTGTGAGCAAAGACAAAATGTAAATAATACGGCTAAGGTCCCAGTCAGGGAATAACTAGCGCAAGTGTGGACCATTGTTACCATGTCAAGACTTGCTGAAGTCATTTTAAACCCCAAAATATTTATTTTGGGATTGATTTGGAAGTCTTATGAAGAAAATGTGATTGGGATATTGCTACTACTGTGCTGATACTTTGACAAACGAAACAGCTCTGCATTCATCAGAGATGTCTTCAAGATGCTTGTCAGTAGAAATCGCTATAAGGGTGCTTTTCCTAATTGGGCAAGATGCTAATATCTCACAATGTACAAATAGCAAAATCCTTATGAAACAATTGTTGCTTCTGTCTGTTCTCGTTTGAAATGACATGGTAAGTGTAAAGCAAAAAAATCTATGGGAGTGAAGAGTCTGCCAGACCCACACACTGAGGGACTTTAGGGGCCTTAGCTCAGACTGTTAATGATTTGCTCTTATTAACCTCTTATCAGCTACCACCTAATCTTGGAAGTGCCTAAACTGTTCAAATGATTTTTTGTCAGTAAAAATTTCTATTGCAAGATTTCTAATGTAATGAAAACTGTTGAGTGCTTAGATCACAGCGGGACTGACACAGTCCAGAGAATCTTGCTAGGATGATTGAATGGTTATGATCTATAATTTCATGTTGGACCAAGAACAGCACTGCTTCCACATCCAGTGACCCATCACTTAGAGATGCTTAGAACATTCCTCAACTGCATCATTTAAGGTTACAATTTCAACACAGCTTCCCTGAAATGCTCAGTCACTGAAGTTATCAGGCTTTGATAGTGCGATTTAATCATGAGACACTCATAACCCAAATGAATACTCAACGTGCCTCCTTTAGAGAGCTTTTGCACGAAGCTTAATAGGGCACGCAGTTTTTTCTTTCAGAGTATCAATCACAGCAGGCTCTGTTGGAAGCAAAATAATTAGCATGAAAATTGCCTAAGAACTACAGTATGAACTTCACCTCAGAATGACTCAGTAATGTCAGGACTTGGTTACTTGATTCTCGACAACTTTAGCACAAATTTTGGGCTGCAATGAGTCTTACGACTAGAAAGCGAGGCAATAAGACATTTCAACTTGCCTTTAGTCATAGGAGAACAGGAACTTCGTGTGCAGAGTTTGGAAGGTATTCAAGTGACAGTGAAATGCTTTAACTATAACTGACAAAGTTCTGTATCTGTTCTACAAAATTTTATATTACTGCGCTTTATGTCCTACTTAAAGAAATCCAACAATATGACCCTGCTCTAAAGATTTGCTATACCTGTGGGACCCCTCTCCATACTAAACATTGAGTCTTTGTCCAGTCAGGTAAGTTTAGAACTTCCTTCTCAAGAATGTACGTTAATTGCTATTAAACTTCAGAGACAACTTTCCACTGACTTTACTGAGCAATGGAACAGGGCTAAGACAAGTATTTACGGTCCAGAACTTTTTGATTATTTAGGTATCTGAATATCATTGGTCTCAGTGGGAGTTGTATATCGAGTGTGCTGAAAGATTTGTAATGTGGCAAAACCAGCTTTAAACAATGACAGTGACGCCTAAACCCTCACGAGGGAATGTGAGTACCAGGTTTACATAGATGTGGCTACACTCCTTTTCCTAAGCTGTTCAAAAGTCAAACAAGAAGGTCAAAAGAAAACATACAGTTCATTCAGTCCTGTCTAGAAAAAAAAGAAACAAAAACAAAAATAAAAAAACAAACCCAAGATCTGGTTATCTTTTCTCTTGTGTTATCTTGAAGTACAGGTGCTACATTATGGTTGGTCTGGAACATATCACAATGAATAAGTGCAACAGCCAAGAGTTCATTCACCTGGACTTAACTCATAGTTCAGCTGCCAGTCCCTGCCAGCACAAGGGATTTATGAACCTGAAAAACTAAAAAAAAAACCCCAACCAACCAACCAACCAAACAAACAAAAAAACAACCGACCAATAAACCAAAACAAAATAAACAAACAAAGAAAGACAAAACCTGAAGTGTTTTGTCTAAAATAGGAGCACAGATCACATTATGACAGTACCAAAATCTACATTGCTAATCACATTGTCAGCACAGAAATAATCACTTAGGGAAATAAGACTTAATTTCCCTTTCTTAATCATGTCCAATAGAATGAGCAGGCAGGATAGCTTAGATGCCTTCTCCTTTTTTATCTTTTGTGACAGAAAGCTTTATGGGCTGTTCCTAGTGTCCCCCCAGACTTTGTCAGTATTGGAGAGGCAGTACAGGTGGAAGATACACAGAAGAGTGTTGACAGCTCTGCTTGGCTGTGTTATTTTTGCCCACATGTAATACCTGAGATGTCTCATTGATAAAACTTTCCTTTCACAAGACTACTCTATTTCCTGAGTTATGCTGACTGCCCTTCAGAATCATGGCCTGAAGGTAAATTAGTAGTGTCTACTGAGCCTAATCTAAACAAAACTACTAGAAAGATGCTTCATGAAAGCATCCTGTATGGTATCACACAGACGAAAATATGGTTTATCCTCCTCAAGATACAAGCTCAGTCAAGCCTGGCTACGTTTCAAGACATTTCAAGATTTACAATCATGCTATTACCCTTCTTTATAGTAAATCTTGCTTATTGCAATCATCGCTTAGTGATGTGTTCCACATTCTGTGATCCAAATACAGAACCAATACTGTTTTATATTAAACTGTAATCTAAATCATAACTGCATCAGGGATAGTTTCAGACTCTGATTACAGGTTGCACTACCAAAAAACAGTGATACAGGTGTTAAATTATAATGATAACGGTCTCTTGGTGAAGAGAAACAGCCCAGAATATATTTCAGTTACCACTATGGTTTCATAATACACTGGAAAATACTTTAGCATGGTAGTGAGTGAATTCTTCCCATTTTTCAGACAGCTGGTGACCTCCTGTATTATTATTCAGCATTCTAACTTTATTGGAGATTGCAAATAATTATCATAATAATGATATTTATTACAGCAGTGCAGATCTGCTTTGGAACTCATTAGATAATGAGTTACATTTAAAAATACTTAGGAATAAAACAGAAGGAAAAAAAAAATGTTAAAGCCATCTAACCAAAGTTTAGATAGCTGCATTGTACCTATACTTCTGAACTACTAATGTTTGGGTCTTTTATATATACGTGTATCAAGAGGGGAAAAAATATTCTATTGAGTATTGTTTTCCCAACCTATTTTAGACAGTTACTTCACTGTGAGATGAATACCATACAATAGTTTCCTTTTCCTTCTGGAGACCACAAATGAAGTTGAAAGTGACTGGTTTGGATGGAGACATATTCATCAGGCCAGATAATTCTCATCCATGTGGTCAATCTATCTATGATTTTAACTGGTAGGTTCCACTGCGGGGTCAATCCAATTCAGCTATGGGGAAAGTGAGTTGTGAGACCACTGAAACACCACAAATCAGAAGTATTTACACGGCACTAGATGGTTTAAGTGTGAAGGAAAGGAGAGAGATAAAGGTCTATAGTCTGATAAATCCATGTTAAGTGATAGCTGACTCCTCAGTGTTTCAGCTGAGCTGTTTTCAACACTTGAACAAGCACCATTGCCTGTACAGAGCACTACCATCACCGGTTCAGATGTCCTTACACACCTGTACTTTAGCAACACTGATAAATTAAATGTTTCTGAGTCACTGAGGCAATTGGCACGGGATGACTCTAGTTTTTACACTATTGTCCATATAACTACAGTGTTGCTTTCTAAACAGGCTGGCCATGTGCAACAACCTACAACCCTTTGTGTACTTAATTTCCCAGCATCCTGAAAATAAGGGCACAGTGTCAATTGATCAAATGCATTCCTGAAACATTCTGTCAATTTGATTGCAGAGAGAGTGTTGGGGCCTTGAGGGCACTTTAAGGTCTTACCGTACATGACTAGACATCCTCAGGGTTTACCCCAACCCTGCCCATGTTCCAGAACCCATATTTCAGCCTCAGATGCCCTGGCAGAGCAAGAATATTCTTATAGTTGCCGCTAGACCTGCTGCAGAACAAGAACCTGAAAACAGATTTTCTGCTCCAAAAGTTCTTATGAGAAGGGAGGTGGGACACAGCTCAACTGTAGGTTGGACTGTATCTGCACAGAGGTTATGGGGATGTCAAATGTTCCTGTGGGCTGGGGTTTGGCTTGTAAAATAACAAATAAACCCCTAAATCCCTCAACTGATTTACCATTTTAATGGTGAATATTTTGAAGTACGAATTGGCGAAGCAATAATAGAAACTAATCCAGTTTCCTATTTCCTTTCAAGAATTTTTAAATATGTGAACCACACAAGGAGAATAAGAGGAAAATTAATCATTGCTTTTTGAAGTCAGTTACGTCACGAGTAGGGCTGTAGACAAAGCAGACATGTTTAATATCTTCTTCGCTTCTGTCTTTAACACCAGTGATGGGTCCTGGGACCTGTAGAGCCCTCTGTTGGAAGAAGGTGATAAACTTCCAGTAGACTCTAAACTTGTTTGAAACTTGTTGATCCAGCTAGACACACATAAGTCTATGTACTAAAAGAGCTGGCTGATGTTATTGTAGGAACTCTCTCCATTATTTTTCAATGGTCTTGCGAGTATGGAGAGGTCCTAGTTGACTGGAAGGTGGAAAATGTCCCAGTTTTGAAGAAGGCTGAGAAGGAAGACTCTGGTAATTAAAGATCTTTCAGTCTTACAGTGCCTGGTAAAATTATGGAGAATGTTGTCTGGGAAATGGTTGGAAAACACTTGAGACACAATGCAGTCATTGGTTATAGCCAACATGAGTTCAGAAAGGGAAAGTCCTGTTTAGGAAACTTGATTAATTCTTCTTTTCTTATTATTTTAGCAAAGATTTAAGATTTTCATACTGTCTCTAAAAGTATTCTTCTGGACAAAATCTCCAGCATACGGAGAGTCGAGTCCATAATGTGGTGGATGAACAATTGTTTGACAGGCTGGGCTCAAAGAGTAACTGAAGTTAGATCAGGCTGGTGCCTGTCAACAGTAGGATACCCAAGAGCTTGATTTTAGGGCTAGTGCTCTCCAATGTTTTTATAAATGACCTGGAGATAAGAATGAATTGCACTTAAGTTTTCCTGATTACACTAAATTAGAAGGAACTGTAGACTCCCTCAAGGGTAGAGAGCACGTACAGAGAGATCTAGGTAGACAAGAGAGCCGGGCAATCACCATTTGTACGAAATTTAACAATAGCTAGTGCAGGATTCTGCACATGGGATTGAGCTATCCTGCTTATACATACAAACTGGAAGATGAGAGGCTGGAGAGCAGCCCCGTGGAATGAGATCTGACCACTTGATTTGATGGCAAGTTGAATGCGAGCCAACAGTGTGCCCTGGCAACCAAAATTGCCAATCGCATCCTGAGGTGCATCAAGCATAGCAAACTAGCTGGTTGAAGGAGATGTTTGTCCTAGTCTGTGCTGCACTGGTGCGGCCCCACCTTGAGTATCGTGGCAGGTTTGGGCACCTCAATATAAGCAGGACATCAAACTACTAAAGTGTGTCCAGAGGAGAGGGACCAAGATGGTGAAATGCCTCCAGGGCAAGATGTATGAGAAACAACTGAGGTCACTTGGTTTGTTCAACTTGGAGGAGAGAAAGCTGAGGAGTGATTTCATTACAGTGTTCCACTTCCTCAAGAGGGGTACCTGTGGGGGCTTGCTGATCTCCTCTCCCTGATGACCAGTGATAGGACACAAGAAAATAAAACAAAGCTGCTCCAGGGAAAGTTCAGGTGGAACATTAGGGAAAGGTTCTTCACTGAAATGGTCATCAGTCACTCAAACAGGCTTCCCGGGGAAGTCATCACCAAGCCTGTCAGACTTCAGAATGTGCCTGGATGATGTTCTTAGTCATACGATTTATTTTCAGGTAGTTGCCTGTGAGAAGCAGAGATGTGGACTTGATGGTCCTTATAGATCCTTTTCACCTTGACGTACCAAGACTTAGGCGTTAGTAAGTCCCAAATTTAAAAACGGGTTTCAAACTACCCTTGAATTATTATAAGCTATTTACTTTCAACTTTTTTTTACCAATATGACTTTTCAGCAATATAATACATTTTTGTAATACTAACACGTTTGCATACTGGTTATGAAAGTGTTCCCCTTGATTATTTTTGGCATTGAAATTTTAAATTTTAAGTGAAAATTTAATCCATGAACAAGTTGATGTAACAATATTAATTTTGTTCTTCAGAAGAGGGAGACAAAACTGAGTTTGCTGGAAGTGTTTATCCAATTTAAGCTTACTTGCACTGAGGTCATTTCAGTCTATTGAAATAGCTCATAATGCGCTAAGCAAGATAGACTCAACAAGGGAAAGAAAGAAGATTAAGCAGAAAGAGAAGAAAAGGATTACTTAAAGAATATATTCTGTGGTGAGAAGGAAGACTTGACTTTAAAAGACTTGACTTGTAAACTCGAAGGTTTGACTTAAAACACAGCACACAACACATCTATCACATGTGCTTGTACAGATATTGGTAGCACTGACCTAGTGGCCATCAATGCTTTCTGATTTCACAGAATACTCAGTAGTAGAATTTCTAATTCAGTTCTTTTCAAAATAATAACTAAAGAAACTGAAACTTTAACTAAGGAGCATTAAAGTACATCTTGTCTTCTAATAGAGAGCACCTGCATGGAAATTATTTGTTAGGATTGCTATTTTTTTCTAATGTTACAGAGGCAAATGACTGCTTCCATATGCCCATTTAATGTGTCTCGGAATGAACAATGTAGGATTTGCAGGATTATTCGTTAATGAAAAGGAGAGAAAATGAATCATCCATTCAAAAGGAAAACTGTTTATAATATTCAACAGTACACTATAAAAATTGGTTAATCGTCCTAGAAGAGATCTACACCAGAGCTGGACAAGGTAATTAACTTTGCAGATTTAATGGCTTTAGCCTCCAGAATATTTAAAATAAAACCATTTTTGTAAAAATACCTCAATGGCATGTCCAATTTATACTTTATCTTGAGCTGAATACTATAAATTATATTCTTGCATTTCTATGAGTATGTGGCTATGTCACAGAAATGTTAAATTATTACAGAGCCAGTTTCTCACACCTGCAGAAATGAAATGAAGTATTCATCATCTTATTCGGTTAGGAAGAAAACTTTTGGGTCTCTTCCAGGTTTCTAGATCTAAATCTATCCAGTGACATAAAATATAGCTCTTGGAAGCAACAGTTACAGTATATTTCCTCAGTTTGCATCCATTGTAAAGGCCTGGTTATAATTAAGGATAATTCCTATGTGTAAGACTTTGAAAGCAGAAATCTCCCATGACAGAGAGGACAAACGGGAGCAATAGTGTGTTGCAACTTGCAAAGTATCTAACATCCAATTCACCTAGGGGCCATTAGAACTCATAATTAAACTTTCCAAAAAAATTACTATGAAGTAAATAGTTTTATTATTCTTGTTTTACAAATGAGCAAACTGAGGCACAAACCCAACAATTAATTTACTCAATGCCACACACAAATTAGTCCAGCAAGTAAATACAGACCTAAAGCTTTAATTCATAAGTTTGAATCCTATTTCAATACTTTAAGCAATAAATCTCATGTATTATTATTGTTGGTGGTGTTTTTGCTAGAGGGAAAGGAAACTTTTCTCATTTTTAAATAAAAAAAATTCTTCAGAGAACCAGTAATGACAAAACTGAAGCTTGAACACAGGACTAAAATCCCTGAGGCTATTTTCAAAGAGAGATTCCTGTGTACTCCCTGTTCCATCCTATAATAAATCATCAGCATGATGCACCATGACAAGAACCAGAGTTTATAACCTGTGTTCCATTTTTCAAAATATTTTTGTAGGTCGTACAGCAAATGGTTGAAAGCTGAGTTAACAGTTCCTGTAGGTCAGTACAGTTTAACAAGGAGAGAAAAAAACAGAAGTGCAGCAGGAAAACCATTCACAGTCTTTGATTTCTCGCCTTAAGGAATGGATGCTGTTGGCCAGGCACATTGGTTGGAGAAGAGGTGATCTGCTACACAATATTCCTGAAACGTGGTTGACACTTTGTTCATAGAGAGTGGGAAAGATTAGAAACTGATCTTCTAGATCAACAACTGTAACTCAGAATCTGCAGTAAGCCCGTGGTCTGCTATGTTCTAGAATCAGTTAGCTCACTTTTCCAAGGGCAGACATTGTTTTGGATGAATTATTAGATAAAGCCCTGCTTAAAAATTTTATGGAGAGGTTAGTGCAGGCTAAAGACAGGTAAAACGTGAACAGGCACTGTGCAAGCTCCCTGTGCAAGCCTGCCAATATGACTATTAAAAGCCTTTATATTCCATCTTTTCTCCTCGATGTAGATTGTCAGGAATCCTCTATTATAAGAAAGAAAAATAAAATTTAAAATACAAAATTTGTATTCATTTTCTTTCTGGGGAGCTTCAGATGCTCGCTCAAAGTCTTAGTGCTGATGTTAATAAAATCTTCACATGGAAGCCTATTGTTCGTAACAAATGTTCTAATTTGAGTTGTGTTTGAAAGACAAATAACGGTTCAACTTTTCTTTGGAAAGTCTTCTGCTATTCTGAATGCAACAACACATAACAAAAAGAATATTCTCCACTCAATAAATCAAAATAAATATCTGATTACGCAATGTATTTAAGATTCAGAGACTACCAATCATCTAAATTGCCTGAACAACAACTTTTGACTTTACAAGAAAGGAACGTTGTGGCTTTTCTCTTTTTTTCTGGTGAAAAGCCTAGTGAGACTGGCCAATTTTTACATTACTTGTAATACAAATTCCAGGCGTATTTAATGGGTTTTGTTTATTTCTAAGTGCAAAATATAAGTATTTGAGTCACTCAAAACCAAAGTTAGTGTGACTATTTTGTGTAATTAGTCAGCATTCTGCCTGCTGTTGTAAAACAAAGATGCATCTTACACAATTTTTCCTCTGATTCATACCTGCTGAGTTTTCTACTTTGAACCTTCTCTTGACAGATCTCTGTAGCCAATTACTAATTGTTTCTTATTATTTCATTGGTGATTTCAACTGAGAAGGCACTTAGCTATTTTTTGTGATTGACCCATTCTCCTCTGAAATTCCTCTAGGCTTATTTATCCTATTTTTTCTAATTTTTTCTATTAAATATATTTAGAAAGCCTACTGTTGACCTAAATGCTTACTGCTTTTATTCCATCCCATTTCTTCTATTAATATTACCCCTCCATCCGTTTAGGGTGCTTTATACAGATGCATTTTAAAAATTATTTATTTATTGGATGTTTTTTAAGATTTATTTCATATTTCCTTTATGGGGATGTACCGGGGGTAACGTAATGTTTTGAGAAAACTATTGGGACTGTTATTAATTATTGACTTTTCATTGCTTTTAGTTATATATAACTTGCTACTGATGATTGTTAAGAAAGGCACTGATATTTTCTGCTATGTAGAGGAAGATGGTTTTTAAATAGATATGTTAAAAAAAAAAGTTCTGGATTCTGTATTCTGTCCTTCTGTGTCTGATATTTCTTAAATTGTTTGCATAGCTTTCCTGTATGTGGAAATATTAATATTGTATTATATCTGGCTCACCACCTCCAAGACAAATATGTTACACATCAAATACTCTGCAAAAATAATGTAGTAGTTTACTACCCACGTCAACAAATAGTGCCTAAATCCAGCACTAATGTATTCCTAGGGGCGTGAATGTCAAATATAAAGCACAGGCAGTCTTTTATTCTGTGAATCAAATGCTTTTAAGCATATCTTGCTTTTTCTTACACAATTAAGACAAATAAAGCAACAAAAAATCCTTAACATTCTGTAATGCCATTTAAATGTAATAGACACAAGGTAACAAATCAGCAATTCAAGACCACCGTTGTGCATTTAACTAGTTGGAGTTGTCCCTCTAATTAACACCATGTCGTGTTTTCATGCTTCTTGTGTTCAATTGCTTTGCCAAGTAGTCTTCATCCATTTAACCATATCCCTCAGGGGTTAATGATTTTAGTTTCAGTGTATTTTGAATGATAGAGTTCATACTCTGAATTCAAAGGGCATTTTCTTCTTTCCTTGAGTATTATATAAGTTTTTTCAAGCAAAGAAAAAGATTACCTGTGGATTTACTTAAATTATGTAAATTTAGAAAACCTCTTTCTGCTAAAGCATTAAGCTTATTTTATTTATTTATATTTAATTGTATTAAATACTTATTTATTTTATTTATACTAGTGAGTGCAGTGGTCAGAAGAACAGATATTTGCAGCCATATATAGAATACTGTTCAAAGAACAGTGTTTCATCAGCTAGTAAAGTGTTATCTTTCTCACACGTAAAACATTCTAGTTTCACATGAAATGGTGGAATCTTTGTCTGTCCATGAAGCCTCATGATAAGGTAAGTGTTCAAGGTCATAACACTCAATGTGATAAAAATGCAACAATAAACAGATACCTCAGAAGCACTGCAAGGTGGAAAAAATAGGATCTTGAGCAGAGGTTACAGAGGGCAAATTGGAAATAATATCATATCATTATGGATATAATTCCTAGCAGACGAGACAATTCTGACCCACGTATTACACTTGCGTGATTTTCAGTATAATGGTTTTTGTAGGACAATGCAAAATATTACCCATTCTGAACTGAGAAACCTCTGTTTAACAATGATTTGAAACAGCGTATACTATTTTAATCAAGCTACTAAGATTAAATTCAACCTATGAATAACATTTTAAGCATATTTGTATATCTCCTTACCACAGACTACATCATTAACCGCAAAGATATTGTCAGACCGTTACAGACTAACAAAAACATTTTCACTTGTGTCAGTGCAACACATACGCAAGCATACCTACTCAATTACACTGCTTTCTGCAGCATTACCAGGTCTTGAAAATTTTTCGTAATACTTAATTGGTTTTCTTCTGGAAGATTTCATGGTAAGATGAGGCCAGTTCATGAACTATGGGAGCTGTTAACACTAGGTCGATACAATTCCAGTCTACATTGATAGAACTGTGCAGCCCTCATTACGATATGAAGCCTGGGAATAAGCACTGTCATGCCCAGCAGAAGTTGGATAAAAGATATATTTTTATGGGGGAGGAAACCCCTCTAGATGTGTTCATTAACCTGCAAATGGGTAATACATTGTCAGCTTCTTGTAACTTCGGTGCTGTATTTCTGTTTCTCCTGAAGTTTACACTGTGTTGTCGATTCTAAGAGTGGAAAGGAAGTGCACAATATAGTGAGCAATATCCAACTGAGTAACAATATAGTTTGTCTTGTTGTGCTTTAGAATGTTCAAGATAAAAGAAAAAGGCACCCTGAGGAAGGGGACAGGTAGGTGTACAAGAGGAAGAAAGACAGCTGTGGGGAAAGAAACAGTAGAACAAGGACACCCAGAGGGAGAGTTTGGTCCACAAAATTCTAGGCATCACATCAATGTGAGATATCAAAGTAGACTTCCAACTATATGCTACTGCAGCAAGTCTCCCAGTGTTCCTGGCTTTTAAAGCGGCACTGTCGGGTTGGAAAAAATGTTAGAATGTATATGTCAATTTATAGTCTTCTCTGTAGGTCCATGTGAATATGTGCATACTTAAAAATATGTCTCTATGTATCTATGCATGCATGATCTGTTTTCTTAGATCTTCTGCAGAAAACAATTCCCAATATGAGAGGCATCTAAGAGATTACAAAGGCATGTATCTCTCTTCATTGGCTGTGGCAAAGCTATGTCACCAGTTTTGGGTGAATACCTAACCACTTCATAGTTCAAATTAGCTGTGAGCACATAAATTGAGATTAGAGTCTTAACTAGATAGAACTGTCTGTCTGTAAATTTATTTAAAGTCTCGTGAAAGAAAGATTATGAGTTTCTACTCTATAGCTAAGAATAATCATTATGGATTAATGAATTTGCACTGGTGTAAAACATAAACCAGAATTCAGGAGCAGAAGCTAATTTTTCTGTTCTTATTCTGTTGCACACAAAGAGACCTCTTTTTTTTACATGACGTTGCAACCCCAACTGACCATGCACTTTTCTATCAAAAACATAAAAGATTGGTTGCAGTGTTTTTAGAGTTAACTGCTAGAAATGACATTAATTTCCAGTGTAGGTATTTTTTTTGTTTATATAATTTTGTAATATATTTTTCCTTTCTATTTCTGAATATAATACTGAAGTCTGAGTGCATCACTTCTATAATACACATGAAGAAATGAACTTACAAACACTTTATTGTATCATAGGAAGAAGTGCAGTCCATAGTTGAAACTGCAATGTGATAGTTTGTGCTCAATACATCTGATTATGTGATGATGGCTGCAGTAGAAATCAGTTGTCAGTTGCTATATATTTTGTAATGTGGACACGTATAGATTATGCCTGAAAAGAAAAACTAAAAATGGAAACTGAGCAGAAGAACACAGTAAAACTTTTTTGTACTAACCATTGCTAATATCATCTTAAAAATAGTTAAATCTGATAGGAATTTTGCCTCCTTTTTTTTTTTTTCAATCAATCAACTCTATTTTAGACACCTTTATATGGGAGCTCTACAGACAGCTGTGCCTATTTCCAAGCACTGAGAGGGACAAAAGGAAGTGATAGCTTTTTACTGGCTTGACACAGACAACCTCAAAGAACACAGAAGAAAAAAACCAAACCAAAACAAAAAGAAACAAATAACGCACATGCTGCACATAAAGAGTGCTCCTAAGGGCATTGGAAAGACTGAAAATACACAGAGATTTTAGCTTGATTCGTACCAGACAATGCTGTCCAACCGTTGACAGCATAATGCAATGCGGAGGACAATGCATTTCTGACTAAGGTTAACACATCTGCATTTGAAGAAAACCTATGTAATAATTTTGTATCAGAATCTGGCATAAGATAACACAGGTTGGTTACAGCATGCAACTAGGTGTAAGGTAGATAATTCCAAACTGGCTTCTAGAGTGTCCTGAAGTCCACATAGTGCAGAGCTGCAGCAAATATCAATGCCATATTAATTCCCCAAAGCAGAATTGTGCTGTACCTGCAGTAACTAGTCTGATCTCGTACAGCTCAGATAGAACACCAGGAATGTGCTAAATCAAATCTGGAGATTAAAACTTTAAATTTATATTTAAAAGCCACAAATACTTCATCTGAAAAATGAAAACGTTTGGCAGATTGAAGTACTTCTTTCAAAAGTGTTTTAACACTGAACCAGAGTTTTAAGCCACCAAAATAATTCAGATATAACAAAGTTGCTCTTTTCCATTTTGGCTTGGCTCTACTACCTCATTGCATTTCCTTGGCTGTGTTACTGTATAAACCTACGATAGCAAAAGTCAAAAATGAGATAAATAAAACTAAAGATACAATAAAAATAGGAATGTGTGATGCCTAGAGACACTTGTATTTGAACTGACAGTATGTGGTCAGAAAAACAAATGCCCCAGCCTCACAGAAACAATGTTTTTTGTTTTAGATTTTAGTGATGCTTTTATGTTGGTTTATATTTTTAATAGTTCACCATAAAAGCATAAGCTAAAATAAGTGTGTTATGCAAAGCCACAGAGAGATAAAAACAAAATGGAAGTTGTTTATATAACAACTGCAGCAAAATTGAGAATGCATGTTGAGTCAAATGTACCAGAGCAAGAGACAATTCTTTTATGTGTGCAGAGAGGCTTGAAAAATCTTTTGAGTTAAATGTTCAAGCATTTACAAAACAAGAAATGATTCTAGATTTTAGAAATGTCTGAAGCTATTATTCTCAGTTCTGCCCCTCAACTTACCCCAAATCTTCTCTGTTCCATAAATGCACATCAGTGTCTTGCACACTGATAGGGACAAAAATATCTTCATTTCCTACTGTGTTTTTGAGTCTTTATTCTGCCTAATGTCACTGCAGCCAGATGGGAGAAACTTAAACCCAAATGAAATTGAGAACAGAAGTTTCAACAGAAACTGTAGCTGTGACCCTTTATGCTTATTAATTGTATTTTCTCTAACCTGATTATAAACTCTTAGACAAGTAGAAATCAGTATTGTGGCTTTGGATATATGCTTATTTTTAGAGCTTGTCAGACTTGCCACTAGCTTCTATGAAATGTTTATCAGTATCCTAACTTTTTGCAGGTGGAGAAATACAGTCTAGAGAATCACAGTGCCTTAGGAAGAGGATCACAGGTAGAACTTGCAAATACTTATTCTACAAATGGGGATTCCCTAAATAACTATATAAAAATGGGTCTTGTACGGAATTTCTTTGTATATACTTATCTTAAATAGGCAACTTGTCAATACACCTTCCCCAAAAGCAGGACATAGAACTGAAAATGCTTTTCTAAATGACACCCCCACACACGCACATACACACTACTCATTTAAAGCTACTTTTGCCTAAAATTTTACTTGTATTCCATAGTTAAAAAATTCATTGGAGAGGATTTTAATTAATCGATGCTACTTTCATATTGAAGATCTAAACATACTAGTAATCCAAATAGCAATAAAAGAAAATCCATTCATCTAATCACACCAGTAAACAACAGAAGAGCAAAGAAAAAATAATTGTGAGAAAGATAAAAATAATAAGTCTTCATGGAAACAAAAATTAATGATAACAATAAAAATCAACAAGTGGAATTAGGCTGCCTTTGTCCTCTATTAGACTATTCCAGAGTAAAATACAGTTGATTAGTTTTGCCATTGATTTTGCTGGCAGAGTTTTGAGTAAACCATGTGTAAATATCCCAATGGACTGCTGTTTTCTCTGACTCTATCCATATCCTGGCAGTCCATGGCCCTGATGTGAGTTATTTCTCCATATTATGGGAGATGACTTGTGATGTCAAAGGGACCCCCACACTCAAAGGGACACCCCCTCTAGTTATCCCCCAAATGATGCTGACAGTTTCTTTTTCCTTTGTGTCACAAGAGCTACAAGGACATAGAGAATCTGTATTTCTAATAAGAATTCAAGCATTGTAAAACCTGCTATTTTCTTTAGTATTAATTTGCTTGTTAAATAGTTTTGAAATCCTTACATTTCAGTCAATGTATTGGGCTTAAAATTAAACTTGCTGAAGTTTTGTGTGCACACACTCTTCCTGATACCATTCCTTCTCACTGCTCCAAGAAAAGGTTCTAATAAAAGCACATCCTAACTGTCTAAATCCAGTAAATTCTTTACCATTGAGATAAGAGCATTCACAAGAAACAAACTGAGTACAAAAATGTATGTTTGCTGACAGGCATGCTAAACCTGTAGATCTAGTAATTAAAAGCTTGGTCATTTATTTCCGGGAAAAGATGGAGATGTTGAGAAAAATATGATAGAGAAAAAATGCAACTTGCCCATACTTGTGACAGACTGATTCAGAGAAAACACTGTGAGGGGATTCTTGCAGAGATCTCCATTTCCAGCACAGCCATCTGTGCTACTTTTTATTTACAGATATTTCTGTTTTGCTCACTGTAGTGTGGTTTCTGAGCCCATTGTTTTATCAATAGCATGGGTCTTCAAATTTTCCTAACAAGTGGACCATTCTTTCAGAATCTGTTTGTCTAATGGACACTTTCTTAAACTGTGATCAATAGCAGCCCTAAGACAACTGTAGAAATTACTTACAGATATTAAGCATGTTATCCAAGTTCATATTCAATTGAGCTATAACGTCCTTATGGAACCAGTTAGTCATACTGTGTAATTCTGTTCATTGTTTAATCTCTCATTCCCATCTGCTCTGTTTTCTTTTCTTTTCTTGCTCCCTGTATCCTGAATCTTCACCATCTAATCTCTGCTCCCCCCTTCACTTTCTCAACATTTTTTTTTTTTCAGTTAAAGCAGTGGAATAAAAACACAATTCCTTTTCCTCCTATGAATTCTTCTGAGTTGTCCCAGAGCTTCTGAGAAATAAACTACATGAATACATAGGAAAAAAAAATGGCTTAAAGAAGGTCTTCTGACCATGCAGCTCTACGGATAAATATATCTTAGAACATGTTTTCTATGAGAGTTTATTTAAAAATATTTTATCATACTATTAGGAAATCTAAGCCATCATATCTGCAATTTCATTACTGTCTCAGTGATTTTACATCTTTAGAGATCAATTATGCTCAGACTATAGTACTATGGTAACTCTAAGTATAATATAATAATATAATAGTATAATATTTAATATATGTATGTAATTCTCAGTAACTCAAGGAAAATACAGTAATGATTCTCTTGCAGTTGAAAATGACCTTCTGCTGAGGAAAAAACAGAGTTGTAGTCTGGTTCACTTGCTCTGGAGGGACTAATCTTGCTTCACTGGTACTGTAGGGAGCCTTGTCAGATTAGCTCTCTAAGCTAGACATTAGGTTCATGAAGCTGGTTCCGCTCAAGGCATGAACGAGCTCATGGGATTGTGCTCTGGAGCTGTAGGTTGTGCACTGTATGAAAGCAGAAGTATGAAAGCAGAGGAACACATCTTTAGGAAGGGGTTATCATTTAAACTTACAGAATATTAAAATGAGGTGAATTTCCTGAAGAAATACAGAGCTGTGTTTCAGGAAATCTCCCTAATGATTTTACTATGGATTTGTCGGAAGTTGATTATGGTTAAAGAAACTTAAGCAAAGCAGAAAATTTGTCATGCAAGCCCATTGCAGGGAATTACTGAGCAACAGACAGAGCACTGAAACAGCTGCACTGAGAATAATGAAGAATTTCCTGTTGCATGCTCAAGCCAGCCCTGTGGTACATGTTGAGTAGACCTCATGTGTTTTCATCATTGCACCTTTTTTATACTGGCTATGTAAACTCTACCCTTGGAGCTTATCCCTGTGAGTTCAATCCTTAAGCAGCACTCTTCCTGTGAGTACAAAGATTTAAAAAACAGTAAAGAAAGTGTCAAATTTATCTTAGGGACAATTAGAGAAACAAATTAAAACTATGCTAAAACAGCTATTGTGTATGGATCAATATTTGTGGAATTCTTGTACTGAACAGTTAGAAAGGCTACATTTGTGACTACAGGTGTGTATGTAACAACAAACCTCTATTCAAATATTATATTTCAATTTAAAATTCTGCTCTTTCTGTCCAATTCAATTGTATGCTAATAGCAAAAGAACGATTACTTTCATTTAAAGTGCTTGTATACCAGGCCATTTGTAACCATATCCACTCATTTATAACACTGTATGTTTCCATGTTCTAAGGTTTATTTATGCATTACTATATTTTATGGCAGTATGTATTTTACAGGAGCTATTAGATAAAAAACATTGTCCTCAGTTACATCTATGCAACATTTTGTTGAAGAATCTTCACCTTGAGTAAATAATAAAGAATCTCCACCTTGGATAAATAAGAGAAGAATCTCATTTAATGTGCTTGTCATTTTGGACAGTGTCATTATTAATCAAATCTAGAGCATTATACTTAATTTGATTTCTACAGTAAAGGGAAGAATTCTTTTCTGGAAGAATTTTTCATTTCCTTTTTCCTTTTGAGTAGTTCTGTGGTTGCTAGTCGCAAAGTATTCCTACTTCTCTTCTTGCCGTTTTGCCTTGAGGTCTAGTTGATTTGTCTTGCAGTCATTTATAGCCATAGCAAAGTCAGTAAGGATATGATTAAAGAATAGACACATTGTGTGGAATCAGACACACATCTCTGAGGTAGCACTGAAATCTACTATATGCACTCCTATTGTGTCCACCAGTGGTGTAAATCCACAGATTTATCAATGAAGTATGTACAGCAATATCTTGAGAGGGGTACTTATTTAAAACTCATTATACGTACAACTCTTGATGTATGAAAGACATGAAAACACCATATTTGTGGTTTCACACAGAAGTAATATTTTGTGAAATAGTACAAACTTTTAAAATTTCCAATAGAAAGAGAAGGCAAAGTATGTAAAGTGTGATTTAGAAACATAGAATCCATTTTAGTTAACAAAGCTCATTTAGATCCTCGAGTCCAACTGTTAACCTAACACTACCAAGTCCATCACTAAACTAAGACCCTAAGCTGGAAGAATAAGGGTTATGATAATGTCTTTGGACTTTAAAGGACAAGTTGCGTATTATTAATTATTTAGAGTAGGATATGTTTATCCTCTTTCTGTTATTAATCTCCAAACATTATAACTCTTCAAATCATCTAGGATAAGGTAAAGACTTTGTCTAAGGGAAAACAGGAAAGTGACTACCACCTACCATTTTGATTTTTGTGCTTCTCTAGTATTTAAATATCTTTGCAAAATCATATTCTACCTTCTTCTGTCTTTTAATGTTTGGCATTTCCAGTTTTTTTAACTATAAATATGTATTTTGCACTATACAGCTCTTATTTTCACCTTTATGGATCAATTAGGTTGTGTCTCTTCTATGTTCTCAGACAAGTGCCTGTGAAGTAATTTCCAAGTGAATGCATTAGTTTTTGCCATTTTCCTCAAGTGGTAAAAAGAAAAAAGACACAAAGGACCTTAACAGAGATGAAGCTAGGTTAAATCTGATCTGCCTACAATGAAGTATTCTGAAGATAATGAAGGGAGAAAAACGGTGTTATAAATTTACTATTGATTATCCCTTTGAAGAATTATGCCAGACTCTGAGTTAAGTAAACAACATAAAAATAACATGACTTCCTGCACTGTAAAATAAATTAAGTAATCAGGAAAATCCCAGAGTTCAAACAAAGATAAAAATAAGTAAAAAATCAGTTATGGTCTACTTCAATACTCACAAGGGTCAACACAAAAGAGTCCCCATCCCAGCTGGTATTTATACATGAGCTGTAAGAGTTAGGCAGTTTAATACCTTGGAACTACTTATTAGAGCTGAATGGAATTTGTCAGTGATTTTTCAGAAAGCTCTGTATTGCCAAAACTGTAGTTCCATTCCAATGATTATTTAGTTATCCAATACAAAAAGGAACAAACTACTATAAATGAACAGAGTATAGTAACCCCAAAACAGCAAATAAAAATCTGGTTAAGGTGTTCACTGGGCTGTGGGAAAAAGTGAAGTTAAAAATAGTTTTTTCTTGAAGTTCCCACATTGCAGGTAAATGCCAAGATACTTTGATTATTGGACATTTTAAGGTGAATCTATTTCATCATAAAATCCAGCCTGCTCTGGAAGAGTTTCATGAATCATCATTTCTGAATGAAAGCCTTTTTCACTGTGAAACTCCTAGTGTATTTTTCTTAGAGAATTAATCAAGAACATGTGACCTGCAGCATCAAAGACTATTCATAAAGAATACATCAGTTGATTGTGGAATAAGTCAGCATTTACAGCACTAGCTTGGGTTTCAGATTACTAACTCCATTTATTATCAGCAGTGAGCTTCTCAGAAAAGCTCTTAAGAAGTATTTATTTGCCTGACTCCTAAATCCAACCTTTCTAGATCCATTTACTATACTATTCCGTGCTTCTTAGGGCAGCTTCAAGATCAAAATAAATTCATCTTTTCACTATCAGTGCCAGAATGCCCTTCAGGCTGGTTTTAGTTAATTCCCTGCTCAAGGTCTCTCTCAGCTGCTACTCCTGAGAGCAAGTCCCCTCTAACCGAATCCTTCCGTATTTAATAGGAATTGAATATACTCGCTGGAAATTCAGAATTTATATAATAATAGATATTTTACATTCATTCATTCCTCAGTGTGTGCTAGTGATCTATAGCTCCCATACTCAGCAGGTGGGTTTATCTCCAACACAGGAAAGAGAAGAACCAGTGTAAAGGGGTTGTTTCAGAGGAGCTTCAGAGGGTTGAGTGTGTACAAACAGCCTGAGAACAATCATGGTGAGGGTAGGGAAGCAGCATGGGTTTGTCAAGAGTTCCAGGAGCTGTTGCAAGTTGGGATCTAGGGAGGATTGCATCAAGTGGATTATCCTCAATTTTGGGAGTATTGTAAAACTGCTTGGGGGAAAGCATGGCCTGGAACAATTATGCCTAACGCTAAGCCAGAGAAATCCTCTGTTCATGCCACTGCACTGAAGTGTCCTTAGGGACTGCATTAAGAACTGACAGTGCCTGGGTAATTTATAGATGCAGTTTGGTGTGACCTTAATACCAACAGAGAACTAGAATATGCAATCTAATTTCATTTTGAATCTTGTACAGGCTTCACTGTAGACAAAGAAATGTAGTATTTAGCTGGCAAATGAAGCCTAAACCTGTGGAAAATAAAATCAGTGAATTTCTTAATAGCATTTTCCACTTCCCCAGTGACCTTTATCTGATGGTCTAAAAGCACTTTACAAAAACATACATTTGTTACAACCAAAACTAGTTGGAAGATTGTTATTTGGCTTCTTTCCCTGTGGAAAATGTTGATTTCTCTCTGAAAAAATAAAACCTGAAAAAAAATCCTTACTAAAAACTTTTGACTTCAACCAAAAACTACCCATTCAAAAATGTTGTTATAGATTTTGGTAGGAGTCATATCTACAGTTCCTCATTCCCCAGTTACCTTCTGTGAACTGCATATTCAAACTGTATCATCTATTGTGCTCCAAGTCCCTCCCTTCATCAGAATCAAGTTTTAGGAGGCTCTTGGGCATATCTGACTATGATGCATAAGAACAGAAGTAATAAACTAGGTGTGGAGCAGCTACTTCATACTCAGAACCGTTTTGCACTTTCTCATAGGCTCAACTTCCAGCGAGTTATTTAAATTATTAGAAAAATTCCTTATAGTTTTATAGGTGGAGATTAATGGTGGTGGTTTACAGGGTTATAGTGACTCACCCTAAATACCAAGATCATCTGGGAAGCATCCTTCAGAAAATTAAGACAGTTCTGGAAAACTTGCTATATATGTTTCTCTATTGGGGATCATAGCATGTCATCCAATGCCTCTGAGAGAATTAAGTGCAATGACTACCAAAAGCTAAGGTTTTAAGTGACCAGGGTCTTCCAGCCCACTCTCTTACTTTTACCACTTTGACACTCACCAGTGTATAGTCTGGCTAATGTCTGGACCACAGGATTTTTTTCCCAAGATTGCAGCAACTCAGTGGCAAAGCTGGAACTAAAGTCCTGTGTGCTTACGTACTAGATTCACTCATCTTGGTATTTCCTCCATGCACATTTTAAGATTTCTAGTGTGTTTCATATAATCAGATGAAATAAAACAATAGGATAAAAAGAGAAAAACGCACGGAGATGGAAAATGTTTTTGAATAAAGAAAAGAATAGAATAGAATAGAATAGAATAGAATAGAATAGAATAGAATAGAATAGAATAGAATAGAATAGAATAGAATAGAATAGAATAGAATAGAATATTTATATTGGAAAACTATACAACTATCATCTTGTCCTACTGCCTGACTAATTCAAGGATGACTGAAAGTTAAAGCATGTTATTAAAGGCATTATACAGAAGTGTCTTAAACATTGACAAGCTTGGCATCAACCACCTATCTAGGAAGCCTGTTCCAGTGTTTAACCACCCTCTCAGTCAAGAAATACTTCTAATATGCAGTCTAAACCTCCCTTAATGTAACTTTGATCCGTTCCTGTCACTGGATATCAGGGAGATCGGAATCTCCCTCTCCATTTCCCTCCTCAGGAAGCTGCACAGAGCATTGACTTCACTCCTCAGTCTCCTTTTCACCAAACTGGACAAGGCAAAAACTCCTTAGTCACTCCTCATAGGACATTCCTTCTATCCTCTTTCAGTAGCTTTCTTGCTTTTGTCTGGAAGCACTCAAGGATCTTCACATCCTTCTTAAATTGTGGGTCCCAGAACTACACACAGTTCTAAAACTGTGCACTCTTTCATTACCAGAATTATCCAACCACTATACCAGTCTCTGAAATGAGAACTTGAAGGTCTCAGAACAAAAATGATTCAGACTATAAAGAGGTCAATACAAGGTATTAAAAGAATGAGGATAACTGGAAAGATGGCATAACACTGTAGAAAACACCACAATCTGCTAGAAATAGTAAAGATATGAAAGGAAAAGAAAATTGTAGAACAGCCTAAGACAAATAAAAGTCTTTTTTTTTTCAAGAACGTATTAAGGAAGAGGTCATTTGAAGAGGCAGTGGAAATTCTAAAAGCCAGCCTGGGTAATTTACTGACTGAAGAGGCAGACATAACTAAAGCCCAACCAAATGAATACTTTGCCTCTGTGTTCACTCAGAAGGTTTGGGGACAGATGTCAGAAACAGACATAAATTTCCCAGGAGAGGAAGAAAAAAATATCGAAGGAGGTAAGGTTCAGACAGAACAGGTGATCAAGGAATTAGAATATCTGAAGCTTAACAGAACTCCAGGACCTGGAAGAATCCCCTTGAGGTTTCTAAAAAGAGTTGCAAAAAAAGGATGGGAGAAACATTTCCAGATGGAGCTGAAATCTTTTTGAAAAAAATAAAAATCAAAACTAAACTATATGTACAAATAGAGTTTGGACTAAATAAGGACAAAACCTACTTCATTCTGCTCCAGTGAGTGTAGAAAGTGCAATCACAGCTGAATCAGTACAGCAATCCCACAGCATGGACTCTGCGAAATCACTGTGGAAAGGAATTTACCTACTCAGAGTACAAAAATTGTGATGTGTTTTAGGGTTTCTTGGTTCTGTGTTTTAAAAGAAATTGTACATTCCAATACTATTGAGTATAGAATTCACCTGAGCAAAGGTAGATTTCTTTACCTAGATTAGATTCTTACTCCTCAGTAAACCTTTTTTTTCAAACATGAAGGCAGAGAGAGTTAATCAGACTGTGTTTCAGCTGTGTCTGTCTCTTTCATCAGTGAATTGCATCTTAGCTTGCTGCTGTGTCTGAAATAGTCTACCCTTATAATCAGTGAAAAAAAAGCAGACACTTTTAGGGTTTGAGTCCAGTCAGCCAAAATTCGCCAGTTAAAACACACCTGAAGAGTGTATCTGGTTTTCTCCTTTATCTCTGAAGAAATTTTCAGAGAGCAGAGAGTTGCTCACATGTACACATTCACATTATAGATATATAAATGTGAGTAAGGTGATTCTTACTGCAGATGTTTTGAAGTTATAAAGTTCTTCAAGACTAAAAGTTAATTCAGCCAAAAGCTATTCCTTTATACTTAGATTATGCTGATATGGTGCTAGGAAAAAGATCACAAATTTCATATTTAGGAATTATATCAGCATGCAAGAAATGATTTTTTGAGGGAAATAATAACTTCTTATTCCAAATAAGACTTGCTGGAAGGGGAACTAGTCACTAGTATCCCTGTCATTTTGTGCCTATCTGGTAATATGTCTGAGTGCAATTCACTATCATCTATGGTACTAAATTTTAGAATGTTATCTGGCATAATTTTAGTCTTCTCCATGTAGCACTTTTCCTGAACAGTTCATAGTTTATTTGCCTGCATCATCTATAACTGCACCTGAACTCAGTTTATGAGTATAAATAATCGTAAAAATAAGTTATGGAAAACGACACTTAAACAAATAACGACAGTATAATCTTGTTTGGATGGAGGCTTAGGTGAAGGCTAGGCTTGGTTGTCATCTTATTTAAACCAGCAAGAGCAGTTTTTTGAAATGCAACAATGACCACACAACCTTCCACAGCACAAGCTGATGTCTGCCATGCTTGTGAACTCCGAAAGTGTCTGTGTAATTGGGTCACTCCAAAGGGCATATTCAATGACAAGAATAAAGGCAAGATATAGATTATAGTGGACAAAGTTGAGAGAATGAAGACAAAGCAGTGGGAGTTGGCAGTCCATGTCTCTACTCCACCCCCCTCCCTCGCCTTTCCTGCAGTTTTCTTTCTTATATTCTTTGTGCTATATATTCACTCAGCTGGCTTTTCACTTCAGCCACTCTCTAAAAGAAACTCTTTTGTCAATCTTCTATATAGAAGCCAGTGGAAAAGGATTTCCATGCTCCATAGCTCACACTGCATCCCTTCTGTGAGTGTCCTAAACAAAGATTGGTGTAACACAGGATCTGTATAATGATGTCCTCTTTGACGGTAGGATAGGGAGACAAGGCTAGTTTTCCTTGTCTCAGAGGAACAGCCCAGGTGCAGTGCCTCATAAGCGTGGAAACAGCTACAGGCTGTGTGTGTATTTTTTATGTACATACACAATAAACTATGGAAATTAGATTTTACCTGCTGTGCCACCAAAGGAAAGATAAAAAACTTCAGAGACAAGCACAAAAATTATAATAATAATTTTTAGAAAATCATACTCACTTGTTTCAAAATTTTAAGAAAACAACTGCATGTTTTGCTGTTGTGGAAGTTGCTCCCTTTCTTTTCCATATTTAAATATTTTTCTCTAGCAAATACACAAGCAGAAGAGAAAGGAAACAGCTATATAGAGAAAACTATTGTTCTTCCTTAGTATGTCTTTTCAAAAACACAGATAAAGAAAAGATTTTACACTATGTTGTCACAATAAAATACTCTAAAAGTCTAGAAACAGGCTATTCATAGTGATAGGAAGGGTACTAAGGCAAGAAGTGCATCTCCATGCAATCTTGAAAGAACCATTTCCCTGTAGTTGTTAGTGTTTTCCTATAAATATGTGGATTTGTTGAATTGCCTTTAAATAGAAGCTGAAAGGTAAACACTTATCCTAAATATAGTTAGGCTTGTAACACAGTAAAATGATGTGATAAATGAGAGATTAAAATACTCAGATTACTTCAAGATCATTGTTCAAGTTCTTTCAGTGTCTATTCATCCATCATATCTCTGAAGTATAACAGATTTTCATGTAACATTTGACTACAGAATCACGACGTGAAACCACAACAGGTCTTGTCTCTCTGCATGAACAATGGGGACACAAAAGGGTTTTTTCACAAGTGGAAAATTTTCATTTAGATAAAATTTACCATCCTACGCATCTTCTCTGATAGGTTGGATGCCATTTCCTGTTGAATTAGGAACCAGCATTCATCCTTTGCATGTGTAGGCAAGTTTTATAGATTCAACAATTGCAGAGAATTTAAATAACATACAATTGAAAGCCTGTTTCCACATCCTTTTCCCTCCATGTCTGCTTATGAAGAATTGTTCTGAGCGAAATCCTGTCTTCTCAAAAGTCAATAGCGGAAGTCCTTCTTGACATCATAAGGGGATGTTTTTTGTCCATTGACAGTAAAATACTGTCTGAAAATCACTTGACAGTTCTACTATTCATCGCTCTTGTCTCTATAAAAATAGATACTAATAAACATTTCCTAGCACTGACTTAGAGAGTTATTTCATGGCACCTATTGCAAGCTTTGGTTGATAACACTGGAGTATTGAACTTTTTCCAGCTGTTGGAGCCATTTAGAAACTTGGGTACTCCACATCAAAGAGGAAACATTTCTAGTAAATGTAATAAATAAAGTAATGGTGTAAAACTGTGAAAGGGTCTTAGCATTACTCTTGAGGAGTGCACACTGGCAAAAAAACACTTGAAAATATCAATAGAAAGGTCTTGCCTCTTTTCAGACATCTAAGTGAGCAATGCTTTGGAGAGAAAGTACATAATTTGGAAAAGTCACTATGACAGTCCTGTGGTTCTTTTAAGTGTGGGAATAAAATAATATACCTTATTTTGCGGTAAAGGTTTAAAAATCCAAAGGCATTTCATTGTTTTATTGTTGTTTTCTCTTCTCTAGGCTTAGAACTCCAACTCCCTCAGTCTGTCCTTGTAGGGGAGGTGTTCCACTCCTCTGATCATGGACTCGTCCTCCTCTGGACTCACTCTATCATGTCCTTCTTGTACTGAGGAGTCCAGAACTGAATGAAGTACTCTAGGTGAGGTCTCATGAGAGCAGAGTATAGGGATAGAATCACCTTCCTCGTCCTGTTGGTCACAATTCTTTTGATGCAGCCCAGGATGTGGTTGAGTTTCTGGGCTACAAAAACACACTGCCGACTCAGGTTGAGTTTCTCATCCACCAGCACCCCAAGACCTTCTCTTGAGCGTTACTTTCAACCCACTCACTGCCTATCCTGTATTTGTGCTTGGGATTGCCCCAACCTAGGTGCAGGGCCTTGCACATGGCCTTGTTAAACTTCATGAGGATTGCATAGGCCCACTTCTGAAGTCTGTCAAGAGCCCTCCGGATGGCATCCCTTCTCTCAACTGTGCTGCACAGCTCAGTGTGATCGACAAACTTGCTGACAGAGCATTCAATCCCACTGCCCATGTCTGTGACAAAGATATTAAACAACACCGGCACCAGTACTGACCCCTGTGGGAAGCCACTCATCACTGGTCTCCACTTGGACATAGAGCCATTGACCACTAACTAATCAGGCAAAGTTAGTCAAGTCACATTTTGTATTGACATCAGTGGGAAAATGTCATGCAAAGTGCTTTACAAAAGCAACTTCAAAACTCTGGATTTTGGATCTTTAGCCACTTAACAGGGGAAAAAAATACTTTAAAGTTATTTAGGCATCTAATTACCTAAGACATCAAGTGGAATGGAAAGATGATTAGTGCTGAACTACCTTTAAGTCTTTGTGCAGAGACTTTCAAGAAAATTAGTGAACAAGTGGACCATAAAAAGCCGGTAAAAAAAAAAATCATTTCATGATGTCTCATATCCCAGTTCATTTATCTTGTTAGTTCTATCTTCTGGTTTTCTTCCCTTCTCTTTCATAAAATCTTAAACATTATCTTACCTCAAACTTGAAATATTTATCAGAAATCCTACCAACTAGGCTCCTATAAGAGACAAGAATATCCAATCTTTTAAGTATTTTATTTCACAACACTCTATTGTTGAAGAACAGCATATTTAGCATATTTTACCTTTTTAAATGGGAAACTAAAGTATTGAGAAGCAATGAATAAACCAAAAATATAATTCAGACTAACTTTGTATACACATGCAAAATCAAAATCCTAAAATTGCTATACTTAAGACACCTATTTAGTATATCTTAGAAATTCCCAAATTCCAATGATGCTTTACTTTGTGACCTTAAAAGATATTTTCCTAGGTAACTGCAGCTGAATTGTAGCACATCTACTTTAGGAACCTAAACTCTAACAGGTTTGAGCAACACAGCAGCTAGCTGTTAAATAAACTTACTTAGAGACATCAGCCATTCTTTACTTGATTTCCTCAGGGGGTTTGATTTTACAGGCACTCTCAGGGCATGCCAAATGTGCATATTAAAATTCTAGCACAGAGGACAGAACTTGAAAACAAACGTAGCTGAAAGACCAAAAGAATAATTTAAACACTGGGAATTTGGATGCCTTAAATTTTTGATGCCTGATATACAAAGAGGTATCCAAACTGCAGTCAGATAGAGTGCAATCTTTCTAGCATCTTGTTTGTCTACTATGATGCTATCTGAAAATAGCCAACAGATAAACAAGAGGATTTGCCATTCTACCTGAGAGGAGGACCTGATCACTTGCATGGCTCTGAGAAGGTGTCTGTCTGTACAGGGGATGTTCAGCCCAAGTTGCTCTTCTGCACTGATACCTACAGCTGTCTTTCGAAAGGTGTTCAGAATCTTCAGTCTAATATACATATCTCAGATCAAAAGAGAGGTGGGATTTTAGACTTTCTCTTCTTCTAGTGTCTCCCAGGATGTACCTCATTCTTCTTTCTAGCATGTTGGATGCTATGACTTTCATCCCTACAAACCTAACGAATTAAATGCTACATCAAGTTTACAGTTGAAAATGAAACCATGCCATAATTAACAATTGAAACTGTAGATGAAGAACAATGATATAGTTGGTTTTGGGGCTGAGTTTGGTTCAGTTTTTGGTTTTGTTTTTTTTTTTTTTTCCAGAGCTGACTCTCAGATTTTGTTTTCTGGCCTTTATTATTTCATCTTGTTAGGCAGTAAATAAAAACAAATTATGAAGTGTTTAGTTAGTCTCCATGAGGTTTAAGCACTTACATCTGCCAAGATTTTTTTAGAAACAGAAAGGTACATCCATATATTTCCAGTTAAATTTTTAAAATATAGCTTTAATTAGCTCACAGTAACTTTTATTACTTTAAAGAAATATGCCATAAGGTTATAGTGAAAGAGTAGCACTTAATAGTGAAAGATCAGTGATATAAATGGGATTTCAGAGGGCTTTCTCCTAAGTGAGGTAACATCTATGTATTATCTTCCTATTTCTTCTTCTTTTTCTTTCTCTAATATAATCTGAATATCTCATGCTTTAATATAGTAATTCCCACTTTGGCAATTATCTCATGTTATTCTGAAAAGTTCATTTTTTATTTAGCACTATTAATTTACAAATACATATGCAACAATAATGTTTCTTATTTTTTTCTCATATTTTACATATTTCAAGTCTTTCTGAGTTAATAAGGCTGCAAAAAATAAAATCTGAATCAGTGCTAGAGTATGGGCCCTCTTTTGTTTTGCCAAATTTTGCAATTTTGTTTCTGATTTTCACAAGATAACAGTCTGAGGCCTAGCTGCAGATAGAAAAGATCATTATTTAACCGGTGCAACTCAGCCAGTCCATAATAACTTATTGGGGTGGGAAAAGTTCAAGTCAAAAGCTGTTGATTTCCCTAGAGCCAATCGAAATTATGGATGCAGTGGTGGAAGATCACAGCTGACTGGTTTTAGTCCTCTCATCACTAGCTGCAGATGGCAAGCAATTTAGGGATACCCATTTGGTAAAATTTACCAGTTTCTCTTGAGAAAATACATATGGGTTTGTATTTAAAAAACAATTGTACCAGGAATAGCGTTTTAAGCAACAGATGTAAGTATTGACAGTGAAAGTTATGTCCGAAGAGCAGAATATATCCACTCCAGAGAATGGAAAGAACTTGTGTTATGCTTTACAGCTCTCCATGTGATACTTTAACTTAAAAAAAGTACAGAAAATAACCATGAAGTCAATGAATACAACACTTGCCAAATCTCCTAAATTAAATATGAGCTTCTGTCTTTACAGTTTATGGTTTCAAGCATTTAACAACTTTTTTCCCAACTTCTTAATTCAAAGCCATAGTCTCAAATCTCCACAGAGCAAAAAGAACTGTTTCTAAAAGTATTATAAGTTGGGCTTACCCCTTTGGTTGCTTTGAAATCTAGATTTAGCTAAAAGGAAAGACAAGACATAACCAGATTATTTGCTCTATTCTGTCATTAGTTCAGAGCAGATATTTTTTGTAGTGTTTAGACTTTGACCAAATGATCACATGTTTTCAGCCAGTTGCATGACTAAAACAAAATAAAAGAAATTAATAATTAATTCTGCAAAGTTATCATATCAGTAAAACAACTGTCAAGGTAAATCATAATATTGAACTAAGACAATTAAAGGGACGATTATGTTTGCAGTAAAAATCTACACACACACACAAAAATCTCGATTTTTATAACACAGCATCAAAATTGAATTCGCAAGGCACGTAACCTGATTCCTATTTTTCTGTTTAACTGTAATCATGGACATTTCTTGATGAAAAGAAGCCACCTCTTCAGTGATGTAGGCTACTAACATTACATATGAGAAGATAACAGAACTAAAACGTTAGGTTTGAACATGTACCACAATGATCAGTTCTCCATTGTGCACAGCTGTATGTCATCTTCTTTTAAGTCTTCTGATTTAAATAACCTGGACTATAGAGAGACATGTAAATTATGATATAATTAAGAAATATTCTTTTTCTTTTCTGTTCATAAGTGTCATATTTTAAAATAATTTTTAGGGAATAAGTGCTTTTCCACAGATCCAGTGAATGTGAAATTAGTTCTACAAAGGAGAAGACAAACTGATCTCAGTGCCAAAATATTTATTACAACCTTATGAAAAGAAGAACCAGCAACAGGGCATTCAATATTCTATAATATTCTATAGGCAAATCGGTTCATGTCTGATATCACTACTGATATATTCTTAAAAATATTTTTACCGAGAGCATTTTTACCTTAAACTATTACATAGGCAAACTGCTAACAACTTTTTTCAGTCAGTCAAGACTATACATAAATATAGACAGCAGGTTTGGATTTAGACATATAATACTTAAGGAATTCTACAACTTAGTAATATGGATACTCTGAAAATTGTTTTTCTATATTCTTAGTGTATTTTTTTAATAAGCTGCTTACGATCTGCCGCAAAAGAATTGATATACTAATGAACTTCTAAACCTTTTTTTAAAGAATGATATAATTAAATAAAACATATTTATGGCCTTAAAGGCATCAAGCACTCTGGGAGCCCCTCAAAGGTCACATTAAAAAGTACAGGAGGAAGGATTCCTTGTCTTTAGAATCTTGACTAAAAATGCCTTTTAAGACCTGTTAGGAATGTATTCAGTTATGTCTTGAAATATATTATTTCCATGTCAGAAAGGAAGGTAGTTTGCAAAGCAATGTTGGAGGGAGCCCTTGCAGGACAATTGAAGAAACTGAAGGGAAAAGAAGCAGAGCAGTAAGAGCCTCTGTAAACTTCCCTCACAGCACTAAGGTCAACATGAATCTTAGATGTGCTTCTCTATATTCAGGATGATTTTGGTGCACTGCTGCTTGTGAAGGGAACAGAATACTGGATCTGTAAACTACAGATTGACCTTCTGGTAACTAGAAGAACTGGAATTTTCCTCATTATCTGGTACGGTTGCACTAGTTCGTTTCATCTCAGGTTTTGTTTTATAATCTCAACAGGCCAAATCCAAACCAAAACCTGAGTGCCTAAAGGGAGATGCTAATGAAAGTTTCGGCACTAAAAATGCAGTTACAATTTATTTTGCATCTGATTGAGGTGATCCAACATCCTTAAATACTCCACTTTTAGATGCTAAACTTTCCTTTTTATCTAGGGATGAAGTTCATCCTGCCTACCTCAACATAAAACTTAAGCACCTACCCACTCTAGGTATCCTATTTATAAGCTGGGAAGATATAGATACCCATAGAAAAGAAATCAGACTCCTAAACTTCAGATTCTCTGCATTAAAATAGTTTTTAATATGGTTGAAAAAAAATCATTATACCTCAGACCTTGGAGTCAGATGTTAGGTGTCTTTCCTATTATGTTCCAATAAGGGTTCAATTTAGAGATTTTCTACAGTTTATTCCATCAGAACTGATTTTGACCCAAATGGTAGTGTCAGAGACCTAGTGCTAATTTATAATGGCCTAAATAGTAGCAGACCTCCTTTCTCTACAAGCAAGACATGTGGGCTCAATTTTTTTCAAGTCTGCTAGCTTTCTAACACAATACCATCATGATCTACCACAAAGTCCTTAACTAATGGGATATATTCTATCTGAAATATTGGTACAGACATTCTTACTGTTCACACTGATCAAGAAGAAATTCAAGATTCATTGGCAGAGACAGTATTTATTATATGTCACTTACACTTAAACCACCTCTTTTCATACAATTTTCTCTAACATGAGGCATCAGTAATATGAGGCTTCTTAGCATCTTTTCATTGGTTAGATCAATATCAGCATCTAGACTACTGTAACTGTCTCTGTTGAATCAGGGGAAAGACATATTAAAGAAAAATAAAAACTTGGAAAATTATAGGTGATGAGTGTAGCACAAATTTTTTTTTAATGACAATGATAGACTGAGGGAAATAAAACTGACAACTTGCTAAGAAAAAGAAAAAAGGAGGATTTTAAAAAATTATTAGCACATTAGCAGAGGTGTTCCAGGTTTTACATTAAACTCCATGTTTTTTAAATATTTTATTAATGATCTGGAAGAGAGGATTATATAGAGAGGTGGAAGATGACACAAGTCTTCAATCAAGACCAAATTTTGGATTCACAGTTGATAACTGGTTCAAAACTATGCAAATCAATAATCAAGTTGTTTTGAAGAGAATATATTCCTGGAGGCCTCAGATAACATCATGGAAAGGGGTTGGGCGACAGAAGTTATACTTGTATGAATAAGAGAAATGTGCTGCAGACCATTTTCTGTGGCTTGGGAGGTGTTTGGGTCCCAGCTGGAACTCAGGAACTTCCGGGCATCTTTGTAAATAAGATAATGAAATACTTCATTAAGAAGTTCAGAAATCTTACCAAGTTACTGGAGGAATAGCATAAAAAATAATTAATACAGTAAAAGCCTTTCCATAAATCAGTAATGTGGTCTTACCTAGTGAGTACTTTGCAAGCTATCACCCCTCAGAAAGATTATTCAAGGATGAAAGTGAGTAGAAGAAAGGTAACAGTAACCAAAACTTAGAAAAAAGTCTTGCATAAAGCATAGTGGAAAAAAAGTACGCTTGCTAGAAGGAGGACAAGATCCAAATCCAGCACAGAATTATTTTAAATATTAAATTTGTGTCATGGGTGCACTAACAGGTTTGAATGCCCTTGAGCAGCCTCACTTGAATATCTCTCTAGCAGCCAAACCACAGGCTCAGGAGCCAAATTTCAGTTCAGCCTTGGGCCTTTAGACAGTGCCTGGGCTATGTTCTAGGTCTACCTGTCTCCAGCCTGGTGTCCTGGTTTTACCTTGCCCCTATGCTATGGGTAGCATACCTCCTAGGTGGATCCCTTGGATGTACGATGCAGCTTGCCTTGGGCCTTTTCTTTGCCCTTCTGTCTGGCTGACCCTGACAGGATTCCTAGTAATATTCTGGACCTGATGTACTGCTTGCCACGTTGGGAGCTGTTGATGGACCTTGCTACTAGTCCCCACTGTGCTCAGACCCTGTAGGAATGCATTGCAGCAGTGAGAAAATCACTCAATTTAGAGTCACCCTGCTGGTATTCCCCCAGGAAGCAGTCTCCTGTTGTTTCTTGTTGTTATGGTTTGAGTTAATTGGGGTGCTTCTGACTCTGGCTCAGCCTTAGTCTAAAGTAACTGCACTTTCTGAAAAACTAGCTGCATATTTTTCAGACAGTTTCGCTCTACCAATGATACCACGGAACACTGGTATGCAGAGAGGCCAATATTTATACTTACTCCTTTTAGTAACCAAGGCCTTCCTCGAGCTAGTGAAAAACGGCCACACCTGCAGGGAGGAGCGGACAGGACAGGTGACCCAAACTGACCAACAAGATATTCCATCCCATGTACATCACACTTAGTATGAAACTGAGAGATCACAAGGGCCTCACTCTCTTCTATGATGGTGGATGTCTAGTGAGGACCTCGTTTGTCTGATTATTTCTGACCCCATACCCGTGCATCCCTGAATCCAGTTCCTGAGTTCAGCTCCCTCCTAATCATGGACTCATTCCCTTGTGTCTACTCTACAGCAGTTGTGATGATGAATAGTCATCGAGGGGTGGGGGGGTGAGCTCGGGTATTTCTATATACTTTAATTACTTTCTGATTGCTTTAATCATTATGACTATTCCTATCATAATTTCACTAAAGGTGTAGCTTTAGTTACCAATCTGCAAGCCTTTTTTCTCTCATTTTCTTCTCTCTTCCTCTGGGGCTGGGAGGAATGGATTTTGGGAGTCCAACTGCTTGAGTTTAACCAAAATTTTAGCCAGGTCAAGGCTAAACCATGATACTTTTTCAGCTAGAAATTGCATCTTTAGGTGTCTAACTTTAAAACACCAAAATGAACCTGAGCGTTCTCATTTCTTCTGCAAATACAGCTATTCACCTGAAGTCTTCTTATGGAAAACATCTGGAACTGCCACTCTCTTGGTTGACATGAGCATACATATAGATCTCACCTAAATCCATTAAGGATATACAAATGAAGAATAACTATACAGAAATCTTCTAGATGTGCCCTGAGAAAACCTAGCATATATGTATAGCAACGAGGACTGTACAAAATACGACATTCTCAGCTAAAAAAATGAACTCATAATTGCTGCTTTTTTTGTAATAGAGTTGCTACTTGTGCAGGAAAAAGAAAGTTTTTACCCCTATTTCAAGAATGGGAGAAGAATTTGAACAATTCTCACATTTCAGAAAAGAGAGTTACTTTTGAGTGTCTATTGAAGGTGGACCTTGTGGCTCTTAATGAATGGAAATTAAAGACTTTAACTTCTTATTAAATTAATATTTTCAGTAAGAGATATAAGATTGTGACATCAACGTACTGCATTTTACATTATAGCCATAAAACGCAATTATCCTAGACTAGCATCTCCTGCCTCTCTTCTACATATCTGATTCAAGATCTGTGTGCCTGATTTGCAGATATGCTGGAAGTCACACTCTGAACACATAAAACAGAAGCTTAATGCCAAGTACTTTGAATAATCAGGTACTACCTGTCTTAAACTGGACATTTGATTATAACATGCCTGTTTTGCTGGTCTTCACCTGTAAAATAGTAATCCATTAATGTAGCCTGTCAAGGTTGAAGACGAGTTGGTTGTTTAGTGTATGAGATTCCAGCAAGGAAAAAGTCTGTAATAAAATGAAAAATATCTGAATCTAGAGTCTGAAAAGTGTGCATAAAAAAAGGCTTCTCATCACATCTTCTGAATAATGAGAATACTAACAGCTTCCGTAGCTAGTTACTAAGCTAGTGATAAAGTTGATTAAGTCAATGAAGACTATCACAGGATGAATTCCAGTTGTTGTAAATGACAGATAGCACTTGTGTTTTAGCTTTGAGCATGTAGTGATTCAGTTCTCCTGAAATTAGTGTTTTATAAATGGATAAATCTAGTGTCCTTGAGAACATCCAGGGAAAGATTATTTCCACTTAAGTTTAGACATATAAATATAAAACTGATGTAAAACAACATTATTGCTAGCATTTTGTAAATTTGTATTGTTTGATTTTTGCATCCTTAGTAATTATCCTTCAAATATTGTTTTCCTACAAGATATTCTGTATGCAGATGAGCAATTATCTACTGGCATCCTGAAATGATATTCTAAAAACTGAAACAGATTTCGTTTTCCTTTTATTGTACAGTAAGGATGAATCCAGTCCATTGTTAATAGCCATAACATAATGCATAACATTTTTTTTCTTTTCTAGCTTCATATGCTTATCTCTTGAAGAAATGTAACAATACTTGTAAATATGATCTGTCATGGTCGCTTTTTCTGAATTGCTTATCACAGTATCACAGTATCACAGTATCACAAGGTTGGAAAGGACCTCTGAGATCATCAAGTCCAACCTATAACCTAACACTAACACCAACACTAACACCAACCATCATCTAAACCATGGCACTCAGTGCCTCATCCAGTCTCCCTTTAACCACCTCCAGGGTCGGTGACTCCACCACCTCCCTGGGCAGCCCATTCCAATGGCCAATCACCCTTTCAGTGAAGAATTTTTTCCTCATATCAAGTCTAAACTTTCCCTGATGAAGCTTAAGTCCATGCCCTCTGGTTCTGCCACTGGTCACCTGAGAGAAGAGACCAACCCCTGCCCGACTACAACCTCCTTTTAGGTAGTTGTAGAGAGCAATGAGGTCTCCCCTGAGCCTCCTCTTCTCCAGGCTAAACAGCCCCAATTCCCTCAGTCGCTCCTCATAGGGCTTGTGCTCCAGCCCCCTCACCATCTTCGTTGCCCTCCTCTGAACACATTACAGTATCCTAACATCTTTCCCAAACTGGGGGGCCCAGAATTGGACACAATATTCAAGGTGAGGCCTGACCAGTGCCGAGTACAGGGGGACAATAACTTCTCTGGTCCTGCTTACTACACTATTCCTGATGCAGGCCAGGATGCCATTGGCCTTCTTGGCCACCTGGGCACACTGCTGGCTCATGTTGAGCTTCCTGTCCACCAGCACTCCCAGGTCCTTTTCTACCTGACTACTCTCTAGCCACTCTGTCCCCAGTCTGTAGCTCTGCATGGGATTGTTGTGTCCAAAATGAAGTACCCGACATTTGGACTTATTAAACATCATCCCATTAGAATCGGCCCAGCTCTCCAATCTGTCCAGGTCCCTCTGTAGGGCCATCCTACCCTCTAACAGATCAACTCTTCCTCCCAGCTTGGTATCATCTGCAAATTTGCTGATGATGGACTCAATCCCCTCATCCAAATCGTCAATAAAGATAAACAGGACGGGACCCAATACCGATCCCTGGGGGACACCACTGGTGACCGGCCGCCAACTGGATGAAACACCATTTACCATCACTCTTTGGGCTCGGCCATCCAGCCAATTCCTAACCCAGCACAGAGTGCTCCCATCTAAGCCACGGGCTGCCAGCTTCCCTAGGAGTCTACTGTGGGGGACCGTGTCAAAGGCCTTACTGAAGTCCAGGTATACCACATCCACAGCCTTCCTCTCATCCACCAGGCGAGTTACATGTTCGTAAAAGGAGATCAGGTTGGTCAGGCAGGACCTACCCCTCCTAAATCCATGCTGGCTGGGCCTGATTTCTTGACCGTTCTGCAGGTGGTGCATGATTTCACCCAGGATTATCTGCTCCATGATTTTACCTGGGACCGAGGTCAGGCTGACAGGTCTGTAATTACCTGGATCATCCTTACGGCCCTTCTTATGGATGGGCGTCAAATTGGCCAACTTCCAGTCTTCCGGGACCTCTCCAGTGAGCCAGGACTGCTGAAAGATGATTGGAGAGCGGCTTAGCAAGCTCATCCGCCAGCTCTCTCAGCACCCTAGGATGGAACCCATCCGGCCCCATAGACTTATGAGGGTCCAAGCAGCTCAGCAGGTCTCTAACCTCCTCCTCATGGATTGCAGGAGGGCCATATTTCACCCTGTCCCCATTAACCACTTCAGAGGGCCAACTGTCAAGCGAGCTGACATCCTTGCTGTTAAAAACTGAGGCAAAGAAGGCATTATATTTACAGCAAAACATTAAGGTCATGTGAGGAATAACGGTGCATAAAATATTTCATACCTTATTTTCTTCTAGCTTTTTCTTTTACTTTCAGGCTAGTTTATGTATCTAACACTCTACAAGTTGTTTTTTTTCCAATGTCATTGCATCTTTCACAGCTGTCTCCATGGAAACCTCACTCTTAATTGCAGATTTTAAGGTTAAGTTTTTTCTGTTAAAAGCTGCATCTTTGAGTGCTCATTACTGTATGGGGTGGGCAATAAATCTCTGTGAGTATCACTGTAGTCATCACCAGACTAGCAGAATTCAACTACTCACCTTGGCTTTATTATGCTGACTGAAAAACACTCATTTTTTTTGCCTTTTTTTTTTCTCTCAAGATATCATTCCACACAAAATGCCTAGCATACAGCTAGACAAAGCCATAATATATTCATTGAGCAACTAGCTGATAGGTTGGACTCAAAAAGTTATAGTAAAAGGAGCTAGGTCAGGATGGTGGCTGATTTGTTTTGGTGTTTGTTTTTTTTTTTTTGGAAAAAAGAGACACACAAACTTTTATTGTGTTTGATTTAAGAGAGAACATATTTTGGTTTTACATAGACAGATGTATGCATCACAAAAGTATATATCTATGTATTTATTTATTTACGGAGTCCAGGAAGGCTGGACATTCCTTGAGGAGAAGTTCTTAAAGACACAGGATAAGGCTGTCCCCATGGGCCAAAAGTCGAGCTGACAGGGAAGAAAACAGATCTGGCTAAACACAGAGCTCTGGCCAGAACTCACGGTAAAAAAAAAAAAAAGGAGTTTATGGACTTTGGAAGAAGAGACAGGTAACTCAGAAGGATTACAAAGATGTCATGAGGTTATAAAGACAGAGAATTAAAATAGCCAAAGCCCAAATGGAATTTAATCTGGCTACTGTGATGAAGGACAATAAAAAATGTTTCTATAAATATAGTAGCAGCAAAAAGAAGGCTAAGGAGAAACTCTAGACCTTATTGGTTGTGGAAGGAGGCTCAGTGATAAAGGAGAAGGAAAAGGCTGAGGTAGTTAATGTCTTCTTTACCTCAGTGTTTAATAGTAAGATCATTTGTTCTCTGGGCACCCAGTCCCCTGAGCTGGAAGACAGCGACAGAGAGCAGAATGTAGCTCCCATAATTCAAGAGGAAATGTCTAGTGACCTGCCATCCACCTAGACACACTCAGGTCTATGGGGACAGATGAGATCCATCCAAGAGTACTGAAGGAACTGGTGGAAGTGCTCATGAAGCCATTTTCAATCATTTATCATTTATCTAGGGAGGTACCACTTCATGGGAGATTAGCAAATGTGACACCCATCTACAAGATGTTTCCAAAGGAGGATCTGGGGAACTACTGGCTTGTCAACCTGACCTTGGTCAAGGGAAGTTTATGGATGAGATCATCTTGAATGCTATCACACAGCACATACAGGATAATCAGGGGATCAGGCCCAGTCAGCATAGGTTTAGGAAAGGCAGGTGCTGCCTACCTAACATGATCTCCTTCTAGTAAAGACTTCCTAGAATTTAGTAAAGACTTTGTCATCATTTCTAAAAACATTCTTTGGAGAAACTGGCTACTCATGTCTTGAATGGGCATACACTTTGCTGAGTAAAAAACTGGCTGGATGGCCAGGCTCCAAGTGTGGTGGTGAATGGAGTTGAATCCAGATCGTGCCTGGTCAGAAGTGATAGTCCTCAGGGCTTAGTTTTATGGAAGTTCTGTTTAATATCTTTGTTAATGATCTGGACAAGAGGATCAGGTGAACTCTCAGTAAGTTTGCCGATGACGCCAAATTCGGGGAGAGTGTTGATCTGCTTGAGGGTAGGAAGGCTCTACAGAGGGATCTGGACAGGCTTTATTGATGAGCTGAGGCCAACTGTAAGTCGTTCAACAAGGCTAAGTGTTGGCTCCTGCACTTCAGTCACAACACTCTATGCAGCCCTACAGGCTTGGTAAAGAGTTGCTGGAAAGCTGCCTGGTGGAAAAAGGGCCTAGGAATATTGGTTGATAACCATCTCAGTATGAGCCAGCAGTGTGACCAGGAAGGCCAATAGCATCCTGGTAAAAGCAAGATCAGGGAACATATTATCTCCCTGTACTTGATGGCAGTGAGGCTGTACCTTGAATATTGCATTCAGTTTTAGCCCCTCGGTACAAAAACAACATTGGGCTGCTGGAGCATGTGCAAAGAAGAGCAACGAGGATGGTGAAAGGTTTGGAGCATGTGTCTCATGAGGGGTGTCTGAGGGTACCGGGGCTGTTTATTCTGGAGAAGAGGAGGCAGAGGGGAGAACTTATTCTTCTTTATAACTACCTGAAAGGAGGCTGTAGTGTGGTGAGCATTGTTTTCCCAAGTAAGAAGTGATAAGAATGGAAGGAGATGGCCTCAAATTGTGCCAGGAGAGATTTAAGCTACATATTAGGAAGTATTATTTCACTGAAAACGTTGTCAAGCATTGGAACAGGCTGTCCAGTGAATTGGTTAAGTCGTCGTACCTGGAGGCATTTAAAAGATGTGGAGATGTGGCATTTAGGGCCATTATTTAGTGGTGGACCTGGCAGTGTTAGGTTTACGATTGGACTCGGTGCTTTTCCAACCTGAACAATTCCATGATTCTGTGCAAGAAAGCCAGTATCTCACACATCACAAAATTTGAGGTAGATTTCTTTCAAGCAATTTACATGGATACCATGAGAAAATACATATTTTATTATTTTTTTTAAAAAAAAAAAATTCAAAGGTTCAAATTAAATGTAGTTTAACTGGAAGATGATTGAGTTTAATACCAAAATGAGTCTATAAGGTGGTATTTGTGAAAATCCTACATGTCCACAGCAGAAAAAAATAGAAGGCTCACTGAGACCAGCATCCTAGAGGGTGCAACAAATGATTAGGATGAGTAGGACAAGGGCAAAGTGACACTTTCTCCGTTTGTGCCTTCATGTTCCAAGCATCAACTGCCTGGAACTTCCTGAACTGGAAGTTTCATTCAGTTTCATTTCACTGTCTTTAATAGATACCGAAGAAGCTTCACTTTCTGAACTTTTTGTGCTTTCTGATATTTATCATCTTTCTATGAAAATAAAATATACTTTTTAATTACACACTGTGTGGAAAAATTACTTCTTTCTGATCATTATAACGCTACTGCTTTTTCATGTCCTGAGCTGTGCTTTAGGGCTGAAGTCATGAATAACAATAAATAAAATTTCCCTATTCACTTACTCTATATTTTTTCATAAGTTTAGCTTAGCCTCCATTTTTGTTTCAGTTTGGTTTTATTGGTTTAATGAATATCCTCATTTCCTAAAGCAGTTTTTCTGGATACTCATTAATTTAAAATTATATGGAGGACAATTTTTCCACTTTCTTTCAGAGGGGCATTTATCTGGAATTTAAAAACCTGAGTGATATCCAATAGCATACATCTCCAGAGGCTGAATTTTTCTCTGATCTGAACTACCTCTCTAAAGACAGCTTCTTGCTTGAGACAGCGCAAAACAACAATCCATAACAATCAGAGAAACTCAAAGGATAACTTCCTCATCACTTTTCTGATCCTGAGGAGTTTGGGCACTAGGTCTCTTTCCAGATCCCTACACACTTTCTTAGGGTTATGATTATTTCGTTAAGACTTTCTTGTGAGACTCAGTAATGCAACTGTACTGGAGCTTGCAGCTCCTACAGATTTTGCAGTTTCCTAGTTTTGGCCAGCTTCTTGTGGGTATCCTGGAATACAGTTTACCTCTTCAAGGACTTGCAGCTGTTAAAGAAAAAGATAAATGCATCAAAGAAATGAACTTTTTAAAACAAAAATACTCATCTATACTTCATATATCATCAAAGGAAAGCAATGATGGTCATATTTCTTCTGAACCAATGTCCATCATCACTAATGAGCGCTTTCAGCAGACAGATCAAAGACTTCCATGAGATAGGGATGGAGAATATATTCCCTCAAATCTCCAGAACAGAAACCCTTTGATAAGTTTTGTTATAGTTGGTCAAGGCACAGAGAAACACATGCTGTCAATACTGCTTAAGAAGAGCAACTTGACTGGCAGCATGACTATTGCAAGTGACAGTAGACATAGCACTAATTATTCATAACGTGAAATAGAGCAGAGTAGCTTGAAAGGACATAATACAAATCTTAAGAGATATCCTAAAGTTGTTTGTTCTACAAATTGTATGCTTTCTAGTTTGCATCAGGACCAAATATTACCCTGTAGAACTACTAAGTGCATGTTTACCCACATTCTAGATCTAGTACAAGCCTGGAAGATTTAATACACAAGAAGAGGACTACAGAAAGGACAAAGTAAACACTTTATTCCATAGCAGCTGTTCCCTTTATGGCCAAAGAGCAAAACACAAAAGGAGGATGGAGGAAATGGAAAGAAAAAAAAAGCTAGAGCATCTAAAAGGTTAATAAAAAGTTACTGATGGTTTTTCATAGCTTTTGCCTACACAAGAAAGGAATTTGATTTGGTGGGTTAGGCAGACAGTAGTTGTCAAATTCCTAAGCACTTGAATTCCTTCTTTGAGTGTTAGATGGGAATGTAATTGCGCAACCAAAGAGGACCTTCTACATAATTAATACAAATAACACATTTGCAAAATATGTCACTTTATCCTTCTTTTTTTTTTTTTTTTAAAGAAATAACTTATTCCCCCAGAAAAGGTCTGTCATTCTGAAGCATCTTTTTCACCGTAATGTTAACACATCTTTTTGACAGTTTATTAAAGTTTAAGAAGTAGTCATGCAGAATAGCCTAAATATCTTATTTTGCCTTACAACCAGATTTCTGTTAAAACAGAACAAATCATTTCATTCATTCATCATCATTTGGCTGTGATGTTCCAGGATGCCAAAACCAGTAAACACTGCTGGAATCTACAATAATTAAGAGCAACAGTAAATTACATTTTAAATGCTCATCAAGGTGAGAACAAGGCACTTCATGACTCTTCATACATCCTTGTTAGGAATTTTGCCAAACTAGAAGAATGCACAGGTTCATGTAGAAGTTACTAGCTGTAACCTGTATAAGAATCTGTGTGTGCTGTACAACTGCAGTGATTTTTTTTTTAGAGATGCATAACATAGTTTGAAAAATAAAAGAAAAAAAGGTAGATTACCTTGGAAGCAGAATTCTACTAAAACCTTTAACATATGCTGCTCTTGTACTCCGATTTGTCATTTTAAAATTCAGTGTGGATACTTGTTTTTTTTCCTTTAGGGTTCAGGAAGGATGGGATGTTTCATTTAGCTGTACTTTGCTAGAAGAAAAGTTCCTTCCGTAAGGCACAGCACCGATGTCTTAACCTTGAATATTGTCAGCATGTATATTTGTTATATAGTTAGTGGAAATACCATCATAAAACAACCGTCTGCTTTAAAGTTTCACTTTCTTCCCAATTCTACTCTTATACAACTCAATTTAAAAAGCTGAATAAGTTTCCTTTTGGCACTAACAAGACATGTTAGCAATTTACAATTTTTGGATTATGTTTTACCTGGACTATCATCCCATGGTCTTGCAAAATTCAGTCACCATTCTGTTTATAAAAACCTACTTGATCTCCTATTGCCTTAATAAAGATACCAGATTGTCCACACAGTAAATTAGTTGTGTGTTTTGCACTATAAGTTTTGCAAGCATTCTGGTATGCTTGGAACCAGATAATTTTTACCAGTGAGGTCCCAAGGGATCAAAGATTCATATTGTCTGTTATTTTCCGTATTAATGAAGATGGGAAGGGCTTGATCACTTATGCCCACTCTCCAATTCCTTCTTTAGTGTCCAGGGAACATAAAGAATTAAAAGGGAGGTACTTTGTTTCTAAAAAGTCACGGGATGGCATCTGAAGGGACAGGGACAAGATGGAGAAGTGGACCTGTGTGGATCTCATGAGGTTCAACAAGGTCAAGTGCAAGGTCCTGCAGCTGGGTCAGGGTAATCTGCATTTTCAATACAGACTGGGTGACAAAGTGACTGAGAGCAGCTCTGTGGAGAAGGACCTGGAGGTGCTAATTGATGAGAAGTTCAGCATGAATCACAGTATCACAGTATCACAAGGTTGGAAAGGACCTCTGAGATCATCAAGTCCAACCTATAACCTAACACTAACACCAACACTAACACCAACCCATCATCTAAACCATGGCACTCAGTGCCTCATCCAGTCTCCCTTTAACCACCTCCAGGGTCGGTGACTCCACCACCTCCCTGGGCAGCCCATTCCAATGGCCAATCACCCTTTCAGTGAAGAATTTTTTCCTCATATCAAGTCTAAACTTTCCCTGACGAAGCTTAAGTCCATGCCCTCTGGTTCTGCCACTGGTCACCTGAGAGAAGAGACCAACCCCTGCCCGACTACAACCTCCTTTTAGGTAGTTATAGAGAGCAATGAGGTCTCCCCTGAGCCTCCTCTTCTCCAGACTAAACAGCCCCAATTCCCTCAGTCGCTCCTCATAGGGCTTGTGCTCCAGCCCCCTCACCATCTTCGTTGCCCTCCTCTGAACACATTACAGTATCCTAACATCTTTCCCAAACTGGGGGGCCCAGAATTGGACACAATATTCAAGGTGAGGCCTGACCAGTGCCGAGTACAGGGGGACGATAACTTCTCTGGTCCTGCTTACTACACTATTCCTGATGCAGGCCAGGATGCCATTGGCCTTCTTGGCCACCTGGGCACACTGCTGGCTCATGTTGAGCTTCCTGTCAACCAGCACTCCCAGGTCCTTTTCTGCCTGACTACTCTCTAGCCACTCTGTCCCCAGTCTGTAGCTCTGCATGGGATTGTTGTGTCCAAAATGAAGTACCCGACATTTGGACTTATTAAACATCATCCCATTAGAATCAGCCCATCTCTCCAATCGGTCCAGGTCCCTCTGTAGGGCCATCCTACCCTCTAACAGATCAACCCTTCCTCCCAGCTTGGTATCATCTGCAAATTTGCTGATGATGGACTCAATCTCCTCATCCAAATCGTCAATAAAGATATTAAACAGGACGGGACCCAATACCGATCCCTGGGGGACACCACTAGTGACCGGCCGCCAACTGGATGAAACACCATTCACCATCACTCTTTGGGCTTGGCCATCCAGCCAATTCCTAACCCAGGACAAAGTGCTCCCATCTGGGCCACGGGCTGCCAGCTTCCCTAGGAGTCTACTGTGGGGGACAGTGTCAAAGGCCTTACTGAAGTCCAGGTATACCACATCTACAGCCTTCCTCTCATCCACCATGCGAGTCACATAATGTGTACTGAAAGGCCAGAAGGCCAGCTGTATCCTGGGATACATCAAATGAAGTGTGGTGAGGAGGTTGAGGGATGTAATTCTCTCCCTCTTGTCCGTTCTCGTGAGACCCCACCTGGAGTATTGTGTTTGGTTCTGCAATTCCCAACATATGAAGGGTACGGAACCATTGGAACAGATCCAGAGGAGGGCCACAAAGGTGACCAGAGGTCTGGAGCACCTCTGTTATGAGGACAGGCTGAGAGAGTTGTGATTGTTCAGCTTGGAGAAGAGAAGGCTCTGGGGAGACCTTATAGCAGCATTCCAGTTCCCAAAGGGGGCTAAACAAAACTAAGGAGGGCATTTACAAGGGCAGGTAGTGATAGAATGGTAGGTAACGGCTTTGAATTGGAAGGGGGAAGATTTAGATTGGGCCTTAGGAAGAAATTCTTCACAATGAGGCTGGTGAGACACTGGAACAGGTTGCCCGAGGAAGTTGTGGGTCCCCCCCGCATACCCAGAAGTGTTCAAGGCCTGTTTGGATGGAGCCCTGAGCAGCCTGGTCTAGTGGGAGGTATCCCTGCCTATGGGATGATCTTTAAGAAGTATTCAATCTTCTAATAGCTTGTCTCTCTATGCATTCTGCTGCAGGTGGATCCAAAGCAGTACAGCTGAGTGGGTTAAGAAGCAGATGGTAATAATTACTGAAAGTATTTATATAGGAGACATCCCAAGAAAGTACGTGTATTAGGATTCAATGATTTATAAGACTACATATGGAATTCGGTGTTACACTGAATGTAAGTTGCATTTCTGAGCTGCACAGTTCCTTGTCAAGTTTGGCCATGTATTATTGTGGCACTTCGATAAATCTTTGGAAAGCAAAAAAGACACAGAGATCCACTTTGATATACTCTGAAGGAGAACTATTTCCCATTTGATTTTCTCAGCAAAGGAGACAAATTACTTCAGAAAAAAATTTGAAACATTTTGTCCTACACAGATAAAAATTCAAGGCCTCCCACATATCTTCTTCTCTGAGCAGTTGGCATAGTTTGGTAAATCGTTAAGTAGGCTGAGTTCTGAAGCTATTCATACTAGAAATATCAGACAGAAGTGTTACCACAATACATATTTGGAAAATAAAATCTGGCATTCTCTTTCCCTGGAACCTCCTATCATTCTTCCTATTGTCTTAAAAAACTAATGGGCATCATGTTAGATGACAGAGAAAAAGGTAACCATGAAACAATACTGCAGGACGTCTGACATACTGCTGGACACTCATGGGTATTTAATTAAATATACAGGTTTCTAAGGATCAGCTGCATTCAATGAGACCTATTAGTATAAAATGGGGTGTATACTCAGAGTTCTGACTTCACAAAGACATCTTTGGCATCTCAGAAAACAAAGTAAAGTGAGAAAAAAGAATTAAATTCAGATCTACTTAATCTAATGAATAAATCATTGAGAGTGATTATAATAAAAACAGAAATAACAACGTTTAGTCATTTCAGGTTTAGAAAATATCTTTATATCTAATTTTCTGAGTTTTGTTTTGGAGAGGAATTGAAGGGATCAGCAAATTTATGGTATCAGTTATTCTTTCTTTTTCTTTGTTGACACTGAGTGTTGTGCTGTTGACAGTGCTGTTGGACCAAATCTACAGGTATTATTTTTCAAAAATGAAATCTGTGGCAAAGAAAAAAGGGTCTAACGAAAATGCAGAACAAAAGAAATAAACCCAGTAGCCATTTGTTGTGATATGAAACAAACTGATACAAATTTGTACAAATGTTTCCCATAGAAGTATAGGAGAGGGAAAACAGATGCAAAGACTCACAACAGTCTTGTCAAATGGGATGCAATCAGATAATGATTTTGCTGACAAGTAAGTAGAAAATACATTACCCTTTGGAGCCATTTGATGCATCTGAAATGGGTCCTGAGAACACTGTAACCCAGTGAGGCATCTGGATCCACAGGGACTGACAAGGCAGTACATTACCAAACATGGCCCATCTCACTGTCCCCACTGAAAGCAAAAGATCCACAGATCATAACTATTATCTGTCCATATAATATATCGCTAGCTTCAAGTCTTGTCTCTAACTCAGAGGTTTTGCTAGACTCACCTTACGAATACTCAAGTTTCAGGCAGTTCCTCTTTGTAATGCACAGGAAATTTCGTAGAACTACAGAAATGTTACTGGGGGGGACATCAGGTGGCTGTCTAGTACAACCCACTTCTTGTGCAAGGACCAATACTGGTTCAACCAGCCTTCATTATCTCTAGTTAAGTCTTGAATACCTCCGGGGACACAGATTACACAACTTCCTTGAACCACATGGCGAAGTGTGGCACTACCTTCCTCCAGATTTTTTTTATCATGTACAATTTCATTTTCCCAAGTTACCACTTGTGGCCATTTTCTCTCCTTCTGTCATCTGTCACTATCAAGGATAGTTTGGCTACATCATCTTTACATCAACCTTCAAACAGATTTAAGCAGAAACCCTTTAGTAACTTTCCCACTGAACTGTATAACCTCAGTTTCCTCGGGTGCATTCATGGCAAATATTTTGTGGCCCTGATTGTCTTTGTAGCCCTCAACTGGCCCCACTCCAATTTGTACTTATCTCTTCTAAACTCTTAAGTCTTAAACTGGATATTTCACATACAACATCACCAGGAAGGAAACATACAACATCACTGGGAAGGAAAAAATACCTTCCCTTGATCTTTTGGCCATTTTGGCCAGAGTCTTTTATCATAGCCCAGTGTATAGAATACTTTGGCTCATTCAGGAGGAGAGTGCACTGCTAGTTTATCTCCAACCTGATGTACACCATTATCCACAATGCTTTTTAGCAGGGCTTTAGCTCTGCTAGTCCCTTCCTAACCTGTGTTGATGCACAGCGTCATTTGTCCCTAGGTCCAGAACTTTACACTTGTTCTTATAGAACCTCATGAGCTTTATTTTGGTCAAGTGCTAAAACATATTGCAATCTCTTTGGCAAAGTTGTGACATTTGTCTTGGTCACAGTTACTTCTTTCAATTTGTTTCATCTGCAGATATTCTAAGTACAGCTGGGGTTATTATCTAGGTCACTGAAGATGTTAAATATTATGAGTCCCGACATGGAATTACACAGTATTGAACTTCTCAGTACTCTCCAGAGGGAGATTCTACTATTAATCATTGTTTTAGCTGAATCCAGTTAATTTTCAACCCACATAACTAACCCACCTAACACAGCACATACCCAACACATTCTTCCTCAGCTATGGGAGAATGCCATAAACATCAGTTAAGTCAAGGCAAATTTCATACACCATTTTCTCTTGTCATACACTGAGTCATTAACATGCCCAAAGATAATAGGTATATTATGCACACTTTACTATTAGAAAGTCCATGCTGAGCATTCCTGATTACTTCTCCTGTCTTTCACTTACTTGGAAGTGGATTCCAAGAGCGTGTGCTTCTTGATCTTCCCAGGGACTAAGGAGAGACTGACCAGTCAAGTTTCTTTCATTCTCATTTTTGCCTCTCTTAAAGACTAATGTTTTGCTTTGCTTTGCTTTGTTTTTTTCCAGACAACATGATAAGCAGCAGCCTCACAAACACACCAATCAACTCATTCAGCATCTGTTAATAAAACTTATCAGCCCCATGATATGGAGTACACCCAGCTTCTACAACTTTTTGTTCTAAAATGAGAAATCTTTCTCCTTCCAAATGTTGCTAGTACATACAGAGATCAATTGAGTCCTTCAGTGTTTTCAGTATTGCTCATGACTAGGCTATCTTTGACCTTTATCAGCTTCCTTTTGTTTTTCCTGACATTTTCTTTGCAACTGGCATAACTATACAATCTCTACCTCTTTACCTTTATGCCTTTCACCAGACTTAGCTCCAGACTTTTTTGTTCCTGATCATATCTTTAAGTGTCTAAGCAATTCCTCCATACTTCTTTGTTGCCTATTTTGTTCTATACAGCTCTTGTGGACACCTTTTGTTCGTTTAAGTTTATTGGAGAGTTGCCCAAATTACCAGTGTTCCTACAGAGAAAGCTGAGGACAGACGTTTTAATAAGGTTTATAGCAACGGTACAAGGCATAATGGATTTAGATTAGATATAAGAAAGAAATTTTTTATGATGAGGATAGTGAAACCCTGGACGAGGTTACCCAGAGGTTCCCAGAGAGGTGGCAGAAGCTCCATCCCTGGAAACTTTTAAAATCAAGTTGGACGGGTCTCTGAGCAACCTGATTTAGTTGAAGATATCCCTGCTTGTTACAGGGAGTTGAACTTTTAAAGGTCCTTTCCAACCCAACTCATTCTATGATTCTGTGATTAATTCTTGAGCTGTCTTTAAGTTCTCTTCGAAAATCAGCTAAATCTCCTTGATTTTCTTCTACTTCATGGCAGCAACATCCTGAATAAGATGAAATATTAAGTTGTAAAGTCCAGAATCCAAAATTGGTTGCTTGCTTTACCATTTCACCACCAAGTCTTAATTTTATAATCTCAGAGACATTGCAACCCAAACCACCCTCTGAAACTACTACGAGGTCTTCCTTATTTATGAATAGAACACTATCCCTCATCATTCCCACCAGCACTTGCATTAAGAGATAGTTGCCAGGCTTTTTAAAATTATTTTCTTTTATTTTAACCAACGGTGGAAGTACAAGTACGCTATTCCTAGAGAGCTTCAAGTTTTCATAGGGCACAGGTGACAAACACAAGGCCTGTGGGCCAAATCTGGCCCTTAATCTTGTTTTATCCGGCCTGACACTTTGTTTCTACCCAATGGCAGTGCCGAGCTCCTTACTCCTATACTCTCGCTAGTGTGCCAGACACATGTGCAGTGTGCGTGACAGATAATACGCTGCAGAAGCAGGCTGAGGGGTCCTCTGGTGAAAATGAGTTTGACACCCCTGTCCTAGAGGATATCAAATCTTTCCTTTGCTAATATAATAATTACATTCCAAGTAATAAGAATGCATTGTTAGCGGGAGAGAAATTTTACGTTGTTATAAACTACTGTTATTCTCTATCTGTTACCTAAGGTCCTAGGACTGCATTTCACTCCCAAATACAAGAAAAAATTTTACCTACCAGTTATTTCTCTCACAACCTAGTGTGCACATTACAAATTTTTTTGAAAAAAACCTGTGCTTGCTTTGTAATGTTCTGTAAAAAAAATAATTCATGTAGCAACTGCAGAAATATTAATTATACTGAATATTCTGCATGGACAGAACCAGTAAATTTTGTTGTAATCATGCAATTTGTATTCAGCTACGTGATTTTTTTTTTGTTTTCAACAACGGTAGAAGTTCAGTTGTATCATTCAAGGAGAGCTTCAACTTTTTCCTGAGAGTATAAAACCTCTACTTGGCTAATATAATAATCCAAACTGAAATCTGGTCCAAAAACTTCCATGAGTAAATATAGTTTATCTGCAAGAACTGCTGTTAAGACTTTAATAATCAATGCCATGTTTTTTCACAGCTAATCCAAAAAGAAGCTCAGAGCAAAATAAGCTCTCCATTCTTCCTAAAACGAGGTTGGCGGTAGAAATGTGGCTTTGGACAAGTCCACTTGTAGCACCAGTTTGTATTTGTGTTACGGTCATATAATATATGTTCAGGGCCACAGGTAACACAGCATTTGGTAACACTCCATATAAACTTAGAACAAAATTTTTAGTTTATCATAGGATAAAAAGGGGAAGAATGAGGGCAGATGTCTTGTCATAAGCTGTGAAAAAGCAGAGAACTCATCAAGTGAAATAATTTAGATTAATATTGATTAGTTTAAAGTTGGTTTAGAAGAAAAATATAGTATCATCTGTTAAACGGTCTAGTTTACTTCTTACTATGTTTTCCTTGGAGATTTCCCAAGAATTGTCTGGTGTTAGCTCCACTTAGTTGATTCGATCTGGCATGAGTACACAATGTAGTAAAACAGGTTTTGTGTACATAGAAAATTTAGGCTATATCTAAGCTGTGAAGCTCTTGTAGTCATATACAGTTTGCAAATATTCAATGTCTATCATCAAAGAAATTATAGTGCCCTAAAGCAAGCAATCTTGTATTTTATCTGCCTTGGGAATGGTAGGAAAGCTAGAAGATTGAAATATGTGAGAATGGTCTACAAAACAAATTGAATTAGCAATGTGGAAAATAACAAAGTGTTCTGTTTGCGTAGAATTGCTCCTTATAATCACATCTTCATATTTGGTTAAGGTAAGGGCATTCTAAATACTCATCTAGATTTTACATTTGTTGCTTCAATCTGCAAATATAAGCAGAAAAAAACCCAAGAAAATAAATAATCTAGGTGTCATTTCCATATTTGTTATTTAATGCACTATCCAAAATGAGATTACAGATTTATGTGAAAATGAAAAACTTTTAATTAGCTAACTGTGTAGTGATATAGAACTACTCTTTCGTTATAAATGAATAAATCTAGGAAAGAGGTTTAGCTCAGAATGTATTTTAGCTGAATCTGTGAGGCTCAGTTTTAAATCTTTTATTTTCCCATGATTCTTTACCTTGCACATATGTGTGTTTCTAGACTTTTTAAATTTTAATTTTTGCATTCCATTAAAAGATAGGCACCTTTTTTCACGATGCCATTTTCCTTACTTGCTTAGAAACCAGAAGGGAGCATATTCCATATTATTATTTAAAACGACTTAAAAACCTTGGCTCCTGCAGGGACTTCACTGTCACATTCATTCATGTTTTACTGTGAGTTTCAGATGCCAGTTTTGTTATGCAGTAGGAAATAAAATCTACCTTAATCAAATGGCTTTTTCAGTGCAACACAATCATAAATGATTTTGAATATTATACACAAATGGATCAATTAATTATCTTAAACACTAGTAGTTGCAGTGATACACTATTTATATAAAATTCTATTAAAACAATATTCTTTCTCCTAGAAAATTTAACTTTGAAAAATCCATAGTTTAAGCAACTAAGTCACATAAGAAGACTCATTTACACCAGGTAGTATTGATTGATTTGGTAATGTAATAAAGAACCCAAACTTAACAAAATTTGTTAGTTTGAAAATAGGACAAAAATGCAATTGTATTGCGAAGCTAATGAAAACTACTTCTTACGAAATGATGAGACCCATCAAGTAGATTTATAAGATACAGCATTTGTAAGATCTCAAATATTTAAAAAAATTTTGAAGGTTTATGCTGTGGGCAATATAACTACTGTCTCTGAAGTATAAGCACAAGAAAAAGAAGAGAGGTGAGCTCTTGCATTCAGATTTGTGCAGTAGAGGGCTAGTTGCTTTCTGTATAGTATAACTCCTAAACAGAATAATACATTGCTACTCGAGAACATACAGGCACTGTCATGGCTGGACCACCACCTGGATGTTTTGCAAGCTCCACAATTCAAAGAGATACTGCTTGAGGGGATTAAAGACTGTGAGTCAGATTCAGTGAATCCAAATCCCAGTTGAAGTTTGGCAGAGGTCTGAGTCGGTTCCTGGGATGCTGGCATTAATGGCTGAGGGCCAGACACTACTCTTAGATGCATGGCACGTGTCGCCTTCTATCTCTATTAAGCCCTGTCTGTGACTTGCACACAAAATGCAGATTTTCTAAGGCATATACAGCTTCCAGTGCCATACGTCTTACTTTAGAATCTGGTCAGCAAGGTATGACTATTTATTTATTTTTTTTTCTTCAGCTATTTGATGAAAAATAAAAACAAAAGAAAAGGAAAGGAATTTTTTTTTTAGCAGCACTCACCCTGTTTTACCCCTCTGGTCTTCTTCATCTCCTATTCCCCTCCTTCCAAAGGATTCAATCTGTATCACACCAAAGACACAAATAAATTAAAGTAATAACAGAAATGGCACACGAAGATTATTTCCCTTCATTTATTCTTCAGTATATGTGAGACATGACAAGATTTTATAAACTCACAAGTATTTACTCTTCAAGCTAATTCTGCAGTGTTGTAAAACAACATGCAAACTGCAGGCTAGAGAAATAAGAGAGTCAGCATAGCAAAACTCGATTAGAAACTTTGATTTGATTATCTGTTCCTTATTTGCATCACACTGCTGTTTCACTCAGAGCTACCTGACTAGAATATTTTCTCTGCACTCCGAGTGTGGAAACTGAAGCTATCGGCAGAATAACAGGCTGCAGGAAGCACGGCATTTTACGTTGGAACATTCCAGCCCACTAATTGCTGCTTCATTTTTTGCTTCATTTCATTTCTTTGTTTCAATGGAAGATGTCCAGAAAGTATGTGGTTGAGCTTGTAGATGAGAAATGGGAGACTGAGAGACTGAAATGTACCATACGAGTGGATTGATGCATTGTCTTAATGTACTGGCCTTGAACTATAGAAATTTGGTGGTGAATTCAGTCAGATTAAGGAGAGTGAGAATCAATCAGTTTCTGATGGCTCTAAAAGTTGCAATAAAAGGGAAGATGGTTGTGTATTTATTGTCTAAGAGCTACACAGAAGACCCTCTTGTGCAATAATAATTAAAAAGGCGCAAATAGAGAGGTTAGCTTGAAAAACAAGGAACAAAAACACCTGACCTTTCTGTTCCTAGAAGAAAGCCCATTAGCTAAATGATTGATTTTGTGCTTAACTTTTTTTTCCTCAGCATGTATTTCTCCTCTTGGTCTCACTGTCTTAAATCATATGAAAACCCCCGAATTATTTTTAGCCATTGCATACTCACACCAAAACGGGGAGGGGTAAGCAGGAGGCTAATTAATAAGTCCTGTCCTATTGAAATTCATTTTCAAGAAGCTACTTTGAGCCTTTCGCATTCTAGCAGGACAAACACCGGGAAATATTCTGCTTTTGATTATTTTAAATAAAAGCAAGAATTTGTGTACATTTTGTATCAATTTTTAAAACCATATCCATATGGCACTGATGCATGACCATAAAAAAGAAATAGAAAATGGCAAGTGTGTGACACCCCTTTATTGTCACTGGCATTGACTTTACATAAGCCTCTCTCTTGCATATTGGAATCATATATAATGAAGATGAGATTGGTAGGGCCAGAAATCTTAATTTATTTGTTGTATAAGTGTAATGTCAGCCACCTCCTGTTTTCATTATACCAATTTGATGCCAGCCATTTCCTGTTTTCATTAGACCATTGTAATGTTAGACTCCTACTGTTCTCATTAGTGCAGGACTGTGTAATGGAAGACACCTCATGTTTTCATTATAACGAAACTGTATGGTTCCAACTGCCACTTATTTTACTTTACAGAATAGTATTTTGAGTTAGTCCGTATTCTTTCCAAAAGAATACATACGGACATGTCAAGGACCTAAGAAATCTACAGTCCCTAAGAAAATGTTGGGAAACACCCTATCTCACTACTTCGTCAATAAAAGAATGGCAAAGAAATTATGCAGAATATACAGAGAAGAAGTTAAAGGTTGGGGCTAAACTTTTAAGGAACATAATTAAATTCTGGCAACTGATCCATAACATATCTGGGGTTCTGGAGAAGATAAAAAGGTGGTTGAAGTAGTTCAAGGTCTGGATTAGACTTCTAGGGAAATCAAAGTTAAATTCCTGGCTCCAGTGCATATTATTCCAACTGTGACTGATCTGCAAATAATAAGATTTTCTCTGTTCAAGATACTGAATTGTTTTATTTTGATTTGGTTTGCTTTCTTTGCTTCTGTAATAACTTTGCAATACAAAACATTTCACTGCTTATCAGTACTGCTTAAAAAGAAGTTGTGACACCTTCTCCAGGATCTTCAAATTCTAGTGTAATGATATTAGATAATACTAAGAACTGCCTGATGACACAAAAATCTTCCACTGAGAGATCTTAAAACTTCATCTTTTTGAAAGCTGGAAGGTTCTAAAATGTGCAGTTAAGTTGTGGTTACATTGCAAAATATGAATATTATAAAATTATTTTTACTCAATATTTTTTTCTTTTTCTCTAAAAAATAGTTTTAATTTGGATGTACAGGTTTCTGGTGATATTAAACATTACAGATCTCAAAAAAACCCTTGTGTCATTTCTCTGTAAAGACTTTGTAACAGCTACGAGGATATCCTGTAATATTATTACAAAAAAAATCTAGTTTACATAAGGGTACTGTGGTTTCAAGTCTATAATGAATGAATAAGCTGTGTTTTAGTCATAAGGCAGAGCCACTACATCTACTGCTACACATATATCTGCTGTCTCTTTCCTGAAGTCTTGGGATCTTGAAGTGCTTGCTATCAGGACCAGAAAATGCACTGCAGTGAAGGCCCTTATTCTGTACCTGACCAAAATTATCAGTTCTGCACAGTGACTTTTGTTTTAATTATTCATTGAATTCCAGCTTGTTATGTTTTATCTGTTGTAAGTTTTAATGATTTATAGCTTCACTGTAACTTGGGAAGAGAGAAAAAAAGCTCTGTGGACAGGTACCACGAAAATAATTTTTTTCTGTTGTTGTAAATACCAGTATTTATATTCATTTTTTTGGAAGAAAACAGCTTTTCAAATTAATTTTTGTTCCCCTCTTCTGGCCTTGATGGAAAAGTTGTGTTTTCCAGAAACGGAAAACATTCTTTGTCATTCTCAGGTTGCTGTATTATTAACATCACTGAATAGAGTAATTGACAGATATGTGTAAGTTGTGTTAAAAAGATTAAAAGCTCTGCAAATCATAACCTGTCAGCGTTCGCAGGGAAACAAAGACCTTTCCATCTGTTAGTGGACTCTGTAAAAGAATGTAATGAGTTACCTTTAAAATGACAGCTGTCACCCGTAGGATTTGATAGTTGGGGGAAATGCAAAAATAAAATTAAATACGAATAAACAGTCGATCAAAAAATAACCTTAATTTCTTATAAGTTTGATCACCTCACTGCAGGCAGGGTGTCTCTAGTGTCTGGATTAGGCAACAGGAAAATATGTTCAGTGATGTTACAGTTTGGTAAGGAACTATAGGCTTGCATATATCTTTGTACATTCTCTGTCACAGTCTTCACAACGAATAAAATCTTACGAGGATAGTGACATATGATAGCAGCATATTTGAAAATCACTTATTTGAGCTGTGGAAGCCCAATAAAACAGAAACTAATGGAAGGAACCGAGAATAATGGGAGGTATTGTGCACTTTTTATTCACCAGCAAAGATAATACACTTGTACTTCCCTCCCCTTAAATATTTAACTTGTTTTAGTAAAGATGAGTGATTTGTCACTACTTTGCTTGTACTATTGTTTCCTCTTTCTGATACATTATCTGAACTAAGGCAGGTGGAGTCACAACATTTTCTGTGAAATAAAATGCAAATTCTGCTATGCAAATGGACCATTAAGAACTGAATTAGATTAAGCAGTGGTGGTAAATCAGCAATTATACTGCTTCTTTTTTTTTTTTTTTCTTTTTAAGTAGCAAGATTCCAGTACAAATAAAATCCAGCAAGTCTGCAACACGTTGTAAATATTAATGCCAGTCATCACTAAAAGAGGAATCTTAGAGCTGCTGGTGTGCTTTACTGAATCTAGTACGCATTTTACGACAATTCTGATGCAATCTTTAAAGCTAAAGATGCTGAGCTTTGAATCAGCTAGCAACAAAGTATATTAATTACAGCTCATAATAGTTTCCATTTTTACATAATTGTTGCATAGTTGTCAGTATTGCTCCAAATAAAATCCTCAGTCCGGTCTAGTGATTGTGATTAATATTTACACTGCTGTTAAAAATGGATATATTTTTAGCTTCATTGGTGTTGAAGATTTTCTGGATTATTTATAAAATGAAATAAAAAATAATAATTAAAGAGATTCCCAAACTGAGCAAACAGGTGGTTCTTCAAATATAGTTCGAACAGAATTTAATCTGGTTGTAAAAGTGTGTTCTGTGTTAGCACATGCATTGAACAAATCGCTCTTTCTCCAGACCACCCTTCAAGGCTTGGATAAGTGGAGAAGCATTTGCTTTTATGCTTTACAAACACTCAGGATGTGAAATAAAGTAAATGAGAAGAGCTGGCTCCCACTTACAAGAAGCTACGGGACTCAAGATTTGGCAACAGCACCTGGTGGCTCCTTGCAGTTGGGTGTTTTCATTGCCTATAGAAGCTTGAATCTCTTCCAGATAGGAGGTGATGTGAACAGCACCTTAGACTACAGGAATTACTAGTTATCACCAGAGCTGTCTCAGGTTTACATTCTTGATTCCACAGTAAGCTTGGCAAATCTCCACAAAAGCTTTTTGAACATGCATTCTTAATTCAGATGTCCTCTGATGGTTCCTACTTCTCCTGCTGTTGCAGTAATATGGTGGGTCTCTGACATTTCACCTCTGCTAAAAGGATAATAAGTAATAGGAACTGAAAGACTACCCAGAGCATCATAGTCCTTTTTCTCCTCTATCTTGATTTCTGCCTCCAGACACAATAATTTTTGCAGTTACAGTGTTTTCAAGACTTAGCAGTCCAGAGAAGATTATTAAAAAGAGCTAGAGAATTAATTTTTTTTAAAGAAGGTGATTTCTTTGGAAATTAAAACACTGAATGTACTACTAGCATTACACAGGCTTTACCTGAGTTTTAAGATCTTCCATTCCTCTCTCTCCTATTTTAGTCCAGTGGAACAAATGTATTTAGAAAAGAGTGTTGGTGGATTTATAGTCATCAATAGCGTTACGTGAATTAGTTATGGAGAAAAGTGTCTGTGAACAAGGTTATATTAATCCCTTTTCCTCTTTGTTTGTATTTTTTTTGTTTGATTGGTTTTCCTTTTGGACTCTGGAGACTACTTTTCAAAAACAGTTATTATGTCAGAAGGTAAGTTTAATTTTTCTTTTAAAGGATTGTTTTGCTTACTTTGAAATGTACAAAAAGTTTAAGTCAACTAATCAGACTCTGGTGAGATAGAACTGGAGTACTGAGTGGCAGTGAGACGGTACGTATCAGGGAGCTTGGTTCACTTACTTATACTGGTGTATGGAGATGCAAAAGTTATTATGGAAGCATAATTACCAACCTCTGGAGTTGCTTCCAGAAGAATAAAGCACAAAAAAAACTCAGAGTCTGGACGGCTCTTCTATTCTGGAGCTTTCCACTACTACAGAATTTGAGCTGAGGCAAAGCCTCAATGTTTAAGAAGCTTATCTTGTGGTCAAAGATAAAAGCTTATTAATAGTTGCTAATCTCTATTCTAAATCTCTTATAACACAATGCTACCATAATGACATTAAAATAGTTTCACATGCATTCTTTTCTGCTTTATTTACTTTATTCTCTTGGTTTTAACCAAATCCTTATTAAATGACATAGCAGTGGCTTATATTCATTTTGTTCTCAATTTAGAATGAGATACAAGGGAACAGGAAATCATTCTTATAGCCAATATGGCTTTAAGCATAGAAACTCAAAGGGTTTTCCGAGTAAATACAATTTCTCATCTGGTCTAACACAGTCCCCAAATATGTACTTATAATGAAATACATTGTTATGATCCATATTATAGTTAGAAGATATTAAATGCACCAGTTAGCTATTCAGAATACAAATTACAGATTACTTTTTTCTCATAATGTCCATTAAAAACTCTGAAAAATAGTTTTCACTAAATATGAAGAGTTATGAAGGAAACACCCTTAAAGCTGATTAGTTTGCTAAATGTGCTACTCTGCTTAACAGGATCTGCCACTGAACTCGCAATAGCAAATGAAGAATTTAGTCAGAAATAGATAAGTGTTTTAATTCAAAAACAAAAAAAATTAATGTATTTTAGTAAATGCAATATGATCAAAGTCTAAACTACAAAATTTTAAGAAACAAATGGAAGCCTTATCTACAAATATTACAATAAATATTTTTTAATTCTGTGGTACGAAGTGTGAAACACCTTTGAGAACAATTGAGGAACCTGTTTTAAATTCTCTACATGAGAAAATATTCAATATAAAGTATTTTAAATGGATATATGAAAGTGAGGTAGTGGTGACTAATAAAAGGGGTACTTGCGGAAATCATAGCATGTCGCATCATGAAAGATGCCTGTTGTAAAATGGTTAAAAAATAGATGCATGAAATATTTTCCTAAAGACAGTAATAACAGGAATAGTTAAATGTAATTTTCTGACTGTCAGACAGATACAGTATTGCCATTTTAATGTTGATACCAGCAGAGAGATCCATTTCTTATCACTCTCAAATCAAAACACTGGAAGGAGTTCAGTATATGATTGCCCCTAAAATGATGGAAATTTTGCAGCTATTACAAATTTGTTAAGGAGTATTTCTGCTTGCAAATATATTACAAATATGTTTTCTGTACTTCACTAGCAATCAATTGATTTCCAGATGCTACTTCAGTGTTGGTTTTGACTAGGAAACAGTTGAAAATTACTGACTGATCCTCTAGTTCTCTGGCAGCAGTTCAGTAGGTGCACTTTAATAAGATTTCCGTTGAGAGAGTGTTAAAGGTACAGAATACAACACGTTTTCAGGAATTAAATTTTAATTAATCCATTTCTCAGCAGGTTAAAATCTAAATCTGGTGCCCAATTACCTACGTTTCAAGCCATCTCTATACTCTTGCTTCTTGCCAATAAAAATTACAGAATGTTTACGGACATCTTGGAGTTTTGTTCAATGGAAAGGCATTATCTTTAGTCTAAAGAACCTGGAACACTGTTTTCTTTTTTAAAACCAACAAAATGACACAATTTGACCAGTGCTTATTTAGGGATGTTTTTTTCCCCCCACTCTACCCCCTCCCCCCAAAAAAAATAAACAAAGAAAAAAATAGGACTGGTCTCCCAGTTAGAGAAAAATGTTTTCCCAAACTCTGAACTAAATCTTTTTTTGTGACCCAGGCATTACTGTGAAACATTAGCAACAAATAAACCAAGATACTGTGCTCTCTTCTCTGAATAATAACACGTATATTATGGAATATATATCTCAGAAAATTCTTAGATGGGTCATTAATTCCTTGATCCATTTGTGCATGCACTACCGATACTAAGGTGACCTTTCACAAATTAAGCTGTACATACAGCAAAGACACATCTCTTCTTTCTACTGGGGAAATTTCATTTTTTAGGGAAACATTACTAACTGAAGAAATAAGCTTTTGGCTGCTTTTATGTCTTGCACTCAATAAAGGATAAGGATAGGATATTTATCCCATGAGTGAACACCCTGAAGCAGTTATACATGGTTGGCTTAAAGGAGATCTAGGAATCTCTGTTTGACAGACTGGCCAGTTTCCAAATGAGAAATCAATGACTCCTCTGTATTCTGAGTAAAGAAAAGACAGAATGGTTTATGATTTGTTCTACATATACTGTGGATCCAGCCAAGCTCTGAATTACACACAATTGAAGACATGAGAGCAACATCCCAAGTCCAGCGAGGCCTTCAACGGCATAAGATACATTCTGGCAAGACTGCACAACAAGTGGCTTGCGACATTTTGGAATTCAGCGTGTAGAAAGATAAATATTCGTAGGAGGAAAAAGAGAAGAAAACGATGGGAGGGTCTGTGCCTAGGATAGCCAGCTAAATAGATGCCAACTGGTTTCATTTTTGACAAAGAGAGTTGCAGAAAACATGCAATGGGTAAAAGGTAATTCTATCTGCAGGATTAGCGCATGTCTTCACAATGACTTCAGTACTCTCAAAAAACGCTAAAATGATATTTATCTGTCAAAGACTATGCCTATTTACTTAACTATTTCCTTACAAAAAACCCCAAACAAAACCCAAACAAAAATCCAAAAATTTCAGTGTGTGGGTTTTACACCGTTTGGTATGTCATTGCTACGAAAACACAGGGGCAGGCAGAAAGGTACAGATATTCTAAGGGATTGATCATGATGCTCAAACAGAACAAAAACCAACCAAACGGAGAAAGAGGTTAATGAAAGTGTTAAATTATAACAACAAACTCATACAAGCAGACACAGAACTTAGTCATACTTTTCCCAACATTTTGTTACGTTGTTTACAGCAACAGGAAAAAATTATTTACCTCTATTACTCAGACTCTTAAGAAAGATATGTTAACGAAACAAAACAAAACACAACAAAACAACAAAATATAACCCTCCCCAACCCTTTTACATTCTTCAGCTATTTTCTTCTCCACTTGTATACTCAAGCAACGTTCTGATCCTTCGTGTTAAACTCAGTCTTTGAGAACTTACTCCCTTATTTATATTGCTTTTGGTAAACTCACACCAGTGTACTAAACCAAACTATCCTTCACTCAGAAACACGCTTCTGTAAGCAAATAACAGCCTGTAGGGATTCAGCACATCAGCTGCTTTAAAGATAAACCTACCCAGCTTGATGAAAACTCTTCAACACCTTCCTGTTGAGAGAAAATGGTTTCACATTTCTAATAAACGAAGCAGGAACTGTCATTTTTTTGGCACACTGATAACTAGCAGTAACAGCCGCATTGCCACAAGTTGCTTTTCCAAAGTAATTACCATCAGGCTCCCTGTGGTATGCAGTGTTTAACACATTTCTTCTGTGTTGATGAATGTAAAAGCAGGCAACATCACTATTAGTAATTGCTTTTTATTCATAGTCCTCATTTTCCAGATAGGTCACATTAAACACAGCCATTAAACAATAGCGGTTGAGATAATCCATACAATGTATGCTGCTTTTGGTTGGTTGGTTTGTGTCATTCACCAGTCATCGGTGCAACTTTGAGCCATATGGGGAGACAGGGGCTGATAAGTGCAAATGCCAACCTGTACCACAATTGGGCCAGAGGAGTCAAACTTCAATCAAGTTTCATTCAGTTATACTTCAAATCAACGAATCTTGATAGCCAAAACTCTCATTTGAATTAATGTCATAATAGTCACTGCCTGATGTCAAAAGAAAATAATTAAATAATAATGAGTGGTTGTATATTATTCTAGGCTTCAGACTTCTCCTTGACTTCAGCAATTTCTCTCTCATTGGACAGCAAACAGCTTGACAGTTTCTTTGAATGATGTACTCTGCTCCACTATGATCAATGTTGGACTTCTAGAGGTAACTGGGACTGGGAAACCTATATTTTCAAGCGGCAATCATGATGTAGGTGACTCTTGTTCCTGATAAATACATTAAAAAAACAGGAAAAAAAGTTTGATTTTGAGTCCTGATTTGATTGGCCAATTTTTTAAGGAACTCCCAGGGTCTGGCTTTCATTAATAATTAAAAAAAAAAAAAAAAGAAGATATAGAATGCCTTATTCACTATTCACAGTGTTCACAGTGTACAGTACGATTTTATTAATTACTTGACTTTCCTCCTTTAACTCAGCCATTCTGAGTATGTAAAGAATGAGGGAATGAGAGAAATAACTCATAAACTTTATCTTTCATTGCTGCCCCTTTTTCCATATAGTAGAGTTATGGAGAAAAAGTACATTTTATATTCATTTCTGTGTAGCACTTCCTTCACATAGTCATGTTAATTTTGACTGAACCAGCAAAACTCACATTGTATTAGCTCTGTTGGTTTATTCATTCATTATGTATCTGTTCTAAATTGTGAAACAGATTTTTTAACCTGGTATATCCTTATTGGAAGCAGGATGCCAGAGATGTACAACACAAGGCAGCTGTCAGCCAAATTGAATAAAAGCAAGATTTCCTAAACTTTTCTATAAAGCTATGAGTCATGAATACTGAATTACCTCAGAGTGGTAAATAAATAATCACTACTAAATACAGACAATGTGTTAAACAACTAAAGCTAGTAAATCACTAGTGACAGAGAGCCTTAAGGTAAATTCCTCTTACATTGGCACAGCCCTTTCTCAGAATGTTGTGGTTTTATGTCTTCAGAAACATACAATGAATTGTACAATTGGTTACTCAGTGTTAAAATCATTTATAAAATACACAAATCTTCATCACTTGACTGCATTTACATACTGGCTTAGATTGTGCTGAATAATGGATCTCACTGGCAGAGCTAAAGACTTGGTGCACAGACACTGAAGTGATGGGCACCATGGAAATACGTATAAGAGACTGATTGAACAATAAGAAATCCTCTTCACTACGGAATTTCAAGCTATCAATCTATCAAGCAAAACCAATCTTGGGTCTCCTGGCCAAAAATAAAATAATTTAAAAAAAAAAAGTATATATAACACAGACAACACCACATTTTAGATACATAAATTGTCCAAAACATGGAGAGCAGCTTGATAAAACATGTATAAGATCCCTTTTTACATGTAATTGTAGTCTTTTTCAATAGCAGGAGCTAAAACAAACTGTCAAAATGGTTGTCTCCCAAATACAATTCATTGTAGGACTGATTAGCTAATATTACCATTTAACAGCTATCCTAAAATCAAAACAGAATATTAAGACAACTTTCTGTCTTGAACTGATGAAAAGTATGGCTTTGTGGGATTTGAGATTGCTGATCTCTTTTTTATGTGTTTGTATAGTACAGATTAAATTTAATAAACCTAATACAGCATTTTTAAACAATGTACCATAGTGTTTTTTTCAACAGAATATCTCGAGTATGTAACATCCTGAGATAAATATTTTATCCTTCTCTTTCTTGTTCTGTGCAAGTTCATTTTGAATGTAGATTGTTTTTCAGCTTTCATCTGTAGACAATTTGAATTTTTCAAATGCAGTAAGACACCCTTAGAAAAAAAAATAAAAAAGCAGGAACTATATCTCAAGTTATTCTGCAAATACTTCTAAGAACAAATGAAACCAAACTAAAACCACACCACCCCCTAACAGATAAACAGTGTATATCTAGAACTTCAGTAAACAATTGCACATTTTCAAGAATCCAATAAAATGCTGTCCATGCCCCATTGGCATTGACACGTGTTTCAGCTCTATGAACTTTATAGCAAAACTTTGAAAATGGTTGCATCTCTTAAGAAGTCAATCAAATACCCTACAGTAAACAGGCTGGCTGCATGTATTTTGGGGAGGGGGGCGAGGGGAAAGAGGTTCCAGATGTTGGTTTGAGTGTAATTTTTGTTATTAAGCATGGGTTTGCAATAGAAGCTTCTACAAGGACTTGCACATAACCATGACTGATGTATGTATTTGTAGGCTGTTCAGTTAGCTCCATCAGCTCACTCAAACACATTTTGAACAGATTATGTACTGCAGTACTTCGTAGACCATACATTAAACAAGAGACTTTGCTCTGAGGCGCTGCTTCCCACAATCCATTGGGAGAAGGAAGCAGGAAAAAACAAAACTCATAGAGTTCGACAGCTACTGAGGCAACACTTGCCATTTACAATATAAGCCCAAATATTTTTGCAACACAACTATATATTAATTTAATAAAATACACAATATAGCTCTTATACACTCAACAATTTGGCTCATATGCACTGAATCTGCAATAAATCAATAAAAATATGTCATTTGATGTAAACACACTGAATCTTCTTACATTTGCACATTTAAATGATCATGTGATTTGTGTGGATGTCTAAGACATTTTCACTTTCCTGAGCTATTTTAGTGTCCACAAATGAATAAAAAAGTGTTAATAATGTTAACTTCTTTTGTATATTACCCTTAAAGGTAACTATTTTTATTCAATCTTTACTTAGCTTCATTTTTTTAAAATTTAACGCTAGCTATTTATAATTTTGTTGGACACTAAAATGCTAAATAGATATTAAAATCTTCTTTACTTTTTAACAAGTGAATTAGCTTATGTATGTGCAGGACAAGATGGACTATATCATTTTACATTTAATCTTTATATGATATGAAGTGTTTTACTAATGGTTAGGATATGTACTTTGAGTAATGACTGGAATGGGTTTTTGTTTTCTTGTTTTGTTTGTTTTTTTTAACTTTTTTCTCATATTTGTGGCAGATTGATAACTTTATACATAAATATTTACCACAAATGAATGTCAATGTTTGGTGTCTCTTGGACTACTACAAGAACTCTTTTTAGGACTTTCAGTAAAAGCCTGTGGTAACTGCTGGAAATACACCACAGATTAAAATTACTCAACCCTGTTTTTCTTCGGGTTTATACATAAACAGTAAAGTCAGCATCAGCTATTGAGGACAGTCTTAAAGTATCAGACGTATTTCCATTCCACCTTTCTCACACCTTCCTATCAGATTGTCAAAATGGCACCGTCTTTCTTCTTCTATTTTGTTCTTAGTGTACTTGACTCTGTCCTAATGAAAGTTTGGTCAAAATGAAACCAGTGTTATCTGTCAAAAAGAAAGAGCAGTGAAAAGAACATACTTGTGGGCACTTCAGATGTTCACTAAAAGCCTTAAAGCAGCATTGGTCTTCCTTCATTCCTATAAATCTGTTACAAAGAGGGGTTTTATTTATTTTTTTAATTTTAATCAGCAGAAGACGAACATAACTGCCAGCCTGTCCTTGTTTTCCCCCTCACTTTCTGACGGCCACAGGGTCACTTCCCCGACAGTCCTGCAAGAGCTTGTCTATTTCTCTCACAACTTCCTCCGCATCCACCGACTCCCTGCCTAAATCCCGGGCTGAACGGTCTAACTGCTCCAGAACAGAGTCCATCTCACTCGAGTCTCGGCTTACTCGGGAATGCACATCTGCAAAGGCCCTAGCCATCTGATCTGATGCAATGAAGGGAGCATCTTTCGACTGTTTACTAGGCGATAGATACTGACTGTCAGTTGACAAGTACTGGCTGCTTGATTCAGCCAAGGCTCCTGATTTCACTTCACAACCATCCAATGGTCCTTTTGTTGAGGTGCAAGGCTCAATGCATGTCTTGGTTGGGCTGCTCGATGCTGAGGGAACCTCCTGAAGGAGAGGACTCAGGGCACGTTTGGCTTTTAAGTAAGGTTTAACATTGGCAATGAGAATAGTGTGCTCTCTCTTGTCTTTCCCAAATGTACAAAAAGTCTTTTTCCCAGTGGGATTCACAGTTTCATATGACTCAGTCTCAACATTAGCTTCAACTGTGGGTACAAAGAGATTTGTGCGGTAATCTGCATTCTCTGCCTGACTGGCTGCGGGGAACTGTGGCATCCAACACCTGTCAGAATGACCAAGCACTCTGCATTCATCTGTGCAGTTAACACATTCTTCTTGCTCTGTAAAACAAAAGGGAAAGAGAAAAAGCTCTAATTATAAGTGGTTTTCTTTAAACTAATGGATAGGCTATGATCAACATGTGATGGACTTGCTTGACATCTGGTTTCTTAATTATGGAGAAAAAGAAGAAGTTATAATTAAAATATTTCAGAAGGATTGCATAAACCTGCTAGTTGAGGCAATAGATTTATTTAACTCTGTTCTCTAGGTATTAAAACATGCACACAGCCCAATGGAAGTATAAAGGGGTCATTAGAGAATCATTCTCAGTGGAACTGAGCTTCATCTGTAAACTAATCTGCTGTAGAAATGTTAGGCTTTGTTCTGTAAAACATCCTAGAAAAGACTGAGCAGTACTTAAGGAACTCAAAAGACATTATCAAGATTAATTTTTCAAATCAAATAACTGCCTTTCTGGAAATACAAACACCGGAAAAATCAGCAAGCTGGCTTTACATTTTTGTCACCTCCATTTCACTTATAACTGTGATGTAGTGCAACAGTCCCAAAATAAAAAGATTTTCTTAAAAATCCTACTTTTCATGCTGAGAACAGAGAACTAGAATTTTCTATCAGTATGCATTAAACATAAGCTTGTCAAAAAAAGTACACATTGCAATTTTATTACACATGAGTATGTATCATGTAATCACTTTTCCTTTTTTTTTGTTTAGGTGCAAGTAAGTGAAAATGGATTTGCTCAATTCATACTATTCTATTTGGAAAAATGACAAACCATGACACACTATTTGAACTGATACTGTTTTCAGGTAGTATTTCTACATTCTTATTTCTTTCAAACAATACAGTTAAATTAAGATTTTTTTTTATTTTTAGAACAAAAATTTTGATTTTCCCGGTTCTACAATTCAAAGACATAAAGAAAGCACTCTGCTTTGAAAACCTTAGCTTGTGTGCCATTTTGCATTAGGAGACTATATCTAGATCACCATTTTATAACTGTACACATGACTCCAACTCAATGTCAGGGATAAGGAAAATTCTGGAAATATTCTTTATATATATATATTTTTAGAAAAACACCACTCTCATCCGAGTTTTTTTTTTTTTTCTTCTAGGTGCTCTCAGCCATTACTGATAGAATAAAACCTTTTAACATCTCTGGGCTGCAATCAGATATACACTGGTATTTAGCTGTTAAGCATTTTCTTCCACAAAATGGGCAGATGGGATCAAATATTCATTTCATTTTAGGAATTCTGTATTTAAAGGATGCCTTGAATTTCAGTTAGACAAAAAAAACTATGAGTATATCTTTAAACGTAAGGATGAAACATACACACACATAGACATGCACAACACATGTTCAGAAAAGCAGAATAACCTTCTTGACCCAAAGACAGGGAAAATTTAAGTAATCAAAAATTAAGTAATCATCATCTTTCTAAATTTAAAAATAAATTTCTAGTAATGTTACAATATCATCACCAGAGTAATGGACAGTTGCACTGCACAAACCTGACACAGAAGAAACACTAAATGTGATCTATGAGAATCCAATAGCATAAACAGATTTGACTGCTCACATTTCTAAAAAGACGTAAATAAATATGACTTGAATAAAACTCTGCTGTCACAATGATCAGTTAAATCAGAGTGAGATAATTTATTCAGAACTGATACTTGTTAATGATACAGTTCCATGTAAAGATGTCATTCAGTATATGTGCTCCCTTCCTTTCAGAGGTTAAAACCTGACTGGTGTAAGCTCTAAAAAAAATTAGAAAAACTAGGGAGAATGACATAATGGGAGAGGAGAACAGAGCTATTTTTGAGGAAAAGAATGCAACAGAAATGCTTCAAATATAAAATATATATGAGTGAGTCAGCCTCAAGATCATGGAACAGATCTTTCTGGAAGATGCATCAAACATACGGAAGACAGGGAGTTGATTACAGGCCACCATTATGGCTTCACCAAGGACAGATTGTACCTGAGTATTGTAGCAGCCTTGTACAATGGAGTGACTGCCTCAGTGGACAAGAGAAGGAAACCAGATGTCATATACTTAGACAAGGCTGTAAGGCTTTTGACACTGTCTCCCACAATATTCTTGCTGCTAAATTGGAGAGATATGTGTTTGGTGGGTGGACTGATAGATAACAAATTGGAATGTGTCTGGATGACCACATCGAAAAAGTTACAGTGAACTGCTCAATGTCCAAGTGGAAATCAATAATGAATAGCGCCTTTTAAGGGACCACACTGGGACCAATATTATTTACTATTTGCATCAACCACTTACTTAGACAATAGGATTGAGTACATTCTCAGCAAATTTGCAGATTACACTGAGTGGTGCAGTTCATTTGCTAGAGAAAAAAAGCATGACATTCAGAGGGGCCTTGATAGGCTTGAGAGTGAGGCCATGCGAGCTTCATTAAGTTCAACAAAGCCATGATTTTCAACAAGGATAAGTGCAAGGTCCTGTACCTGAGTCGAGGAAATCACCAGTATCAACACAGGGTGGGGGATGAATGGATTGAGAGCAGCCTGGTGGAGAAGGGCTTGGGGAGACTGGTGGATCAAAACAGGACATGAGCCAGCAGTGTGCGCTCACAGCCCAGAAAACAATACTTATTCTAGGCTGCATAAACTGAAAGAGGGTAGATTTAGATTGCACAAGAAAAAGAAACTTTAATCTGAGGGTGATAAGGCACTGGAAATGATTTCCCAGAGAAGCTGTGGATATTCCATCCTCAGAATAATTCAAAGTCAGGGTCGACGAGGCTTTGAGCAACCTGATCTAGTGAAAAATATTCCTGCCTGTAGGGCAATGGACAGAATGATCTTTGAAGGTACCTTCCAACCCAAACCATTCTATGAATGTATGACATCTGAAGAAAAGCAACTGCACACTGGTTTTAGTGTACAACAAAAATTAGAAATATCATAATAAAAAACAACAGTAAAAGACAACCCCAACCTTGAGACAGTAACACAGTGACAGAACTTGAAAGAGTTTAAGGGAGAGATTTAGGTTTGTGGTGCTTGATTTTACTTCATTTGAATGAGATGGTGTTGTTATGCATAACCATAGACACAATGAATGTGGTGAAAATTGCTTGATGAAAAAGGAGTCAGACATACAAAGGACATTGCTAAACATGTCATTCCACCTATTAGTTCACCTTCAGGAAAGTTCTGTATCTAGTCTGCCAGAGCTTCTACAGCATCAAATAGTTGCTGCCTAAAAAAAGTCAAGTGAAACTGCCAAGTGAAACTCCACAAGAAAAAAACAAATTAGATATCTGGGGCAAAAGCACTGGAAAGGAAAGTTCCAAGCTTCCATAGAATGGATAATAGTTAATACAAGCTAGGTTTGATTAGATTTTGTCACATAATCCAACAGAGAAACGAAAAAAAAGAAACGAAAAAAATGCCCAAGTGCAACCCCTTCATTGCGAATTCTAGAATTTTAGATTATGCAAGTCTTTGCTATTAATTAATTTTGTTCTTTTCTTCATCTTCTTAATCCTACAAAACAGATATGTGATGAGTTCAGCCTCTAGCTTTAAAGTGGACCTACATAGCAAAGAGAAATAACGGTGTTTTGTTTAGGATTTTATCTACCCATCTTTAAAATGATTTTTCTCTTATATCTAATACAGCGACAATGCCAAGTAAAATATTTCTGGCACTTGTAAAGGTTTCCCTAAGCAATTAATCAACTTTCCAATTGGTTTTTTTTGTAAACTTTATTTTGTATGATTTTTTTGAAAATAATTTGGTCTCTTTTTTTTTAACAAAAGAGGGAAATACAAACATGCTGCATGTTAGCTACCATAAAATTCTCAGAACTGCACAATTAATAGACCAACACTTCTCTCTACTGCTTACTGTCTTTTCAATTATTCCATTAAAGCAGGATTCTTTTTTACTACTTTCTTTCTCACAGAAAAAAAACCAGTAGCACTTCCTGTAAAACTTCTAACCATATTTAATGTGTCAAGAGATCATAGTGTACTGAGAGACCATCAATGAATGCAATTGGGACGATTTCAACACATTACAGCCTATTACATTAAAAGACAAAAAGATATTTGTAGAAGGGAAACTCTTCCTGTCTTTCAGGTTCTGTGTCATACTATCTTAAATATATTAAATAAATGTTTGAATATTTATATACAATTATCTGCTATCTACATTGACACAATATATTTGCATATGAAATATACAACTGGAAAATTCTATTTTGACATTGTCTCTTATTCTAAAACTTGACTGAACTTTATTTGTTAAAAAAGATAACAAAATTATTCCCTAAACTGACATTGAAATGAAAACCTTTAGATGAAAGGTAAAGATTAGAGAAGTTCTCAGCCACTGGAAATAAGTTAACTATGCTAGGTATTCAGTACTATGCCTAAAATTACGCTTTGAGATTTTCAAGTCTAATTAGGTTAATTTTAATGTAAACACAGTATCTCCTAAGATTTTATGTTCTTAGCTCTTATGTACATGTGTACACATACACTGGATATGACAATAACTCCTACACAGTATTTACATTATTCATGACTGCCAATAAAAATAAAAAGTATGCTGGCAATCTCTTAAGTAAAAGAGATACATAGCATATAGCATATACATATTACATTTATTTCATGCCATATCTTTCATCATCTTTTCATTTCCTGCATTTACTAAAGCAGTTTTTATAGTTGCATTCACACTTACAGTATCAACTAACTTTCCATTTCTGGTCCCTGAGCATCCTAGCACTGATTGAATTAAACTTGAAGTCAAAAAAAAGAAGAAACAAATATTGAATGACCTTGAAGTGAAAATCACCTGCATGACATGGGTTCTGGTGTTCTCGCCTTGAAAATCTGTGTCTTTTCACTTCATTCTCTTATGTTACATCATACGAAATATATTTTGAGTATTGATTCTCATAGATTGTAAGCTGCTCATCTCACCACTAACTTACAATTTTGACTGCTACAGGTTGCAGACAGTGAGGAAAATAGAACAGGTATTTTTGTGCTAGCAGTAGAAACCACAAACATGAAGTGAACTATAACCACCAAGGGCCAAATTAGTATATATGAGAAAAATAGTATCAATTTAAAGTTAAATATATAAATATATATACATATATTTATGTAAAATAGGTCATACACTGTGCTATACAACATGACATGCTGGTAGAGTGATACGCACCACCGGTCTTTATTTCTTTATTTGTCTCCCTCTTGTTGAAAATAAACCCTTAACAGTGCAATTGTGTACAATAAACAGAAGCAGCCTAGAGGTTTTCTTAACTCTCTGGAGCTTTAAGGGTAAACAGTCAGAAGTGGTTTATGTGCTTAGGGGAGAACATACACTAAAATAGGACTGCTAAATTATCTGCCATAGGAAGAAAAGAAAATAAGCTATCTGGAAAAAAACAACCACCTAGACAGGAAGTGGATACTGGATAGAAAATTAGGTGGTGTAGGATGAAAGTTATGTCAGTAAAACATAAAACGCAAAGTAAGGGATGTCTTTTGGTGAGACATAAGACACATCTTATATATTTTATTCTGTGTTACCAGAGGAGCTATATTTAACATCTGCCTTCTGTAGAAATTTAAAAGCAAAAGATACTTTTATTGTTCTTTCTATAATTTCCTATGCTTTCCTCATAAATATTTTGAACAGAATTAAATATTGGTACAGATTTCACTCTCAATATATTGTACTATAAAGTTTATTAATTAATGCTTCAGATAGCTAGATTCTTTCAATGGCTAAACCTGCAATAACTTAGTTTGACTCACTAATTATATGAAATTTGCATAATGATAACAAAGAAGAAACTCAAGAATTATTTTTTAATCAATTACTCAGTGTAGTCAAACTGAATTAATAATTTTTTTTCTAATTTAATTGGACCTTAATTATGTAAATTACACATACACACACAAACCAGAAAAGCAAATGAAGAGTAAACAATCCATGTCCCTAAAACACCAGATTACAAAAAATTTTGAGAAGTATTTCATTTACTACATTATAAAATGAAGAACACTATACTCTGTATAAAAGTTGTCTATATAATCTAATAGCAAATGTCCATGTTTGTGTATAGGGGAAATCAGACTTTAAATATACATGTATATGTACATATATGCATTTATAGATATCCATACTTATGTACACATATATTTAAAGTCTGATTTCCCTTATGCAAAAGTCTAGACATACATCTAGACCTAGACAACGATATTCCTCCCAAAGCCTGTAAATGGTGTTATGAATTTTATTTGATGTTAGACAATCCAGGCAGAGTTTTGATTATCATTATTTATAAGATTTGACATGGTAAATGGTCATTCAAGTGCATTCTTTTCTAAGAACGTTTTCCTCACAAAATATACATACATAAAAAAGTTTCATATTACCATATGCTTATCAACGAAGACTAAGTAAGAATATGGCTAGATAAATACAGGAATAACTGTATATTTTAAAACATCAGTACCTTTTGTTATTTTTAATTTTCCTAGGAAAAGGTACCTCGCCATTCAGAAATACCTTACCTTTTTAATCTTTTTTACTCCTTAAACAGGTGACACCTAGTTTACTATCATGTAAACATCTAATTGACTTAGTTTTTCTTTTCTATAAATACGGAAGCTAAAAACTAAAGATTAATTGTCATGGATGGCTCAGTGGCTGACTCGATTGGAATGGCTATCACTTAAAAGTTCCAAAAGAAAAATACACTGCACAACCCCTTCAAAAAAAAGTATGTTTTCTTCTTTTTAAAACATGCAGTTTCACATGGCTGATACAGTGTTGTGGCACTCCGGTGAAGTTCCCACTAAGTGGAAAAGGCGAAACAGAACTACCATTTTTAAAAAAGGAGGAAAAAGGAAGACCTGGGGAACTGCAGGCTGGTCAGTCTCACCTCTGTGTCCCGGAAGATCGTGGAGCACATCATCCTGGAAACTCTGCTGAGGCACATGGAAAATAAGGAGGTGATTGATGACTAAGGAAAAATCGTGCCTGACAAATTTGGTGGCGTTCTGTATGGGGCTACAGCATTGGTGAATAAGGGAAAAGCAACTGACATAATCTATTTGGACTTGTGGAAAGCATTCAATATTGTCCTGCACTACATCCTTGTCTCTAAACTGGAGAGAGATGAATTTGATTGATGGACGACTTGGGGGATAAGGAATTGGCTGGATGATCATAGTCAAACTGTTATGGTCAACAGCTCAATGTCCAGGTGGTCACCAGTGATGAGTGGTGTTCCACAGCGGTCGCTATTGGGACTAGTGTTATTTAACGTCTTTGCCACAAACATAGATGGTGGGATTTAATGCACCCTCAGCAGCTTTACTGACAATACCAAGCAGTCTTGTGCAATCAACACACTGGATGGAAGAGATGCCATACAGAGGGACCTTGACAGACTTCAGAAGTGGACCTGTGTAGACCTCGTGAAGCTCAACAAGGACAAGTGCAAGGTCCTGCACCTGCGTTGGGCCAATCCCAGGCACAGTTACAAGCTGGGCAGAATAGATTAAGAAGGACTTGGGGGTGTTGATGCGTGAGAAGATCAATATGAGCTGGAAATGTGCATTTGCAGCCCAGAAACCCAACCACATCCTGGGCTGCATTGAAAGAATTGTGACCAGCAGGTCGAGGGAGGTGATTCTGCCCCTATACTCTGCTCTCATGAGACCTCAACTGGAGTACTTTTTTCAGTTCTGGAGGCCTCAGCACAGGAAGGACATGTTAGAGTGATTCCAGAGGAGGATGAGTCCATGATCAGAGGGGTGGAACACCTTCCCTGTGAGGGCAGGCTGAGAGAGCTGGAGTTCTAAGCCTAGAGAAGGGAACACTCTGGGGAGATCTTATATAGAAGCCTTCCAGTACTTAAAGGGGTTCTACAGGAAAGACAGATAGTGGCTCTTCATCAGGGATTGTAGTGATAAGATGAGGGTAATGGTTTTAAGTTGAAAGAGGGAGATTTAGGTTAGATATTGGAAAGCATTTTTTTACTGTGAAGGTGGTGAAGCATTGGAACAGGTTCTCAGATAAGTTGTGGAAGGCCCATCCCTGGAAGCCTTCAAGGCTAGGGTGGATGAGGCTTTGAGCAACCTGATCTACTGGAAGGTGTCTCTGCCCATGGTGTGATGGGTGTGACTATACGATCTTTAAGGTCCTTTTCAACTCAAACCATTGTATGATTCTATCATAAGATCTACCTTCACTCTTTAAATATTTTAGCATTCATTGTCTTACAGAATTAGAAGTAATGCACATGTTTTCTGATCCTTGTTTCACGTTACAAAGAAAAAGATCTACATTTGAATGCATGCATGGAGTTCATACTGACTTCCCTACAACCTAGATTCGTTTCAGCCTGGATATTGTGAACATGTGTTGATTATAAAAAAATGTTTCTATTTAGAATTCACTCAATAATGAAACCTGGTGTAAAATCCTTTGTAACTTGGTCCAATAATAAACACACTACATAAAAACCCCACCAGTACTTTCTTTAGACTAATAAAATCAGGCATGTTTTATATATAGTAATACCCTGAATAGATATGAAAGATCTGTGTTTTCTATACATGTGTAACTAGAACCTATTGTCTAACAGAGAACATAAATAATTCTGCCTTTCAAAACTTGAGTGACTCCTTCAATATGACAAAAATACCTCCCAGAATTGATATAAAATGATGTCTTACTTTTTTGTTTTAGATAGGTAATTGCCTTTACTAAATAACTGAAAAGGTTCCAAGTAGATGTTTATTACAGGAGAAAAATAATGGCCTGCTTTGACATGTCCTAAACACTGGGGCTATATGACACTTCTGATAAGAACAATCAGCTAAAGTACCACTTCCGTGGTTGGATTCCTATTTAATTACAATTGATTTTGACATAAATGAGCAGAGGTAAACAAATACATCTACACACATGCTCATTTTTATTAAACAGAGCTGTCTCCAATCTGAGTATTTATATTGGTTTGTCTGTTGAAAGGCTCCTTTGAGTTAGGCAAAGCAATTATGTAGCTCAGATTAGCAAAATGACTGGCAGTAAAATGAGAATGGACTGCCACTTTTTTAAACCTATTGGATCTAGTGGTCTTTTCCTGATAAGGGGAAGTTTAGACTGGATATTAGGAATAAAATTCTTCAGTTAAAGGGTTGTCAAGCATCGGAACAGGCTCCCCAGGGAAGTGGTTAAGTAACCATCAATAAAGGTATTTAAAAGATGTGTAGATGTGGAGCTTAGGGACATGGTTTAGTGGTGGACTTGGCAGTGCTTACTTTACAGTTGCACTTGATGATCTTAAAAGTCTTGTCCAACCTAAATGATTCTATGATTCTGTGATTCTATATTATAACTACAGGATTCTGAGTTCTATGATCCTTACATGGAATTTCCCCATCGTTGGTTTCGGGGATTTTGTTTAGGGTTTTTTGTTTCCTTGTTTGTTTTTGTGGACACAGGATAAAGAGAATATATATTTAATATTGACATGGCACAAAACACTTCAAAAGCAACAAAAAACCTGGTAGTCCTACGAATTTACTTTAGTCCACATTTGCCCCAAACCATAAATATTGGAGGAATGTTGCCGTATAACACGTAGCATGACAGAACATTTAACATTTGCATACGGAATTATGCTCAAAATCCATGTTTATGATTTAATGGGAATCACACATTTTTATTTAAAGGCAGCGTAAGAGCAAAATAAAGTTTTATTACCTGAAAATTTTCCATCCTCACAGCGGGCTGGTCCACAGATCCCAACAATGGGTCTTTGGCCTCTGCCTTGCTGTTCTGAAGGCAAATCAGACCTGTGAGTCACAGACAGGGATAGGCTCTGCTTCCAAAATTCACAACAGTATCAAAATTTCCACACAGAAAAACAACTTCTCTCTGTGGCCCAAGCACAGCTTATAGCCCTTGAAATTTTAACTGTGCTTCTCAAACGTGCAAACACAAAATTTTATAATTGGCAGAAAATGTCAGATTAAAAAAAACAAGTGTCTCATTTCTTGCTGTCAGAGGGAGTAGAGGCTGGGAATGGACACCCAGTTTTGGTTTCCAAATTTGCCCATAAGTCAGGCTGGTACCTACTCTAATTTGCAGAAAAAAAGACCATACAATAGTCATAAAAAGAAATTTTGGCCTCTTCCCCATCCCACCATAAAACACTTCCTAACCCAGGGCTGCAGGGTGATAACGTACAAGGGCTAGTTATGCCAGCCCTGCACTTAGCTGAGAAGCTTCAGGAGAACTTTAATGTGACATACTTCTAGTTTAAAACAGTAAAATTTTGTAGCCCAAAAGCTGTTTCCTGAAAAGGAAGACAAACAAAACTGCAGTAATTAACAGAAGAGAACAGACTTATGGATCTGTTAGAAAAGAACCTTTTTAATATAACATATTTTCCTACTCTTAATAAAGGCAGTTCTGTAGATTTTACACTGGGATTGTTTCAGTAGTGACACCTAAAAATTCAACAAGTCAAATCTTAACTATAACATAATTTATGTAATTATTTTCAGAATTTGCATGATATTCACATTCTTTTTTACTAACTTTATTGAGACCTAATCATAATTGCAATATCCATAATTTTAATTTCTATCTTGTAATATTTAGTAAATTAACACTGTATATTGTAATGTGGCAATGTTTAGGAATTCAGTCATTAACCAGGCCCATTGTGCAGCATGCTACACAAATGTTAACAGACAGTATAGTTAGAGTCAAGAGGTAACAAGTGATTATGATTAACTAAAACAATAAATGGGAGGAAAGACAGCATTAATGAAAATATAAACATGCTGTTGACATTTCCTGAAAATGCCAATATAAAAACTCCATAATTTAAAGAAGTTATCCCCATCTGTCAGACTGTCAAGCCACCGACCATTAGCTATGTATTACACCACTGAGCCTTCCTCAGTGGTTGCCAATTATCTCAGTATACAAATCCTTAATTAGAATGCACCAAGATTTTTGCTTTGTAATCTTGTCTCAAATTTGGATACGACAACTTGTTTACAGACATTGACTGATGAGGCTACCACTGAGGAGAGAGACATGACAAGCTTCTGAAGAATTCTGTTTCTATATAATTTTGATATCTCTGTTTATATCCTGTTTACAGGTAGTCTCTTTTGAATGCATGTCTGGCAGGTTCTGTGTAGGAGCATGATTTTGTCCAAAAGAGAATCAATGCAGTAAATTTTTTCAAATGTTATGTTTTCTTTTACAAAGTCTCACAATAAAAAATATCTAAAGGTTATGTGGATGTTGAACCATTAAAAATCTGGCCACTTTGGCAAAAGAGTGATTTCTTCCACATTCCTACCAGCATGCCTGGATTGACATTCAAAATATCCTTTACCAAACATAATAAGACCATGTCTGGTTTATATTGATAGATATAAATGTCCACTAGGTATTATACTCTGCTTCAAAAGTTGATGCCATATATAGGTCATATGCTTTTGACCTTATGGAAGGAACAATGCATCTGACAGAGCAGAAGGAAGAACACTTTTCATGATGCTGCTCTCAGAAAAACCTTTAAGTTGTCCAGGCATCTTAAGGAACACTTACTTGGACATAGAGATACAGAAATATCTCCTAGGAAAAAAGAAATGATTGAAGATTTTCATATGGAGTCTCCACTATGCTATGATAAGTAGCATATTCATTATTGTTTGATTAGATGGTGCCCTAGACTATTGTTTAATAGGTTGCTAGTGTTGTGTTTTATTACCACCTTCAAAAGAGATTTGCAGAATGGTATTACCCTTGCACCGATTTATCAAGCACCCACTATCTCTTAGGAATCTGAGTTTCATAACGCTATCCTACTTAGCTTTCTGGCTGGAAAGTGTTCCAATTACATCAATTAGAAAGAATAATTAAGGATGCCCTTTTGAATTCTGACTCTCTCTATACAATTAGTTTGACTAAAGAATTGTACATGTAAACAGATTATATACCATATTTTCTTGTTCTCCATGAAATGCAAATGAATTGCTGAAAGACACGGAAGATGACTAAGGAATATTCATAGCTTTCTTTCCTCAGATCCTTGATCAAGAACCTTAAGTTCCAGATCGTATGTTTATATTTCAGAGATCGAGGAGATTATAGATATTAACAACTCCAATACAGAAAATCTCTCCAGCTGAGCTGCTCAACTGAGAGACACTTTTTTACTTGTCAACTTTGCATTTGTTATAGCTTCAGCTTTTGCATTGATGCCAGACTATTGTGATGTGACAAAGTGTATCTTACAGAAAATTTGACAATTTGAGAACTATATCCAAATATGTTGTCATTATGTTTTCATTGTTTTCACTAATGTCTTCATTTCTCAAGCTTGATAACTTTTAGAAGCTCTTTTTATGTTCTCTACTAACCCCTCATCTTAGCCATGTTCTTAGAAAAAAAAGTGCATTTTAGCCCTGCAGATAAACTTAAAGGCTAGTTACAAAATCACCACCAAGTAAGATGCAGTCAGGGTAATTTTTCCTGACTGTGCCTTCAGCTGACTTATCTGAGCACCCTACAAAGGAAATCCGATAGAGAGACATTAGATAAGTTAAACACTTCTGGCAAAGCAAGTAAAAGATGCAGCTGCTACCTTTAAAGCTGCTGAGGGATTCAGAATATGTCAGCCAGCGTAAAGCTATTGATTCCCTTTAAGAAAATCCTTGCACTGTAGAGATGATGAAGATATTATACACCTAGAAATGGGGCAGACATGCCATAAAATGCAATGAAACTTATTCATGGATCATGATCAACTTTCTGAGGGTATTTAGAGACTCTTTTTGTTTATTGGAAGTTATTATTTTTACTTTATTTATGGTTTCATGTATGTTTTCCACCATGACTTGATTTTAATATATACTCCTCCTTTCAGTCTGTTTGTTTTTTGTAAAGAAAAGGAAAGAGACCTGTCTAGTTATTATTGGCCTGAATTGTTACTATGATATACAATCAGATGCAGACAAAAACGACCCCAGATATCCACTGTATGTTTTTTTAAAAACAGTCTCTGGGATTCCTAATAAATTTTTTTTTTTTTTTTTTAAGAAAAAGAATTTCTTTAATTCCCAAGAAGGCAGAAATTGTGCGTGAATTACCATATCTGAAAGCAGTCTGACCTTGAACAAATTCTGTAAGGAATTAAGGTAAAGAAAAATTGTGTTATTGAAAAAAAATTTTTTTTCAAATCCACTTGTTACAGCACATGCATAGTATGTATCCCACTTCTAAGGTATATAAGAAACGGTTCAGCAGAGCTCTAAAGTTATTTATAAGCTCTCAAGCGACTCTCTGCAGTTCTGGCTGAAGATGGATACAAAGCAGCTAATTTGCTACCACCAAGGGAAAATGTTATAACATAAAAACATTCCCTCCCTTAGCTTCAAAACTGTTGAGTGTCTAGGGAGCCCAACTATTTGTAGAGTTGATACTACGCATATGCTTCCTCTGTAACCGTTACATGCATACATCTGGCATCTGTCTCTGTGTTAAGCAGACTTAATTGTCCCTAGTATTGCTGTATAAAAAAACCCTCTAACCTAGATGGTTAATGCAAAATAAATAAATGAAAGGATATATGTAATTTGGTAGAATTATTTTTCATTATTGGCAACATCTGTAAAGACATCTCCACTATGTCTATCAGAAAAAAGAAAATAAATCTTTGCCTTCTGAATGACTTTAAACAGAGATTATATAATATTCTTAGCATAACATTCAGCACTTTCTACAACCTCTTAACTAAACAGGGTTGTTTTAGTTGGAAATCTTTTTTCCATTTATTTATCCTTTTATTTTTTCCTTTCTTGATTGTTCATCCTCCCTCTTTTATCCACATCATACTTCAGAGCACTTAATCATTTGCCAGACATTGCTGGACTGATTCTGAAGGTACATCTCTTTTTTTTTCCGGTGATATTTGGGGGACCCTACATGTTAGTACATTATTCAGCTCACTGTTGCCAGAAAAAAACAAGGCTGAGGCAAAGCACTTGAGTTCAGATTTCAATATATTTGAAAAGATCAAAGAGCATGGAAAATTCTGTTCTTTGGTTACGCAGGACACACAGAACAGCAATACTCTAAAAGACAGAGGTAGCTGCATAGAAATAATACTAAACTGAAGGTCTTTTGAAGTTATTTTAATCTTTGTGCCACTGTTCATGTCACATTGCCCACCGCCCACCCCCCCCAAATATGCTTCTAATTGGGAAAACACAGAGAAATGACTTCCTGTAAAGTAAAAAAAAAAAAAAAATGCTGGTGTTTTAATATCTGACATCATTCACAACAGCAAAAATTAAATATGCTCAAGATGCTTTTTATTATTTCTCTGAGTAAGGCTGTAAAGTATGGTCTTTCTTAGTGCAATTGTAACTATATAACAATTCAGAGAAAAGGTATTCATACAGCAGAGGTCTTCTGAAGACCCTGATTTACTCCTACTATGTACATTAAATCCTAGCAAGCTGTGACAGGACAGACTTTTCAACCTGTTTAAGCTTTACTATTCTGCAACAGGGAAGCAAACCAGAGAGAGTTTCCATCTATTCTGCTGTTTAAGGGAGAGTTCTTGTCAATCAAAGGAATGAAAAAAAAAAAGCCTCACAGGTAGTAAACTCAGATGCTGAACATTAGTTTTGTCAGATGCCTAACAGCAGCTATAAGAGAGAGAATAACCTCATTCAAGAAACAAAGATAGCCCCATAATCCAATTTCTAGCAATTTAAATTAAACTAGAATTCTTATGCTGTCTCTAAAGGCAATAGAGAATAGATTAAAAAAGCCATCATCTAAAAACATCTATAATACTTCCCAGATAGGCCTACCTATCTTAGGATCATAGAGGCATAGGATAAAACTAAACCATCTCCACTGAATGTACATGGAGTTCGTGTCCTGAAGTTATCCTATGCTAGATATATATACCCATCAGTCTGGATTGTCCTATTAGCTGTCTTAAGCTTTTCAGCACTCAAAAATTGTCAGCTTTCAGTCTAAGGGCCAAATATTCCTTATTTGAATGTAGATGGGATTTAGGTATGTAACTCAGCAACACGACTTCTCTTTTCCAAGATGTATTCCTAACACACATTGTCCTCATATTGGTAGGAAAACTGTCTCCTTGCAAACTAATGACCTAGTGATTACATGCACTTCAGGAATTTCCACAGAATATTTACTCAGTATCTATTCAAATTAAGATTCCTGGTATTTTCCATTGAGATATTTTCTTGCAGATTAAAGCAAATTTCCTGTGTTACCAAGCCACTACTTTTTTTTTTTTTTACATAGTTAAAATTTGTGTCTAAGTGCTTCATTTTGAATACCTGAAGGAATGCATTGGGATCTGCTGCTCTTAACTGAGGGAAATTGTAACTGATGTACTCCCTTTTTGCAGCTGCAGCTCTGGCTCCAACTAAGTTCTAATCAGAATCATAGCAGGGACTAACTTTGTTGATGCATAGATAATGCCACCTTTATACACGTAAGATGTTTGACATGGTGTGAAGTGCCCATTATTTTATTTTATTTTATTTTATTTTATTTTATTTTATTTTATTTTATTTTATTTTATTTTATTTTGTTTTATTTTATTTTATTTTCGGAAATTTAGCAAAAGAAATCTGCTGACCAACTATATTTTGTCTACAGAGCAAGTTGGCACATTAGTTATGATGAGGGCACCACCCTAGCTCCTGTTGGAATTTCAGGTCTGAGGTGGATGAGAGCCAGAATCCTTCTTGCCAACTCTTCTGTCCAACCATACGTTGTTTTTGTAGCCCAGACTGTTGGCTCAGCAGAGTACTGAATACCTTACAAAGATGCTAAATCCCCATTTTCCCTTTCATGTGAAGCTCTCCTACAGATCTCCTACAATTTTTACCAAAGCATATGTTTAGCTTTTGTTTAATAAGGAAAATAAAAGTTAGGAAGCTTCATGAATCATAGTCCATATTTGTGTACAAGATTTTCATGCCTACCTGTCTGTCCTGAGAATGCAAAATTGTTAGCCTTGGATTTTAGAGTTGGACTTTAAGTTATTTGAGATTCCCAGAAGTAAATCATAGTATGTCACTTCTCTCCTTTCGAAGGACAAAATAAAATTTATTGATATAGAGTAACATAGAATTCCCACCAGTCACTGTCTCCATTCTCAAAAATAATTCTGATCTCAAAACTCATGCATTAAAGATTAAGTAGGATTGAGCTCTTCCATTCATTAATTCCATGGCTTTCAACATCAACCAGAATATTCCTCCTTTAAATAATTTCTCAGTTTAAATACACAACGTGCTTTTTGATTCAACAACGTTAAATTGGTATTTCTCAGAGAGTCAAACTGGGCTGATAAACATGATGACATGGATAAATACATCTAAAATTCATGTATTCCTTCTAGAAAAACTGTAATTCTGTACAGAAAGTCAATGATAATCTGCCTATTAAAGCCAACTCTTTTTAAGTAGTACGCAGCATTTTCTTGTTAGGATTTTTTCTCTGTCTTCTTTGCTATCTGATTTCTTCAGGGACATGCATCTATTTACCACACTAAATCCTGTTGTTCATCTTTTATATTTAACATATTCTTCGCTCATTTCCTAGAGGCAGAAAAACAGAACTGCCATTATTGTTAGCATTCTCCAAAGACACAGTCAATGACGATCCAGCTAATCCACTCCTACTTATTATTCAGCAATCAGTGTTTGCCAATAGGATTTGGGAATCCCAAATGAGAGTGTTTAAAGAGAAGGGTTAAATTCCACTTGTTTAATGACGTTTTTTGTTCTTGGGATCATTCATCGTATTCATGGAATCGATTCCATGGAGGGTCCTAAGGCTGTCAATTAAATTAAATTAAAGTAGATGGACAGTCAACCATGTGAATGATATCACTGTCATGATGTGAAGTAACTTTATTAATGGTAAAAATCCATGTTGGTACAGACACTTCTTTTAATCGGCTCCAAAGGCACACATATTCCTTGCAGAAATCTACATTTGGGAGGTATCACCTCTAGAGCTAAGCTCCCTGAGAAGCGATCATATTAAGAGAAATCTGCAGGGGTGTTTTATTTAATATTAAAGTGAATTTATCAGCTACTCCCAACTTTTTGAGAGACTAATTGAATTATCAAAGGTTGCAATGGGGAATGGAAAGCCTTCTGAGAACAGATCTGTAATATAGATAAAATCCTTAACACATGCCATGTGATTATCTTAAAATGTAGCAGCAGCCTGGGTGCTAAAACACACCCGAATTCAAGAATTTTTTCTACCTATCTAAAGTCTTTACTTATTTACAAAAAAATATGAGAAATGTTAAGTATTTAGGATAGGAAGAAGAAAAACCGTATTTAAAAATATCTTATTTACTCTATGTACTTTTTCAATGCTTTCAGGTATGCTTGGTGTTCACTACGGTAAGTTGTATACATTTTTTTGTTCAACTGTTTACAGTACACATTTTAATCTTCCATTTTTTAGAGGCTTTCAGAAAGAATACACTGTCTCCCTCATTTTCTGTGGGATCACACATGACTAAAATTAAACATTAATGCATTGTCTTCCTGAACTAGGGCATATAATAGTGATGCTTACACAGAAAGGCTGTTATTAATGTAGACATTAATTTCATCTGTGAAAATTCAACCTTGCCCAGAATTTTGCAAGGTAATTACTTAACTTTTTTTCTCCTTTTTTTTTAAAAAAGAAATTGTATCTCTTTGATGTACATGTAGGTTTGGAATTGCAAAATCGTTCATGACAAAAGAAGCTACTAGGTTAGGGTAGGTGAGCCTGGTAAAGTTACAGGACATAGACAATTTATTTTATTCCACTGACTCTTTGTCAGAGATCACCATCCTATACATACATAAACATGGATTTTCAATAGGATATTGTTGAATGTATATTATAGAGACAATGTTGCGTCTACAACACATACTTTTTCATAGGTTTATCACACAAATCAGTGAAAAATACTTAATTACCTAACTAATAATTATAGAAGTAATTATAAAATACAAAAAAGATGTTAAAATTGAAAGTACAAGAGTAAAGCTCACAAGACTTGTGTCAGAACAAAAGATGCATGACTAGATTTGACCCTGTAAACTTCCTATGCTGCAATCAAGTACAGTGGCAACAAGCTGGGAGTATTCACTGCATGAAGAGGTGAAAAGAGGTGATTGTAAGAAGTGTGAAGACAATTCTATATCCATAATGCATTCATAACAGAGCGCAAGGACATCTGTTAAAAAGCTTTCTCTTAATAAGCAGCTTTACAGGTACTTTACAGGTAAAGAATCACAAACAGAGGACAATTTAAGAAGATACTATAGGGAATTAGAAAGGATATGTATTATAATTTTATTCTAGCATAGTAGTATATCATGTCTCCTGAATGCAACTGGTGATGATTGTATGTAATAAATAATTATACCAAGAACAACCTGCTTATGTCACATGCACAGATCTGTAGCATCCTCAAAACATGTTGGTGCTGTTTACATTTTCCCTCTCACGGAGACCTCCCAGAGGCATGCAGAATCCATCGCTCAGTGAAGAAATTTTGTGAGCAGATCAGAAAAAAGCTGAGGAGATATTGGTTGTCTCTTATTCTGCTTAAAGAATATGAGAAGGGAAAGAAAAAGACAATTCTCCCCCTGCATTAAATATGTGTATATTCTTTCAGTATTTGCAAATCAAGTGTCTTGCCAGCCTCTTAAGAACCCCAGAAGTCAGATAGCTTGTCTCTGATTCTTGAAGTGTCATTTCACTGACAATTTCATCTTCTGACTTTCCATCTGTCACCAAAACAAAATTAAACTTTTTCAAAACTCTGAATAGTTTTGCATATCTGTTGGTCTTCTGTCATCTTTGTTGCACTAATCTTCCTGGTTATGACAGTTTCGTCCTCCTTGAGCTTCTCCATAGTGTTGTTAGTCTCCCTGTGCTTAACTCTGTTCATTAGAATTATCTCTGTTGTGTTACTGACAAAGATAACATGCTAACACAATGCTAATGCATTGCTCTATGAGCAACAGAACTAACTAAAACTTATTTTCTGCAATTTTTGTACTATTATTGACTAAAGACTGTGACTTAAAAGGCACAGTCTGCTTGAAGCTTTCTGAGTAATGAAGACATTATCAATGACTTCTGTCAAGAGTCTTCAGTGTCTAATAACCTATGACACCATTTTTTTCCACTTGTATTGGGCACTTATATAACCTATTTCAGCTGTCTGTAGCCACAAAATACGTGGAACTTATTTTTGAGGCCTGTGTTGTTGCATAGATACCAGTTCAGATGTTACGAGTAATTATGGAAACAAGCAGACACAGATTGTAATTTCATGGGCTTATTTCTAAAAAAACCCTGCAAATGTGTATAAACATTAAACTCATTTCCCATAATTTTTGTTGAAAGACTCATCTCCCTTCATAGGATTTTTTTTTTTCCTTGAATATCTTTAAGGCACCAAGGTGATCATGACTGCTACAATAGATTTCTTATGGGCTAAGTTTTTCACATATCACTTTCTGGTCAAATCAATGTAAAATATGTTGAAATAACTTCTCATTGAGGAGCAGATTATCCTGATTAAAAAGTTTCACTATTGTGTCCAGATTTATTCTGACATTGAACTAACTTGAACAAGCACTTGCACTTGTCTTGCAGTACTTGTGATGTTCACACATTTACATCTAACTGAGGAATGTATAGGGGACATAGCCCCAGGTTCCGACATTTGCATGCCTCCAAGGAAGGAATCCATATGACAGATAGGTGTCTAACATCCCACTATAGTATATGGAGACCTACTTAAGAGAGCCAACAAAATGTAAACCCTAATGTCGGTATTTACAGTTGAACTGAATCTCGTTGATAATTAACTGTACAAATGTGGACCAAAATCACACTCCAAATGTCTAAATACAGATGTAGGCTACCATCTTTAGGCAGAAATATTTGAAAATACTTGATTCCCTAAACTAAATATAGCATTATTTGTCTTCTGTAACAAGACAGTTTGTACAGAATCTTGGCAGTGATTACAAGCAGAGTTGCAGAACTGACATCTAATTGGATTCTTTTTGTTTCTGTGTTAGGAAAGGCCTGTTTTGATTAATCAGTCTCACTACAAAAATGTGCTGTTTCTTTCACAGCGGTTTTCAAGAAAGCTGTTTCAAAATTTCTTGGAAGACACATTCCAGCTTGTTGTGTCCAGCTGTGTTACATCACAAACCAACATGCTCACACATGATTGATGAAAACCGTATCATCCTACACCAGTCAAGAAAAAACTAATTTAACTCACTTAAATTCCTACACCTTCCACAGCTATTATTATTAATATCATTATTTTTAAAAAATCTAGCAGATTATCTTTTTTGCTTTGAGCAAAGGACAAGAAAGGAGAAGTTTCAAGAGATTACGGGATAAATTTAACCATAGGAGGCAAACTTATTTTGATCAGATAAAAATATAAAGATCAGGGGGCAAGAAAAATCTAAGGCAATACTTCAGCTCAAAACTGCTTCTAAATGAGAAATGCAAGTTTAGACTTACCATTCCTCAGCATGCACTATGTTAAAACCCTTCAGCCCACGATAAATATAACTTATTTGAATACAGCTGTAAGTAGCATCAAAGATCATTTCACGCAAGGACGGGAAAAAATCTAGCAAAATTAAGCATGCCATTTTCTATATGAGTAGAAAAAACCTTTCAAAATGGAACACAAATCAATAGGTAATTCTGAAGAATTTAAAGCACAAAAAATGTACACATAGGCAATTAATATATGTTGGAAAACATGCAGAGAGTATATACCTGCTTCTCTCAAAGGCAAGATCCTATTAACAACAAAACAAAGTAATAATAATAATAATAAAAATAAAAGTAAAAATAAAAATAAAAGTAAAAATAAAAATAAAAGTAAAAATAAAAATAAAAATAAACTCAGTGATTATAAAAAACTCTTGACCACCTTTTAAAACTTTCTTTCCTCATGAAGTCACATATCCTTTCAAGACTAACGTGTTTTCCAATGGTTGTGGTTAAACTCAGCTATATTAGATGTGTCTTTGTCTATTTGTTTGATTATTTTTGTTTAAAATTATATTAGACGAAACTCGAAAAATTTAAGATGCACAAGATTTTTATCCCCAGCAAGCTCTAAACTAGAATGCATTTCAGCAAAACATTTTTACTTTAAGATAGCTTTACATGCATTGGTTCTCTTACACAGCAAAAATATGTAACTGTAACCAGTTCTATAATCTAAAGTTAAGATTAATTTTTCTTTGTGGGAAAAATAAATTAGATGATTAATTTTAAAAGATAACTGAAACTGAACTCCTCCTAAGCTCTAACCTACGTTCTTCCACACCTGTAGAATTTTACCCAAAAAAAGAGCTGAAATGAACACAATGGGACTTTTTATCAAATGCACATCTGAAGGATTTCCTTTTAGAAATATAAATGCATATCTGCAGTAATGAACAGGAAAAATACCTTTCATATGTTTGCTTTCATGAGCTATAAACTATTGACAATTATGTGAAAAATTGTATGGTTTTTAATTTTTTTATTATTTGTCTTCTGTTTCTGATCTTGTTTTCCTGTTTGTCTGTACATGTTTCTCTTCCTTTGTTCCTCCTTCAAAATATGTAATAAATTGTTCTTTTGATTCTTTCTTACATACAGTTTTCTGAAGTATCCAGAATTTTTTTCATTGAATAAAAATATCCAGAACTAAAAATAAGCCACAGAATTAATCTCCAAAGATGGAAAAATCCTGAAGGTTTATCATCTTTGGCTATCTTAGGTATAATTTTTTTTTTTTCCTCATGAGGTATGGGATTAATAAACTCTTAAGTGTATCCTGACTGCAGTTACATGACTCTCAGACATGTAGTCAGTCATGTTCACTCACACAGGCAAAAGCAAAAGACAGTTTTCAAGCTTTATATTTTTGGTCAGGCATAGAAATGCTGACAATATGGACAGATCGTAAATGAAAAAGTTTTTTTATTCTCAGCTGAAATCTGTGTCTTGAAGTAAAGCAGGTAATAATAGGACAAGTATTTCATGCTTTAGCAAAAGCTGCTTTTTCAATAAATTTACACTAGGCAGTAGTGAGCTATATTGTGTGATGCTTAGTATACTCTCAAAAAAAAAGTGGGAAGAAATTCTTCTGCCCAGCTCTTAGGTATTAAGTCCATACATCTTTCATGTTGACAGTTCAGCTTCAGGCTATAAAACAGAAGAACCTGTTCTACATCTACTGTTTAAAACAAGAGCAGAGAAACTAAACTTCCATCAATCTACTTTCTTCGTTTTATGGCTTATCCATGGCAAAAACAAATTACAAGAAAGATTTGTTCTGATTCCACCGACAGATCTCTCAACCTACTGGTGCCTGTGAACCATGCTTTCTTATAGAGATTGGTGGTAATGGCACAGTTGCTGTATTAAACATACTATAACACAGATCTACTGCTATTCACTTGCAATTACACAGAGGATATGTAATAAGAATGTATCTAGGAAACATTCATGCACGCACCACACACCTGAAGTAATACGAGTTCACATGGTCATATTTTTCACATCTATATGTCTTCTAAATGGCATACTTTCTTTCATAAGCTCTATCACAATAAAAGCAAATAGAATAAGACAGTGCTACAATTCTGATTATTTTTTTTTGGGGGGGAGGAAATTTCAGTCCAAATCCTTTGAATACAAAATGCATACAAATACGAGGTTTCTTCATGAAATTACTTGTAAGCTCTTCAAAAAACAAGTCTATCCCGTTCTGAGTTGTGAGTTTTTAAGCTGCAACTATTTAAAAAACAAACCCCACACAGCTTTATAATCTCGCATATAAAGTTTGGATCACAAGAGAAGACAGCTAGCAGATGAAGTGTTTGCTCACCTGAAAGAAGTAGTTCAACAGACTGAAGTCTACTTGTGATGGTATGTAGGGTGAGGATAGCAAAGGAAAGCAAAGTCGGGAATGCTTGAAAAATAAAATATTTTAAGTTAACAAGAAGAAAATTAAAACATTGGGGAAAGGATTCATTTTCCATCTGAATCTCTTTCTCAGAATGGTCTCTGATTTTATCTTAAACTTGTCAACATCCATCTCTGAAAAAGTTGGCAGCAATTGTATTATAGCGCATAATCCTGCTAAGGGCCACTGCAGAGAATATACAGGAATAACTCCCATTGAGGTAAAGAGTTTACTTAAGCAGTGTACAGTGGAGTGGTGATGCATATGGTTTAGTCTAAAAATTCTGCATGTAGTTTCAGCCCCCTTTTTTGGGTAGTTATATCATGACAGCAATTTCATAATGCTTTCAAGCCCATTGCCAGAAAATATCAACTAAATCGAAAAAAAGAGACATTCTTAAAAAAACAATAGTTCAATTTTCTTTAAAGCATGATGCAAGTGTGATAAAGGGAAGCAGAAAAACACGAGTATTGTTTAGTGGCAATCATACCATAAAGATGGTGAAAAATATATCTTCTATGGATTATTTGGATATTTGCAAAGCATGAAAAAAACCAGCTAACTACATAAGTTATCAACAGCTTCCCATGCAAAGAGCTTATAAGGTTCCTGACCTGGTATCATATTCATTTAATCTAATTTATGAAACTGCTTGAGGAAATATTCAGATGCTTTCTGAAAGACTGACTTGGGGATTATTTGAGCTGTATAATTGTTAAGCTGATCAGGCTTTAAAAGAAACAGTTTGTTTTACGTTAATCTTACAGAAATGGGCAATGAATTTGAGAAATAGATTGCTGTCTAAAAGTCTTGCCAAAAAATGTCTAGCTGAGAACAACCACAACTACTTTTTTTTTGAAAGTCTCATTTTCTCATTTTAAATCTTTATTCAACATCTGTTCTTTCCTCCCTCCTCTCTAACATAATTATGTAGAAATCCAGCATAAAACAGGTTGAGCAGTTAATAACAGGCAGCTTAAACATTTATTCACATGAATGCCCTGCAGATGCTTCCTTCTTTTTCTTTTTTTTTTCTTTGCCTTCTCATTCAATTTGTATATGTTTCTGTATGATTCCTGGTTTTTAAGTACACTCTCACAACATATGGAGGCACCTGAAAATAAGTCTGGGAAATGCACAAGTTCATAAGGTTCTTATTGTGATAGGTTTAAAGGGAGAGAGTAAAATTCAGAATTTTTCCATTTAAGATAGAAGGAAATTGGTTGACATAGTCTCCCACTACATTCACTCCAGAGAGATTTCCAGAGCTTTTAAAGACATTCTGTAGAAAGGTTGACAGTGTTTCGGTAAATATATATGTTTTGTATGGAATAGGTCCACTTCACTTTTCTGTATTCCATACCAACCCATCACACCCCTCAAAAGTAATCGTGGCTCTATGATAAATACACCTTATTTTGCAATACTTCATTTCAGTAATTATCACTTGACCTTTAGCCTAAAAGGGATAGAAAAATGCTATACTGATAGGTGTTCAAAAGGTCCACTAGGAGATCCTCCATGAAGAAACAGGCACAAGATGCTGGTTTCCCCTGAATTCCCAGAGAGCTCATAGATTAAGATAAATAAAGGATCCTAATTCATATGGAAAAAAATGTTCAAAGTCATTAGGATTAACAGAGAAAAAAATACTGAAAGTCTAGTAAATCTTTACCTAGTTCACATCAGAAAAAAAAGGATAAAAATTTCAAAAGATAAAACTATGCAGAAATAGAAAGGATTACATTTTTGTGATATATGTAAACAAAATTCACTGTAGGTGTAGCTGAATGAACAACCTGTTGTAATTAGAGGATTCTGTATGTAGGTTTGCATATATACCTTAACTGTGATTATAACATGAATGCTAAACTGGTTTAAAAAAGCAGAATCCAAACAAGCCTGATAATGTTAAGATGGTTTATAAAAGAAGAATCCAAACAAGCCTGATAAGGGTGAACAATTTCTGCATAGAATTAGTCATGTATAAACTGAATAATCTTTTTTTTTTTTTCATATCGTCATTGGTTTATTTTTATATTCTTGGTATTTGAGGCAACTGTTATATATGTTCAGTATTTTCTGGTAGACTTTTGTAAGAATAATGTATTTGAATATTTTTACAGCCATCCTGTTGCGTGGAATTTTTACATTTATTTGGAGTTTCACTTACATATTTATTATATTATATTTGGATGAGATGCAACCTTTTATTAATGAGGCACCACATAATCTGATGGCTCCTGCTGGAGAAAAATATTTTCTGTTTCGATTTGTCTCACAAGAGCTATTAAATAGCTAAAAATTAGCACAGAAGACACACGTAAATTTCTAATTTATCTATAAAACTTTCGTTCTTTAAGAGCGACACAAAACTGCAGCTTCTAATCTGTTGGTTTTAAAGTAAAAGAAATTATGCCAGTACTGTAATAAAGTAAGTTTGACACAGATGAATAAAATGTTTCTTAAAAGAATATGAATGTAAAAAAAATCTGAAAGATTAATATCATTTTTTCGAGAAAAATACATGTAGGGTAGTTATGGGTTATGAGATTATTTAATTTCCATCTGTTCTTCTGAAAGATGTCTAGTTTCTAGGCAGAAAGTTAAAAATACTTTTCAAGTTAAAAAAAAATAAAAACCTAACACAACCAAACTCCAATTTCAAATCCCCTTTTGTGAAAAGGTAATAAAAAAACATTTGATTTTTTATACAGTATCTAACACTGCTTTAATAATGAAAGATTACATGGATAGCTTTTGTAATGTGCCCAGTGAAGCTAGCCATAAATATGTGCATATGTAACAGAAAAGTTCTTTTGTAATGCAAAATGTTACTTTTTGCAAAAATAATATTTCCATGAAGAAGATCTTCAGCAGGACTATTTTTATAGTTTCACTTTTAAATTATCAAAGTTACAGAAAACATTTTTTTTTGCACTCTCTTCACCTGCTCCAAGCAAAGGATTCAATGCAGACGAGGCAATTTGGAAGCAGGCAAGATAGGCCAAAGAACATGAGAAGAAATTGAAAGACACCCTGCATATCCGGCATCTGATGTATCCTGAAATTGCCTTGGAAGTCTGCTTAAATCTACCTGCCACGTAGTGTGTTCTGCCTACTGTGCACTGATGTGTGCTTAGAAAATCAGGTTTCTTGAAACTGATCCAGCCAGACTGCAATTTAAAGGGAAGTTTATCATATTAACCGGGATGGAGAGGGCTGAGGGGACTAAAAAAGAAAAAAAAAAAAAGAAAGAAAAGTTTACAACAGAATAAAAAAGCATCTTCAATACAAATAGCTCTTTTATATAGGATTGATTTGACTGTGTTATGGTTTGTGGTCGTTTTTGGGGATGAGGGGAGTGGGGGGACTAAAAAAGAAGAAAGAAAAGATTACAACAGAGTATAAAAAGGTTCTTCAATACAAATGCAAAAAGCTCTTTTATATAGGATTGATTTGACCGTGTTATAGTTTGTGGTAGATTTTCTGCACACTCATAGTTTGTATGAAAAAAGTAATGCTATAATGTATTTTTGCACTGCAAATTTCGTTCTCCTCATTTACCTTCACATAACCTCTTCCAAGCATCATACAGCTTTCTTCAGTTACAGGATTTCCTGGCAGGAAACTTACTAAGTAGAGTTCTATTGCAAGTTACTACAATTACTTAATTTCCAGTTTTATGATACTGGGCCTACAGCTTAGTATGCAGATCTAACAAACATGCATAATTATATTTTCTTGAAATGACAAATATCTCCAGAATAATGACTTCAAGACATCACAAGGACATGACTTCATGAAATAAGGAGGAGTAATACATGTCCACTTCTTAAAGTTCATGTTTTTTTTTTGCATGCATGTTAGGGTAATTCTGGGGAACGAATTTTATGCAAAAGATTCCAGTATTATTCTTGCCTTCTTGCCTGAGCCATTTCATTACAAATCATCTTGCCCTGACCTGTGTCAAGGCAGAGGATACTAGCCTGTGAAAGTCTCAGGTGGACCACAGTTCTTATGCATGTGATCAAATGCTCCTCAACTACCAGAAAGAAAAAAAACACATTTATCTTGATTTAGGGGAGGGGGCGGGGGGGGGGGGGGGAACAAATGATGGCTATCTAGGAAATTTCATAGTCCATGTCAGAAAAAAAAAGTAGTTGCTAGCCAGGCTAAGACAGAGCAAATCTTTATATCCAAGTCTTAGCCACTGACAGTCTATCCTTCAGATAACCTCTTTCATCAACACTAGAGATTTCCTTTGGGATTTTTGGCCGAGTAAGAAATCCTTTTGATTTATTTTCTTCAGCATTTACCAAGCCTGTCATATCTCACCTCAAATCACCGAAGTGATGAACTCCATAATCAATCCAATGCCTATAGTATATAGCTGAATTATAGTCAATGATCTAAGTAACCACAAAGAACTTTTGTTAAAAACATGGTTCAGATTCAGACTTCCTAGACTACTGAATATATTTCAGCTATAAGCACAAGCTATGTATCTATCAAAATTCCCAAAATTCAATATAGCTATTGACCAAAAAAGAGGAACTCACTCTGATAAAATAGTGATAAAGAATTCTGAATTGCACCCTTTGGAGCTTAGGAGAACAAACAATGATAAGTGAAGGTGGCTGATACTGATCCTAACTAGAACAGACAGTCAAATAAATATCTTTTTCTTTCTTTGCAAAAAAAAGTATTCTAATAAATGCTAACAGATTCACCAACTATGACAAAATGACATTCACCATCCAATCATCTAAATCTTGAGCAAGCTCAGAAAGACATTAAATAACAAAAAAAATCTAAGTTTAATATTCTTGAATATTCAATCTGAACTTGGGTCATGGCATAGACTTGACAGTACACTGGTGGTTGATCTAAAGAGAAAGATAAGATGTCATTATTCTTATACTCCTATATCTCTGTATTATTTAAGATTGCCAACCATGAGATCGGTCTAGTTTGTTTGATCAACGGAGAATGTGCTGTACATTTTTTTCAGAAATGAGCAATAATAGAACCTATCCTCCAGAACTAAGACCTGCACTTGTGAAAAGTATAATTATCAGTGCACTTTCAGGTCCTGACTATATATCATGATTAGATGATGTATCATATACATTAGGTGATTTAATTACCCAAGATAACACAGGGCTAAACACAGCATTGCTTAAATATTTAAATTAAGAAGTTGGCCTGTTTATGGTCTCTGTGTACTGCATGGAAAAACAGAGGTTATTTCAAAGGAAAATTCAGGTTAAAACCCTAAGAAATGGAGATTAAAAATCTTTTAGAGTAGTCTCTTGCTCTTGTTTGGCTAACAAAAGTAAGAAATATGTGTCAGTAACCTCATGAAATTAAACAAGGCCAAGTACAAGGTCTGGAAAATTAACATACTGAGAATAACCCTTCAGAGAATGATCTGCAGATACTGGTAGATGAAACATCAGCCATAAACTGGCAATATGTGCTTGCAGTTCAGAAAGATTACTTGGACTTTGTCGAAAGAAGTGTGGCCAGCAGGTCGAGGGACGTGATTTTCCACTCTACTCTGCTTACATGAAAACCCACCTAGAGTACTGTGCCCAGCACAAGGCAGATATGGACCTGTTAGAAAGGGTCTAAAGGAGGGCTACACAAATGGTCAGAGGTCTGGAGCACCTCTCCTATGAGGAAAGGATGAGAGAGATGGGGTTTTCAGCCTGGAGAAAAAAAAATTCTGGGGAGACCTTACTAAAGCCCACCTATATATATATGAGGCTTATTTGAAAGATGGAGAGAGACTTTTACCAGGGCCTGTAGTGACAGGACAAGGGGCAACAGTTTTAAACTGAAAGAGGGTAGATTTAGAGTAGATACTAGTAAGAATATTTTTATGATCAGAGTGGTGAGTCCCTGCCCATGGTATGAGGGCTGGACTAGATGAAAAGGTCCCTTCTAACCCAAACCACTCTATGCTTATACAAATCATGTATCTTAATTTTTGTGTTCTTTGTTAGTATGAAGTTGTCACAAAAGACAACAAATAAAAAATATTTCCCCTTTTTGCTGCTTAACTTCAAAACTGTCTCAGCAAAACAGAAAGTGATCTGCTCTTACTCAGGTCTTCACTTCTCAGATGACATCATATATCTTGATATGACATTTCATAGTACAACCAGAATTTTAACTAACTGGAGTCCTTTGGGACATAGATCAAAAAAAATGTATTAATTTAAAGTTGAGGCACTCAGCTGTTTTCCCCTTCTAGAGACAAAATAAGAGATCTTAAGTCAAGAGCTTAATACACCACTGGGAGGTACTCAGATACTGCTGTGATGAGTATCAACAGAATTAATATGAATACCTAATACATAGTAAAAGAAATGTGGGAAAGGGTTGACTTTCAGAGAACTAACTGCTCTTTTCATGATAACTTGGCAGCATATGTGCAAGATGTGCATATATATTTATAATCCTTTTTTTCCTACTACACAGCGATGATAGTGATCTCCTCTTTTGCGTTATGCCCATTTGACAAGCCTGATTTCTTCAAAAAGAGATACATGACTTTCACTTCCAAATTAAAAATATGGCTTAAAGGTCTGCATGCTTTTCAATTACTACAATTTGCCTGAACAAAAAAAAGAATATTAATTGTAAGCATAAAATAACTAACATGAACAAAACCAGCAACAAACCATCGTGTTGGATGGTAGCATGCTGGAATAAGTGAAACATAAAGATTAATATAGTAAAGCTATAAAGTGAGGTGAATCACACAGTGTAGTTACTATTACACTTTTTTTCCTGTTGGACTCCTCACTTTCCCAATGCAGAGAGCACAATTATTCAAATGTGAAAACTCTTTATAATATTATAATATTTTTCTTGCTCATGTATTCCAGTTATTTAGTCTGGGTGTCTAGGATGATCATGTAATTCCCTCCCAATGTATTGCCGTAGTCTATAGAGAACTGCTAAGAAGCTGCACTCTTAGACTTCTAAAAAAAAGGAAATTATATAGCTGTAAAAAGGACAAATCAGTACACAATATTACATTAGAAACAATGTCTCTGATCAGAGGGAGTCAAACTAGTAGAATGAGGTTATCCAGAATAAAAGAATAAGTAAAGAAAACTGTGTAGGAAAAAGTGGTGAAAAAAAATGCCTTATGAAAAAAAAAGAAACAAAAAAAAAAGGGTGATCCAAAGGTAAAAGGCTAATTACAAGATCAGAGGTAGAAGAAATGTACCATAATTAAGAGTTAATAAGAGGAAAATTCAAATAGCAAGGTGAAAAACTGTATGTGGCTAATACAAATGATCTAAAATACTAAATAAAAGACGTAGAAAAAATGATAATGCAAGAAAAATATGTAAGAACACAAAAGCTCATGAAACAGAGAGAAAGTTAAAAGTAAAATGCTGAGGGACAAATGTAATGTAATGATTGGATCAAACGAGTGTGGTAGAAGTCACACATGTTACTAAGACTGATTAAGGGCAATAATAGCGATGAAGATGATTGAACTGATTTGCTTTAAAAAGGGAAGTCAGGAACTAAGAACTGTTATCACGGAAATTAAATATAATTCAGAAAAAGAACAATCTGAATTGCTCAAAAAGGCCACTAATAAGTGTGCAATCTGACTAGATTTATAACTTCCTAATGTGCATTTTACTGCCCATAAACAGTACAAAAAGTATTACACAGAAATGCATGCATAATAATAACAACACAAGTCTAAACCATTCAGCTGTATCACAAATAATAATTATCCGGGACACTAAAAGATCATAGCAAAAGCTAATCTAATAAGTCTTCTATTATCCTTTAATACTTTCAAACTGTGCCGTGAGCTAAACAGTTGTCAAAATTGAGTTCTGTTTACACTGAGCTGAGTATCACTGAAATAAACAGAGATCACTGCTGAGCTCTAATTACAAAAACAAATTGTTCTCTCTGTAATTGAGCTGAAAAGGTTAGTCTCCTTCTCCTCCTGCTCACCCGTTAGGCTTTATGCTTATTGGAGACGCGAAGGCAGATGAAAGATCGTGTGTCATTTGTTGAGCAGATAGGAATTGCAGGAGAGGAGACGTAACAGAAAGACCCCACCAGATAATGCTGATTAGCTGCTGCCTTGCAGGGATGAGGTCACAGAGAGCAGAGTGACTACTTTATACCAGATATTGTATTTCATTTTAACTCAGCTAATAGCATACTCTCCTCTCTCCAAAGTGCAGGGGCAAAAGTGTGGTCTACCAGATAAGTGCAATCCATAGCTCTACTCTTTCTGAAAGTAGGCACAAACTGTAAAGGTTATGCAGGCAGGCACAGGGGAGTTTTCTCTGCTCAAGACTGAAGAACATAAGGACTACCATTCACCACATCCCATACATTGATTACATACGGATTCAGTGACTACACTATTAATAAGCTTACATCAGAAAACTGAGTTAAGATTTCCTGTTATGAAGTATTTCCCATATGAGTGTTCAACATGAACCAAAGTAGAATAGGCCACTAATTATCATGTCCTCTAAGTCTTTATTCATTCCTACTGGGGAAAGACCACATGACGCTCATTTCTAAGAAATAAATTCTTACACTGATCAGCACTTTGATGTCCAGCTCCCCAGTTTCCAGTTCTCTTGTCAATATTTTTCTTCTATCACAATCACAGATTAGTTTGTGTCTGGCACCAGTATAGACATTCATCCCTGAATATAGAATGACTACTGCATACTAACAGCTGTGTTTGCCTGTACCACCAGTTCTCTACACATACGTAATTCATTTCCTGAAAGAAACGTTATTACATTGCAACTAAATATAACACAGCTCCTCAGCAGGTATCACTGTGGTGAGAATAGCCCATCACAGTCAGACTGTAAAAATTTGTTTTACACAAGCCAGTCTCTTCTTGCTCACCGTCAGAGACAATACATTTTGCACTATCACTTATGTTGTTTTCCTTTCTGGTATGATAGTTACAATCTACATTTCTCAGCTTTGTGCCCTAGGAATTAAAACCACCAAAGTACATGGAAAGCAAATACGCTAATAAAAAAGCAGTACCAACCCATCCCATGAAGAGGATCACAGTCGTCTTTGATTTCCAATGTGCTCACAGCTTTATCCAAGACAGTTGTTAAATTACTACTTTAAAATACTGAAAGCCAGCAGGAGAAAAGCTCTCATTTAAGGAATAACTGATATCTAATAAACATACCCTAGCTTGGATTAATATACTGATTCATTATAATTAGTACACAGTTTTGTATCTAGAACTCAAAGAAAAGACTACTGAGAAATTCACTACAATGGCAAAGCATACCATTCTTTGAATGATGAATTACAAAAAAAAACACAAACTAAAAAAATGCAATTATATCTACTTAACTCCCACTTCCTACAAAACTACACCAGATCTAAAAAATTAAGGCTCATTTAAAGCAAATGGAGTGGATCATTAACAGCTTATTGAAGATGTCATTCAAGTGGAGATGTAGGAAGAGTTTAAACACATGTAAGTACTGGCAGCCTTCATGCCTGATTTTTTTCTTATTGGTCTACAAATGGAAAAAAATTGGTCTTGCACCCCTGTTGGAACCAGAAAACCTCTCCAGTGAACATTTCTATTTACAATTTTTTTTTCATAGAACATCTTCTCTCTTACTAGAGTTGTTAAGAAACCTCATGCTCTAGAAGTGGACTGTCTTCTATTTATCTGGGCAAATTAAATTTTAAAGTTTTCTATTAGTACCTTGGGATTTTTAACACATTTAAGTTGGTGCACTGTATCTGTAATTACATTAGGTTTCCAAAACATGGCTGCTATTTACATTCAAATCTTTAATTTTTTTTTTTCTCTCTAGTACAGGTCTGAACTTCTGGTTGGGAAAGGAATTAGTTTTAGTAGCTGTTGAGAATTTGCAAGAAAAAGACATTGTTCTATGATATCCTTCTTATAATTGTCCAGTTTAAGATGGAAGGGCATAAAGTCCGGTCTCAGAACAGAAGTAAAAAATGAAGACAACTCTGCACTATCTGCTCAGTCCAGACAGGTGGAAGTATATATTTGCTTGGTTAGTTACTAGCAAAACAGGATTTTTAATCTGATTGAATTTATGATATACACATAAACCAGTCAAAAATAAATAGCAATGAAATTTTAAGCTCTTATCTGTACATATGCTTTAGAATTAAGATTTCCCCTTTAAAGTACAATATAATATGAATGCTTTGTTTAAGAGTTTCATGTCTCATACTTCATAAAACGATAGCTTCCAACTTACTGTAATTCTAGCTTGGTAATTTGCAAACCTAACTTAGTACTTAAACTTTAAGATTTATAATTTTTGCATACTCAGAACGATCATTCATTCATGTAGTCTGCAAACCAAGTAGCTTACATTAAAAAGATAAAATAAGATAAAATTGCAGGAAGAGATGTTGTAAAAAGTTTGAGACTATCATGCAACAACTTGCCTACACCTAGCAGGAACTTTTATGAAAAGAACGTGATTTTTTTAGAAGATGAATAAAGACCCTTTTTTTTTTTTTTTTCTGTTGCAGCATCTGTGAAAATGTACATAAAACCTTCTCTGCTAGGACGTGCCAAATTCCAGAAAGCTGTATAAAATGCAAGAGGCTAAAGGAACTATCCACTTCTTCATCTGGTCAAAAGTAAAATTTTTACCCAGAGTTGTTAAAAACAACAGCCACAGCTGTTGCCATCATTTTGTTTTCCTTTTAGTAACTTTGCAGTGTGGATTCCTGACCTTTTGAGCCAGAAAACATCATTAGAAAAGACGCAGTTCTGACAGAAGCAAGCTTCTCCTTTCTTTAGACTGTATTTTCATGATATGTGAGTAGGTTCCAGTAGCTAAAAGAACAGGGACGTAGTTTTCTCTCAGTTCACCTTCCTGAACTAGCTTGCTGGAGGAACACATGAGCCCTCTCTTTTTGAAAATGCCTACTTGGAGAAAGTGGAACATACCATGTTAATGAAACCAGGATTATTTTACTGACTTAGAACAGTTAAAACCGTCGATCTGTGCCCTCAAAGAAAGTAACTAACACCGGAGAGGCCATGACAGACCATGTGTTCATCAGGAGGTAACACTTGTCATGGTCAGCTGCTTACATTTTTATCCCTCTCTTTAATGTTAAAGGTCTCCTCATTTTAAACACATTAATGTATTCCCAGGAATCGTCCTTCCTAGGTGCTAGCTGCTTCCATTGTCAAAAAAAACTGTTTATGGAAGACATTTCTAGGATGTGACAGTGGGGACAAATATTTCCCCATGCAACCTAGGACCACAAGTCCAAAACCTGCCACATGCATTACAAAGACAGTATAAGTACAGCTGCTGTAAGCCACAGAGTGACAGAACCTAGCCTTATTCTGCTTCTGAAGTAATGTCATCACAAGGGTGTCACAAAATCTAAAGGGAATTTTTCCATTGGTTCTCAATTTACTATCAATGCCAGTTCTAGAACATGGCCATAATATTTAAGGCTTTTGCTGTGCAGAATATATGTGAGAATAATTCTTTGTTCACTGCACAACCAGACAGCTGTGTGTTCAAGGCCACTCTCATGAGTGAGAAGCTCTCAAGACCAGAAATAAAATGTTCTATCACAAGATAAGCAGGGGCTTTAGTAAGATTCCTATACACTGAGGAAGTAATCAAAACCAAGAATAATAATGAAAGTAAACAAAAATGGTAGCTAAACAGCAGGAAATAAAAAATGGCATGTCTGTAAGCTAAGAGTTGGGAAGACAAGTCTGACATTAAAACCTCCATGGCTACATCAAATTATGCTGTGTAGATCTACTGGAATGTACATATTGCCTCTGGCTTCTTGTGCACATACCTATATCCATTCTTTTAATGGAAACCAGGGTTCAATGAGGTAAAAATAAATTCAACAGAGGTTTGAGTTCCCATACTGGATTTTGTCCTAATAAGCAGTTGAGTACAAGCAGGTTTTACAAATAGTTCATATCAATATCTAAATGATGGAAGATGTCGGTCCTCACAAGCTCTGAAAAAGGAACCTGAAAATGTAATTAAGGAGTAGGTAAGAACTGAATCCTACAGACTTTAGCATACCGTATATAACAAAATGAATGTGCTGTGTTTGTTTCTTTTTTTCACTAGAAAAATGAATAACATTTTTGCAGCCTGACGTGGTTTACTATTACAAGGGAACAGGAGTAATTTTGTTTCACTTCATATAACACTACTGTCAATTTTTATTTATTATTTTCCCAAGTTCACTCTCCTTGCATACTATTCCTATGAAATAGTGGGAAGAGCTACTTTGGAATCAAAAACCGTTTCTTCTGGATAGAACAAATGGCAGGAAATGCTTGAGGAGTTACACGGTTAGTAGTCACTACTGAGAATAAAAATATAATGCTAATTCTCAGCATGCATCAGAGCAGAATTCAAGCTCAGCTGAACAGAGTTGCAGGTATCCTTGTCTACCTTTGAGCTGTTCAACCTGACAGTGCAGTGTACCACAGCTTTACATTCAGACCTGTTTTGTTCTTTTCAGTAAGGGAATCCTGAATACAGGATTGCTGGTTGAATCAGCAGGCAAGCTATTAACAGGGCATGACTAGGTCAAATATTCCACAAGTTTCAGGTTTTATTATAACCTCTTCTTAAAACAGAAATAGAAAGAAATTTGTTTTTTCCTACAGTTCCAAAAGAATTTAAAATAAATATATATTGTAATTGGAGGAGAATCTAAGAAAAACAAATGTAAAACCTCTCAGATAAACTGAGAGACTCCTGTCTCTGTCTAAGAAGATGTGGTCAGTGCTCTGGGGAACTCAGAATGTTAATTCTTACTCTATGGATTCTTTTACTGCATCTGGGTTAGTAATTTAAATATGCCACAGCAGGGAACTGCCTATACTGTGTAACTGCTCTACCTATAATGTACGTATAACTGGAATAATACCAGGCATACCTTTGGCCTGGGCCAACTGTCATTCTACCAGGCTGTCTCAGACACGATTGAGGAGTCGGAATAGTCAGGAATGACAGTAGCGTGATCCTTCTGCTTGGCATAATGCTCTTCTTGGGTTTTACTTCGGACTTTCACAAAAATTCTGTGTGAAAAGAGCCTCAGTAATTACAAAAGCAGTTGACTCCTCTGTACTGCAGGGCAAAAGTAACTTCAAGTATTTCTGTGGCTTGGTCGTGAAGCTCAGTTTCAGGGTCAGAGAACCCTTACATTCAGAAGACCTATGATTTATATGCACATAATAAGCCTATGAAGGTGTTACCTGACAGGATCTGAGCAATGGTGTATGAAGATATACTATCTATAACGCTTCTTCTGTAATTCCTCCTTTACCAGACCCAGCCAGGAAGCTTCAGCATAACCCATGAAGCTATGGTAGCCTAGTTAGGAGCAACAGCAAACCAAATGGATCTCATCACAGTCCATAAAGAAGGAGTGGACATAGGGTGGACAAGCAGCATAATGTATTGCATTGATGAAAGACCTCCACAGTGTACCAGTGAACACCAGAGCATTAAGATCACATGTACTCAGCTGTGCGCCTACACTGAAACACTCCAGAATATTAATCCTTTTCAGTTAAACAAATGAATTTAAAGATTTGTTCAATCACATTAAACAACTACGTGGATATTCTTATTCTTTTCTTTATTTGTATTCTTATTCCTATGCAAAACTAAAATGCTCCTGATTCACTTTATTCTCATTCATTTTGGAATTAATTTAAGCTCAGCCAATGTTTTTGAAATCCAAATTAAGATATCTATAGAGAGATTTAAAGTGATTTGACTAATTCATCTCTAATGCTAACGTAGACAAATTTTCATGGCTGCTCCAGTATAGAAAAAGACAAAAACTTAAATACTTGTGCTGAAATGAGAAAAATAAAGATAACATATATTTTCATTCCTGCGAGGAATTCTGCAACAATAACTAGTGAAAGATCTCTACAAGTATTTTCCCAAAACCAAAATAACAACAGCGTAAGAAACAAGCCTAAAATAGGCAGTTAGCAAATTCCATAACAAAAGAATAATAATAAAAAAATCATTAAAATATTGTCTTTGATATGTATCATTACTAATATACCTAGCTAAAATGAACATTGCCACTATAGGTACTTAAAGCTGTTACTCCTATTTGCCAAAACTCCCAGGAAGTGTTAAAATAAAAGCCAGAAGAAATTGATGGCAGTCACTAGAAAATACCAATATAATGTATTTCTTTTCCTAGTAAAACCAAAAAAAAAGCAAAACATTGCTTGCACATTGCATGTACATTAGTAACAAGTATAACTTGCAGGTCTTTCTTTCATAAAAATTCATTATGAAGAGGCAGCCTTGAGTCAATTGAATCATAAGTGAAAAATATCCAAGATGAAAATGAAACAGCTACGGATCTCTCATGAATGATTTGGAATAAATGTGTCTTTTTTTTTTTCTCTCTCTTTCAGCTATGATGTGTGAAAGAATGGAAAATGACATCACGTTTCTCCAGCATTTCCACATTCTGCAGAGACTCTGTTTCTACTTTCTGATTTTAGACACTAAAGTTGGCATACTTCTTTTGTTTGAATATTGACTTAGATAAGAGGAGGGTACATTTTAAGTATTAACCAAGGAAAATATTTGTAATGAATGGAAAACATCCAGGAAGGGTAGGCATCTCAAAAAAAGACTGCTGACAGTTTCATTGGTTATAAGAGAGCATTTTTAATTAAGGAGAAGTGACAGGCATAGAAAAAGCATGTAATCTCAGATAGCACGTCAGATAGAGTGAGTTTACAAACTGTACATGCAAGAAGGAAAAAAAAATGTTATAGTAAATGGTAACCATATTTGGAAAAAGAACAGTAATAAATACTTCAGCAAATAAGATCCCAATTGGACAGGGTACAATAAAATTGGTAACCAGACCAAAACTAAATGTTTACTTGAGGCTATACATATTTTAAGTCTCAAAAATAAGAACTGTAGCAGATGGTTCTAAGTGAGGAATATGATGTATTATATACCTCACAGGCAGCAGGAAGAAAGTACCCAGAGGAACCCAGTGCAATTATAATGCCAAGATACAAATTACATAGGAAGGATGAAGTACATTGTTCTTAAAACAACTACTAGAAGTTTTCATAATAGGAAAAAGATCGCTTACTTTTTAACATTCCAGAGACCTGGTTTAAAATGTAGTGACGTATGTACTGCACTCTAATATTGGCCACAAAGCATTCAAATTCAATGTCTCTGTAGAAAAGAAGAAGGAAAAAAAATCCTGTACTAACATCTAACTTAAAAAAAAAGAGAACTACCTGAACATGACAAAGTTTTTTAAACGGAAATTGAAAAGGGCAACGAAAAAACTAAATACTTACAGACAGCGTGACACACTGCTTAATGATACTATATTGGGAGTTCAGAGTAACTGTATATCACTTATCAAAAAGACTTTTAAAGGACAGAAAACCACCCAGCATGATGAAACAGCAGGGTAAAGGAGGCCATTAGAAGTAAAAAGATACTCTTTAAAAAGGGGGAAGTATGTGCAAATTAGGAAGAGAAAAATGCATAAAGTCACACAAGTAAATTGTTATAATATTTTAGGAAAGGACGGAAAAGGTTTTGAAGATAATTAATTCATGATATAGCAAGTAATGAAAAGAATTTTTACAAAAAAGAGAAAAAAAATTAAAGCCTGTTGAAGAATCAGGGTATCAGTAGGGCTGACAGGTGACAACTACACCAGCCTAAAAAAATAAAAAAGAAAAAGAAGAAAAAGGAAAGAAAAAGATTTGAAAAGAAAGAGCCTAGGGAGATTTCCACAATGCCATGATTTTGGGGATAGAAATGAGTCATAAAAATTGAAACTGCCTGCAACTGAAGGATTAATAGACTAAATTTTAGAGAAAATGGGTAGAATGACTCCTAACAAATCAGCAGACCATATGGAAACCAAATATGAAATTGAAACATTGTAAAACTATCACCTAAATTAGCTTTGGTAACAAAGAAATGTGAGTACTAAAATCAGAGAGTGATTGTGAAGAGCTTCAGATAGATATCATGCTATTGAATGAGTACAATAAAATGACACATGAGATTCAGTGTCAAAAAATGCAGGTAATATATATGATGAAAAATAGTAAAAATTCTAAATAAAAAACTATGAACTCCAAAACAGATCTTTGTCTTATTCTGGAGAGTTAAATAAAGATGTCAGCTCATAGCTCATCAAGAAATCAGTTAGAATAGAATAAATCTTGGAGAAGGAATAGACATTAAAATACAAAATATTACTTTGTTTTAATCCACAGCTGCTGTGTCTATGCTTCTATATGCAGTCCTGCTTATGCAATGTTCAAAAGAATATAAAAAAACTGAAAAGATAAAAAAGGGCAGAAAAGATGATCAAAGTTATAAAATGCTTTTGTAAGAGAAGAGCTTGAATAAAGATTATTTTAGCTTAGAGAAAACACAACAAAGGGAAAATATGAAAAGGTTTTTAAATTGTGATTGGCACTGAGAAGCCTAATAGGAAACAATTATTTACCGTTTCTCCTAAAGCAGGAATTAGACACTGCCAATGAAATTTATCAAGTGGCACACACCTAAGTGAGTTGAGAAGATCATTGCATAGGACTTTATGGATGCTAAGGGCTTGCAACACTATTAGACAAATTCATAGACCAAAAATCTACCCAGGTTTGATGGAAAAATGTCTTTTTTATTTTCTTGCATTCTTTTCTTCAGACCTCTAATTGTACAGGACTGTAATTGTCCTAAGGCCTTTGTGCAATCACTGATGAGTGACAGGAAATTCCACAAGGTGACTCGGATGTTACATCTAGGTGGATGATTGAATTGCCTTCAGCTGATACAAGTGAAAGGCATACATACAGTTACCCAAGATTTCATCATGAGTTGTAGTTTGTTACATCACAGTACCATTGGCATCTCTACCCTTACTAGACAGGGTTGTTTTCATATGTTTTATAAAATCCTGCAGATTAATATCTGACATACTTAAGAAAATGTTTAAACTAGTGTGGTAGTCCCTGAATCAGTGCTGGCACTGCACCTTCCCAGCAATTTTTGTTCCTTTGGCTTTTATATCCGTTATTCTGAATGTCATCGAGCTATTTTTAAGTACTAGCTTAGATCAGTTTAATAAAAGATAGTAAAATATCTGTACCAGAATAATTAAAAGAATTCCTTATTAACAATACATTCTCATAAAATTAAATGTATATGTATCTAGCTGCATGACCGCTCCAGATAAGATACAATGAACAGCAGTTACATATTGTGCTGGAATAATGATACAGAAAAAGACAGATGGGACCAGGAGTATGAATTGTCACAGAAAGTGTTTAGTTAAAAATTTTAAGTGTCCAATAGAACAGTTTTAATATGATTACTATTATTACTAAATTATTGTTTTAAATTGAACTGCCTTTATTGAGTTATAATAGTGCTAGTCAATATATAGATTTTGATAAGCTTTGTGTAGCTTTAAACTAAAGAAAGCTTGACTCTAGTTCCAGTAGTGTCTACCAGTTTTGCCCTCCCGTTCTGTAAGCTAGATAACATTGGAATATTTTGTGAACTGAAATTTTAACTATACATAGCAAAGCAATAATAATAATAATAATAATAATAATAATAATAATAATAATAATAATAATAATAATAATAATAATAACAATAGGATATTAATTTGAATTACATTTCCCAGCATTTCTGAAATAGAATTTTGTAATCATTATGAATTATACACTTATGGGTTTCAAAAAAATCTTGCGGATTTCAATTATAAAACAGGTGAAGTTTGCTTGTTTTTTTCATTTGTTATAAATGTACTTTCCATCTTCTCTTTCTCTGTAAAAGTCTGGGGTTTTTTCCATTTCTTGGGTTGTTTTCTTTTTCTTTTAGAAAAGAAATAAAGATTGTGTGTAGATAAAAAAAAAAAAGAGGGGAAACTACAGAAGGAAGGAGTCAAATTTCCCAAAGACAAATTTCTCAAATTGTTTCCTTGATGGGAAAAAAAATAAAAAAACTAGATGAAATATTTACTCCACTACTTCTTCATCAGTTAAAAACGTTTAAAGAGCTAATACGAAAGCTGGCTCTGGTGATGGGAGTTCAGAAGAGAAGAGAGCGGCAGGTGTAGTCCTGCAAATAAATCTCACCTTAACAACAACAATGGCACATACTACAGGGCTGTGCTACAACAGGATAGACCCCAAGTATCTTAGGTAAATATTTACTTAGATTTAACAGGATTGTAACTGTATGTTTGTGAAATGCCAGTTGATTCTTAAGTGTATTTGCCTGGGATTAACAGCTATTCTAGAATCGGTTGCTATTTAATGAATGGACAAGAATTGCCTTAGATATAATAAGAAGTTAGGTTTAACAAGATCATGAATTACAAATGATAAAAATTTACCAAAGATTAACACTATGCAAGGTACAGATATCTTATATGAAAGTTAATCCGTTAATATTTTTTATTCATCCCTTGACATTTAATTAATTTAAATTATAATAATTCCAGTGGTCAGATAGATATGTTAATTTATTTTGATATTAAGTAGAGGTCCATGTGATCTAAGACCTTTCCCTTCTTTTTCTGTGAGTCATTTCAGCAAAACATTTCAGCACATAGGGCTTTTTAGAAGCCAAATTACAGGTTGATCTCAGATTCTAATTTTAACTTCCAACACACCAAATAGTTGAGTATTTAAATGAGACATTGAAAACTACAAACCTTACATGGGCATCTGATTTTGTGAGTGAAGTAACAGTTTGCAGGGAAAGAGGAACAGGAAGAGGGAACAAAGGCTGTGCAAACAGCAATCACATTTCTCACATGGAAAGAGATTCATGACCTCCACATCATGAAATAAGAAAGATTTGCTGAATAAATTATTGGTGATGACACTAGAGTAAATTTGGGCTGGAAACATTAATACCATACCTTGAATAACAGACAAGGAAGACAAAAAGTTGAGATAAACAATGGCCAGCATATAAAAAGCTGGTTCCTGAAAAAAAACACTGAATTGCAATTAACTTTAAGTATCTACAGTTATTGAACTACATCTGAGTTAGTCATATTTTGCAGACAGTAAAGAGAAATGAGCATTTATGGGTGATTAATCTAAAATGGGTCAAATTACTCATGCATCAGAAATACCTATTGCTCTCCTTGTTAATTCTAAAGTGCTTGTAAACCTATTAACTACAAAAAAATTAGAGTAACTAACTTAGAGGTAAGGTGGTAAGTGCAATGGTAGAGACAAGGTTCCTGAGAACTTGTGGACTGTCCTCTCCTCTAGTAGGGTTGAAAATCTAGAAGTGTGGTATGTTGAAGTTTCTTTTTCTTTTCTTAGCAAACAAAACCTTGAAGTCTAGGTCTTCCAGTTTCTTTGTACTTATAAAGGACTAAACATCAAGGAGAAAATCTGACCCTTAGTTTGGAAACTACTTTGGAAAGAAAAAATTAGTCTAAATGAAGATGCCATAAACTTGTATTTTCTGGATTTCATCAAGATAAAAATAGTGTTTTAAGTTTTCTTGTATTTAGCAAATTTTTCATTTGTGTTATATTTTCCAGTGTACTATGTTCCCAGATCGTGCCAGTAAACAAAGTTGAACAAAGGCATGAAAAAAAAAATAAGTAAAAATATCTTCATTTGTATTTTTAGGAAGCATTTTATTTTTTTTCAGCTACAAAAGCTTATAAAAAAGAATGATATACAAAAATAAGAACATGTTTTTTTGATGTATAGCCATAAATAAATATCAGACTGTGTTGGTTCAAAACAGATAAGGTGTTACAATTTTGCTGTCTCTTTTGAACTTCCACTGCAAAACCACAACCAAAAACATCTGTCTGTCATGGAATATATTTCAATTTAGGATAACTTAATTGTATCTAGTGCCTACTAAAAATACAAATTTTGATCAGTTTTGGCAGAATTACTCTCAACAAAAGCACATTTTCTCTAACAAAGGGCAGTTTCTCGTTTCTTAAGAAATATGAATGTGTTTTGATAACTGCTTTTTTTTTCTCCTCAGTTACATGTTATCTTCCCACTGCTTAAACTTCGATTTTTTTCCTTTCTTCTTCCTGTAACTGTTTCTGTCTTCCTATGCTTCTGCATGTCAGAAAAAGAATCAGATTTACAATAAGAAAAGCAGCTGTATTGTACTTACCTGTCAAATGTGCCTGTAAAAATTTTAAATGAGTCTTTTTTTTTATTAAAATGCTAGATAGTGTTGTCATGTATAGCTGTGAAAAGCTGTCGATGTATAATAAATTTACAATGATCTGGATTTCTACTGACATCTGAAGCTATGCCTTTAAAGAATTTAAAGAAATTCTCAGGTTTTAAATAGAAAATAATTTTTTAGTCTTTAAATAATGGTTTATTTTGTCTTACTTAAAAAGGTTACACATCTCCTGAGCACACTGCAGAAAAAAAAGAGTGAAATAATGATACAGTAAGATTTCTTAAAAATAAGAGGGAGGTGGTTTCCCAGTTTTCACTGATCATCTAACCTCTTTTTGACAGACTCTTTTCTTGTGTCAAAATTCTAGCAACATTAATTTCTATGCTATTCTCATATTACTGTTCCTATCTGGGTATCAACCAGATATTGTTGGGTCATAAAACTTTGAACTGAGAAAAGAGAGAAAAGAAGGTGGTACCTGACATAAGTGAGGATTACCTTCCACTTATTGTGACACAGACATCTTACAAATATTTTATTTAAAATGTTATAATTTCCCTTTTTTTAAAATTTATTTGCCTATGGAAAATTACTGTCTATAAAAAAAATCAGGATGAGAATCTGACAGAAATTGATTTCATAGACTATTTTGCAGGTTTTTCTAGAGAAAAATGCTGGTAATTTTTAGGGGTAGCCACCTAAAAAGAATACACTGTTAAGGTCACAAAGCATGGTTTCCCAAATTACATATGCAAAATTTCTACTCTAAGTAAAATATTCCTATGAAAGAGATGTGAAGCTGGTACTTTCTGAAATTATTATAAAGATACGTGGCGGGTGCACTTGACACCTCTGAACCAAACCAGCAGCAGTTTGGATGACTCCAAGGCAGCCAAAGGCACAAGCTGTGGCCGGGTCAAGAACTGCTGTAGGGCCTTGCAATTGAACTCTGTTAAATCACACATTTATCTAAAAGTTCGTAAGCAACAAGATGTAGCATTAATTTTATATACCTCGGGGGAAAAAAGAAAATAAAAGTAAAAAGATTTTTTTTTCTTCTTTAAATTAGAAGTAATTCCAGATAAATATATACCTATGTTGTCTTAGCGTGAACTTTGCTTACAACAACAAAATACCATAAAGATAAAGGATAGAATCCTCACATTGAACCAGAAATAGAGAAGAAATACCACATAATAAAACTAATCACACACATGAAGTGTAGGACAATTCATATTCCAAACTGCACATAATTATGTTTTCCCAGGCCACGTAGCTTATTGCAAAAGTCTCTTCACAGTATCAGAAGAGACACAACTCCACTGATGTTTCTGTTGTTCTTAGACTGTATGTTTGACTCTGAACCTGGAATGTTGTTTGGAGATAATTTCCAAAGTGTAAAATAAATTACAATTTTTCTGTAAGAACTACATTTGTGCAAGCAGAATTTTGGTCAGATAATAAAATTCTGTGTGAAGAATTTAATTCAAAACTCTGAGAAATAGTTAAGTTGTTAACCTATCCTCAAAAACTCCAAGGTGCACATCCATAAAATAATTAAGTAGATGCTGTAATTATGTTGTTCTAAGCGTTCTATATGTACATATGCATATAAATATATATTACGTGTACAGTACTTTATTATTAAGAACTTAATTTTTTTAATTCTACTGTTCAGCTGTATACTACATTTCAGATATACAGCTTTTGCTTCAGTATTATCACACTTTCCCAAAGCAAGCTTTATGATGAAAGTAGTGTTTTATTTAAACAGGTTTGTGAATTGTTCTGGTATTTGCAGTTTAAAAAAAAAAAAAGATACAATGTTTTAAAGCTTTCTATTTTCCCTGTTGTTAAGATAAAGATTTATACAGAATTCAAAATAAAATTTTCAGGGATATCAGTTTATAATAACATTTCTGAATTTGTGCATGTGTGTGTACATACATATAAACACAAGCATACTACATATACATACACATTATACAGAAAAAATATTGAGATGAAGGATTTTTTCAAGTGTAGTCACATGAACATCCCCCATTGAATTATAAAAGGCAGTTTATGCATAAAAATCTTGAATAATATGGTCCTAAATTTAAAAACATATTTACTTTTCTTAAATAATTTTTTTTTTTTCAGTGCCACGGTATGACATGGTTATACTGGGCATATGCTCCTCTCCATTTCAAGCTGCACAGGAGAGCGGATGGAATTAAATATAGCTTGGCATGCAGAAGGGGGGCAGCTATGGAGCAATATTTTTCAGTAACATGAAGCCACTACCAGCTCCATATACATTAGAGATGAAACACAAAAAAAAAGGGTATGTCACCTTCAGGAAAAGGTAGTAGTGGAGGAACATCTGTTATACATGCGATGTTCCCTGTAGAAAGAACTGAAACATGATGAAATATGCATCGGAGGTTCCCTATGCACTGAGGTACGTTAAGTCCCTTTCAAACTATATGAAGCCCACTTGGGGAAGGGAGGTTATTTGACTGCAGCAGCTGGAACAAAAGAAATCAGCAGCAGGGAACCGAAACCAGCTGTCTGCCATTCTGGAAATCAGGATGGGCAGAGGGTGCACAGAGGCTGGTAGATGGCATGTGTGTATCACTTATGTACAGAGAGCAGACAAAGTTTCACTGAGCTGTAATTAGTTAATCATGTTGCAACTCTGCCTCTGAGCAAAGTTCATGTTAAATGCAAAGTACTATTATATTGTATAAGGGATTCCTATTGTGAAGTACTACATAGCACACATTCCCTGCAATTCTCTAAGATGGTGAGCTCTTCCCACAAAAGAAGATGTTCACAGACAGAGGCTGCAGAACAGTTCAGTGCAAGTGTTCTCTTGTATTACTCAGGACTACAAAGTATACTGCGTTCTCACATTTAATTATGGTATAAAAAGCAGGGCTAGGGTGGAGCCTCTGGCCCTGGGCAGGTTAGAATAAATCTAGGTTACCACTGACAAATGTGTATTTAACCTGTCTTAAAAACAGCCAGGAAGAAAGATTCTTTAACTTAAATGGGTAGCCTGCTTCAGTGACTAGCTAACTTTATAGGGAAGTTCTCCCTCATATCTAACCTAAATAGCTCTCCTAGCAAATTAAACAAAAAGAAAAGGAAAGGAAAAGGAATCACCATCTTACTTATAACAATTTTTTATATACACAAAGAGTTTTATCATGATTACCCCCCCCCCCGAATTTGTTCATTTAAACAATCATGAATTCTAAAGAAATACTTCTTTTAAACTTCACCCATAGGCAATGTTTCATAAGCCACTATTTTTCACTGTCATTCTACCTCTTCATTGATTTAGAATTTGTCTAGATTGTCCTTAAAAAATATACATACAAACTGAGTAAGGTGGCTGTTTCACTAACTAGAGCATGCCAAACTATTTCCAAATTAAATTATACTTTTCTCCCTCTGGAAACCAGGGCATAGGAGAAAATTAGTATGTACACAAAAAAAGGGGACCAGGAAAAGCACACTCTGGATTACTGTATAGAGAAATTAGGAGATTCTTCTGTTCTAGAAGAACAAAACACAATTACTATTATTCCATCTGAAGCACTGATGAACAGAATAATTAACTCCTGTCTCTTATTTAAGACACTTCTGTTATATCTTTCCCAGCTGGGCAAAAATCTACTGGCAGCTATAGTCCAGGTTCAGGTTTCCAACTAAAACACATCAACTTTATAGTAACTTCATCTGCAGAACATTCCTTCCTTTTGGTAACAAGAATGTCGCTGGTATGGGATAGTGTCAAAACTTGACTAGTATTATATTTTATCATATCTATGTTTTCTGCTGACTCAGTAAGAGGAGATAAAATCATAAAATGTTGCTTTAAAATAAGAAAGAGAGGAGAAGATGTGTTTATTTTAATTGTCCCTTTTACATAACTGAGTAAGTACACACACTCTCATATATTTATTTAAACTAAAAATCTACCTAAGCTTAACTAAAAGAAAATTGTAAATAGACAACACAAGTATGTGTCAGACACAGACTAAGAGGCAGAAAGGGACACTTAGTCCCATTACAATCATTTCCACGATATTAAGTATCCATTGAGTATATGAATATGTGCCCTAAAATTTTCATTAAAAAGAGTAAGCACAGGCAGAGAACATCCCTTTAATACAAAGTCTGAAACAATGAATATTATGCATTTTCTGATTTCCTCTTTTCAAATGTTGTTGATCTTTCTATGCCCCCACTTTTCTTTCAATTTATAAAAGGAATCTGAAAAGAAGAAATGTTAGCTGAAGATAATGATTTTGACATAGGAGGGCCTCATCTTACTAAGAACTGCAAATCCTTTTCTTGCTCTTCTAGTGGGAATAAAGCAAAAAGATGACTTATGGATTCTAAGCCTTCAAAGCACAAACTGAAGTACCATGACTGTGCTCAGCCCTGGCAAAGGTGGTGTCCTGTTTTCGGACAGGAAAAAGAAAGGAAGTAATGAGATTTACAGTAGTGACAGGGGAAGGATATTCTCCTTTGTTGCCTCTAAAATAAAGCACAAAGGAATGAGCACCAAGAGCTACTGCACTTAGCTCTTAGAAGTTACTCTCATTTCTCAGAATTGAGACTTATGGCAAAAGACTTGTGATCCTAAGGTGCATTACACATTAATTAGCAAATAAGTTCATCAAATAAAACCATAAAATTTGCTAATACTTTTATTGGTACAGTCTCGATACAGCCTCAACCTGTTACGGTGTTAGCAATTATGTATTTAAATCAATTTGATGGTGAAGCTTCCAAAGAAAACAAAATACAGGGCAAAAGTATAGATAATTTTCAACCACTGAATTAATTTGTGATATAAAATAAATAGAAATAATGAAGGGAGAAATTAAATTACCTGAAAAATGTAGCATAATGCACCAAATAGCGCATAGATGAAGCTGTGCTGAATGGCTATAATGACTTTTTGTGTCACGGTGACATGTTTTGTGTGTGTACAGATGCAGAAAGTTCTTTTTGCATGTTTTGAAAGTCAGTTATAGAAATCCCTCCACACACAGTTTGTGGCTAAATACATTAATTAAATGTGGGATAGGCTATTCATATACTTCACTACTACCAGATGATAATAATCTACCAGATGCTGAAACATGCATTTGATTAAAAACCTAGTTTCGCAGAACTCAACTCCAGTTGAAAAGCAGGATAATAGGCAATAACAGGCAGCAATAACAGGCTGAGATACTCTGATGCAAAGTGTATTCACTGTCACTTCAGCTGTCAGAATGTTTGCACTGCTTTTCTATTTTGTATCAATGAAGGCAGATAAGTAAGTAGTTGAGGTATTAAGCTAATCTGTCTCTTCTCTATTAGGATGCCACTTCAATTCCTTTTCTAACTTCTTTTAGGACAAACATCTGCTTCCTCAAATTTCTCTTTCCTCACCTGGATAGCCTCGCCTGAAATCCAAAGCTGCTCATGTATTCATGAAAAGAGCACACTACAGAGGGAAGCTATGCCTGGGAATGCTCGTAGCAACCAAACTGGACTCTGTTTCAAAGCACAGTTCATTATCAAGTCAGCTTACATTATACAGTGATGTTCGTGAATCTAGAGTGAGTATTCAAATAGCTAAAATGTTAAAAATGAACCTAAATTCACTGGTAGACTTGTGGGTGGTCTAAAAATAAAACTTAAAAACAGGAAGAGACTAATCATAACTGCAACAGAGGGAAAAAATCTTTTATACTCTGAATATATAAAAGTTGGCAGATAGAAGAGTTTTGTTTTTTATTCTGCCCAGATCCATTTTATAATCTGCTCAATATATATTACAGCAACAGATATGTCATAGATTACTGAGTATTAACACGAGAAATGTTATGAAAGCCATCAAAGCAAAGATCGCTAACTTTTATTCCTCTGTCTAATTCATTAACTTAAGTTCAAAGGGAGGATATTATTCTGATCTCTTGAAAAAGGTATTACAGAACAAATATGTACGGCCTCGCCCAACCTAGGTAAGCAAGTCTTGCAAAAGGGTTATCTAGATCATCTTTAAATGAATGTTTGAGATCAAGACACTTAGAACACTTGAAACATTCATGAGTTCCCTTCTCTGACTAAGAGCAAAATACATTAATTCAAAAGTTTAATACCAATAGGAGTTTCAATATTCTAATTCACCAAGGACATCATAAGAAGGATGAGATGATAACAATGCTGATAATTCTCTTAAAGTCAGAAATAATGCTTCATTGAACTCACAGCAGAAAAGTAGGGAGGAAATGCTGGCATGGCTTAAATGTCATAAAGAATTTGTTAAGCACACTGGAGTGGACATCAAACAAATATAAATATGGCCGTTTTCTTCATAAAAGTCTGCCATTCTGCATATTTTTTTCAGTCTTAAATTAAAAATAACATTATTAGAATGAGGTCAAAATCAAATATCTCCAGGGCTCTGATAATAAATTTAGTCAGTCAGAAACAGTTACAGAACAGCTCAGTTAGGCTTTATGCTATGACAGTCTTCATCTAGGATCACATATGAGCTCCATAAAACACAAAAGTCTAAAAAAAAGGGGGAGAGAAAAATATCTGGAAAAGAACAAATGAAAGAGGGAAAAATGTCATTTTGTGTGGGTTTCACCTAATCATTTTCAGATTTTACAGTTCTAAATCTGATACTAGTAAGTCTAAGGAAAGGCAAGAATTTCTTGATGAAGTTGCTCCTATACTTTGCCTGAAAAATTAATGAATGAAAGTGAAGAATAGGTATTGCGTGTAAGTCCTGACATAACAATAGCAAGTTAGCATCTTACCTGACAATGTTATGGGTAAGTGAGTTGAAAGGGGTGATAGAACTGAATATAAAGTCTCTTAGGTGGCATCAGAACATACACAGTAATCAGACAGTTAGGCACATTCTGGACACAGGGAGAATGTAAGAGGTGACGTTTTGTCCAAGGGAAAAATCTAGCGCAAGAAGCAATGTTGAACAAAGTATTTTACAGGTTGTGTGATGTCTGGGGGGACTCCCAGCCTCTATAACTTTCTCAGCAGAGACCATCAAAAGCTCTGAGAACTTTGAAAAGAAACATTTCTCCATGATATTCTTTTTCAATTATCTCATTAAGCTGATGTACTTACAAAAGGACTCATCATCCCCAATGGCATGGAAAGCATTGGTGATAATGTCAAACAGGAGAAATTTGTTTGATAAACTTTCTACACTTCTCAGTCTAGACTGATTCTCACTCAGTTAAACAGAATGGATTTTGATTATCCTACAGACTCAAGAAAAAGTATGGCAAGAAAATCGATAGATAGTTCAGAAAAAAAAATCTTGATAAAAATTCTGATAATTTCTGTTCTACTGTGGATGGATATTGCAGGCTACTTGATTTCAGGGATCATTGTTGTCTATAAATTGAGAATATAAAATGTAAAGATGCTATGGACTCACTCTGTGAATGTGTTCGGTGGAGAAACTCAGAAGTTAACAGTATTCATAGAAGTTCTAAAAAAACGTATGTAGTTTTTATTCCTAACACTGTTGCATGCAGGACTGGATCAGTTGTGATGTATTTTTGTTGTGGTGATGAAGAAAAAATATTGTATTTTAATTTATATTTAATGTCTCTTTTTTTTTGTTGTTTTTCGTGGATACATTCCAGTTCTTTTAAACTAGTCATCTATATCTTCAATTAAAATGATGCTGTTCTACAGAGAAGCTTGGTCAGCAATACAGGTCCTAAAAGAGTCTCAGACACCAACACTACAGATTTTTTTTTTTTTTTTTATCCTTGTTCCTCTGCTTTTCATTTATTCTCAGGATCCACGCTACTGTTAAGGAGCAAATGCAGAAATGTCCCCTGTATGTGATGCAGGTGCAAATGGCAAGCAAACATGTTGAATAGAAGATGCAATGCACAGTGATAAAGCAAAAACTCAACAGCAAAGGTACTGAATTTGGATACTTAATCCTTTTGATTTTTTGACAATGACATGAAAATGTAGATCTATGTTAAAGAAAGAAGACACAGTTGGGGGGGAGGGGAATGAGAGATTCCTGGGAACATATAACAAAATTTTGATTTATAAGTAACTGCAAGAATTCCATAACACTTTTTCTTTGGGTTTTTTTTTTTTTTTTACTGGTTATAATGTGAAAACATTCATGATTCACAAAGAAAAGTGTAGAATTGACATCTTGCTGTTCTACTGCTTCCTTGTAGATATAATTTATGGTTTGCAATATCATTTTCAGATTTGGATATTTTTTCAATACAGATTATTTCTGTTATACTTAAATAATTTTCAAAAAGGATTATTCTGTTATTTATATATAAAATGTGAATATTATGTGCTTATTCAAGTGGAATAAACAGGCAACTTGACAGATGTATTCAAAAGAGTAAATTCTTGCAAAACTTCTAAGGAGGGTGATCTCAAACTGTCCAAGCTAGTTATGGGGTTTAAAGTCTCAGTAACAGAAGTGAAAACAGAGAGGCAAACTAAACCAATCTATCTAAAACCATTCTACTGAAAGAGTGATAGGCATAGGGAACAAGCTACTAAGTAAGGCAGCTGATTTGGATAGCATAAGTAAGCTGAAGAGACAGATAGATAGCTTTATCAAAAAGTGGTTTGGAATGCATAGCAAGAAGATACATGGTTGAGATAACTAAAATGAGATATGCTTATTTTAACACAAGTCTTACTGCCCTGATAATATTTATTGGGTTGGGTTTTTTTTCCCCTATTTGGTTTTAAGGTCAAGTGATAAGCTTTCATAAACGTTTCATAATTATACCTAATTTGCATCATCTTTCACACTAGTGTGAATGTTTACAATCACCACCACACAGAACTTGCTACCTGCAGATATTTTCCATGAAATCAAATATCTTAATAAAAAAATTAGTCTAGCTTTACCATTGATTGTTTCTACTATTTAACGTAAATCATAAAGCAAGCTTGATTGCCTCTCAATATATGCTGAAAATAGAAGGTGTCTTGTCTACAAAAATTATTTTTCATAACATTTCCTACTTCACTATTACTGATAGAAGCTCAATTACTGTAGTGCCATTGACACAGTTTTTATCTCAATGCATTAATTTTCAAGCTGTCTAGGTGATATTTGTTCAAAACTGTAGTTAAACTACTGATATTGCTAGCATTCTTATTATGAAAAAGGGTAGAATTGGACCTGGAATTACATACAGGGAATGTCAGACTTAAACTTATTTCATTTTTAAATTAGCATTCTCAAACCAAGATCCTGAATTCATCGTTAATTGTGATCATTTCTCAAAATGCCAGAAGATTCAATAATTAGTACAGAGAGTAGAATTTAAACTAATATAGCTCTTTAAACAACAATAATCCAGCCTGAAATTTTCCTACAGGCCAATGAATTTTCATCCCTGAGCACAATCCAAAATGATAACAGAACCACAACTTTTGACATTGTTTCAGGCGCTGCCTTAGATAATTGTTTCTAGCAAGCTGTCCATCTCCTTTTCCTGGAAAACAATTTTTCTCTAAATAAAATGCAATCCTTTTTCTACACTAATCACATATATCATATTTCTCACCCTCCTTCAACCTGACTTATGATAAGAAAAAGAGTTATTTTTATTTTCTTTCAAAAGAGAAAAGTTACTTCGGGCTAAAAGGCCTAGCCAGAATAAGCTCAATGATAAATAGTCATTGTTTTTATTGCGGATAACACATTGCACCTCATTTGTTACTGCAATGATCTGTAACTCCGTAAGATACTCGCTACAGGTTTGGTTTTCATAATATGCCAATGTTTTTATTACAGCATGGACATTATTATCATTTGTAATTACATTTGAAGAAAAAAATAGAAAAAAAAAGAAAAATAAAGTGGTTTAGCTCTCTATCCTTGCTGATTTTTTTTTCCTCAGTGAGAAAATCTGCACAAACACCTGCTGCACTTCAGTGACTGACAATACTTAACATTCCCAGTTCAATATATGTTTTATAAGAATGCGAAGAATTCACACAAGCCCCTGGAATAAGTTGATTCTTGATTACTAGGAACCCTCATCTAGATACAATGTCAAGTGAAAATCCCCATATAACTCTTTGCATTATAATGAAGATAGGCAACGGGAATAGTTGAGTTAATCCGCTTACTAGTTTTTTTTATATTTTGACTAGTATTGGTCTAACTGCTGTTGAAGAAACTGTAACATTATGACCTCTGGTTATATAGACCTCTCCTAAAAACCCACACATTTTAATTTAAGTAGTAAGTAGTAAAACTTTAATTTTTTTAAAAATCCTTCATGGTTATACATGATAGATAGAAATCCAGAGACTTTGTCCTTTCCTTACAGAAATCTGAGAAAATTAAACACATACTCAAACAGCTTCTTGAAAGAAAAAAAAAAAATCCAGTAATACATCTTTATACAGATCAATGTCCAATTATAAGCAGAGAGTTGCTGTGTCAAAAGGTCAGGAAACCATAATCTTTCTGGCATTTATTACTTGGAAAATGAGGTCGTATATGAGGTCAATCTTCAAATACATACAGAATAAATTATACTGTAACAGTCTAAATATTCTACACTGCAAAAAATATATCACAATCTCAACATAATCAGGAAAATGAAGTTGAACATGTATTTTGTGATGACTGTACTATAGATCAGACTCGGCTAAGAGACAAAAAAAACTAATTCCACTTAATCAACAATTAATAAAAACCTTAGAATATATTTCTGCTTAATTATAAATACAGCTTCTTATTAAGATTAACTTATTTAATAATCTTTTAATTGCCTTTAATACTGAGTCATACTCCCTACAACAAACTAAAATAATAGAAAACATACAAAATATTTAAAAATAATTCACAGTTGCACTCTCTTGTTGTTTACAGCCTAGAAGCAAAATACAAACGCACACAATGCTGGAGTACTCCATATATCTAATGCTTTAAAAAAAGCAGTGTCTCTTTTGAAATAAAAGACCTCATAATTATATAAAGCACATCTGGGAAAAACTGAATTGGACACAGAGCTTGAGGAAATAAACATGCTTGTTTGTCAAGATGAATGCTTGTAAAAAACATTGTCACTGTCCTGATACAAGTCATTTTAGCTATTTCACTGACAGTCATCTTTGGTACCTTCACAGGATGTGAATGCAATTACAATGAAAATCAGATTATGTTATTATTTGACACTTCTCACACCAGAATTAATTGTGAAATAAACATTACAAATAGGAAAATACATCCATGAAATGAAAATATCTTCTGATCAGTTTTTACCCTTGTCTGATATCCCAAGTCTTTTCTTTTCCTTTTCTCCTAACTAATGGGAATGTAAATGACTGGCATTCTTTTATCTGTTGCAGTCATGTCTAGGTTGAATTTCCAAATCACGCTTTGGCAGAAGGACTGTATATAATATATGACAGGCAATGGCAGCAGAGATAATGCATATTCTAATCATTTTAGAAAAGTACTATTTTTTTTCTTGTTTTTCTTTAATCTACATTGGATACTTGTGGGTTCATTTCATGTTCATTCTGAAAGATACTGAGCGTTCTTTGCCCTGGGCTAGCTACAAGATTTACTGTTTCCTCTGGTGGTATTATCAGTGGGCTATTCCACCTTGATAAACCACACTGTAGTACTAATAGGTTTGTAATGATGGCTTAAATGTTACGCTTTTGTAAGCATTGGAGGCTTCACTCACCTTGTTCAATTGGCTGGCTTTTAGTTGAAGTAGTTTTCATCTTGAGTGCCTCCCTAACAGACATGTCACAGCAGGAGCCTTTGTTAGTGTCTTGGTCACTGTCAGCCTGATCACTGTCCCCATGCCCGCTGTCCCTCAAGCTGGCTCTTTCTGGATCCTTGAACGTGGAGCTACTGAAATACATATTAAAAAAAAAAAAAAAAAAAAAAAAGAAAAGAAAAGAGAGAGAGTGTTGTATTTACTTGTTCTAAGTTGAATTGTACTCTCTGGCAAAGCAATTTTGACAAGAATGCAAATGGGGAAGCCGAGAAAGTTATTTAATAGGCCTTACCTTTGAACAAACTGCTGCCTGCTGCCCATGTAATTGGGCTCTGCGGGAAAATTGTCTGTCTGCGAAAGAGAAGGAAAAAAATACGTATAGTTGTACACTGGACAAATCTCCTGCAGAGCAACAAGATTTCCTAGAGGAGAAATGATTAATAATTCAAAAATTCCCTTAATCTTCAGATTTGTACATTTTAATTAAATTGGAAAATGCTGGCATGTAATTATGTGTTCAGAACAATTAAATGATTCCAGTCCATAAATTACCTGCTAAAGTAAACAATGAGGCTCCAATAAGTGACATTCTCTGTTAGTAACCTGACAGATGACACTATTTACGTTTTTTCATTAGTTAGATATTAAGACTGATGGTTATTGAAAATGAGAGAAAAAATTACTTTTGCATATTACAGAAGTGAATTATTAAATAATACTAATTTTTAATCATAATTATATCATCTACTGGGATTCTGAAACCCTTACTGTTGTAATATAATTTCATATATTGCTCTTTTACTCTTAAATTGAAAAAAAATAAGCAAAAAAATCAAGAAAATTTACAGCTGATTAGCTTAGGGGGTTATTAAATGTTACTGGAAAAGTGCAAGTATGAAAATATTTGGATTTTTCTCTCTTTAATTTTCATCAGTATTAATAGCTGTGTCAGAATAATGAGAACCATACATGCAAGCAAGAACATTAAATGATTGTTGTAGACAAGTAGCTTTTAAAAGAAGATACTTTCATTAAGTCTGTCATGAGTATATTTTTAGCAGCATGAGCTAAGTAACTAGAAGCAGAAGTTGTTACAGCATCCAGACCAACGTGGAGTCCTGCCAAGGGGAACTGAATTCCCCTTGTATCATCAGCTGAAGTTCTTTGGAGCAAAGAGAGACTGCATCTTTCACAAAACTCCATATTCTGTATATTCACGCATGTCACTCTTGCAGCTGACCCAGAGACAAAGCTTCTACTGTTCTCTGCATCATTTCATACCACACCACTATGCTTCACACCGGATAAGAGTTTTGCAACAGCATCTAGCGTATCAGTATTGGCAACATAAGCAACACTCAATTAATGGAGCAGAAGGTCCAAGGTAAGGTTTAATGTCACACAACAGGTGTTTACACAAATGACTAGTCTCTTAGACATTTCTTTGCCACTCTCTACTCCATCTTTTTTGATTGTGTTTTGTTTTTATAGGTCAGTCATAATCAGAAATATTTTTACTTCTTGTACGGTTGGATTATTGAAGCCTGGAAAAGATGCATGAAGTTATATCTGAAATTTAACAGTCACTGCTGTTTGCAACAGAAATCAGGCAGCCACATGCCATTCTCAAGGTACACGTGAAATAAATGTGCTTATATAACAAGGATTGCTTTCATGATTTTAGGAAGGAATGGAAAATAATTATCTTCTATTCAGTGTGCATGAAGCGAATTTACACTGTACTTTCTTGCTTCTAGTTAAAACCTTTGGTTCAAAAAGATTCTAACACACATTGTATTCACGTTTTGAGTCTGTGAAGTACAGAATACCGTATATGAAATAATCTGATGTTTTATCATGGAATTTTATGACAAACTGTATGACAGAATGAGGTTTTATTCCTCTGTTTTCAAAATACAGCATAATGTACCTATACTTATAGTTCTATATAATTTTTTATCAAATCCAAATCACACATAATTTGGAAATCTGGGTGTTCATATCCAACTCAAGATTTGTTCTTCAGCAGTATTATTAAAAGATGGGCTTATAAAAATTCTTAAATACTGCTACATTACAAAAGCAGAATTTTGAAAACCTGGGACTCAGCGTGTGTTAAAGATTTTCAAAGTCAGTGTTTCAGAAGCTGATTATTTCAGGTACAAATATCCAAACTTTTTAAAATCTAATCACTTCAATAGGGGGCAGATTAGTGCTTTGGGCTTAAAACCAGACAAGATCCTGGTTTTAATATATGCAATTACAACAAAAGCTTGTTTTAATGTGTTTCAAGTTATAAAAATCAACAGTCAAAACAAAAAAAAAGAAAAAAGAAGGAAGAAATTGAGGCAAAAAGATAAATACTTTGACATTCTTACATGTAATCACTTAAAAGTAGCACGTAATATCTCAGCAGCCTTAATTCTTCCATTTATTCTTTTCTTGACACGAATTGTAAGATGGTATCACTCTTGCGTGCAGCACATCTGCCTCATATATAAATATACTTGTAATCATTAGGACACTCACAGAGCCCAATACTTCTCAAATCAAATAAACCTTTACAACTGCAGTATCCATGTCTGTTTCTGGGTCTAATATCTCAACTATAGATGATCTTATGTTTTTTCATAAATAAGGAATCTGCCTCCTCCTAAACACAAACGTTACTACAATCAACATTGATATTTTTCTTGTTGTCACACAAAATGCTTGCTATAAACTGCATTTTCATCAGTTCTCCGCCATTAGAAAAGTTGGGCTTTTGCCCTTGAATTAATTACAACACCTGCTAAAAGGTGGTGTTACAAACTTAGCTATAAGCTGGACCATAATGATAACTGGTCATACTTTTTTTTTTTTCTGATTTTTCACAGCAAAAAAAGCATTTCATAAATCCTGGACTAGTCAAGATATAAATTTTTAAATAGAAGCTATGACCATATCTTAGCTGCCATCCTTAAATTGGGAGCTGTCTGTGAGGATTTCTGTATTTAAGATAATCATTAATGACCTTTAACTCGATAATAAGTAGAACAATTTCCTTCGTACTCTGTTTTGCAGAAATGCAAACAGTTGGGTGCCATGTTACAGTAAGTTCATCGCTGCAAAGGAATAAATGTAAATACTTGATAACCATATGCAGCCCCAGAGATCAGAGTTTAATTCTTCTGCTCTAAAAGCATTAGACCATCTCCTATGAACTATGAAAATATGATAGTTGTGTTTAGCTGTAACAGAACACTTTGAGAGGCAGGCAGCAAAGAGACAATTCTTCATGTATGGTACTATCTATCAAAGAATTGGGATAATAAACATTTAATTTTAAGGTTAGGGAGCTTAGATGAATCTCTGAAAGGTACACACGGGCTTCACAATGTATTACAGAGAGATATGAATATCTAACTCCCTTTAAGTCTTTTTTGGAGGTTTTTTTAATCCCAGTTGAAGTGAGAGGTCATATACTTAAAATTTTTACACTTTAACATCTATCAAAGTGATATTACACATTTCATCTCATACATTAATCATACCTTTTTACACTGCATAGCTGTAGCTGTAAGAAATGAGTGCTAGTTTAAAAAATCTGTCAACAGCAAACAAACTCTTTTTTCTTCTCTGGGTGCCCAGCCCTTTCTAGGAAAACAGAACCACCATGGCTCTCTGTTTGCCTCCAGTTTTGAGGAAGGTTTCAGCTCACTTGCAGATAGTCGTCTAAAAGTTAGTCACCTACTCTAAGCTAATCATCTAAGATCCCTGTATAAGAATTACAGACACACAAGATAATTCATCCTATTTTGGGCATCCAGCTCTAGGTACACACTGCTCCTGGAAATTACTTTTGCCAGTTAGTATAGGGAAATCTAAATGACAAGTTAGATGTTCAGTATAACAGATAAAGCTAAGTAAGTTACATTGTATCAGAAGTGAATTATATAGGATTCTAATCTCATAAATAACCAGAAATTACTCAAATGCCAGCACCATTAACGTCCTGAAGAAACAAACAAAACCAATTCCAACTGTCATCTTCCCCTAGGAGAACCCCCAGAAAAAAATCCATCTCTAAAAGTCATCAGTCTTAAAGAGGAAAGATTTGTTTTCTGTCCCTGTGATTCAAGGCTGAGGGCTGGAGTACCAATTAGGCCACCAACTGCTAAGACACAAGTTCTTCATGAATGAGAAAACAAATTGGGACAATTGGGTTCTAAAACTAAAGCAAAAGCAGAACTGACCATTGCTCTTATTAAATACCAGAGAACAAAATGTCTGTGATGGCAGCCTAAATGTCCATGGCTCTGCTAGAGAAGAGATACTTGTTTTATGGCTCATTTTCACAGATTAGTGGAACCAGTTCATTTCTAATGAGAGCATGCTGTCAAACTATTCAATAGATATAGCTTTTCACAGTTACTACAATGGACCCTTAAAATACTTTCTTCCCACTAATCTGCCCTAGAGTAACTCTGAAATTTTAGTAACACTGCCATTACTTCTATGTTGCAGAAAAATTCCTGAGGACTTTTGTAAACACAGCTAATACAGACTTCTCCGAAGGATGAAACTCATAAAATAGTGCCATTTTGAAAGAGATTAGAATGCATGTAAAACTTTCAAAGGCTGACAAAGACTAAAAAAAGACAGTTAGTACCTTCCAGAAAACATCTTAGATAATGTTACATTTTTCCTGAGGGAGTTGTGAAGAAGAAGAACAAGAAAATTAAACTTGTGAAAAACACACTTTTATTGATATGGAGTTTCAGATGTGCAACATAATTGCTACAGCCTAATAACGTGACTTTAAGAATCATTTACTGGCCAGTGTTGGCAAGAAAGTCATGTAGAAAATCCTTTGTGTGCTATCACCAGTCATCTATAAACTCATTAATTCTATTACACATGTTAGAGTTTGCATGTTAAAACTACACAAGGGCCTAGATAAACTACAATTGTTTCTAAGTATTGCTCTCATATGCTGAATTTGGAATACCGAATTTTGTAAATTCAAAATAAAAACATTCCGAAATTTGAAACTCCACTGTCAAGTTTCTAGTGATTAATTCTAGAATGGTTATCGTTTCCAAAAGTTTCATTTAGTGAAAGAAAAATGAAAAATATGGCCACAACCAGAGTATAAGAGGCAAATTCCTCACAGGATCCATTAACCTGAAATATTCACTTAATTTAAAAAAAAAAAAGAAAATTTCATCACTGGACACAGTTTGAACAAGCCTGGGTAAAGTACGGAATGAATTAGGAACAGGCTTAATTAGTCTTGGGGTTTATTTTTGGGTTTCTTTTTGTTGTTTTTGTTTGGTTTGTTGGGGGTTTTTTGTTTTTTTTTTATAAATGCTTATTCACAAGGTATATGTGTTTATTGCTGTTGCAATATTTTTATAACTAAATAGGTGTTCCACTGTGGCTCTGTGCACATTTATGCTTTCATTTAAAAAGTGAGGATTAAAATTACAGCCCCATATTAATCAATCACATTTCAGAGTTCGTGCTATTGTTCAGGAAGGCAATGGTAGAAGACTTCACAAGGCTTCTACTTTCAACAATTCCTATAAAAGAAGGTTGTATATTAAACTTAGATGTTCCCATCTAGTTTCTTTTTTTTTTCCATTTTAATCAAAATCTTTGTAAACACCACAATTCTGAAGATTTCCAGCAATATTTGGTATATGCCATACTGTTTGCATGAAATCAGAGAAAAATAAAAGAAAAAATTTTTAATTCGACAGGCATCTCTCCTAAAAAAAATTCAAAAAACAACACAACTACAAAGAAAAAGACAGAGAAAGTGAGAGTGAGAAAGCGGCAGGGAGAAGTGCAATACTTAAGTATTCTTGACAAATTATGCCCAGAAATAATTGTCATATTAGGAAAAATGTATTTTAAAATGTGAAAAAAGAGACTTAGACATTAATCAGATTTATGAATATTAGACTACTAGAATATTCATAATTTTTTCTCAGAATTACAAGAACATGTATCACATTTTCAGAAATCATTCAATGCAACTCCATTTTATGTAGGTGTTCATACCTGGAACTACAATAAAGGAAAATGTCTTTGCTGACTCTAATTTCTTTTTAATTAAACACTAAACGCAAAAATGAAATTAAACATCTATCCCCTTTATCACACTGCCATTTAATATCTACCTCAACACCTTCTCTGTCTTTTCTTCAAAAGCTTAATTCCTAGCATTCACCCTTCCCCTATGAAACAAAGATCTTGTACAACGGCAATCACTTTAGAAGAGAAAAGAATTGTATTCTGCCAAATCTAGTTTTGAAAGAGCAGACAATCATATTAATTTTGTCAGGAACAGTTTGGGTTCAACACAGTGCAATTTTTTCAAAAAGACTCCTTATAAGACTGCCAGTGAGACAGAAAAAAAAAAAAAAAAAAAGTAGGCGTAAACTTCTAGGAAGTTATTTTACCTTTCTGAGGGACAAAATTAAAAAGGCTATTTTAACAAATCTTGTCCTGATATGTGGTCTCCACTCTCATTCTTTCGAAAATGTTTTAGAGACTTAGTTTGTATGACATGTACACACTTGGGAAGTTTCACACTTGCTGCAAAATATGTATGCTGGTGTTAAAAGACCTACAGTGTGTTTATGTGAATTTCTGACATATGCAACATTCTTCAAAAGCACATTAAAAGCATAGAGCAAGAAAAACAGTTACGTGCGCAAAGCAATGCCTTCACTACGCTTCCGTACTCTATATTGAAGACTGCTGATAGCTTTTGTTTTCTCTTTCTTTTGAACAAGAAACCAAAATTATGAAAGAAAGAGGTACTGATATATTCAGTCAAATGCAGCGACTTCTCAAAAGCGAAACTCTGGGGCAGACACTACTATCCTTTCCTTTAAAAGTCACAAGGCCTAGTCAAGTTTCTCATTGATGTCTGCATCAAGCATAAAGGCTGAAGATGCTTAAAAGGTTGGTACACACAGAGAAACATATTTTGAATTGACCTACACTTGAAAGACACACAAAATGTGGGGTGATATCAGACCCTGATGCAATTTTTATATGAAATAAAATATTAAATATTTTCAGGAAGAGGTTTGCCTCTCTGTCAGCAGGGAAGTCAGTTTAAAAAAAGCCATCAATTCCTCTGTCAAAGCAGATGCAGAATATATATTTAAATGCAGGCTGCTCTCTCTAAGAAAGGTGGGACTAGAAAAAAGTATGGAAGTTGAACCCGAAACTTCCTTCTACTGAGACGCGAACCAAGCAGATTTTCCAGACCAAACTCAGATTGTTGTTTGTTTCACAATGGTTGCAGGTTTTTGAGCCTCGTTTTATTTCGCAGTGGAGAAACATGAAATGTGAGACTCTGATGAAATTAGCATATTTTGGGAAAAGCTGTCAAATGGGCCTAGGAACAAGTAATATTAATATGAGCTCTTAAGATGAACTGCTTTTTGGAGAAGATGAAAGATCAGAACATAGGAAGAGGTGCCAAACATCACACCGCATAAAGTATTCAAGCTGAAAGTACAATAGCTCTGCTTCTGCTATCACAGTGTCAATAAATAAACATAATTAAATTCATGACACATTATTGCATTGCTCTGTATTGCTTTTACTCATGTAAAAATGGTGAACACACTTAAAATAATTCACAACTTGTCAAATGTCTGTGAACAGTGCAGTTAGACTGGTGCCTTAAGAAGCATTTGTGAAGATCTTACAAGAGAGCTTGATACAACTTATATCAAAGCAAAGATAGAAGTATGGGAAAACAGAGTAATAACTACTTCACCTGGACCTCCTAGTACAATTGCATCCAATATATTTACACTGTTCACCAATGATACGTACTTACTGAAGCTACTCTGTCAATAAAAACCACATTAAGAATCTTTTGAAAGAGCTTCCCTGTCAATTAGTCTGCAGATATATTCTATTACTCCAGTTTTCCTGTCAATTTAAGATACTGGATCATATTAACAGTACTGGCTTGTCAATAAGAAAAATCCAAATCCTATTAATGGATTTATAATGCCAATATAATCAGCTTCCTATTTATCGAGCTCTCCAGTATTTGGGAAAGCTGTGAAATGGGATTGTAAGGTTAGGTTACATATATCTGTCTCTATATTACATAAATACTTCAGGAATTGTATCCTGTTGTGTAAAGAAACATGTGTAATCACTTTTCTCGATTATATAAGCTTCAGATGACAGCATAGCATAATTTTTTACAATTGCTGAGAAAAAACATCATCCTAGTTTATCACATTATGTTTCCTGCTTGCTCTAAGTAACACTTATTTTGTAAGACAGTCTACTTCTCTGCCACACATACAGCAAAGAGAGGTATGCCTCCACCCCACCTGCAACAAGATAACATCTGCTCCATTAAATAAAAGGGAAGAGCTAAAACACGTTTTAGAAACAATGTATGAAGCACTCCACAATTTCAAAGCTTATTTAGCCCTTGCACTATGCTGTATAATCTTGGTGGAACTGAAGCTTGTAAGTATAGTTTCAGTGTAACGAAAACCCCTGGAAATAATTAATAAGAGGTAGTAGTTTATGCGTTAAAAAAAAAAAAAAGTAGAATTTCGGCAAGCCTTCTATATATTTTTCTAATAGAAAATTTAACGAAGTTGAATATTTGTTGCTTTCAACCACATTCAGTACCAAATAACCACTTTGACAGACTAGCAGAATATACAACAGACCATTAAACCTGATTATGTAAAAAAAATCTTTTGTTTAAAAAAAAAGTAATTGCAGTAGATGTACTGGGTATTCTCTTAAATTAACTCCCTAGGTCTAACTTGAAAATATGGATTTAAAAAAAATAAAATGACAGTTAAAGGTCAATGAATCAAGTTACTATTTCTATTTTCTGGTAGCAGATGGGTGCGATGAAACCTAATGATTGAATTTGAAAAGCTTTAATGCACCTTTTGTCTATGCCTCTCAACATGTTGAGTCTACCTCAGTATTCCTAAAAGGTATTATGTTTACTGCATAAAAGACTCAACTACAATTAGCTAACTAGAATGTAATCTGCACTTAGCACAATATCCAGATTATTCTAAGAATATCATACTATGATCTCAAAATAACAGCACATTTGGAAATGTAACTTTACTAGCATTGGTAGGGTTAAATATGAAGTCATGTTAAATATGGCATCTGGAAATTAACATTAGAGGGAAATTTTTAAAAATAGTGACTTGAAATTTAAGGAGATTATCAAAGTATTTGTCATAATTTCAAAATTACTATTCTCATGTTTAGAACCCTTTTTTTCTGTATAAAAACAATTTTAACTTTTCTATCTTTCTTTCATGCACACAGATTCTACACTGCATTTGTGAGCTCCTGGGATTTTTTTTTTTAATTTTGAGACATATCTGAGAGCTCTTAACTCAGCAGGAATTCCCACTGAAGCCAGTAAGTGTTGTAGAATTTGTCTTACTCTTACCTCTGTTATTTTCCTGTTTCTAAAAGCAACATATAACAAATGTTTTCTGAACAGATAAAAGCTCATAAACATTGCAGTGCAATGTAGTGGAGAAGGGGAGCAAATCATGGCCTTTTAACACTGAGAAACTGTTTTGTACTCATAATATTTAGTGAGAGGAAGCAGAGACCCTGGATATTTTATATCTGTTAAGTTCGTGTTAACATCTATCTACTATGTTTACCTTCTTATGACCAACCCATACTTGCACTAAAGGCAACAATAAAACTCCCCCAAGCCACGACCTGAGTCCACTGAAATAAATAGATGTTTTCAAATTGGTTTCAATAACCCTTGATCAGTCTGCTTACTTCAATTACGGGATGAGCAACCCTTTCCATAGCGTGCTACATTCCCACAGATACATATATTGTATTCTGAAGAAAGCTGCAAAGGAGTAGAAAAAAAGGTTACAATGATGATAGAAAATGAGAAGAAACTCTAAATTATAATATTGTTTTACCCCAACATATAGTCCTCTCTATGGACAGCATTTAAACAAATTTGTAATAGCAGTAATAGGGAAAGGTGATTAGCTAGGCTGCAAACACTGTATGTGGAACATGACTCCATTTCTAGTTTCTTCCTCCCCGAGTGAACAAAATTAGCCACAAAGATAAAGCTTGGTTCTGAAGCCACACTGCTTACTCAGAAAACACAAAGAGAAACACTGAATCGTTCTTCATAGTGACAGTCACAAAAAACAAAGGTGAACTAGATCATCTCATTTCCTTTAAAGCTGCAACCTTATCCTCTTTCTCTTCCTAAAATTCTTCACCAGAAAAGCAATGATTCCCTTAATTTCTTTAGGAATTAGGAAGAAATTCACAGATATTAAAACTTATATTACTTTCTGTCTAAGTTCTTATGTAGGTCATGCAAGTCTTCATTTCAATGTTTGCTTAAATATCCCCAGCAAGGTATTCTATAAACATTTTGTAACAGGATACAAAGCCCTACTTTCACACAAATACCTTGGCATAATTATTCTCTCTTAGCACTAGAGAAAGCAATATAACTAAATATGCTGAAAAAATATGGCTGAATTTATGACAGAATAGTAGATCATCAAACTTGACGGCCTCACATGCCTGTGCAAGGAGACTTTAAACTGTAAAATGGTGATAAGTTGATTTATTACTTGTGACAGAAGATGAATAATTTAGGTTTGCACAAATGTAGCAAGAGTCTCTGTCCCTAAGTATATTTTAAAGCCATAACAGTCATGTACCTGTGATGAGGTATCTCATAACATGGAAAATTTGATCAAATACAGCATGAATGGTGTAGTAATGGTCAAGTAGGCTTGGACAGAAAAAATAAGGCATTTCAGCCACAGGGCTTTGTATAACCATTCACAGCTCTGTCACTTCAGTGTTAACCTACTGCCATGTAGGCATATAAAACCGATGATTCAAAACAAGCAAAAAGATAGTTATCTTTCTCAGTATGTTCATCTCATCTACAGCACAACACTCACTTATGTAATGATTGCCACAGGTAAACTCATAGGTATTTAAGGGCTGACTTTGACCTGTAAGTTCTTAACAACCTGGGAAAAAAAAATTCTGGGTTACTTCTCTCGTTACAGCTTATTGTATTAAGACTAAGAATTCAGATTTTGCTGTAAAAATAAAGGAAATCCACAAAAAAATAGTTCTCTGCAAAGATTCCAGGTTTAGGAAAATCTTCTTCCTGTTCCAAACCAGTGTTGGTTTGTCAACATCTAGGTCACTGTTGCAAGTTTCACCAGAGATAGAGAGACTGAACATGAACGTTAATATTTGACTGAAGAGCCAGCTTTAATACAATGATATGGATTTGGTTCTATATCTAATTAGCAAGATGCTCACCCAGCATGTGAGCATTTTTTCGAAAGGCAATGCATGCAACTGCAACTGAAGAATGCACATTTATTTTTAGTTAGTTAATTAGTCAGTGACGAACTTTCAAAGAAAAAAGTTAATGTAACCTTCTTTAAATAATGACCACATCATAAAAATCCCCAAGCCAACATTCAGCAGAAGAGTGTCTGGAGAGAAATTTCTTTCAAAATGGGAAAAGAAATGGAAATAGTGCAACACAGAATTTCGAAACAGAAACTCATATAAAGGGGAAAAAAATAACTTGTTAAGATTGTTCACACTGCTCTTCCTGAATAGTCAAAATAGATAATGTGTAACAGACTAGTGCTGCTCCCTGCAGGTGTATCATGAGTCCACAAGAAGCCACACCAACTTCCAGCTTCACTGAAATTCAACATGGAGTTAGGTCCTTAGCTATGGATAGTGATATCCAGGAGTGGAGCCTTTGGATGCAGTTCTTTTACACAACTGCTCTCAAAACTTACTTTCCACTAGAAAAGCTCATTAGGAGATGAATTGCATTATTTGTGTAGGAAGTTATTAATTATCATAATTTCAGGGTCATTTTAACTTACTGCTGCTTCTTCCTAAATCAACACACCATCGTGCCATTGGGAATAAAACAAAAACCATACTATACTAAGAGATTACTATTAGGTCTTCAGTTCTCAAAGAACTTTATTAAACTCACTGTAAACTTCTTGGTTAGATTTGTTTAAGTTTTCTCAGCCAAAAAAATAATAAAACACAAAATGCCTTTTTGAAATATGCTAAGATCAAGTTCAAACTCATTCGCTTTCCATGAAAATAGAATTAGGAACTTATTCCTAGGACTTTGTGGATCAAACTTCAGCATAGAGACTTTCCAAGGTGTTGGAAAGATTTATAATAGGATTGATGCTTTAACAGCATAAAAACCAGCAACAATGTAATGATAATCCAAGCTACCAGCAACCTTAAGAATGTGCAAGGAATAGACAGATACTGACAGGAATTAATCTGCCATTTTCACACATCTGCCCAAGGGAGGTATTGTAATTGCAAAAATTTACTTTTAGACTGCTGAGACTCATAGTAATTACGTTTCTTTTTTAATAGAAATAGCCACAGGTAGTAACAAATTGGGTTTTTGAGATGGGGAACTGGGCATGCATTCTAACCCAAATTACTATGTAATTGTCTTTTTCTGTAAAATACTATAGAAGACCTATGGCTCAAAATTTAAATCAGAACAAAAATTCTGCTTTATATAGCCTTCTCCTCCCACTGCTATTCTACTTGTATGCCTATTTCTTCATTCATTGTCATCAGCAAGACCAGTATGACTGCAAATATTTTATCTTTATCTAAAGATCTTTGCCAAAGCTAACCAAAAATTCTGAAGCCTACATGTGTTTAATATAATCAGCTTTCTCTTGATTTACTTTCATTTAAGTAGACTAACAAGCAGGTCAAAATCTGGAAATTCAGCTACTCATTCCTAAGGTTCCTTTGACAGTATCAGGGGATGAAGAAAGGAGTGTTTGTGGCATACATATATTTTGAATCAACTGAAACTTCAAGTTTTCTTCAAAATTCTGGAAGACTATTTGGAACAAATGAGCACAGGAAAGTATTTAAAATTAGTTATATCACTCTTGAGAGAATTATTGTTTCATTACCATCACATTATTGTGATAATGAGACATACGCTGTTGGGAAAAAAGACATATATATGGTGGTCAATAAATAATCATAAATTCATCCAGTTACTTCTGCCCCTTGCACTACTATATCTTGTTAGGCCTGAAAAGAAACTACAGATCATTTAAACAGACAGAACATGTTTACAGATTTAGACAAAATTAAAACTATGCATTGAAAGAAGTAACATAATTGTTCTGGGTTTCCCTCATTTTTACCCAATGGCTACAAAGCTGACGGATACATTCCTTGCCTCAGAGTTACAAAATGCAAATTATCATGTGCTTTTTAATACCTAGCACAGTTGATGGAAACAACTGACTGCTGATTTTCTCACGTGTCACATGTCATAACTCCTTTTAATCATTATTCTCAATCTCGAGGTCTGATAGCAGGATACAAGGTTTTAAGCAAGATGTGTTAACTTCCACCGTGAAGTGGAAAATCAACTCTTTCCTTACCTATACTCTTGCCTGGGGAAAAAAATTACACCAGCATTTGTCTCTAAACTTGATGCTTTCTAGATTGTAGAAAAAAGTGTGGATTGACAACATCTTCCAAAACACTGTTACACAGGTATGTACAGATCATACAAAATATATATCTATATAGAAAAGATGCATATTGATCATTCATAATCCCTTTTATCCAGCCAGATAACTGTTCTCATATCTATGTATCTCCCCGTACGCATACATACACACATTACCTGACATATAGTTTATAAATTTAAATAGATCCTAAGGTTTCATGGCTGCCATTTTTAAAAGGCTTTTAAATTCATTAGTTCCCAAGAACTCTAAATTCCACTGTATTCTTATTTTCATTTGATCTACAGAACTGATGAAGAGATCAGAAAAAAACACACTTGGAACTTTACAGCTGTGGCTGGATAATCTTGCTCATGATCATCAAAGCAGGATTGTTTTTGTGATCTTCAAATCTGCATATCAAATTACATAAGCCTAAGTGAAAAAGGAAAAATATCAAATACCCAGACATCAGGACTATCTCAATAAAGCACTAGAGAATGCAGTTGGAGGCTAAGTGAAACGAACAGCTTATTCAACTTTGCAAAGTTTTTAAAGCAAAAGAGAGAAGCAACAGGGAGCAGTTCAGCTAAGACAGACCCAAAGATTCCAGGATGAATTCTGCACATGTCATGCATATCAGCAACTCCACTCCTGTAATTCAACGGTTCTATTGATATGAATTAAAATATTCACTAAATAAGTGTTGTAAGGATCATGCCTTGAAAGACATTATACTAATGTAATTCTACATATACATAGTAGTTTCTATAGGCCTCAAAATTACTTCTGCGCTGATTCATAACATGATACTTCCCTTTCTAGAGCTGTGGAAGAAGAGTCTTTTCCTCGATACTGATAGGAACAATGCCCAAGTGTTAAATCCAAGGTGTGCCATTAAAACAATGTTATTTTCTTTGTCACCTTTAAAATTTTATAGAATTTAAACGGTTTCATTAAGAATTAATAGAAATTTGTTTAACCCACTTCAGCTCACATTTTTTTTTACTGAGTTGCTGCTAAACAATCTTAAGTGTAAGTGGTTGCTTAGCAATCAGCAAAGAACAAGACAGAAATACAGTAAGAAAAGAAACTGACTGACATGTTCTGTGTTTGAATCATGACATTCTTTAAAAACAACAGAATACCACCAATAAGAAGTTTAAAACAAAATTCTATTAATAAAAGAACACATATGTCTCTATTTAGGAACAAATTATGCATTTAAAACTACAAATTGTGATTCATATGCCTGCTCCGTATAAAAAATCCTTCAGCTATTATTAAAAATACATTAAAATCCTTCAAATTTTGATGAAGCCATTCTTTACCTTTTGTTTTTAATTCAATTGTCAAGTGTGTTTCCAATGATTTTAAAAACAGTATATATCTACAAGGCAAGCAAGAGTTTATAGCTTTGAAGACTTGAAATTGATTTTTAATGCACCAGCTTTCAAACACTACAAAGGCTGCTCTCTGCTGATAAAGACAGTAAACAAGAAATTGTCCTTTAAATGTTCCCTTTAATGTTCTTCTTTAATTAAAAATCAATCAAAAACCATTTCAACATTCAAAAATTTAAAATTAAGACATTAGAAAATGTTCAAGGTTTTTGACAAGACTTATTCAAATGAGAATGGAAATGTTATTTTTGTTTACTTCTGTTCGTTTAGACTTTCTTTGCACTGTAAACATTGTTAATTAAGAAATAAAATGCATAAAAGTAGTTTATCACTGAACACAGCTATTTTTTATTGAACAGAACTGTTAAAAATATGATGAAATAAAACTAGATGTTATAAAAGTACTGAATTAAGAGTCCTTTTTAATACTTTTACATTATTTTAATATATTCCTTTCTTTTAATAAGACCAAAGCCCATTTATGTAGATTAGTTACATCTAGAGTCTCATTTATCCAACCTGTATTTATCCTTTGATCACAAAGCTTGTTAACTTAAATGGTCTTTTATTGTTATGATTCGTTTTCCCATAATTATGCAGTTTAACTGCCTGGTTTTTTTTTGAATAAATATATGCAAACGCGCCAATCATATTCAGTACTGTTATGCTGGATGCTCAATGAACTGTAAGAGCCATTTCAATACAATAAAACTGCCTGGAAGGGTTCCAGGGCAAGGACTGCAAATACCAGTAATCATAGTGTCACTAGAACTAGTACAGGCGAATACAAGCATGTCACACACACATCAATAGATGATCTGAAACACTGCCTGAAACTGATTTTGCATATCTGTCACTGCAAGAACTTACAATGCATCGATCAGAGATCCCACCCACACAGCTGAAATTATTCATTTATATTTTGTAACAAGACTTTTCCTTTCCCTTTTAGACTCCTCCTCTGGCGTGCCATGGAAACTGCAGCACCCAACCAGCTAGCAGGGAACAGGATGAGATCAGAATTTTTTCTATTATGGCTAAAAGTACTTTATGAACAGAGGAACTTTGATTTGATACTTGCATTACATAGTCAGTAGAAAGGTCCAAGGCTGCATTAAAATACCATTCACTTAAAGGATTTTACTTGCCTATATTGCTTATAAAGTACTAAATTGAAAATGTATCTGCATAGGAGTCACTGTCTGGAGGGCCGAAAGAGGAGATATCCCCTTACTGCACGGAAGTAAGCAAATTGATCCTTAAACTCTCCTGTACAAGTAACACAACAGTGGTTGAAATTATGCAGTAGTATCTCTAGAGGTAGAGGGACTCCTCAATTTTGAAGACACATCATCAGACCCAAAAGAATCTCTTTTCTCATCTCAAGCAAGTGAGATGAGCCAATCTTAGGCTGTCTTTTCTGTACAGGTAACAACATTAACTAGTGAAAGCAATTCGGGAGAAAGAGATGCTTCCTGTGTGACCTTAATAAGCAAGAATTGTAAGAGCAACCTTTGGGATTTAGCTAGAAAATATATGAGTGCTGAAGGAGGTTATTTAAAGCACTGCCTAATATCCTAATTAACAGAGACATTCATATGAATTTGCTTGTTCTTGAATGTAGTACTTAATACTGGGTGTTTTATTGAAAAGGTTTAATAATTTATCCATTTTTTTTCTTTCTCATAGGATTTACAGTAATTAATCCAGAATTTCCTGTTAAAAAAAAATGGCTATAGAAGACTGAAAAGCAATGGTTTCACTAAAAAGACCATGAAAAATGCATTACTAGGACTTAGCATGCACCCTTGCTAGAATTTATAGCAAGCTTTACAGTACTCCATTTCATCACAACGTATCAGTAAAAGCAGCAACAACTGGTTAATCTTCTTACTGCCCCCCCCCCCCCCAAACCAAAACACTTAGCCTCAATGAACTTTTCCCCAAAATCATTTTGCCACTCTCTTCCTAGTATCTTTTTGCTTTTTCTGTCCAGGTAAGAGCGTGCAATCTCCTAATAGTTTCACTTATTTCCCATGTGTTTGAAACCTTTAGCATTAATTTCACCACTTCTTATAGTGGAAGAATAGATACAATTGAAAGTATAAAGCTCTCAGGCTATCTGCTGAAAAAATTTGTCCCAACTGCTCTACTCTGACCTTTTGACATCAAAGGATTGCTTCTATACTTTTAAAGATAAAAACAGAGCTGTGTTTCTGCTCCGGTCAACAAATCATTGTTTAAGTTCTTTTCACAGAAAATTCTTTCTTGTTGGAAAATACTAATACTAGTGTCAAAATACCTTTTCTTTATACATACAGGCACTTCTCAGTCTGAAAGGGGTACCTCAAGATCTTGACCATGCATCCTATAGGTTTTCTTCAGAACTAAAACAACCCATACACATACACACTTTTTATATATGGAGAGAGTGTCTTGCATACTGAAACCTAAAACTAATTTGACAAGGCATTTTAACCTTTGCAGAAACATCAAAAGAAAGAGAAATCAAAGCATGTGTGTAAATATTACGCAGTATATTAATGTTTCCTGGAAGGCAGGGAAAAGAAAGAATAAACAAGGGGGAAAAAAAAAAGTTTTTATTCATTTGGAAATAAAATCCTAACTGGCTACAGCCAAATGTTGTGACTTGGCAAGAAATATTTTTTTAATGACATTTTTTGCCTCATTAGAGAATCCAGGTTGCGTCTACGCTTTCTTAATACCAAATGATATTTGCAAATATTTTTACATATACTTAATGAGAATTTTCCTTGTAACAATATTTACTGAATATAAAGAATTATGCCATATTATGCACACTTCCAAAAATACATGTAAACCTGAAATTATATGTTCAGCAACATGTTCTGTGGAGTATTTGATGGCTTCTTTCAGCTGCACATCTGATTATATGGCAGTTCATATCATAAATGAAAAACCTTCTAAACTTCAGATTCCTTAGTTGTTTGTAATGAAGCTGTAAGAAAACATTACAACAAGCTGAAATCTAAAAATAAAGGTCCAAATCATACTATTCTTATCTGCACCCAGTATGGCTCTTAGTTGCAATTTACTCCTGAATCACTGAAATCATTTATGAAAACAAAATTATTCTATTGATTGAACTAGGTATAAGAACAGGCCTTCTCATCAATGTGGGTAAGGATAACAGAAACCTGAACAAATCTATTGTTAAAAGATAAGTCTTCAAAGGACCAATCATCAAAATTGCAATGATAATCACAAATTTGTGGGGATTTTCCCATCTAAGATTAGGCAATGATAGTGAGCACCAAGATGAGGAAAGCTCAGAGAACTTTTAAGACCCATTGAGAGCCGTGATCCAGTAAATCCTGCATGATTTGCTTCATGACCTTTATTTTAGATGCACTAACTTACTTCAAATTTGCACTCTATAAAACAGCAAGTTACACAGAGATTTTATCACTCTTAATTTATAGGTTAGTAAGAATTACTATTCTTACTCATGATATCAATATTCTCCTTCAGACTTAAAATGTCTTTTTCTCTATTATGTTTATTATTATATATTACAGCATAACATCTTGGAAACTTCTTTAGATCTCATATCAGGAATGAGCCTTTTGAAACAATATAGCTATAAACAATAGTCAGGAGCTCAAGATCAAGACCAGTGCAGATGTGATACAAAACAGGAGCCCAATTCTTCCTCTGCCTACTTCAGTAGCTAGGGTGGGTGATGTGGTGAGCAGTATGTTGTCAGATCTAGACCAAAAGTATAAGTATTTTGTGTCACAGTACTATGCAGTGTATCTTGATGAAAAAAATAAAACAATGCTTCATGAAAATATAGAAAAGATCCTGTCCACAACTATTCCCAGTACAGATTTCACTGAAATAGTAAAGCTAAAGCTACAGAACAATGTAACACAAAATCAAACTAACTGCAGACTGTATTTACACAATGCAAACATTCACAGGAGTTATTTTGCAAGACATCTAACCTTGTAAAACATTCCATCTTAGCCAGGTAATTCTGATGCTTCATCTGATGACAATTTAATGTCCTTAGATACAGCCCTAGATAGAATGTATAGCAAAAAAAAAAAAATTGGAATTATAGAGTACGAACCTGCAAACTTGCAAATGTGTGGAACGACATCCAGTATCCTTTTGATGCAACATATTAAGTTCTATTAGCTCTAGTTAGAGAGAATAATATTCTTCATTTGCAGCAGAACACACAAAAGTAAAAAATTACCTTTGTTTTCAGACAGGAATTTAAACCACTGAGAATAAGTGCAATTTCTGTGAGGAAAGCTGCTTCTGCTTATACTTGCAGCAACAGCAGGTTTCTTTTTTCAGTCTTGAAATTTCTGAGCTGAAATTTCTCAAAGTAAAGCATGGACTAGTATACCTAAAGACAAAGCAGGACTAATATAGCTTATGTTTTTTATTTCCCCTGAAGACTCTCTTCCTAGGTGCTATGAGACATCTGGCAATGAAGCTGCACAGGAACTTGACAGTAATCTGTTGACACATCATAAACATCAGGTGCCTGAAGTATTAAGAATGATCTGTACTTTATCTTAAAATGCTACAGGACTGCCTAGTACAGCAGCTACGATATTTCCCAGCTTGAGAGTTACTTTCAAAACAGTCATTTTTTTTTAGCTGTTGTTCAGCAGGAGCTGTGACCACTGTTTTCTTTCTTCACACCCATCTTATTCCTGATATATTTACAAACCTCTCCAAGGTGCACCGACAGTATAATAATAATCTCTGGGATGATTAACACCACTTACATATGTAAACAGTTTTCTACACTACTGTTATGTCTCTTTGAGGAACCTATTTCCGGAACACACTTGTTTAGAGAAACTATTTGTTTCCCTTTATCCATCCAATATTTTATCAATTGAAAACCTGCAAGAAGAAACACTGACTTGTTCACCCAGGGAAAGGTGAACAGATTAACTTGGAATTTTTTGGTTGGGGAGGTAATGAACACATATTTGCATGTTTGTACACAATATTTTATTTTCTAAGGTTTGCTTTTCAAAATAAAGAAAAATCCTGTTTCTCTTAGTCAGGTGAGTAGATCAGCTTAATTTACTCACCAGAATGAGACAAATCGAATATTCCTATTAGTCTTTAAGGTCTAGAGTGAAGAGAAATTCTCTTTCAGCCACGTAGAATTTCCATTTTCTCTTGCTTTTCTTTTTATTTCTCCTCAATAAAAATGAATAGTTTGGACCTTAAGTGATTCAAAGATCACATGGAATGTTGAACCCATCAATAAAAATTGTATAGCACTGGGCTATATTTAAATACTTTTAACAGACTTGTGCATTGAAAATACTGTTTCTAAAGTACATTTAGAATATTATTGCTGAAGTCAGAAGTAATGAAACATGCTAAAGTGCAGTTATTCTGACTTCCCAATAAGTTACCAGACACTGCTCTTCATACACATCAACGTCATATGTGCATCAAATCACAAATAGTCTATTTTCAGAGTCCCTAAGCACTTGCACCAATGAAAGCTGGAGGTATACTGCATCCTTGGAAATCCATCCAAAATTATATAGTTATATATATGTAGACATGTTTAAATTATTTAATTTTTATGGTACTGAAGAAATTCATTGATTCATATAAATGACATATATAATTATGGCACACAGCTGGATGAGTAAACACCGAAGTTGTTAAACCATGACTAACAGAAGCTAGCAGAAGTCACTTAAAGAGAGGAAAGCTTACACCACTCTTACACATATCAGGCAGGATTTTATTCAACCACTGGTCATTTTTGGGTCGGTCTGAAACCCACAGCCACTAAGTAACACTTTACTCCACAGGTATTCATTTATCTGAATTGGGCTGTATGTAGAATAAAAAAGTTTTCGTGATAAATAAGGGAGTCATAAAGTCTATCGGCTTTACTAGCTCTTACCGCAAAGGAAAAAAAATCATCGTGCACTCCTAATAAGAGCGAGAAAAATCAGATCTTACTGAGAAAGAAATTATTTATTTGATTAAAATATTTATAGACTCAATCGGATGTACTAATTAATAATATAATATTTTGTGTGTGTGTATATATATCTATAGATACGTAAGTGTGTACATACATACACAAACATAAAGTTTTAGTAACAGGCTCCTGCTAGAGCATTTTGCCATTAAACTCTTGCCGAGAAAATGAGAGTGAAGAAAAACAATCCCTTTGTACAAACTACAGTGTGAGGTTATCATGGTTCAGTAATACATATGTAAAAAAAAATAAAGGGAATTTTAGCTAGAGAACATTTACACAATTGTTTGCCTTTCTCTTACTGTGGTAACGTAGAAAACTGCTTTTGTGAACTAACTAATGAAAGGAGATGATAAAGCAGCTGTTTGGATCCTGTATCTTTTTCCACTGGCTATGCTTTTGATTTCTAACTGTGCGATTTACTTTTCCAGATACAGGTTTCCTGGAGTGATTAAGGATATAGAAGATCTAGAGAAAGGGCTGATCCTTTAGTATTTCTCCCTAAGTTTGCATTTTGAATTTCACATGAGGCAGAAGTACAGCACCAGACACAAAGCAGTGCCTATATTCCAAATGCAAATTTTATATAAAATTTACTCCAAGGATGTGGAGATGGAGAATAATATTTTAGTAATGCAAAATTACACTGAAGAAGATCAGATTTTCCCATCTAGCTACTTTAAGTCTGAGCCTTTCCTAAATAGAAGTCAACTATTCTATTTCATAATGTGTATTTGTTTTGTCAATACAACTGCAAAATACAGTATCAAAAGGTATGTTTGAACAGGTTGTTCACTAGGGAAAAACGAATGTTTTCTAATCTACTGGATGGAACACTAAGCATCCAAAAAACTCTGTGTAGATATTCAGGAAAAGCACAACAGTATTAGACATATCAGTCTGTGCTATGAAGAGTTACAGTTAACATTTCCGACAGTTATAATAATCAAAACTCTTATAGAAACCACAACACACCTTTTTAAGGGAGGAAATTCCTCTTTTAGCTTTATATAGATGTCAGAAAAAAAAATCATGATTGATATTATATAGTGAACACTGTAAAAAAAGGACTCATATTTTCCATAGGGATTTTACACTACAATTGAATCTTTACTACTCAGTAGCATCAATACATGAATTAATTGTTTTGTGTAGACATTACACAGTTGGAGGAAAGTATAATTTTCTGTCTTTTAGTAACTATTACACTTGTCAGTAGGTAAAAAGTGATTTTTTTCTTTACTATTCTGACAGCTCCATTTTACAGTAAAATATTTGACGTTACTTAAACAAGTGTCAAAGTTCTTTGTTTTTTAAAGCATGAACTACAAATTAAATTATCGCTGGTTGTGCCCTAACCTAAACTCTTACTTGAAGTGTCACTTTTTGTTAAAATCAATTTCAGATTTTAAATATTGCTCCACTCACCTAATTGATAGCAATACAAATTCATAATAGGCATAAAATGAAATGGTTTCTGTGACACAGCTCAATAGTAGATTGAGGATTAGCTCACACTCTCCTTGTACAGGTAGTCTTTTTTCTTTTTCTTCCTTTCTCCCTCCCCAGTTATTCCCAGTTGCACATTTTATAGGCCATCAGTTAGAAGAATTTTAGTTATTCAACCCGTTAATTACCAATGGCCACTTTATTTAGTTTGAAACATTAGATGCATCTGGTAATTAGAACATTCGGTTTTCACAGACCAAAGGGTATGATAACTTGAAGATATTATCCATTTTCTTTTGGTTCATCAAGTGTCTACACTGCAACTTTCTTTCCCACTAGATGTACACACAAAATGAGTCTGTGTCACTTCTGACGATACACTCAGCTCATTCCCCTATGACTCAGAACAACACATTAGGAGAACCACAGGATAAAACAGATATGACATTTCAAATATATTTAATAGTCATTATCCAGAGCCTGCTTTCAATCCAAAAGTTAAAAGTCACTTTGGAACATACTTGTAGTATTTTAACATTAAGCTGCATTAATCATTAAGTAATACTTCAAATTAAATCAACTGGAGCCAATTTCTGCCCTTGCATTCACTGTGTGAGTTCACTGCTCTGGAATATATCTTCCGAGTTTAGACTTTAAACTACCTGCTAAAAATTAAGTCACTATTCGATTAACACCCTGTATCCAATGGTCCAGATTCTGCTGTTTCTCACATTCACAAAAGTCTGTAGAGGACAGTGCGGATGTAACTGGCAGCAGAATGCAGCTCAGCTGCAATTTCTAAATGAGCTTTGGTAGAAGACAGAGCATTTAAGTCTTTTGCTATAAAGCAATCAGCAATATTGACTCAGGCTACTGGAAATCTGACCAGTTGTTATGCTGTTTTATGACAGGATGTAACTGTTTTTAACATTTTGGGATAGAAGGGAATCACCACATACATTTTCTTCCTATTTGACTAAGCAGAATGTTCAGCACTGAAGGTCTGGTGGTTTATGGGGAGAGGAGGAGGCAATGGGGTCCCAACGAACTTTTCTGTGTCAAAAAAATAAATATTTGTGTATATATATTCTAAAGAAGGAAATTAAAAAAATAAAAACATACATCTTGGAAAGACAGCTCGTATTTGCATGTAGGATTGGAAGGTTATAATAAACGGTTGCAATAGATGTCCTCAGTGTGTAGAGTTTCTCCCATATCCTGTTAGTTACAGCAGATGATATGACTGCTTCAGAAATGTCCTCCCCCTTCTCCACCCCAAACCAAAGCAAAGTAAAACCTCTGGAAGCACCCACGTCTGTCTGACAATTTTCTGGGAAAATACCCCAGCGTGCCCCAAACGTATTGAATGCCTGACTTCACTCTTACATGCACCTTTTTTGCACTGCTGTAACTGTTTGTTTCAGTGGGGATTTAGCTTCAAATCACATGGGAAACACCAGTGTGACAGCAGAACCAGACCCAGCAGATGTGGTCTGGTTCTACTTTCATTAAGTGACTTGTTTTGGTCCCTTCAGTGGTGCCTTACAGCAGATTTCACTGCAGACAAAAAGGTAAAGTTAAACCAGCGTCTAAAGCGAGATCCAGGGTATTCTAAAAGTCTCCTACCTGAATTATGGACATCCGGCTCGGGGGAGCCTCACTGGCGTTAGTCCCTTGCCCTGTGAAGCTGGTATGGCAGCCCACATGTCCCTGGGGTACAGTCAGGTTGTTGGAGGCAGGTTTCAGGTACATCACCTCAGACCTGGGAGAGCTGAGGGGCAGGCGGGTCTGGTAGTCAAAGTACATGGGTGAGGTGGCCAGGGATGGGCTGCTCACCACGTTCATGACATTGAGGGGGCCCCGGCTGTCCTCGCCCTCACTGGGCACCAGCATAATGTCATTCTTGCTGATCTTCTTCTTCTTGCCCTTGCCCCCTCCACTGCCACTGCCTCCTCCTCCCCCGCCACTGCCTCCCCCTCCTCCCAGCTGAGGGTGGCTATACTCGGCAATGCGACAATTATAGGTGCGGATCTCCTTGTTCTCTCGCTTGCACTTCACAGCAATAGTGATCATGGCAGCCAGCAAGATGATGGAGACAGTGCTCAGCGTCACGATCAGGGGCAGCGACAAGTCCCAATGTGGTCGCCGATGCTGCTCACCATTCACCTGTGGCTCGCCAGCCTCGGGCAGGGGCCCTGCTAAGGCTCTGACAATGAGCTTAGCCACTGCGGAGAGGCTGGGCTTGCCATGGTCACTGACTTTTACCACTAGTTCAGCCACAGGGCTGAGCTCCTCCCAGTAGGGGTGCAAAGTGCGTATCTCACCACTAGTGGGGTCCATCTCAAAGAGGTGCTCCTCGTTGCCTTCCACAATCTCATATGTGAGGCGCCCGCTCTCCCCAAAGTCACTGTCCAGGGCGCGGACGGTACCCACAGGGTAGCCTACCCCAGCGTTGCGTGGCACCTGCAGCTCAGCGGTGTCATTGATGAGAGCAGGCAGAACAATAAGGGGTGCATTGTCATTGACATCAAGCACAGTGACACGCACTGTGGCATTGCTTTCACGGTGGGGTGAACCTGAGTCTTTCGCTAGCACACGAAACTCAAAGTGCTTTGTCTGCTCATAATTGAAGCTCCTCAGGGCATAGATAGCACCATTGGTGGGATTGACAGAGACGTAAGTGTAGATGGAGACATCACCCACGTGCCCGGGCAGAATGGAGTAAGAGACTGTCCCATTTTGGCCCAGGTCAGGGTCCTGGGCCAAGACAGAGCCCAGGTACTCCCCAGGGATGTTGTTCTCAGGCACCTGTAACACATACAGGTTCTTGCTAAAGCGAGGTGGGTTGTCATTCTCATCGAGGATCCGGACAGAAAATGACTTGGTGGAGTTGAGTGGGGGGTTGCCCCCATCACGTGCCACAATGGTCACATTGTACTCATCCTGTGCCTCTCGGTCCAGGGGCCGGTCAGTCACCACAGTATAGAAGTTGTCATAGTTCTCCTCAAGGGTGAAAGGGACTGCTCCGGGCCCACCACCACCACCCAGCACCCGGCACTGCAGCTGTCCATTCTTGCCTGAGTCACGGTCGGTGACTCGCACCAGGGCAATGACAGTGCCTGGTGGGGCTGCCTCACTCAGTGCTCCCTGGCGAACAGAGACAAAACCAATGGTGGGTGCATTGTCATTGCGGTCAATGAGGCGGACAGTGACCTTGCAGTGAGCAGGGATGGGATTGGGCCCCAGGTCTCGAGCCTGGACATCGATCTCAATGAGGCCATTCTCCTCATAGTCCAGGTTACCCTTGACACGGATGAGGCCACTCTGCGGGTCGATGCTAAACAGGTCACGGACACGCTCGGGTGCATAGCCACTGAAAGAGTAGAGCACCTCTCCATTGGTACCCTCGTCGGCATCGGTGGCATTAAGGTCGATGACGGCAGTGCCCAGTGGTGCATTCTCTGGCAACTCTACCACATAGGAGGCTGCCTCAAAGACTGGGCTGTTGTCATTGGAGTCAATGAGGCGCACATTGATCTGCACTGTGCCCGAGCGTGGTGGGTCACCGCCGTCCAGTGCTGTCAGCACCAGGGTGTGGTGACTCTGCTCCTCGCGGTCTAATGGTTTCTGGATGACCAGCTCTGGAAACTTCGTACCATCACCACGGGACTTCACATCGAGGGAGAAGAGACCGTAGTCATCACGGGTCAGCAGGTATGTGCGTAGCCCATTGTCCCCAGCATCTGGGTCGTGGGCACTGGTGAGAGGGAAGCGGGTGCCTGGTGCAGCATTTTCCGAAATGTCCATGTCCACCTGGTCAGAGGGAAATGCCGGTGCGTTGTCATTCAGGTCCTGGATCTCCACCTTTATCATGCAGATCTCCTGGTCATTGGCGAACACCTCGAGGGACAGCTGGCACTTGGTGCTGCGCCTGCACAGCGCCTCGCGGTCGATGCGTTGCTTGGTGTAGAGCAGTCCGCTCTCCCCATCCACGTCCAGGAGGTGAGGTGCTGAGTTCTCCAGCACTCGGAAGGTGGACTTGGGGCCACGGCTGCCGCCAGGGCCGCCACCGGGGCCGCCTCGCTCCACGGGGAGCATCCCTCCTCCCGCCGTGCCCGCCGCCAGCCGTGCATCGCGACCGATGTTCCCGATGACCGTGCCCGCTCCCTGCTCCTCCGGCACCGAGTAGTTCAGGTTCTTCAGTGACAGGGCATGAGCCCAGCAGAGGAAGAAGCAACAAATGGAAAGGTACATCCCCGAGCAGGGGTGAGGGTAGCAGCAACTACAGAGGCAACCAAGGTTGTCGGTTGTCCCCGTCTTCTCTGCCTCCTGTGATGGGTCTGCTCTTCCTCCTACACCGTCTGCTGTCTTTTTTTTCCTTCTCTCTCCCCACACCTATATTTTAAGTTCCTGAACCTGTTGCTCTAAAACATCTGCAGAGACACACGATGAGAGGCAGCAAATGGACCATGTAGCTCAGTGGGAGGGAAGAATTGCGAGGGTCGGAGCGGGGGGAGGTGGTGGTGGGGTGGGGGAAAGCAGCTTCGGCAGCCTTTCAGAAAGCGCTCGCCGTGCTTGCAGTCCTTGTGCAGTTACTTCGGCTGTCCAACTTCGGCAGTGGGAGGATTTAAAAAATCAGAAAATTTGCAAAAGATCTTCTGGCAGGCAAAGTGTTCCCAATCCTTGAATCCCCGCAGATGTACAAAGAATAATAAAAATAATAACAATAAAAAATCGCTGTAGTGGTTGTTTATCTAAAAGTAATGAAAAAGATATATTTTTTTAATATGTGTACTTATATATACATGGGAAAGGGGGATGGCCACAGGTCTGTAAGCAGGGGTTGAAAAGCTTATTTGCTACTCATCGTTTGTGATGCGATTGATGGAGTGGAGTGGAGGGGCGGGAGAGAGACAGAAGGGGAAAAAAAGTCTCGGCTTGTTGTTGAAGCTCTTTTCGTGTGCAATGAGAGGCAGTGAAATGTCTGATTGCACCGCGGGGTTGTTGGTTTTCAGGGAGTGTTTTGCTGCATTTAGAGATCTAATCTTGCATTGCTTGCGGCAGAGAGCCTGCATCTCGCTGCCCTCTGTATTTCCCCCCTCTCTGGCTCGTACACCCTCACTCTTTCCTTCCCGAATCGGAAGGCGATGAAATGAGGATTGCAGGGCAAGAAGGGAAAACAAAACATACAAGAAGAAACCCAGCAAGAACTAGTGTCCGAATTTGCAGTTTCCTTTCCCTCCCCCTACTACCAAGCTCCCACACGTCCTTTCGTGGAGAAAAAAAGATAAGAAACCCACAAGCTGACCGTCATAATTAACGCTAAATATATATATTGAAGACAAATCACAGGCTGTGCTCAATCAGATGCACACTTGGGTTTCTTTAAGACAGGCCAGTAGCCGCCGCCACCACCACATCCTTTCTTTCCGTGTGTCTATGCGTGTGTATGCGTGTCTGAGGAGCTGTACTTTTCTCAATGCAGTTTCATTCCAGTTTGCTTTTCTCTCCAGCCGAGAGGAAATCAACAGGCAACCCGTGGCTGGACGCATAGATTGGGAGAAAAAAAAAAAAAAAAAGACAGCGAGAGAGAAAGGGAGGGGGAGGGAAGAGGGGAGAAAGAACGAAAAGCCACCACACACACACTCTCTGTTTCTTGCTAAAAGGGAAACAGTCTCTGTATTCACAGGGCTGCGCTGTCAAGTGCCTCTCTTTTCTTTCTATTCAACATCTCCTTCCAATGACACTGCTGCTTAATCCTCTTCATTTAGGGGAGGGGAGAAGAAGAGGAAAAACAATCCTGGCGATGAATAAAGTGGGAGATCTTTTAATCGACTAATTTGCTTATATTAAGACCTATGCAGTTCCGCGATTGGTGTGATGCATTTTTTTTGCAGTCCTTTAACAGTCACTCTGAGCATCTCGGTCCAGGGGAGAAGAGCGGCGGCAACCCCAGAAGCATTGCCCCCCCTCTTGATTTACCTTGCTCAGGGATACGGTATATAGGTAAATATTACGGAAGGGTAACTAAATTTTATTTCAGATTCTTTTTAGAACCAGAAATAAATGAATGGCACGTCTAGAAATGCAGGTGTTCCAATCTGCTGTATGAGTCAGATTCAGCAGAACAAATCACATTCAGTATCGCCTCATGTTCCTCCCTTCACAGACATTAGTTGCAGCTTCTTCCTAACGCTCACTGACTCACCATATAGACAGGGAAAAAAAATAATCAGATTTATATTTGGGAGGAGGGGGGGAGAAAAAAAAAAAAAAAAAGAGAAGGGGGTTGGGGGGTGTCGGATCCAGCTACTCTTTTACTATACCTCTTTCTCCGGGAGACTGAGGATCAGGAAAACAAGGCTGTTATCCACTCACTGGCACAGAGGCGCGTCTGTCTCCTGCTTTGCTGAGTGTTTTTAACCACCTTTCCTCAGTGTTATGTGTGAAATAAATCAGAGATCTTTCATATTAAAAGAAAAAAAAAAAACACAACAAAAACATAGATTCCCAATACATAGCTCACACATCTAGTTCCGAGTCTCAGTTCTGCACTGTTTTTTTTTCTCCTTTATTTGAGTCCGGACCCAAAGTACACAGTTAATTCTGCAACCTGTGGTAGAGAGGCTTTCAAAAGAAAAAGGAGAAAAATCAAATATTCTTCTCTGCCTCATTGATGGGTGGCCCCTCTCGAACAGACGGTCGCCAGTCTTTGCCAGACAGCACGCGAAAGAAACGCCGACTCCCGATAAACCAGATCCATTCCAGCAGCCGCCCGCAGGTAAGTGGAGAATTCAGCGAAAATTCAACAGTTGGAGCCGCTCTCCGCCTCTCTCTCTCTCCCCCCTCCTCTCCCTCACTGCAGCACTCACGGGGCCGCCGCGCCGCGCCGCGCTCGCCCAGCGCCGCTCGCCGACTGCCTCTATTCACCTCACGCCGCGGCTTAAACATTGATACGGATTCCTCGCCAGCCAATCGGCGGCGGCGGCGGCGACAGGCCCCGACTCCCACCCGCCAATGGGAAGAGGCGGGAGGGCGGCGGGGCGGGGCCTGCGGCGGGGGCTGGGTGTCATTGATTAGATCGGTTCGGTGGGAGACGCGCAACGCGCGAAGGGCTCGGGCCGGCGGGCGGGCGAGCAACCTGCGGTGTCTCGTCGCTACGAACCGCAGCGCCGCGCCCCTGGCTGCTCACGGCTTCGCGTTATTTATTTATTTATTTATATGGCGCTTCCCCCTTGTTTATTTATTTTTTAAGACGTATTAATAAGCCCGTGATGACGGGGTGAGAAAGGAGGGGGGACGAGACGCTCTTCCAAAGGAGGGGGGACACACGACACACGACTCTCCTCCAAAGCACTGCGAGGGCGAGGAGTTGGCTTCGCGGCACTATCCCCCGACTCCCTCGGGGGCTCCGTCGGCGCCACGGGGATGCATGGTGCGAATGGGGTGGGCGGGTGGATGCGCACCTCTCTGCCTCCCTCCGCCACCCCCGCCCTGGCACTGCGGGAGCCGCCCTGAGCGGGTCTCGCCCTCCCCAAGGGGCCGGTCCTGAGCGGGGGAGCATCAGCACGGGAGCATCTCCGCCTGTCCAAAGGGCCGCGGTGCGGACGGGCGGGCGTGGCGGCAGCCCCGTGGTGCGGTGTTCGGGGACGCATCAGCGTCCTCCCCTCCCTTTCGGCGCCCCCCTCCGCCCCCCACCCCCTCTAAGCCCCCGGTGCAGTGGGAATCTCTCGGATTGCCAGAGCGCCGGTCTCGACACCCGCGCCCACCGAAATGAAGCTGCCGTTTGTGAGCTGTGAGTGACAAGCGTGTAAGTAGCATGAGTCATTTAGAGGAAAAAAAGAAAAAAAAAAAAAGAAAAAGAGAAAATCAACTCTGCAGGAATTAGACGCTCCTGACAATTATTTTAGGAGTGGCTCTAAAAGACTGAGTTGCGGCATCTGCTCTTTTGCCTCGCTTGATAGGATAACCTTCAGCCCTTTCTGAGTTATTAGGTCCATAAATATCATTTGACTTGGAGAAAGTCTTACAAATTTATAAATTCAAATAAGTGTTCTTTGTAGACCCATCTTCTCGTCCTGAAGAGCTCTTCGTAGCTTTGAAACTGATAGTTCGCTACACAGGAGTCTGCTAGTAATCATAAAGCTAATGCTATGTTAAAATGCAATATATAAATAAACTATACATACATTAGTGGCAGCATAAAATCCCTGCTCTCAGACGTGCCAACTTTCTGTGTGAGAGCGACAGACAGACGAAATAAACAATATGTTTACAAGATAGGCTTTGCTTTCTGAATGAGTGTTTCAGATTGGCTGATGGAAGACGGCGTATTCTGATAAGTCCCTTATTCGACGAAATCCCCTACAAAAGCAGCATAATTTAAAAAATGGAACAGACACTAGAGTAAACCCTTGAGCTGTCAGGAGACCTTCTTTCACTGCAGCATGACTCCTGCGCTTTCCTTTACTTTTTCCGTAGCCTATGCCAAACCTGCAGGATGCTTCAGGATGTCCAGAGATTTTCTTTGCAAGTTCTGCTCTTTGGGGGGGAAAGGGTCGTTGCAATTATGTAATGTCTCCCTCTAGCGTGCTAGAGAGTCTGCTGCATCTGGGGTATGTACTGCGTGCGAGTGTACACATACTGAAACTCCAGTTTCCTCTCCTGAGGGGGCAGGAGAGCACCAGCAGGATAAATCAATAATTTTACTAGTACAGAGGCGTATACTATGTGATAGATTTCTGACAATGCTTCTCATGATTTACTTTTGTTTAAAAAAAAAAACAAAAACCCATGAAGCCCAAGATAAAGATAAATTTGACTTTTTTTTTTTTTAGGAGGCTAGTTTCTCCATCTCTTTTTTTCTCCAGATTAGTTAGTGAATGCTTTTCTTCACATGACTCAGCATTACTCGATAAATACTCTGACTCCACAATGAAGTCAATACATTTGAGGGTACTCCGCAGTTTGTAAAACAAGTAGTTGGGACTCTGAATTAAGGCAAAAACTATATAAACCTTTATCCAAGAAACTGCTTGTACAATCTGCCTTTTTTATCAACCAACTTGCAGCTTACAACATCCCATTGATACTAACGATATGCATGGAATACTTACTGTAAAAATAAATCTGAATCACTAGCACTAGATCCTCAAACCTGTGACTGACTACCAGGTTGTGATTATAAATGAAATGCCTCCCCCTTGCCCTACAAATCATTGTGGTTTTTTGCGTTGACAAGAGAGATACTTTTTAATATTCAGTTACATGTATGGCTGATTATTAGCAATTTTTAATCATTTATTGGAAATCATATCATCTTGACATCTTTAAGTAAATTGTGGCTTTTAAGCCTGATAAAGTCTTAGGTGCCTAGCTGGAAAAAAGAGATAAAAAATTATGCCTGCATATGAATATATGCCTCTTCCAGGCTTATGTTTGTTATATCAGACAGTTTATAACAACAAAATGGCATTTATTGATTTTAATCCACCTGTGCAAGTAATGAATATTTTATTTGTTCGATGATTTTACAGTATATCTAAAATGCTTTTTCTGTCAAATTTGTAGCCTTAGACTAACGTCATAACTTCATCAGGAAATTGCTGTATTTTTCATGTAGAAAAGTCAGAAATGAAATGTTTAAAAGTAATGCCAATGAGTGCCAGTAATATCTGTATGCTCTGGTATGTCATTGTGTATTGAATATACAGTGTGTATTTATTGGGGAAAAATTAAACAATAAAAATAAAACTAAAAAATGCTTATTAACAACTTGGTGGGAAAGCTGAAATGTGGAGAGGTTAACAGGCAAAATACAAATCCTTAATAATAGGAATAGGTAGACAGGAGGCTTAAACTATTTGACATATCAAGGAAACCACATTAAATGCACAGACTAGGAGAAGCTCAACAAGGGAACAAAATCCATTGTAACAGCTCTAACAATAACCTATATATGGAGGGGTTAAATTATGCTTTGGAAAGCTACTTTTTGATGGTTGAATTTTTTTTTTTTATTGGAAGGTGTAGTCTGACATCAACCAAAATGACAGATAGTAGAAGGACACAACTCAAGACTAACTTTTTAAAAAACAGTGTTTAATCATGAACATAGTACAACAGTATTTGGGCTTCTTTGGAGAAAATATTCAGAATGAAATCTCGTGGTTTATTATTCTGTCCTCAGCAAAACAAGCAAAGCTTGCTACTTTCAAAAAAAGGGGGGAAATGAATAAGAAATATCCCCAATAAGAAATGTTGAAATGAAAATCTTTAGTCTCAGCACAATGGGCACTTAAGCTTAACACAAAAGTCTTGAAACAAATATCCCTAAACAAATAAAAGAGAATAGACAGGCAAGGAAAAGATCAATGAAGTTAAATGTCAAGGTTCAATATATAAGTTATCTGAACCTAAAATGTATCATTGGGAAAGCCTAAATCCAATCATCATGAAAACAATAGAAAGAGGTGAAATTAGAAAGGCCAAGGAGGGAATTTGAGGAATGAAGAATTCATATATAAAAGAATTAATTATCTGGTAAAAAAATAACAACTGTTCTTTACCAATGAGGAAGTCAGAACAGAACTGGTGGGCCTGTTAGTTAGCCAGATATAAAATAAAGTATTGCAGAGAAATCAATTTTCTGTACTCTAGTACTCATAGCAAATGAAGATATTTCAGCAGGTTAACTTTTTTTAATAACAAAGATGAGTTGTGGGTACGTATTGAGTTGTCAATAGAGAGATTGTTAAAGACCGAAAAGCGTCTAACTAAATTGTAGCCATCAAGGGTTCTTACAGAATCTGAAAATGAATTAAATGAACTGTTAAAAATATGCAGTTATTAAGATCAGTTACTATGTGTGAGGATTAAAAGGTACAAAATTTGTTTGTCTTTTAAAATGACTAAAAGAATGATCAGAGTTATAGCATGGCAAGCTTTACTTTTAGTACTAGGAAAATTAGTTAAAATGAAAATGAAAAATAGAGATTATATAGCCTCTAGAGAAATATGAGAAATACTGTCCAGAAATTCAAAGAAATCGGTAGATTTCCACTAATTTGATTCATCCCATAATAGCAAAGTAGCACAACTTAAGTAGATTAAAAGCATATTTTTCCCATTTATTAGTATTGTTTCAAAGTAGCAATGGAACAATAGATAAAATTACTTTAGTGTCTCTGTATGTAAGCAGTTTCAAATCAATTTAAATGTGCGTCCACACCAGTAAGACAGGTAGAAGAGAGGACAGTTGCTGAGAAAGGCAACAAGAAATAACAGTGCAGTGTGTAAAAGCATGAGAAGGTAAGTCTCTGCAAATGATTTTAATGGACTAATGGAGGGGCAGGAGCCAACAAGAGAAATAGGAGAAGGGTGCTGAAGTGTAGCATATGGATATTTGAAAAGACTTTAGGCAAAAAGAAGTAGTAAGTATGAGATAAGCATGAAATTGTCACTGAAACAGTTGAGACCTATTTCTGTCTGGATGGGAAGTATTACATTTACAATTATGCCTGTGTTGTTTTGGAAACAGACAAAGATTCATTAGGCTTACAGAAAGTGTGACTTGTCAGGCCATAGATAAGTGGCGAGGACTTGGATTCTCTTGCCACTTTTCAGGTCTATTATCTAGTGATGATTTAGCAGAGAATATATAAACTTTTTTTTTTTTTTTTAATTCCAGTGAAAACAGGACAAACTTCAAGATGAAACCCAGCATATTTCAAACAGACTAAGTAGAAATTTTCTTAATGATTTAAAAAAAAATAGAACAATCTGTTTAAGAGCAATTGAACTAATGAAAAACAGTTTCCTGCAGGTGTGTTTCTTCATTTTCCCACTGTCACTACTACCAGCTCCCTCCTTTATCTTTAGCAGTGGTTACCCTGCAGATGTGAGTGGCTGGCTGAGAGGGAAGTGCTTCTGGGCCAGGCAGCAGCCCCCTGGAAAGGTATAATAGCAAATTTTCCTTCTCTCAAGTAAGGTATCAGTTTATTGCCCACACACACCCACCAACTGAAATGAAACTTAAACTATGATCAATTCTGAAATGTCTATCCTACTCTGAAATTTGATTGAAATTGGCTAGTAGTCACAATTTTTATGAGGAGAATGACAGACTCCAGTAATTTTTATTTGTGCAGCCTCCTTTAAAAAGTCTAGAATATTAAAAATTAAAACATTTTAGCCACTTTATTATAGCATGATGATAATTCTGGGGGTATGATATGATACAGCAATACAATGACATGATATGATGACACAACATGGCATGCACTGGTATTACCAGTGAGATACGAATATACTGTGTAAATATAGATAGTAAATTTTGATTCATAGAATAGAAAATACTTACATTCACAAATAAAGGACATGCTCTGAGGCATTTAGAAACTTTACTGAAGCAAATATTTTATGTATTCTTAAACCTGGCAATTATTTTTTTCTTGGTAAATTGCATTTAAACCTGTAGAGTTTGGCAATATAGCATGACACAAAAAAAAATTATGACCAAACCTATAGCTCAGGAAACAAGAACAGGGTGAGAGAGACAAAGAGATGGTTATAGATCATGTTCTAACCTATTGCAGTGAGACAAGGCTCAACTGTATCACTTCATTCAATATGAGTTGACAAGTGTTCAAATGTAGATATGTTCTTACCCTTGGCTGGAAGATGTTGTTGTGCGAGAATGAACAGTGAGTTAACATCAAGTTTCTCGTGAAAATGAAGAAACTCATGACAGAAACTTTTCAATTACTGAGTGAAGCTTGCGTTCAAGAGATCCCAGAGATCAAGTCAGTGATCAAAGGAAGCCACTTTTTGTTGGTAGAATATGTGAAAGCAAAAGTAACAGAGATCCTGAACAACTGTAATATCTCAGTCCTGTGTGGCAGAACTGAGGGGAAGGTAATCTTTTGAGTGTTTGTACAATAGTGATGAGAATGATAATCACTACAGAGGTTCAGCAAAAATGCAACTTTTTACATTTGAACTCAGGCCAAATTACAATAGTAACAGTAAGAACTTTGTGAAAGGTTAGTTCTAAAAAGTAGCAGCAGTTCATAACTATACACAGAACAAAAAGTATGGCAAAAAGTTGGATTTGGAACCATATACAGACAATATCACACAAAAGTGGCAAGAAAGATAAGGCAGATTTGAGGAGAGGGTAAAAGTGGAGAGAGAGAGAGAAGAAAATAGTAAGAAATGGGGGATAAAATTAAAAGGTAAGTCACTGCCTGAATGGGCCCAACAAAGGTTTCGGTCTGTGGTCTTCCACCAGCAATCGTGGTCCAAGGGGCAGTGGGTATGCATGGGATCTTCAGTACATGATTTATAGAGAAGATTTCGCCCCCCCCCCCCCCCCCCCCCCCCCTCTTTTTATCATATGAGGCATACAGGGGAGGGATCTCACCATACCTGTGCAGTGTCTCTGTTAGAAGGTTCTAGAAGTGGTGTATGCATGGTAATCTCTTCTGGAAGCTTCGTGATTTAGGTCTGGACTAGGATAACAACTCTCTGGGCACACAGGTGCAGCTCAGGGTGGTTTTGCCTCTCCAGCCCAGTCAGAGTGATTCAATGGTTTTTGGCTGCTCAGCAGTCACACGACCCCATTCCTTTCTCTAAACACACCTTCCTGTTACTGGGGCAGCAGGATGAGAGACTGTCCAAAGCCTGTACATTCTATTTCACAGTAAGATGAAAATTTAAGACATACAAAGGAAATAATTTAAAATGATCAAAGAAATTTACACTTTCAACAGCCTTTCAGAAAATGATCCACAGAATTGCTTTAAACATCGGCAGCATCCTATGCAGCTGTGTGTCAACTCAGAAGGGGACTGTTTTGAAGGTGATCATGGTTGATTTTCTTAATTTGTTAAATAAAAAGACAGGCACCAGTCTCTTTTTCTTTGTGTGTGTGTGTCAGACCTCATCTATTTTGTTTTAATGACTAATTAAGTACTTTACGAATAAAAATCTATTTTGTGAATTATTTGTGACAAATTTGTTAGAGATTAGAGCACATATGCCCTTTATTATTATAAAGATTTAAATATTTGTTCAGAAATTTATGAACATCATTAAAATTTATTAAATACTTAAGTTTGGTAGATGATACTTGGTTTGTCTGCAGTTATTATAGGTTAATGTCTCCTATGTCTTTTAAATATTATGTGGCATGAAAGGACAGATACTTATCTTGTTTCCCTCTGGGTTAGGCTGTACTTTGGAAAGGGGGATGGTTGTGCCTTCCCTGAAATTGCACTAGTGAAGAAACTTATGGAAGTGCAGGATGGAAAGGGAGAAGAAGGAAGGGAAAAAGAAAAGTCTAGAGTGAGCAGAATCTACAGAAAGTGCTGAGAAAAACAAGGAACAGAAGGTCTATTCAAGTCTCAGAGGAGAAAGAAGAAAACGTTTCTTTCTTGGGCTTAGGGAGGGGATGGTACATAATTCTCTGCAAACCTGAGGGGCTATTGGACTGAGACTATCCACAGGTGAGCAACCTTACCACATAACAACAACGTAAAACACAGGATGATCCTCTACACCTTTTCTGTTCTGTCTCACTTTGGATGTTTCATTTTACTCCATTGTTCTGGAGTAAAATCTGATCTTTGAGGTTTAAAACTTTTCTGGGAGTTCTAATAGTGATAGCTTTAAGGAAAACTAGAGGTAGATCCATCTCAAAGATCTTGCTAATGTACTTTGTTCCGATAGAAGTATTGGTACAGTACTTGTAGAGGACAGAGTTGGAGAAGCCAAAATTAAAAATTCAAGAATAATATATCTGATAATATGAAAAAATCAGGAAAGTCATAGAAAATGGGAATGCAGCCTGGGCCATGATGAAAGTGTTGATAAATGTGTTTCATGAGAACAGTCTAAGGGAAAAGCTCTACTAAGTACTTAAAGGTTACAATCGGTAAGGTTAGGTACAGAACAAATCTTTTTCCTTCTCTTCATTAAAAAGACAACCAGACAAGAAGATTAAACAAACAAGATTACTGTCTGAGGAACCTGCTGGAAAGTTCTCATGTTTCTTATGCAGGAATGCCCCTAGTAATATTAATATATCATCTTAATTGTATTACTAATAACAATAATTATAAGTAACATTTGGAATTCACTGCTATCTCAGAATAGTGTCTCACTCCACCTTCATGTTAGAAGAAAATAGCTGCAGCTTCTAAATTACAATATTATTGTAATGGAAATCTATGGATAAGCTGATACTGTTGAGTCGGGTTGAATCTCCAGCTCACACAGCTGAGCTGATAAGTTTCTTAACTGGAACATCACAGGCTTCAATATCTCCCACCTTCGAGCTGCAGCAGATTTGAATCACTTATTTAAAATATTTTCCCAAATTTTAAGCATCAGAATATTTCTTGTTATGGAATGGTAGATTTTCATTTTTCACTCTTTTCTAGTATTTTGATTTTACAGTTGCTTCAGAGCTGAAGTTTACTGACAGTAGCCAAGGAATTGTGTTCAATTAATCACTTTTATCTCTCAGAGCACTACTTCAATGTTGAAAGCTGTAACATCAACCAGAAGGGACACTAGTTTTCTTGTGAAAGCAAGACTAATGTCTTTGTGGAAATTCAGAGCTGGTGTTGCCACTTCCAAGTAGCGACAGGAAGCAGAGGATTGAGGAAGACTCCAAAATAATTTAGATGTAAATACTATGTATTCTTGAACCACAGAAATTCACCTCTGCTGGTATTCTTATAGTTACTTCCCAGGTGGGATGAAGATACCGTGGTCTTTTAAACTTTTGGTTTCCAAGTGTAGTGCTTAGTTTCCTGAAGAGAATAAGCCTGAACCATAAGTGCAAAGTAAGTGTATAAATTTGCAGGAGATAAAGTTCCTAATGGAAAGAAAACTAAAATAGCAATGAAAAAGAAATTAAGCCAGCTTTTTGATTGTTAGTTATATCCATATTTTTGTCATTTTAGTTTTTCTAAGTTAGCATTGCCCACCGACAAAATTGCAGACTCTCCCTATGGTTCATGAAGTTTCATATACATTCCATACTAAAGATTCTACAAGCTCAATTTGCCTGTTATGCAACCTTTTTGTTTCCGAAGTATTCCCTTATTCAGTTATGCAGTTAGTAGTTCTTCTTTAAACATGACTGATTGCAACAGTGTAAACAATTCTGTTGCTAAATCTCTCAGAGAAATGGAATATCCCATTTACTTTCTCTGAGCTGCAAATTTATAAGATTAGGAAGAAAAAAAACCCTCAGCAAAACCAAAACCAGTAATGAAACTATTTCTACTCTCCACCCCAAAAGCCCAGGGACACAACTAGGAATAAATAATGATAGCAAAAAAAACTGTTGAGCCCACTGTCAAATTTGTATGGTTGCCTTTTAAAAGGGAGCAACATCTTTAGACATTCCATAGGTGAAAACCATTCTTTGCTACTTTACACATCTATCTGATACAAACCATTAAATTCTGTTCCTGTTAACCATTTTCATTTGTATATTCCTGTGTGGGCTCCAACATAAACAAGACTCATAAACAACAGACTATAGATAAGCTTTCAAAATGTTATGTGGCATTTTACCCAAATATCTGTCAAGTAAAAGGTTAGAATCTTCACTTTTTTTAAAGAAAAACATACCAATTAGCAGGAATGCAAAGCTGTCTAGACCATGTGGCTTTCAAAGGTTGACATGTCTGTAGATGCAACACAACCCATTTATTTGTACGAAACTTCCTTTCATTTTCTAATGGTAAGTGAGGATCCAGGGAGGGCCTCACTGCTGGTGAATTTACAAATGCCCATAGGAACCACGACGAGTTTCTTTGCCTAATGTGTCCTGTATAACTACACTTGGACAACGGGTAGGAGCTGATTGCTTTGCCTTGTTTTCCTACTAGACTGAGACCTTGAAACTGCTTTCCTACTAGACTGAGTCCTTGATACTGGTTTCCATGGCATAATTGCCAAACAGAGTTGTTAAATACTCTCATTCCCAGCGTGCAGGAAAATAAGGGAGACTAGTGGTCTTACTTCCTGGCATGGACTAGTGGGACTGCAGGTCACAGAAAAAGCTGGAGAGTGATGACAGCAGCCTACGTGGGGCTGCTGATCACAGTCCTGATGGGTGGGCAGCCAGCGCTCAGGGACATGCAGGGCTTTGGCTTCATTCCCTCAACACATTGGCCATCTGAGATGAGCTGACCTGACAGCTGGCTGGCAGCACAGAGCAGTAGGATTTCATGCCCCTCTTAGAGCTAGGGGCAAGCAAGAGAGGAAATTATATTTCTAAAATTCATAATTTCCTTCTCTGTTTGCTCCTGGGATAGTTGTGCTATGCATCCCTGTTTCTGCAGGCAAACTGTTGTCTTACAGTCTTGTCACAGGCAATTAGTCAGAATTTGGTGCTATAAAAATCCCTCAGAACAGAGTGTAATAACCAGGGTACAAAATTAACGTTTAAAAAATGCTATAACCTGCTGCAAATCCCAAACCAGATCCTAAAATTAAAATATGAAGTACTATATCCTTGAGACCACAAAAAATGCCTAGTGAACTTATGTGTCTTCTGAAAGACATTTTAAACAGGTTTGATTTAAAAAAATTAAAAAGTGTCTATGTCTTGGAAATTAAGTCCTTTAATGCATCGTATTGATAAGTACATAAAATCACTTGTTACTGTGAAAGTCTTTAATAAATAAATAAATTCTATTTAGTACTTCTATTGTTAAGTTTTATCCATTTGGTACCAAAATAGTTTTTAGTTAGGAAAGTGTATTCATGGCTGCTGCCTTGAGGAATTTATAGTGTCAATAAATTAACAAATGAATTGCTACGATTTTCTGTTTTAGTATAATATCTTAAATCGTTAGCAGAATTTACAGCTTTACGTACATCTAGAGATACCACCTGCATTGCAACTAAATCACTACAAAATATATGTGGTAGGCAGTTTTTATTTAATGTGCACAATCATTAAGTATTTGAATGACTAAATTCCACCTGTTGCCTGTTCCACTGAATGTGTCCACTGCAGTGTGTAAAGGGGAGTTTACTATATTAAGATGGGTAATATTTTAAATTAAGATTTGGCTTACACTACAGGTGTTTAATTTGGAACTAATGAGTGAGTTACTTTACTTGGTGGGTTTAGATATATTTATTCAGATGTAGGGATTATATCATTGATTTTTATCTTTTCTTTTTGCTTCTATATCTGTTAATAAGTAATTCCTGTTTCTTGTGTAATAACTCCTATTAAACTTAAATGCTTTTCAGACGATTGTTATTTGATGTCTTACTGAAGAAGTAAAATTTACTTTTTATAACAATTACTTAATTTACATGCCAAATTAAGGGTACGTAAACACCTCTGGGGTAGAAGCACATGCCATTTTTTTAGAGTCAATGATGACCCAGCATCAGTTATATCCTCATTTCTGCAGTGGCAAGGCCATATGCCCTCACTGTGTGGGAAGCTGGCTGACAGGGTGCTGCAGTGCAAGTCCTCTGAATCCCTGGTTACTGTCTGATGTGTGAGAGCATGAAGCCTGTCTTAGGGTATATCAATCAAGTTTAATATCTTACTCTTATCTGAAGGTTCTTAATGAGGGTATTGAAAAGACCAAAAGTTCTCAATGAAGATTGTAGTTGACAACTTTGTTTTTTTTTGTCCCAGTAGAACAGTCTGCCATAAATATAGTTTATCTGGAGGAGGACCTGACACCTATGGTGGACAGATCTGGTACAGCAGAATGTAATCCTAAAAAAAAAATGACCATTTTTCATGTCAGCAAAATTCTGCTTAAGGTACCAGGCCCTTCTCTTTACTTAGCTTGGTCTAATGGAAATATATAGCAAAATTTGTATGTAGGTAACTTTAATTTATTAAGAAAAAACATCTCACACTTTCCTCTTTAAAGCAAGGGTGCCAGAACAAAATTAAATGGGTGGATTTGTACTGCTTGATACACTAATATTAGATGTTCTCATACTACAGTGATGAATGTCTATCAAAAAACGTATATTGAAGAGACCACATATGACCAAAAAAAAGTAAAATCGCTGCTAATAGGTGATGCGATGGACCTAAGCTGCATGAAATACACAAGGTAACCAAACTACCTGCATTTAGATGTTATTAAACTCCTATTACAAGACATAATGATGTATAAAATGCTGAAGAACTGCATTTTAGATAGCTTTGCTATTTTCTTCTCTAAGAGAGAGTGACATTCCTGATCATTCTCTCTGATCTTCAAAGGCTGTACTCACATTAGTATAGCATTCACTTCTTCAGCAGATGTAAATTATCTCTATGGTATTACAGCTGTAATCTTGATTCTGCTCTCTCACAGAACTTTACCAACTAACTGCTCATTGAGTTTTCCTACTAAGGGCTCACCAAAGCACAGCCAGGTATAAGCTACATGATCATCTTGTTATAATTTGGCCTGCTTGATGCAAAAATTAAAGAAGTCTCAGGCAACTGGAGGTATATAGAAACACATTTAGTTAATTAATGAATTTTGAATCACAACTTATTTGGATCTTTTTTTTTTGTTTATTTGTTTCTTTTAACCTATGAGTGAAGAGAATTCTAAATTTTAGCTTCCAACAATTTTCAAGCATTTCACATAGTAAGCATTTTCATTTACAGACTTTATGAGAAAGAGTTCACAAACGGTAGCCATTCTTTATTGTCCGGTAGTAAACAGCAACTGTCTAACACAACTGGCTACAGTACCCTTGGAATTGGGCCCAAACCTCTGAAAAGCCACTTATCATACAGTAAGTGCATAAAAGAACAATTGTAAAAAAATACAGAGTAGATTCATGGGAGGATTTTGAAAGACCTCAAAGAGACCAAATTGTTTTCTATGCTTTATAACTCAAATAGTTTAAAATAAAAAATAATAAAATGTTACAGTTGGCAGACCTAAGCAACACATCAATAAACATCCATGTGCATGATATGCCTCTACTAGGAAATCAAAGTTCATTTCAGATTAATCACAGAATCATAGAATGGTTTAGGTTGGAAGGGACCTTAAAGATCATCTACTTCCAACCCCCTGCCATGGGCAGGGACACCTCCCACTAGACCAGGCTTCTCAAAACCCCATCCCACCTGACCTTGAACACTTCCAGGGAGGGGCCATCCACAACCTCCCTGGGCAACCTACTCTTATTGTGAAGAATTTTGTCCTAATGTCTAATCTAAACCTCCCCCCTTCCAGCTTAAGGCCATTCCCCCTGGTCTTATCGCTGCAAGACCTTGCTCTCTTTATTATGTTCAGTGACAGTATTCTTTTACAGTACTCTCATTTAGAGTTGAAGCTGTGAATGCTCTCTGGCTGACTCTAATACACATGTTCCTTTTCCTGTCAGTGGACCAAAAATAAAAGTGACATTAACAGCTGGTGTTCACACCTGATCACGTAAAGGGAACAAAGATAGTTTATAACAAGTCAAACAAATATTAGTATATTGGGGGACTTTCTGTTGTATATGACTGGTGTGAATTTAAAATTATTAAATCACTTCATAGTTAGCTATAGTATAACAAAGGCCTAACTTGTACTCTACTGAATATAGGAAAAAATACTCACTGGGTTTAACAGGCTTTTTCTGATATTAAGTATATTTATCCAATTAATTAGGAAAAAAAAAAGATGATAAAAACATGTATTTTTCCCTCCTGTGGAGTAAACAGCAGATGTCAAGGCTAACAGCAATGCAGTTAACTCTTCTAATGTATCAGTACAATTATTTAGAATGTTGACTGGCAGAATTAACAAGTATTGAGGTTTTGTCATCCTTTTAAAATGCCACAGCCCTGAAAATCATACAGGGATGAGATTGGAATGTTAAATGGAAAGATGCTGTCTTCCACAACAACAAGGAAACTGAGATCTGTGAGCTAAAACCCAATGATGAATATTGGCAGATCCTAAACAAAGATATTTTATTTCTTTCTCCCTCTTTCTCTCTTTTTCCCTTCCTTCCTTGCTTCCTCTTTCATTTTTTCTTTCTTTCAAAATACCAGAATTTCTTTACATCTTTGCTTCTTCCCATGCAATATTTTTTACAAAATCATAAATGATAATTCACTTCCAATTATATGTTGTTTCAATTATATAAACAACTTTGAGTACTTTGTACTGAACTAATATGTTCAGTTCATTAGAAAGTAAAGTCTAAAAGATAGATAGCCAGATTTAAACATGCGGAGTTACGTTCATGCTTCTGCAAACAGATAGACCTTTGGCATTGATTGCCGTGGGAGCAAAAACATACACCTTTAATACTAAAAAAAATGGGATTTTTTTTTTTATCTTAATACAGGTAAGAACAGGTATGATTTAATTTGCAATCAATAATTTGTAAGAATTCTACTGTACCAGGCAGAATAAAACTATCCCAGTAAAAGATAATGTAATGTTTTTAAACTAAGTATGTAAATACAGCAGGCTACCACACTGAAATATCGCTCTAATTTTGTTCAGAGATATGCTGAAGATAAAAAACTAGTCTATTCCATTGGATTTTGTTTTTATCTTTTTCTTTCAGATAGGATACTTCCAATTAAAATATTTAGGCTTACTCATTATCAACTCACCTTCTAGCACCAAAAAGTGGAGAGTAGAATATCCGGTATATTTTTACTATTAACAGTGCAATCACACCTAGGATTAACAAGTGTGATTGAATTTATTGAGATGCATTTTAATTCTAAATGTCAGTGTTTGTAGCATTGTAGCTCTATTTCAAAGAAAGAATAAGTAAACTTCTATCAATATTGTTAGAGCAGTTAGATGAAGAGTTGATATGCATCAAAGCCTGCATCTCCAAATATATGGAGCATACGTCACAAAAAATGTGAATGAATGTTTGAATCTAAGCAGGCAGTGATCGGTGTATCTTGTTGAGCTCTCAGGTTAATTTCTATATCACTTTTGCTATTTCAATTACTTTGATAAATTGAGGAGAGGGGTTGTTTTTCCCACAGTAGCATCAGATACAGAGAATTTTAGTGGATTTTTTTCTCACTGAACTCATTTACAGGTTACAGTTTAAGAAACATACTATTAATTAAACAAGTTATTTATATATCAAGATGCAAACCTTGTGTGGCCATAGTTTTGTTTTTTTTTAAATTTATTTCTTGTTAGTTCCTTTCATAGCTAAGGTAAAAGAAGTGGATCACATGTACCATATTTGCTTTACAAAAAGTTACTGATTTGCTGCTGCGAGATTTTGCTTCTGTTTCCCACTGTTTCTGTCAATAAAACTGAAAGTGTTTGCCCTTAGATGCTTCTGATACTATAATATTGTCAGACGTAAAGATTTACGTACATTAATGTAACTGACAATAAAGTATAGAATCTTGTTGCATAATAGCTGAATTATGAGAAATATTTTTATGACAAAAAAAATGAAATGTCTTTGCCTGAGGGAACTCCTGGGAATAAAAGATCCCATTGTGTCTGTGCTTTTTTTTTCTTTCCCAACTTTTCCTTTTTTTTTTTTTTTGAGAGAGAGAGAAAAGATCAAACTGCAGCCGCAACCTTTTTTCCAGTATTTTTAATTCATATAAACCTTGTCTATAGTTTCTTTCCACGATCCACCTTTTTTTTTTTTTTTTTTTTTTTGTTTTACAGGTTTAGGTGTAGCTGTCTTTTTGCAGCAGGAGCTGTTTGGCTGAAAGGCAGTATATTTATTTCAGAATTAACTATGGCTCAAGCCTTTCATGAGAAAGTCACAGAGCTCATAGCATGTTGTCAGAGATCTTAATAAGAATCAAAATATGCTTTAGTCCATGATGAAGTCCAAGTTGACGTTTAAATATGTATCAGCTGATTGTGGTCAGCCTTCAAAGGAAAGGTATTCTGGTGAGGAAATCAAATTTATCAGGTATATATAACTCAAACATAGTAACCACTATTCCTTTTCCTTTGCTTGAGTATAAATCTGGAGAAGAGAATTGGAGACATTTCTGTTGTTTACTTAGTCTGAATATATTTAAATGCTACTGTCTATTTACAATACAAAGAAAGGTAACAAAGTACATTTCATAATTATTATTTCTTCAACATCACTGTTACATCTGCAACTTCACAAATGTCTCATATTTTCAAAAGCAGGACTCTTGCCCCAAGCACATATAACCAAATTTACACAGAATGCATAAAGACACCTGAGTGAAGAAAGTGAGTTTGGTTGGCACGATAGAGCAGAGAGGATATTTTAGGTACTGAAAACAGTTTTGGGATTAGAAATAGGAAGTCATGTGTGAGATATGGATACGCACAGTAGGCAGAACTGTATCTAAGCCAGGAAAGAGTAAGTACTCAATCCAGTGGCAGGCTAAGCTAGACTCTTGCAAAGGTTCGGAATTGAAGAGGAGAGATTTGACCTTGTAGTGTAATGAGGCAGAAAACCACCTGAGGGACTGAGACACGACTTGACATGATCAGAGTGGTGAACAAGGAAGATAGCCTTGGCTGCAGTGTTTGGAGTGCACTGGAGGAGGGAGATTAGAGGGAAGAAGGTTATAGTGGCTAAGAGGTCGCAGCAGGTCAGAGATAATGAAAGCATGAAGCAGGGAGGAAAAAAAGATGAATAACTGAAGATACTGTAGATGGAGAAAAGATATGATTGCACCAAGGAGCTCAAATTGAACATTTGAAAGTTGATGATTATATTTAAACTTATATTCAAGGATTCTACTGTGTTTACTTACTGTTCTATTGGCATGTTGTGGCAAACTTTTTGTAGTATAAAAGTCACAAAGCTGTCTAGAACATCTATATCTTTATCTATCTCTACTCATTCACATGTGTTGATAGATAGCTATTTTTATATTTTATCTGTAGAGCGGCAATAAGGAAATCAGGTGACACAGGTTTATTTTGCTGACTCTACCATTGATTAGCTCTGTGATCTTGTATAGGTTATTTGTTTGCTGTGCTACAGTTCTTTCCTTTCTTTATACATTTATAGATGAAAAAGGATAGATATTGTTCAGTGGACTCTAGAATTTTCTATAAAGTCCAGTGAGAAGATGTACTCTGGGCCATCCAACATAGACACCTTCACAACTACTACTGGGACGCAATCATCCATTTATAGTGACAGCAAACCTGTTCCCAGACACTGGGGTGCATCCAGATGTGCTTGGAATGGAAAGACAGTTATAAATGACTGCACTCAAGTAGGTAGTTTTTGCTGGAGATGTGAGAGCTCAACTGTGTCTGAAACCATCATAACCAAAATTATTTACATATATACCTCACCTGCTAGTTGATTTGGGGGAAATATGTGTGGCTTTGAAAAATGTGCCATCAGAATACAGTGATGATATTCTTCCCTGAGAATGTTTCATCCAAGGTACCAAAGGACTTCTTAAAATATTGGTAAAATAAGACATAGAGCAGACAAAATATTTGTTGGGAATTTCAGCTGGGAGTACCAATATATTTGGAGTGTCACAATTGTAGTGCAGAAAAACTGCAAAGAACAAAAGATCATGACATAGAAGATAGAAAAAAAAAATTTTGCTGGTAGATTAGCCATAAGCCTAGAAAGCAAGAGCACCCCAGTAGCAAGCACAGATGTAATAGTGACCTATAATTTATGCTATATCACAGAGTTAGGCTGCACTGATGAGAAAAAAAAAACAAAACCCATGGGAATTGCTAAAGGATTTTCTTTCCTCTGAGGCACCCTTGCCTTAACAGTCTTCCCTGTATGGCTAGTGCTGCAGCTAAGATCCCAAGAGGGTGAGGAAGAGGAGGGATGTTCTTCCCTGTAGCAATGAAGGTGGTTATAGCTGCCAGTTTTTCCCCAGCTGAAATTGTGAAATAGTCACAATTACTATGGAGGTAATTTCTGTGCCTCCTTCCTCCTCTTTTTCCTGCAAGCTGTGGATATAGAAACCTATTTACAATGGCTACTGTGTAGATTAGTCAATATTTAGAAAAAAAATTCAGAGATGAATAGTAGCATTTAAAGCATTACCTGCACATTAAAAGAATGGATGAGTAAATCATATGTTTTATATTTACTATAAGACACCATGTTGTTGTAAAGCAATGGAATAATTTTCTTAGGAAGCAGAAATTTCTTAGAGGATTAAATCCAGGAAGAGATCTTCCCACTGTTGTAAAGGAATACATAATACAGAAAAAAAATCTGTGGAATATTTAAGATAAATTTAGATAAAAACTATCTAAATTAGATTGTTGCCATTTGCTGCTGAGACAATTAGCGGGTGTCAGTTAAAAGACACAATAGTTATGTGCCCAATTTCTTCTCTTTTCAGGCAACAGTTTGCAAATACAAGAATGTGTGAGGTTTAATCAAAGATTAGAACTTTTTAATTAAATAGGGCCGTATGTGACTAGTCATTTGACATTAATTACTGTTTTAGTTGGATTCCTTTTGATTTCTTAAAGGCCTTGAGCACTGCAAAAATTATGTCACGTCATAGAAACTGCTGATTATTAAAACAAAAAGTTTTCTTCATCAGCTCACCACTCTCCTGCAAAAGAAACATAATTTCAAAAGTAAAACAGCTGCCTTAGAGAAGGAGACCAAAGAGTTTTAAAGGAAAAATAGCACATGGTATTTCAACTGGCTCTGCTTAGAAGGAACAGTGTGAAAGCTCTTAATTGTAATGATTGAGTAGATCTTCTGATAATGCTCAGCAAAACTTTCAAGGGGCTAAACAGCTGGTATGAGGTTCTTTTGGAGTTTTAACTAGTTGACTACACTTTGGGATATCTTAAAGTGAACTAGCATCACTGATATTAATAGAGGATATCAGTCAAAATGAAACGCTGTAGCAGAAACTGATCCAAGACTTCAAGTAATATTTTAATTTGTCGGCCTACAGAGAGGAGGATAAATGTTAAGTGTCTTTGTGTGATATCTTTAAATTCAAGTCCAATGGTGGCATCAGTGTTTGCGAGTCATTATTCTGTAAGCTTTACTTTTTCATACACTCCACTTATTCAGAGTAAAGTGGGAACAGCGATAATGAAAATCCTTATCTGAATAGTCTGCAGAAAGAAAAGAAAAAAAAGAGAAAAAGATATAATGGCAGCAGAAATAATTCTTAGCTCATGTAAAGATTAGGGGTGAACTTCACACAAACACACTCTCAGTGTCATTGTGCCTTTTGTGGTGAACTTTTAGAAAGACTTGAACAGGAGGATATGTCTGCCTGAAGGTGAATTAAGAAAAAAAAGTCTGTGTCTAACTTGCAGCAATACAGTGCAGTTTCTACACGTGGGGCTTGGGTATGTATGCCTACAGCTCCTTTCTTAGCCTATTAAAATGGTGCTCCATGCCAGGTGGCTGGATCTATCTGTCATAGAGCTTGTTCTTGGGGATCATGGGATATTCAGGGTGGGCAATATATCTCATGGAGAAAGTTTGGAAATGTTTGAATTAGTGATAATCAGATTGCCAGCAATGGTAAAAAAAAAAATTATGGAGCCTGTGTGCTACTGTTTTAACACAGCCTAATCATACTAGTAAGTTTTAAATCAGTAAAGCAATTAAAAGCCTGTTTGGCCCTCAAACTTAACAAAGCACATTCTGTTGAGAGTCTTCAGTGAATAGAAATATTGACATGGTAGAAAGAAATAATATTGCTTAGGATTGGCTAATTTTCACAAATTGATACCTGATTTACATGCAAGTCAACAGCTTCAGACAATCAGCACAGGAAGTTAATTTGCAGTTTGAATAATAGTTAAAGGGAGTAAAGTTACTTGATGGATAACTGCAGTCTCATTTATAACCTAGACTGAAACTCAACAGTCCTGGGTTCATTTCTGCAACAGTCTTCCTATACAACTGTGAAAAACTGTCATTTAGTTTCTTTGTAATTCAATTTCCTAACTATAGAAAGATGGCAGTACCTTTCTACTTCACTAAGTAGGCAATAAGACTTTGAAAAGAAAAGATCTTTGTCACTGACGTTGGTGCAGTGCCCGGGACAAACAGATGCTTCTAAATACTGCTGTTATTTCTAGCTTAAATTGTATTTATCCCTATTTTTCTAGTTCAGTATCCAGCTTGCTACAGTCTGAAAATCACTATGGAAACTGTAGTAGTAAATGTGGCATTTAGCAACCAGTCTTTATACCATGTCTAGATTAAATCTTTTCCTAAAAAAAAAACCCTAAGTCACAGTGTATTTCCTGTAGTGTTGCAGCCTCTCCTGAAATGGGATAAAATGTTTCCCTTTAAAGTTAAAAAAACCTAGCATTTATGTATAAAGATAAACATTGTAGGAAACTTTAATTCTAAAATTAATTGAAAAAGGTAGACTTTATTATTGAAGAGATATTGTTTTCAAGAAAGAAAAACACTGATGAGAAACACAAAAATGTTGTAGCATTTTGTATTCACTGCATCAGTTATTTCCCAAAGAAAGCCTATCAGTTAAAATGATGAATTTTAACCTTTACCAATTCTTCTAGAGAACATTCAATTTATATTCTTCAGGCACTTTGCTACTTGTTCACCATACTGATGCAAAATTATTGTTTTTGTAATATTTATAAAGATCTAGTTACAAGTTTTCAAGGACATATTTAATATTGTTTGTAAAAACAAAACCGTTTAGCATAAGTGAAGAAAGAAGTGGAACAAAAAGTAACATATGATACAGTTATATGCTTTAACATATTAATATTTAAATACAGTATTATATTGAATAGAAGTCTGGTGATCAATAGAAAAAAACAAAGGTCACAGTATCACAAAGTACAGAAAGCTTTAAGAGATGAATACCAATGGATAAACATTTCTGCATGGAATCGTTTTTTTTTTATTGCTCCTATGAGATAAAATAATGCATATAAGAAATCAATGACTTCAAACTCCCTTTATGAAACCAATACTGTAAATGTTGTTGGTAGTACTAAATTTGGAAAAACAATGAAAAAAACAAAAAAAAATAATTTGAATATAGATTCAAATTTGAGTTTTGCTTAGTTTGTGTTTCAAACAATTTCTGTAGGCATGATGTCAATATTTCTTTAGGTACTCCATGCTTCTTGGCGTAATTTTTAAGATAGCAGCAGTGTTACAAATTAATATTGCAGCCCTTGATTCTGCTGCAGTGTTGCAGAGCTAGGTGCTATCCTTGCTCTGTAGTGTAAAGGTGTGCCTGGGATACACATTGAATAAGGAGATAGTGGAAAAGATTGTTGTGAAGAAATTCAATGACCTAGATGCTTACTTGTCTTACACTTTCTTAGAGTAAGTTTCACAGCTGTAAATCCTTTAGAAAAAAATATTTTCCTTTTTTTTCTTTTGCTTCTTTCAATTCACTGTTAAGGATTATTTTTTATTCCTTCAAGATGAATGGGCTATGTGGATTTCCTTTGTAGGGGAATTTGGACTTGGACGTTTTCTGGAGAACATCTGAGATAGCACATAGATAGGAAGTTCTGGGGATTGCCAAGTGTGACAGCGGTAGGAGGCAGTGACAGTATTGCAATGTCTTGAGCAAACTTAAAGCCTTGTTAGAAGCAGAATAATAGGACCAGGTCCCTACCTACTGCAAAGTTCTATGCAGCTGGGCAGCTGCCAGTTTGACTGAATTTGAGTGTAGAAGCAAGGACCAACGTTTAAGATCACAGAAGAACTGGAGTGGGGAAAATGCTTTTAAAATTAATTAATTAATTGCTTATTCATCTATCCTAGTAATTTTGACCTTTTCTGTCTAAAAAAAAAATATAGCTATCCTAGTTGAAAGACCATTAAAGCCTGGGTTTTATGTTTTCAGTCTCCTTTAGAGGGGTGACTCTGGGGAAATGATCTAGATGGGTTCATCTCAAAGATCTGGCTGATCTGGGGTCCTGCCAAAGCTCTTGTAGATGTTTCAGTATAGCTGAAATACCCAGAATGTGTTTCAGCCTTTGCTATGGAGTACACTGAGTAATATCTATTTTATGAGTTTTGAATCTAATGATCTAGATACCTTCCAATTTAATACTATCAGAAGTTCAGTGTTAATACACATGGCCTCTGGCAACAGCTTAGTTATAGTGGGGATATTATCAGTGGAAATGTTAGTCACTTCCTAAACGATATCAGAGATTTGCAAATGTCACTTGTACAAAACCTTCAGATGTAGATACCTAAAGTGGTATTTGTAGCCCAAGGACCATCTCCAAAAGAGAGCTTGTGCTCTAGTGTAGGTTATTTGCTGCATCCCAGGAACTGAATTTTTCTAATTTGGGCACCTAAGAACAGAATATTCAAATGCCTGAGTACTGAGCAGCGGGTTTTCAAGATCAGTCAACTAGAAATGATAAAAATAAGTGTCTAAGCACCCTTTCACTTCCAATTTGAGACTCTAACGCCCAGAAATAATTAGCTGCCTGAATGAGACTGGACCACGTTTAAGAGTCTGCCTTTCACACAGTAGCTTAGTGGCTAGAAAAATTGCCACAGAAACTGGGGATTTGGAGTGCAGCCTGTTTTTCCTACTTTATAAGATGCTGCACTGAGTGGAGAAGAGCCAGATTTGCATTCTGGTCCATACTTTGGCCGTCACCATAAGTTTTTTATCTAATGACTGTTTAATGTCACCTGGGTAGGGAAGCCAGTGCCCAGTTCCCCTGCTATTGAGTACTTCAAGCACTATGCTGTATTGTTCCACAGCTGTTACATGTAAATATAGAATTCCTACTCGGCACCCACCTTTTGAATTCACTTCAAGCTCTTCTGAAGAAAAATGTTTGATTTGAGCTTGTGCTCAATTCTTTCCTAAAGTTAATCTGTGTTAAGTTTGAGAATCTGACTTAGAACAAAGAGCAGTTGATTTGACTATCAATCATCTAAATAATTTTTTTTTTTAAAAGTTAATGTGTATTTTTTTTCCATTTCATTATTGTGCAGTGGAGAAAGAAAAAATCCCTATCTGTGACAATGACAGAAGTGAACAGATTAATTTTAAGCTTGGCTAACTGACACAGGAAGTATTCTGTATCTGCAACTAGATAGCCAGCAACTTATTCATCCATATTAGGAACGAACAAGCAAATGAAATAAAAATTCCCCTGCAGAATTAAAAAAAAAGTTCTCAGTTTGACAGAGGGGATGAAACTATAAGGCAATAACATTGAACATAGTGATTTTCTACTGCATTTACCTCAGGCAATAGCACTGTGATGTTTAAACAAGATAGTAATTATATGAAAGATGTCAAATCAAAAACATTCAAAATTCAAATTTATATAATACTCTGTGAAAAGAAAGAGATACATTAGTTCTCCTAACTTATATAAGCAGCTAACGCAAATCCAAAGAATATTCTTTTTCAGGATGTCGTAAGAGTTGTGGGTGTAACTGATATATCTTTGGTAAAAATGGAGAGTTCTTAGATATAGATTTACTTTGATTTCTCTTGTTACATGTCAAAGTCAGTACGTGATAAATCACTTTATCTCTAGCGAGATTTTTCACCCTATATTTTTGCCAGTCTTTTTAATTATTTAAACGATGGCTAAAGAATACCTTTTAATGCCTTATCTGGTCTACATGGAAGATAGATTAAGAATTGCTCCACAGGAACACACCTCCTGTACTTCAGCATAAGACAAGGCTGCAGCTTTTCTAAAGCTCTTGATCTAAAATGCTTATATTGCAAAGGACAGATCGCTTAAGTTAATAGTTTCAATCCACTGATTCTCCCCTATTGCACTATACTGTTCTCTAATGTTGACGTACCTTCTAACCCTAAAGTCTTCCATCAAACTATTCTAAAGTAATTAAATTCTCAAGTACTGGTCATATGGTGCTACTGCTTTTGGATTATTTTTTTAAACAAGGTTACATTTTCTACTGTCATGTAAACTGAATCAAGAAGATACCGTAGTGACATCCAAGCAGTGACATATCAGATCTGCCACCTGTTTGCATGTGTGAAGAGAGTTTTTTTCCCCAAAGATAACCTCTACTGCAATTTGGATCGTTATCTGTTAACATCTGAAAATATTTTGAATAAAACTAACAGAATTTCACTCTTTAGAGAAAATATTTTGTATTAGAAGGAAAAATATTAAGATCTAGAAACATCATAGATAATAATATATTGATATTACATTGAACACTTTGGCATAAATTTAATGAACTACGGAGCTTTGCGAGGGATCACCGATTCAATGGCAGATCATTATATGAGAAAGAAATGAATGACATAGATGACTGTAATGTAGAAGGAGAATGAAACTTACCTATGTTGACTACAGTATTATTATCTTAGAGAGCAATAAACTGAGAGCTAAATCAGATGGGAGTGAAAAACTAAGTAAGAACTAGGTTTAATAGTCTATCAGGGAACAACACTCCCTCATGAAGCAGCTCCCTTAAAAATCAGTTACAACGCTAGTATATTTCAGGTAAAATTACTTCAGCAGAAACAGTAGAAACAGAGAAATGGGGAAGAATGGCTTTAGAGCTGCCTGGCAGAGAAGGACCTGGGGATGTTTGTTGACACCCAACTGATTATGAGCCAGCAGTGTGCCCAGGTGGCCAAGAAGGCCAATGGCATCTTGGCCTGTATCAGAAACAGCATGGCCAGCAGGACCAGGGCAGTGATTGTACCCTTGTACTCAGCACTGGTGAGTCCGTACCTCGAGTACTTTGTTCAGTTTTGGGCCCCTCACTACAAGAAGGATGTTTGTGTGCTGGAGTAAGTCCAGAGAAGGGCAATGAGGCTGGTGAAGGGGCTGGAGAACAAGTCCTGTAAGGAGTGACTGAGGGAACTGGGGTTGCTTAGCCTAGGTAAGAGAAGGCTGAGGGGAGACCTCATCGCTGTCTACTTTACCTGAAAGGTGGTTGCAGCAAGGTGGGTGCTGGTCTCTTCTTGCAAGTAACAAGGGGTAGAACAAGAGGAAATGGCCGTAAGTTGTGCCAGGGGAGGTTCAGATTAGACATTAGGAAAAATTTGTCAACTGAAAGGGTGGTCAGGCACTGGAACAGCTGCCCAGGGAGGTGGCTGGGTCGCCATCCCTGGAGGTGTTTAAAAGGAGGGTAGATGTGTTTCTTAGGGGTATGGTTTAGGAAGGGGACAGGTGCGGTTGGCCTTGATGATCTCAGAGGTCTTTTCCAGCCAAATGATTCTATGATGTCTCAAACAAGGATCACTAAGTTTGAGATTTTATTTTTTATTGAAATCTTTAAAATTGTTGAAAATATTCATCTATTCTAAGACATGCATGTTTTGTAGGGTTCATTTTTCTGAGAAAGAGATGATGTGGAGTCTTGGGAGACTTGCCAGACCAAGCTTTTCAGGTTGGGTTCATTTCTATTACTTTTACTAAGAGTTTTTTTGCCAGTATTAGCCAGTGTCTCCTCCAAAGTTTCTGCCGATACAAAAAAAATTGTAACTCTTGATGAGTAAGTGATACTAGATATGAAGAAAGTGATGCCTTGCAATAGATTAAATCAGAAGCAGTAGGCTTAAAGGTATACCTGTATACTTTCTATAGTGTTGAAATAAAAATATTTTTCAAATTTATATTAGTTTGAAGACAACAGCATTGAGTTTAATTTGGTATCATTATTCCTTTATACCACAGATGGCAAACACAAGACCCACTGGCTGAATCCAGCTCTCCACCTTGTTTTATCCAGCTTGGCACCTTGTTTCATCCAGCTTGGCACCTTGTTTCTACCCAGTGGCAGTGCCGAGCTCCTTGCCTCTACAGTCCTGCCAGCGCCAGTCACGTGTGCAGCGTGTCTGACACGTGTTATGCTGCAGGTGCAGGCTGATGTGAGCCCTGGTGAAAATAATTTGATACCCCTGGTTCACACTGTCTGAGAGAAAAGGTATTTGGAGAGATTGTGGGGGAGAAGGTGTTATCATATGGGAAGTTTTTAGATTATACATGCTGTCTTTGGGATAATAAAAACTTTTGCCTCTTATTCATCATGGAGAAGTAGAATTTCCTATGGCATTCTTCAATCAGGAATTCTTACATTCTTCCAATGACATTCTTCCATCAGGATGAGATCTAGAAGGAGTAGATTAGTAGATTGTTGAAGATAAGTAAAACCCATATACCTTGTCCTAGAGTCAAAGAGACCAGAAGAGAACCAATGATAGAAATAATCAGTATCCTCCTTTGCCTTCCAACTGTTGGCTCAAATAATGAAAAACTGCAATAATAAAGAACATATATATGCTGGTTACATGCAAAAGACAACCACCAAAAATGAGTAGAAATAGCGGTTAAGTCTTATGTCATTACTTGCCTATCTCTTGTGTCTTGGCCCTTAGACCAGAAAGCCTGCATGTCAATTATGAGTAAACAAAAGACACGATAAAAAATACTTTGTGTGAGAATTAGCTATCGAATCAGAAATGCCGTTTTGCATTTGGAAACAAAAGATTTGGACCCAAAAAGAGCTAGTGTGGGAATATTAGTGATGAAGATGCATATAGGAATGGCGTCTTCCACCTAAATGACTTTGTTGGCTTTGGTGCATTTAGAATATGGCATAATTCAGAGCTCTGTAATAACATGTTCCTCCACTAGGTCTCTAGTCTGTCTAGCATCTGACCAGTATTAAGAGGTTAGGAAGTACTGTGATACATGAGATGAGACATCTACTGTTGAGATCTTGGAAGCAAGACTGGTCATCAACACACATATTTCTGGCAGACTAAACTGTTCCTGTATCACAACCCAGAGCTCTAGGACCTGGGTACTTGCCTAGCAGAAACTTCACTACTCTCTGCATTCTCCCTCTGGCATTCCTCACAAGACAGAATAAATTGTTCTTGCTTGGTAGAGCAAAGCTTTCAGGCCAACACAAGTTTTGAGTGTTTCAGGGAAACCTTTGGGGTCATCTTGACAAGAATATTTTATCTTTTTTAGACATAGGGGACTTCCCCCCTCGTGAATAAGTCTTATTGTAACCTGATTTTGACCAACAAGGTTCATGAAAGGAATGTATTGCAAAGAGCTGCAGCCTGTAGGTTAGTGGACAAGCAATAAAACTCTGTTTATTCCTATCTCAACAGCTGTTATCACCTGCCCTAAGATATTTTTTAGACTGAATATTATATTTCATGCAAATAATAGACCATTGCTACAAAAGCTGAAAATCATTTTCACTTCTAACATTGTGAATAGATGATGTATTGCTCCTATTCCATTCCTAAAAACATTTGTCCTTGTATGTCTTTTCCATTTGCATTTCTTTACTTTCATCTCTCCATCACAATTTTTGTGGACCTTGTTTTGAAGAATTTAAACTTCACAAAGTAGTCCAGAGGCCAGGTTAAGCAAACATTAGAAATACTGTAAAGAGATATTTTTATTCCAAACAACTAAATATTTTCCAGCTTTGAAATGACATGAACATATCTATATACTAAAAATGCATTGTCAAATATAGAATGGAATAATAAAAATTGAGTAAAAGAAAGATTTTGGTGTGTAAATTATTAGATGGTATGATCTTTAAAACATTCCACACTTCAATTTTTTTTTATTTTGTTTCAAAATTGTATAATACATTATTTCACAAACATTTACATAGAATTGTTATTGGAAATTCCTAATTATCCTATTCTGATAACCACATGGGGCCTTAATTAAAAATTGTAATCCATTGCACAAAATGCATGCGTATAATGAAAACAAAATTCAAATATATTGTCAGATAACTGGATTTTATTACTTAAGCTAAAGGAAATAGATACATTTCCTAAAAAAATGCTCAGAAAGCATGAAATTTCTTGATATTGCAGTTGTTCTCTGTTATCCAGCAGTGAAAACAATAATTATTATCAGTTCTTCATGTTCTTAGCATTGGCATTGGTATTTGTTTGCATGAAGAATGCAACCATGCAAAAGCACAGTAGCACTTTAGAGGAAGACAGACTGCCAAAATCTCTGGTGAGGCTTGCCAGAAAACCAATCACAGTAGGATGTCTCTGCTAGCTCTTTATCAGAGATAAAGAGCATATAGGTCCTGCTCTTAAGGATAATCACCTACTAGACTTATTCATTGAGGCTGAGGGAGTGACTAATACACAGTCTCAAGCCTTTCAAAATCGCGAAGTTTTGTTAGGGGTCTCCTGATGATTGGTTAACTTGGTCTTAGAGCCATGTTAACAGTACTACTCAGCCTTGGAACTGTAATCAGCTTACAGGCCAGCTGAAATTTAGGATCGGTTGCAATATGAATCTTTACATCTTTCTATGGAGCCATGTCCTCAGTCTTTGAATGTATCTTTAAAAAAAAAGAAAAACGAAAAAAATCTTGACAGAAAATTTAATCCTACTAGTGCTATCATCCCTTTTTCATTTTACGTGAGACAAGGTTAATTGAGCCCAAGAATGAAAACAGTATGGTAAATGCAGATATGTCACTCAACTGAGAGTAAGTAGCTGGTTCCCATGAATAAATTCTTGCTCTGATGTGAAAGAATTCAGATGAAAAGAGTGAGATGCTGATTTTGAGATCCTACACACCTTGGGGGAATAGGCACTAAAGTTTGAAAAGTGGTGATAAATTCAACTCCCTGTCTTTTGAACTGCAGTCTGGCAGTTAAACCATTCATACAGTAAGCAGATTTTCATATCTTGAAGAAACTGATGCCTCCTGTTCCCCTATATAGCCATGGCCTTAATCACCAAGCTCTGTGAACTACTGAGACATGAGCCACAAATTGGTGAGGAAAGCTGCTGATGAATGTTTACCTTCATTCTTGCAATTAAGCCATTGTATCCAGAAAAATCAAGTGACCACAGAAAATTGTTCTCTGACTGTCCTTTGAGTGCGACAGCAGTTATTTTCTTGTTCTGTCTCAGAACAGATATGTACTTTCTATATTATTTGGTTACAAGGACAGTATTCCTGGGATTAAAGACTTGAAAAAATATTACATTTACATTTTTTTCACTACATTCCATAACGACTAGAAGAGAATCACACATAAACTTGTTATCCCTTCTAGTACGATGACTCCTGCTTCATCTAAGTCCCATCTCAACAGGCGGATGGAACATGATTTTTCTTGTGGCTGCCAATAAATTTATGGCCTATGCTGCCTCAGGGCTAGTAATGAGCCTCTGGCTTCTGTAAAAAAGAGTTCCCGGCATTAAGGAGACGTGAAAAACACATAGCAATATTTTCAAACTTTTGTGGAGAAGTAGCTAGATCACTGACTTACTATCCTTCAAATTCAGTGTTTCTACATGGGAAGTGTCTGTGCTGATTTATATATTTTTGTAGCAATTCCCTTATTCATTAGAAGCAATATCTCCATTCAGAGGATTACTGTGTAAATATATGTACATAAATCTAAGAAAGTTAACTTTTAAAAGAGACAGACACTTTGGTTTTCAGAAGCATTTTTATTTGTAATGCTGTTTCCAGCTGTGATAAATAGAGGTCGGAATTGCAGCAGAAATTGTAGAAATCGAGACCCTAATCCTGCACTGAATTCCAAATGGACAGGAATTTTGCCGACACATAGTTCAGCGCAGGATCAGGGCCCTAAAATCTGAACTTGCAAGGACTAACTTTTTTATTCTGCAGTGTTCAAATGGACTGCTTAAAAAGCCTATAAATGCTTCATCTAGACAGCAGGGCACCATTTCAGGAACTGATTGCCCATTATAGTACTGACAATAAAGTAGGAAAACAGCCCAAGGGAGAAGGGGCAGGGCCTTATGACTTTCCCATTGAACTCAATGTGAAACTTATAATTTCCTGCCCCCACTTAGCAGGATTCACCAGTTTTCTGTGGCCTTCCTTTGCATTTTTCTTCTAAACTTCTTTCAAGGAAATCTGAAATGAGAGGACTCATTACAGTGGAAAACTGTAGAAAATCATGGCAGAAATCTGAGTTCCACTACAATAATGATTTTTTTGATAGATATGAAAGAATATTTTTTCTTTTATATTTGCTTTCATTTCTCCCAAAATTAATCAGCTAGAATCAATACTCCTTTGATTTACATTTTCTAGACAAGATTGTGAAAATGTTCTTGCTATACATAAAAGTGATCGTATCCATTTAAGAGATCAAAGATCTTTTTTTTCTGATAGATATTTTTAAAGCATCCCTGAAACAATACTCAGGGAGAACAGACTCATATATAGACTCACACTCCTGTTTTCTGCATCAGAGCCAAGAAACCAATAAACGCCCTCCAATTTTCCACACTGAATCTCCTCTGTGAAACTTCCAGCAGTCTGTGGTAGCAGAGAGCACCTGTCTGGATAATGCAAAGGGATAAGGGAGTATGTTAAACAAGGGCAGAGGGAATTGGGAAGGGATGCAGGAGACACAGAGCTAATTGAAGCAAAGCATTTTATTAATCTAGAGTGCTGTCTCCAGGCATGCCTGAAATCTAAATAATGATACTGAATTCAAAGGCCTTATTCTCCTTTCCTTGTGCACTCACTACTCCTATTTAAGTCAATTGAATTTGTAAATACATAAAAATGCAAAATCTTGAATAATCTTGAATAATGAACTAACAATACAATCTTTTAATATTTACAAAAAAACCCCATCAACACAAAAAACCACACACCCCACTCCTCCTTTATCTAGTTAATTCTTTCCTGTCTATTAGTAGCATGAGTAACTTAAACATCAAGGTGTGTGATTTTGACTCTCTGGAGAGCCATCTAAAAGCATTAATCTCCTTTGAGACTTTATTGTTTTCCAAGTGACTTATTGCACTGATCTACTCTGCTTCCATTGGACACTGTGCATACATGGCACATCAAGGGCTGTGCATAACCGGACTACAATGTTGTGCAGCTTCTCAGGTGGACTCCAGGATTCGGCTTGTACATTTTAAAACTCTTTTGTTGTTCTAGTGTCTTTGTATGTTGAATTACATTGATTTTATTAAGTAAACATTTATTACTTTATGACTTCATAGTGCTTTGAAGCTGTAAGTTATTCTGAAAACTATCATTATTAATTATAATATGGACTATTGTTATTGCATCTTTATTTTTCAAAAACCAATGAACTGATTAACCTCTTCCTTAAATGAGGTTACTTATGTAGAGGTAGAGGACTGAATTCTTCATCTGCCTCTTCAAGGAGTGCTCATAAGGATGTCATTTGCTGAGAGAGGGAATACAGTGGGAAATACTGTTGCACAAAAAGCCCAGTTATTGCAACCTTTAGAATCCCAGATCCAGGACATTTCTCATTTTTTTGCCTTCCTCCAGCAATATCATCAAAAGAGATATCCTAGGACTCATCTCTGTCTGAACTGTGGAGAAAATGTTCTTATCCATTTAAAGATGCAATTTCATGTGTTAGATAGGATATAACCACTAAATACACCATGGGAAAGACTAAAGTATAAAGCTGCTAGGTATCTTAATTAAATACTAAAATTCACATTTAATTTTTGGGGTTGATTTGAATTTTAAAATTTCCATGGCAGATTGTTTTGTAAACCTTCTCTGTTATTAAAGAATCTTAGTCAGCCTGCTGAGGATGGCTTAAAAATTAATAATTGGCTGATATTTTTTAATGAGAAAAGTATTTCACGGAGAAATGGGATTTCATCCAAATCAATAGAATTTGTGAAAAAATTTCTATTTTAATTAAATTGATTGGAATCCATGATCACATCATACATCAGGAGAAAGCTAGTCTCAAGTTTTTTCTTTTGTTTTAAACCCACACCAAATTAAAACAGAAATGTTTTCTATGTGAATTCATTTATTGCATGTCCATGGTAAAGTGTTTCTAGCGGTGGACTGCAAGTGTGGAGAGGCCAGGGCTGCACTGTGCCAGACACAGCTGTTGCTAGCTGGCTTCATGGAACGCACCAGAGGACACAACTGAGCCCCTTAGCCAAGATGGTGAAGCCTCAGGGAAAGCGTATTTAAGAAAGGGTAAAAAACGCTGCACAACAGTTCTGTGAGAGGGGAGTGAGAAAAATGTGGGAGAAACATCCCTCTAGACACTAAGGTCATGAAGAAGAAAGAGGAGGAGGTGCTCCAGGGCCCAGAGTAGAAATTCCCCTGCAGCCTCTGAAGAAGACCATGGTGAGGCAGGCTGTCCACCTGCAGCCCATGAAGGACCACAGCAGAACAGATATCTTCCCTGCAGCCAATGAAGGACCCCATGTCAGAGCAGGTGAATATATATGCCCTGGAGGGAGCTGTAGGCAGCAGAAAGCCCACACTGGAGCAGGGAACAAGCTTTAGGAGGAAGAAGCAGCAGAGAAGATGTGTTATGGACTTCTTCCAGCCCTCTATTCTACATCTTCCTGCTCTGTTCAGCATGCGAAGGAGGTAGAGAATTTAGGAACAAAACAGCAAAGTTAAGTCTTGGAATAAAGGAGAGAGGATGGAAGGAAAAATATCTTCACTGAAAAGATGGTTAGGCACTGGAACAGCTGCCCGGGGAGGTGGTTGAGTCACCATCCCTGGAGATCTTTAAAAGATGGGTAGATGAATTTCTCCAGTACTTTGTTTAGTAAGAAAAGGGACAGGTACAGTTGGACTCGATCTCAGAGGTCTTTTCCAACCAGATGATTCTGTGATTCTGTGAAGGGTTTTTGACTTAGTTTTTGTTTCTGACTATCCTACCCTACTTTTAGTTAGCAACAAATTATATTAATCTGCCTGAAGTTTAATCTGTTTATCTGTGATGGTAATTGCTGAGTGAATGACCCATGTGGTTTTTCATCTTATTTTCTCCCCAATCCTGTTGAGAGAGACAGTGGCTTAGTGGGCACCTGACAGACAGCCAAGGTCAACACAACACACTACAATGAAGATTTGCATAAAAAAATATTTGGGGATTTGTACCATGAAATTTTCTGGAGAAATTTTAATGACTGTTACTCAGACCTGAGTTTTGTTTTTTAATTAATGAAAATATTTTCTTTAAAAGTTTCCATAGAAGGTAAAAGTTAAATCAATCTCCTTTTTCTTTTCTGAATGCCTTGTCTTCAGTGTTCTCTAAGCAACTTGTTATGCAATAACCCATGCGCCTACACTTGGGGCACGTAACTCTGGTTTTAGACTTCCATTGACTCCTTCAATTTAGAGGGTGAAGAATCACATCAGTCTTCTAATTTCAATGTTATTTCCATATGCAATTTCAAAGGCTGAAAATTAAAAAAAAATCTTTTCCTTTTACTTTCTGTCTTCAGAGATAAAAAGGCAGCTCTTATTTCACCAGCCTGACTCTCCTTAGTGTAAAATACACTGGAAAAATATTGGAAACCACTTCTTTACGAAATGCTCTTCTCTGTACATTTTTTCTCAAGGGACATGAGAGAAGAAAAGACTAAGAAGTTGCTAATGTTAACTTTCTGAAATAATTCCATAAGCAAAACTTCTGAAAGTAGTACAGCGGTATTTGTTAGCTTGGAAGGGAATGTGGAACAGAGAAACTACGACAACACCCCTAAAATGTATATATTATTTTGTTAGTGAAGTTCAAATTGGTACGGTTGATGCTTTTTGGGTACAATCTGACCCACTTTAAGTAGTTACATATATAGTTTGCACACATAAGTAATCCCATTAAAGTAACGAGTCTGTTTAAATGGATGAAGTTAGGCACATGCCTGTGTATCTACTCTGACTGAAGCTTATTTAATACAAAAACCACCTCTTCTTTACCCAAAGGTGAAGCACCACTAACGGACACATTGTTATCAGGTGGAGCAAAAATGGGAAGGAGGAAGTGAACAAATTATCATTACGGGATAATCTACACAGAAGCAGTCAGGGCATCCAAAATATCTTGGCAACATTGATGTATTCCCAGGGTATAGGAAGGATACAGTACAGAAAGAAGTTCCTGTGAGAGTAAAATGGAGAAGATTGTATGCTGGCAAAGAAGTTCAGGAAATGTTGCATGGAGTAGGAGAAATGCATAATCAGAAATTGGTCTACTGAAGAGATATAGTTAAAGTTAGTGGGATTTTTTTTGAAAAGGTGTTTGAAGTTGTTCTTGTGTGGCAATGGGTCATCAAAATTGAGGGCAAGGCTGCTGAGATATGGTACTGGGGAATAAAGCAGTATGAGATTTGTTACCAGGTTGGAAAATTCTTGTGACATCTTTCAGGACCAGTGAGAATTTGAAGAACATTTGGTGCTGTTATTGGACTGAAAGATACACTGCATAAAAAATTAAAAATATATCAGTTCCATTAAAATTGGTCTGGTTTTGCTAATTTTTGCTTAATGTGTATTATCACAGTAGAAACATTGTAGAGTAACCATTATTTCAATTATGAGACATAATAGAAAGGCACTAAAAGATTTTTTAATGATATTTTTGTATTAGTATTTAGATATGTAAAGAAGAAATGCTTTTACAGTTACTTTTTGCACATCAGAATAAATTATAATAAGAAGATAACTAATTAAAGCAGGCTGACAGTCTGTTGATTTTGCCATACATTTTTCTATTACTCTTCCTCACTGAGCTCTGGGCCAGATCTTTTCTTTCACAAATTGCCAGTTGGAAACAACATTCTGCTTGGGTAGAACAGGAAAAAGAAATTAGATAGCAAAAAGAAGGAGAAGACTTAAATGTGTTTAATGATATATAGGTGCCTTAGTCCGTATTCACAAGTATTTAAATCCCCGCAAAGCTGCTTCTCATGTTCTTTGAGTAGCTGGAGATAGATATACTGAGGCCCTGCACCACCAAACACATTGACACTGAGGCTGGGACTGAACTTGCTTATGCTTGTGATTTTGATCCAGAAGTGAGAAGTTTTTCATGTACAATCCTTTTATAATCTTAGTCAAGAGGAGAGAAAAAGAACAGTATAACCTACTACCAGCCTGGGTAAATTGACACGTATATATTGGTACTCTCCTGCTATTGTCCAAATGGTGCTGAACCTGAGATACAAGAACTGTGTCTGGGACTCTCTGAGACTTTGCATTCCATAACCAAACATTCTAGACACATGAATAAAGAATGATACTCTGGTCCAAAGTATTTTGTTTTAAGGAAAAATGAAGATTAGATCTTTGCAGAAAATGTATTAAAGAATCCATATATGAAAATTTTGTTCAAATGTATTCTATTTTAGTTTCCGAGCTTGTAAAATATTTGATCCAATATTCAGTTTTTGTGACATGTTGCTTTTTAATGACTTACACAAAATTTCTGAGATAAAGTGTCATAGAAAACATTTATTTATGCATTTTTCACACCTGAACAATATACACTGACAAACACTATCACTAGACAGAAACTACGGAAATGACATTAAATATTCCTTAAAGAACAGTGTTTCAGTTACTTTATTTTGTGATATGTAATATAAAAATATCATAAAAAATATCATAAAATTATTAATATTTCATCTTGCTTAAATGTTTTTCCTGCCACTTATTAGCTTTGCTATGAAAAGAAATTCTTGATGATAAAAATATTTTCCTGATTTTATAAGGAATTCTTAATTGAAAATAGCATTTAAATCTAACTAGTATTGAACTAATGCAAGTCCACAAATAAATCTGTCTAGGATTTTGTGCCTTCTTTCTCAAATTTTGTCACAATGATGGTAAATATTTCATTTTTTCTTGTACTTTTTAATACTTTTTTTCCTATACAAGCCCCAGAATTTATTGATGATCATCTGTATTTGAAAAATAGGGGTAGAAGCTTTTCTTTTCCTTTGGCCATGTATATGATCTAATTGCATAGGAACTTACCACCAGATGTTTTTCTAGGAGAAATTATATGACTCTGTGCAAGATTCCATATGATTTTTTGTCACAATGTGCTGTTACGTGTTGAACTATTTAATCGTTTGATTTCTCAACGAATAGCTTTATTTTTTTATATGACATTTTCCCCACATCCACCACTACATTGTTTGAATTAATTTATTACTTTTTCATATGCATTGTATCACATCTTCATATTTACTGATTTTCTTTCTGATTCTACTTTTTCAACTGTTTTGCCTTACTTACTGCTCATTAGAAAAGACAACACTGTGTTTGAGTAATGACAGCCTTTATGTCTGTGTTTAAGTATTACTATTTAGTTTCTGCAGTAATTGAAGATGGAAGATAATCTTCATTAAACTTCCATTCTGAACTGCCTAACTTTCTGACATATTGAAGAGTGTGTTTTTTCATGAATAATGGTTATTAAATTACCATATCTGTGTATGACACGCCATGTATCGAATCCTATATATTACCTAACACAATCAAACTTTCAGTGCAAATGTGTGACAAGTTACTTTCCAGAAGTATTTAGCATTACTGGCAAGTTATAATAAAATCGAGATGTTTTTGTGTGAATTTTCTTGCAAAACAGAGGTTCAAATGTTGAGAAAGATTATACATTGAGACTTCAACTGCTATGATTTTTATACGTCTTAGTAAGTAATTTTTTTATGACATGTATTTTCTCTGTAGCCAAATTTCAGACGGGACAAGATCTATTGTTGCATAAATATGAAATATGTTCTTTCAATTATAATCTCAGTAAGTAATCCACCATCTGAATTTCTGAGCCATACAGAGCAAAGAAAATAGTAAACAAGGATGCTTCTTTTAATTTACCTTTACATCTGTTTTAAGCAAACTCCTAAAACTCAACCTGAAATTTGCAAATCTTTTTTGACTAATGACACTTTTTTCCCAGAAAAGTTTCCTTGTCTGTGTATCTATGTGTGCTAGGAGAGGGCATTTACTTTTCAGGACCTGCCCTTGCACTATCATTTGCACATCACATTTTACTGAGAGTGCAAATATTACTACCCTATAAGGTAATATTTGCATTTGCATCCCCATGTTGTATTATAAAGTGACATTTAGCAGCATTTAATTTTTTCTGGCTGCCATTTCTTCATCTTGCATAATACATTTTTCTTACTTTAGAAGATGAGACACGGGAAAATTTTAAAGTTTGAATGCACCTGTGGGATGACAGTGTGAAAGACATCTGCGAAATCAATGCAGACTTATGGTGAGCGGGTTCAGGTGCAACCCCCCAGAATGACATTTTTATAATAAGGCAGGCCTAAACGGTAGAATGATGAACAGTCACAGAAAAACATTACATCATGTAAAACTATAGTGCAAGGGGAAAAATGACAACAGTGTGCAAAGCTGCAGCTTATCCTGCTTGCCATATGGTATGCCACTCACTGTAATAACACGTACATTCCCTCCGTAAGTGCCCTTAAATATCAGGGAGTGAATAAAGCAGAACACAGATTGCAAAAGGAATTTGTGATCATATACATTATGAACTTTGTGCTTTCAGGAATCGTTCTACCCTTACATTAACAGAATACCCTTTAAAAAGGCGTATATATTAGAACATACTCAGGGGTACATAATTTAAAATCTGCTTGTGCAAATGGTTAAAGCAAGGCTTCCTTAGTCAATAAAAAACAAATAATACCTCCCAAACTTGAAAAATTAACTGCTATAATTTCTCTCTACCTCCTCTTTCAGAATACTGTGATTTTCATACAAATGCAGCTTTCATATATTTATGTATTTTTTCTGTTCTAAGTGATCCTGATGAGAAATCAGCTAACTGAGATTGTTTTCTCTTTGTTGCAGATGTATGGTAAATTGTTTAACTGTTCATTATTTCTCACAATGCAAGTTTCATGCAGCACTTTTGAAATAAACAAAGGAAGTATTTTGTTGTATCGTGCCTGTAATTAATTGTGGAACTCATTGCCACAAGATTTTGAAGAGCCAAAAGTCCCTCTGGAAGTCCCTCAGACTCATATCACTGCAAGATCATGCCAGAAGAAAGGATGGGTTTAGGCATTTCTGTTCCCCATACTCATGTGTGCTGAAGGAAGGATGCTGGGACAGTTGAATTCTTGTCCTGATTTGGTTTACTGTTTTATGAAAGTATTTACTTTGCATGAATTCAGATCCAGCACTGAGTCAACTCAGTCATTTCCTGGGTGTTTCACTAGACACTGAAAAACAAGAAAACAAAACAAAACCCATTTACTGCATTTGGTTTGGGGGATTGGTTTCATTTTATTTTGATTTTTTTTTTCTGGCAAAACACAAAACCAAGCTGAATGTGAGGCAAATGTGATTCCTTATATTGTTTGTTCTTCTTGGAATGGGTGAGTTTCTAGAAATAAGCAGGTCACTTTTTATTCTGACAGGCTATAAGGGACAAATTCAGTTCTTATATTAAAAAAAGAATTGTTTTGACATTTTGTTCTGATTTCAATAACTTCTTCATATAACCTGCAGTTCATTTGTGAGCTGAAATCATCTGCGTCCAATGGAATTGTGAGCAGGTAACTAAAAGTTAATTTTTTTTTTTCTCTTTTCCATTTTTAAGTTCTTCTTCCCTGACAGGAAGTATTTTTCCATCAGTTACTTTGTGAGAAGTCAACTCTACTCCTAATTTTATTGTGAGTGTTTCTGGCTGTAAACTATTAGTTAAGCAAAAATCTTATTGATTCATCTGTAAAATTCTTTAGCATCTTTGTGATATAGCTAGTGTGGCAAATCAATTAAAATGTACCATTAAGATAACTCCTGCAGCGACAGAGAAAAAAAAAGTAACATAATTATACCAGTTTCTTCTCTTTCTAAATTCCACAGAATAATCATTCTCTAGGTGCTACTTAAGGAAGCAAAAGTGGGTTGAATTAGGATCTGAGATCTTATGAGGTCTTACAGGGTTAGATGCATTCAGCATCACTTCTGAGGTATTCCTGTAGCAAGATGTCTGCTATGTTTTCTTTTCTGATCTTTGGCAGATTCTTCTTTTTTTTTTTTTTTTTAACTTTCCGAGTTAGTGGAATATATACCAATAAAAAATAGATCTCAACGTGGGAGATTTGGTAACAATTCCTTGTTATTTTTCCAATATCTTTGACCTTACACACGAGTCAGGACATTGTGTTTTCTACTGACAGATCCAGTACTTTATGACATTTTTCTAAGTCAGTAAATATCCTAGAACTTCCATGTAGCTTATTGGAATTTCACTCATTTCAACATTCTCCCACAGCTTTTGTGACACTGAGTTTTCTCAGATCGGTTTGTAAGATTATATTTTTCTACAAGTTATTTGTTCTGAAAAGACAGATCTCTTCTGCCAACATTTCTGTCATTGCTAGTAATGTGTGATGTTGGAGGTTGCTCTTCTGATTTTTCCTTTGCCTTTTTACACTGTTTATTCCAGTATCGTTTGTTGCTTCTCTGTGTTCTTCCTCAGTAATGAACTGACTGAGCCAGAGTTTCTGGTTTCATCATCTGGGATTGAAGACCTGTCTTTTCAGTCATGGTACTTGGTATCTGGGGATCAGGATCAGTATCAGTCCTTGGCGGAGTTTTTAAATTTCAGGGAACTATCTGGTCTGCAAGACTTACCAATAGTTTCTCAGAAGCTGACAAGAGTGAGCTTCAAGTACATTTTCTTCAGCTGTAATGCTGGAAGAAAATGTTAGTCAGAGAAAGCAGATTATCTAAACAGAGCCTGATGAGTTTGTGTCCCCACTCATTGATCTTTCTTAATCCATGTTTGCTTAATTCATTCTAATCCATGACCTTTGCTCTCACTTTAGCTTTACAGTGTCCCACATTCTGCAGGGTATCATGCCTCAGCAGAGTGTCAGTGTGTTAGGACTCCAGGATATTATCATCCATGCTCTTCGTCAAAGAGAGGGGAGCTGGATGTCAATCAGGTAAAGCAGCATTTCCTTATGCAAGATTAAAATGATAACAGCTGTAAAAGGATTATATCTCTGTAAGGTTAGAGTTCTGTAAGGATGCCAATTCTTTCTTGTCTTTTTTAAACATAATCTTTCAAATGATTAAATAGAAATTGAATGGTAACATACAGATAATGTGTCACTGATTGTATTTTAGTGTCCTACAGTGTTTTTGTGATAGAAATATCATCACAAGTGATAAATTCAGCTTGTAGGTTGCAACAGAGAAAAGTAGTGAAAACTAAAGTGAAAGGCTTTTATGTCATCAAAGTATTATTTTCCTGAAAAAGTAGAAAACAGGGATGTATAACCATGTATTTTTTTTCTAGATTCCACAATTAACATAAAGTAGATTTTCCGTTAAAAGACGTTTCCCATATTAAGACATAGATATTATTTAAAAGCTTTTCAGCTGACCTTTCACCTTGGAAATGCAAATAATTTTCAGTCCAGAGTATCACTGTGAGTCAGCATATGCAGACTACTTGGAAACAGAAAGGTTTTATCTCTCTTTTTTTTTTTTAATAGACATGCTTTATATACTTCAACATATATTTGGGATACACCCCTTGAAATCTTATTTATAACTGTTACAGTCTCCTGCCTGTCTTCATTTGCACATACTTTAAACAGGCATTATCATAAGTATCTTTAAGTACAACAAACTCACTTGGAATGAGATTGGGCCAACATAAATCAAAATAGAGAATTAGAAGAAACACAGACAGATGTGGAACAAAAGAGCAGCAAAAAGTAGATAAGAACAGTATAGAAAATAGTTTTGAAAAGTTACGTGCAAAGACTCTGCAAGCCCTGGAGTAGTTCCACAGCAACTTGAAGCCGTAGTACTTCATGTAACAAACAGAAAAAGACACAGTGACACTTGCTAGAATTTGACCTTGACAGAATTATTTGACTAATATTTCTAGTATGATTGAATAACTTCCTCATTATTTTAGGCACTAAGAAGTTTTCCAGGAAAAACTCTTATTTTAAGTTCTTATTATACTCTCTACCTTCAGAAATGGAGAGAGAGGAGCATAGGAAATATCATGGCATCTAGCTTTTAATATTTTTATCTACATTCTTGGGTGGTCTGCACTACATGGAAGTCTGCAAATGTGAAATCCTTTACTTTTCCAGGGAAATATAATTATTGTTAAAGGAGAGAAACCAGAAAACTAATGCACAAAGAAACTGAAAGTAAAATCTTTAAAGGCATTTAGGAATCTAGAAGACAAACTGGGCAAAACTGAGATGTTTCAGTCTTAGAAAATGGGACAAAGTTTTCCCCATTTAAGTTTTTCTTTTTTAATTAAGTATCCTGTTATTACATATGCCAAGGAGATTCACCACCTTGATTGTGCTGAATATCTAGCATATCCTTTCTGCTCAGAATAAATGACTAACCTTAGTCTGGCACAAATCACAGCAATCATAGATATAGATTCTTTTGTACGGTATCTTAACAGTTAAAACACTTTGCCAAGAAACAATTCCTCTATCATGTTAACCTAGAGGACCCTTGACTTTTCCTCTCAGAAGAGGAGGAGCTAGGTTATGAATGTGGGTGTCCTTTGCCATTAAGTCTCTTACGTATTTTATACTCAAAACTAGAAGCATCATGGGACCAAAAGAAAAGAAGAAACCTGGGCACGCATCCTTATTTCTATCGTTCTAGGCACTGTGAGGCTTAGCTTGGCTTTTGTCTCCTTTTCCCTGGAATGCTTCAGCATACGATTCACGAGATGTAATATAAAATCCATAAAACCCCCAAGGTCAGGTTTTATAGTTGCTGCCTCTCAGGTCTATGTTCTGGCCTTTAAACTGCAACGTCAGATTTCCACTCACCTTATTGCCTTCCTCTGTGATGTTTTTTATCTTGGCCCCATGTTGGCCATCTCTCAGCAACTATGGTTGTGAGTTCCCATTTTTGTTCTGCATCGCCTGATTTTCTGTAATCTGAAAAGTGTATGACTAACAGGTAGGATCTGTATTGTCTTAAAAAAAAGTGATATGAACCTTCTCATCCATTTCCTTCTGTGGCTGCTGCCTCACCTCTTGATTTTTATTGTGTTTATTTTCTTTGTTTGATTGTGTGGGTTTTGGTGGTTTTGCTCTTGGGTTTTTGGTTGTTTTTTCTTCCTGTGAAACAGTCTCCAGAGAGACTTTATAGTCAACCATGATTGTTAAATCAGGTTTTAAAATTGTAAAAAATACAAAAGCTGCATTTGAACATTATTGGAAGTTTGAATCTAGATGAGATGAATTCTATACTTATTAAAAAAGCACTTATATATTTTTATATTTATGGTATATGAATTTTGCTAGTATTGGTAGATCCTTGCAGAAATGCCTGATTTCAATGCATTTCTTGGTCTTAGTGTACTGACTGCCCATGATTTATAGATGTTAGTTTGTTCCTAAGTTCTATTCTAACCCAAGCACTTCCCTCTTAAATTAAATCCAAGTGTACTGCACACTCCTACACATGCTTTCAACAGGTATTACAGATGAGATGGTTTTTTTTCTCCCTCTATCCTGAGCAGTCCGTTATTATTTATCAGGTTTGGGACCTTGGGACCCTCCTGCACTCCCCTATATCCTTGGTCTCCCCTTCAAGATATGTGACATACGACCACATTTTCATGCTGTAGAAAATATTTCAGGCGGGCTACAACACAATTGTCTCATTATTTCAGACATGTTAATTTAAAGTCTCTTCGTGAACTCTTCCATCAAGAAATGCATATACATCGATCAACAAAAATCTATACAAATAGGTTTTCTATAGATATACTTGCATATATATATTTACAAATGGACCCTTGTACAAACTATAAGAGATCCAGACAGAATCTAAAGTCAAGAACTGCTCAGACAAATACAGCTAATCTCCTAGAGGAAAATACTTCTAAAACTGGCTGGCAAGCATCCCTCCCAGTGGTGGATGTAGTTGGGAAGGTAAATGTAGTCTGATTTGCTACAAATTCTATTCACAACTTTTCTATAGTTGAAAATGCTGTGTATCATTCGGCTAGTCTCTTATTCTTTCTCTACTTTTTTTCATGTACCTTTCTCATCTTGTCATTTTATTGTAAGCTCTTTGCTGTAGGGCTTATTTTTGCTATAAGCTTGTAGAGTCCCTTTGATTAAGCAAGACTATAAAAACAATGCATTTCAATGTCCCAAATAAATAATTACCTGAAAGAAATATATTTATAATATATCATCAGAAGTTTAGCAAAAAAAAAGCATTTTAAAAGATAGAAATGTTAGAATGTGTTTTGTGTTGTTTTGGATTTTTTTTGATCCTGGAAGAAAATTTAAGTAATTTATGTAATACTTCATTGCATACAATGTAATTCACAGCTATTTTATTTTAAAGATCATTATGGATATGTACACAGAACATGAATAGCCTTGAAGCTGGGAAGACTCAGCTTCTTTATAATGGAATTCTTTTGAGCATAAACATAACATAACATTTTGCTTTCTGGAGAACAAATGAAAGCAAATAGCAAAATTTGCAACAAAGCTAAAAATACAGGATAACTCTTCTGCCTGCATATCCTTTGGAAAGTATTAGCTAATTATATTTATAGTGGAATGAGAATGTAATTCCAACTGTTTTGACAAGTAACAAATTGCACATTAGCAGCTTGTAAATAATATTATTAAAAACAGTTGTCCTTGTCTGCAGTTTCTTCTTTGTAAGAATGAAATTAATTTGAGACCTGTCATTCACAAAAATGTGCATTATAATATCAAAGCAGCAGTTTTAAGACACAAGGAACTGAAAATTCTGTACACCCTCTGCACAGAGAGAAAAATCTGGTGTTGCAATAAGAAGATAAAAGGAAAGGTATGTGAAGTCTGTGATAGCAGCATGATCCCTTGTGATAATCAGATTTTCAGTCATGATTAATTTGAGTCAGTCATCCTACTAACAATATTATCCTGACTATAATCTAAGCATAATATTGATATCCATTGAGAAATGTAAATTGCAGATTGTTAAGCATTTCTAATTTTTTTATTAGCTCACTAATTAAATGGAATTGCTCACCTTTTTTTTCTTGAAAAATTCCATGCAGAGATGAATTTTAATACTTTACATTTAAACACAATGTCTTTCATCCAAAGATCCAAAGGTGCTTCATAGTACAAATATTAATTTGTACTATACTAATGATCTCACAGTAGTCCAAGGAGATATATTACTAGCTGTTATTTTTAAAGGCTGTTTTTAAAGTAAAATATTCACATCCTTTAGCAGGATGAAATAACAAGAACATTTACATGTTTGCACAGTCCTTTTCAAGTCTAGGGACAGCACTTGCTAGCAGCACAAAGATTTGATCTATTAAGCTTCCTTACTGAAAGTTAACACCTCACATTAAAAGTAGGAAGGCTTTAACCATTAACTTCAAAGTGGTCACGTTTAAATTTAATAATGCATAATAGTAACAGTGCCAGAGACAGATATAGAAAGGAAACAGTTAAAATGTATTGTATATGCCAGCAAGACGCAGAATCCACCTGCACAGATGTTTGATAAGTAGGTTTAGTTCTTCCCCAATAGTGTTCTTAACTTCTAATTTCTCTTTAAAACACTTTGTATGTGTAAGAGTATTGCTTCCTTTAAACATGAGGTCAGGTTAAACATTGGATCAGTTATGATCTTTAAAGCTAAGAAACAACAGAGAAGTAAGAATGAACCTACTTTCATAGGGATGCTGCAGTGGAGGTCTCTGTTGATTACATGTCATCATTGTAGACACACTTTAGAGTCAATGAGCAAAGTCAAATAAGTCATGAGAGCAAGTGTGACTACAGCAAGTGAACACACTACTACCATACGTGGTATTTAGTGTCCCTGCTCTGTTCAGTCTCTTAAAAAAAGAAGGGCTAAATTTTACATTTCTTTAACAGATTCCAGAGTAATTTATTTTTCAGTTTTTAAACTCAGACAATTGAAACGGGAATGTGGCCTTCATAGCTAAGGGTAAAACTTTTTGAAAGTGTGCTATAATTGTTAAAGATACAGTAAAACCAAATACATCATGATCTTAGAAATGCTATTGAGTTCTTTATATTAATCAGATCTATGCACAGAGACAGAGCCCTTGAAATACGTGACTAAAAATAAGAAGCACACCTACCTCAAAAAGGTCCTTGGATATAGTGCTTACCTTAGGGTATCGCTTAAGGCTGTTTCTCTGAAATCAGAGATAAGGTGCTTGGCAACTCAAAGGACTGAGTCAATTATGTTAAAAAAAGTCAGTGAAACACAGATAAAATGCATGTAACAGCTGCACAAAATGGCAATATGCTATTATTACAAGGAAAATAAAATGGATCATTATAAATGAAACACACAGAGGATTGTTATCAGCAGAACAATTGCAATGTATTGAGCAATCAGAAACACCCACTTGGAAATCCTTAACAATATACTTAACATTTTATAAATAGAATTTCCTGGGAATTTAGAGATCAATACAATTGTCTAGCCACCTTCCACCTGTCTGGAATTGCCTTCCAGTACAAGTAACAGAGGGAAACAACTTAAGTAGCTTTAAAATGTAGCTTAATTTATTTTTGAATGGGATTATAGGATACAGGAAATGCATGTTAGAGTAGGGGATAGGAATCAATGACCTGGGAGGCTTTTAAGTATAATATCTTGCGTTCTAGAAATGTTTTTGTTGCTTTGTCTCCGGTAAACATAGGTTCAGCACAGAAGACAAGATTCAACAAAACTACCCTGCTGTTTAGAAGCTGTTCTAGCTAACAGTGGTACTTCAGAAGTGTTTAATCTTCAAGTAATTCTAATATTAACCCTGTATTAGTGGAGTGGTAATCTAAGGTTCATAAGTCGCTACTTGTAATCAACAGCAAAAGTGTCTACAATCAATAGCTAACGCGCAGCAGGGCCTTACATTGAATTAAGGGCAGAGTGTGAAAATGGTGGTTGCTGTTCCATGTGCCTGTGCCAACTGATGTCAGATGAAATTTCAATATTTATTTCTCTGGTAGTCACACCAGAAATTATATATACACTCAGTAGGAAGGCGTTTTAGGAAACCAGACATTCATGGGTTTAAATTCCTGTTTATCCATACACATTACATGCATCTGTAAGGAATATCTAAACACAGAAGGAGGAAAAGAAGCTCTCAAGGTCAAGTACAGAGTCATGGGAATTCTTGCTATTCTAGCTGGAGAACAGGAAAAAAACAATCAGTGCAACTTCTCCTTGGCTGATGTGTCGCCAGTTTCTCATTATGGTAATTAGTGATGCATGAACACTGTTAGACTTTGCAGCATGTTACAGCCTCTAACGCTCACTATTTACTGTAGTGCCCAGAGGCCCTAATAGGAACACCGAGCTGACGCAGCACAGCTGGGAGGCTGATAGGGCTGCAGTAGGAAGAAATGCCACTGCTAGTCAATCCCTCATTGCCCTGCATTGCCCGTAGAAGCTGCAACTGCTGACATGGAATAAGGGAACAAAGCTATCACCCTTGGTGGCCTCAGGGGCTTTGTGCTCCTGGTGCTGTACCTGGGAACTTTGATTTGTCTGTGTCATGTGATTACTCTCCTTGCACTGTCCGTAACAAATAAGCACTCGTTAATGAAATGGACCATATAAAAGACAAGTACTATATTGTGCATTGTGAAAACAAATACATGTGGTTTTCTTTCCTAAAATCTAAGCATTTCAGTTGTCATTCAGAAGCAGGTCAACCACATGGAAATGTGATCCTTGCAAAATTGCCAAGGTCAGAGAGACTTAGGACAATCTGCTGTGTACAGGCTGATTGCACAAGTTTAAGCTGCCTGAGGGCTGCTTTAAATTATCTCACTAATTTTTCTAAAACTCAGGGGAGGAGAGAATAGTATATGCTAAAACTGGTTGATGCTACTTCCCTTATTTTTCTCTTTGCTTTCTGATCAGCCACCAAAATCTATGTCCATTGCTGTTCCGTAAATATTAAAAGTCTTTTATTGTTTTCACCAATTATTTTTAAGTAAGTGATGTATACACAACATAGGTTAGAGAAACAACTACGGATCAAATGTTTGGCTGTGCTTGCTAAGAATAGAAAATGGTCTAGCTCACAGTCTTAGTTAATTGAGACCTTTCTTCTAAGCTCTTACTTGGTACTCCAATGTTAAGTGTCAGAAGTTAATCTTTTAAGTCTAACTATTCACCAAGTCTTTCCATATGTTAAGGAGACAAAGGCAGCGTCAAAGATTATCTCACTCTGTGGTAGACATTTAAGATGTTTCAGGTAAACTACTCTCTTGAGGTTCCTTTTTTTTTCTCATAGGTCTAGCTTCAGTAAGATACTATGTCTAATATTAAAATGAATTGCGTAGTATAAAGAAGTGGAATGTGATTTACATACTTCACCCAATAAAGTATTATAAATAAGTTGTTAGAATTTAAAGGAAAGAACTGTCTAGATGCAATCATCCACAAGCAGATGGCTGGCATTTTAATGTAAAAAAGTAGATACAAAAATATTAGTGAGTAGCGTGTGCCAATTGTTTCAACACACATACATAATGAGTCAGTAGAAGAAATGATGTATCTGAAAAAATGGTCAGTTTAATACACAAAATAAGGTAGAGTGAAAGTGTCTCTGTGTGTAAAATTTCATATTTCTAGAGACACATGCTGCTACTGTTGCTGCAATTGTAAACTAAGTAAAAAAAATAAATGCCAAACTCCATCTAATAAACAAATATCTGGTAGTAGGTAGTTTTAATTAACACTTTGTGTAGTTTACACTTTTATTTACAATGTTGGGTTTTTTTTACCACATGTCTCTATGCTCTGTAAATTCAGAACTGATCATTCAAACACAGAAAATTCTTCTTGAAATCTGTGTTTCACCTGGAAAACTTACCTGCACATATTTAATGAAGAAAAATGTTCAGTTTTAAACATGCACTATGAAACTGGCAACGTCATCTGTGTTGTATTACACTTCAAAAATGTACTTTGACACTTTTATCAGATTGTTATGAATGATTCAACAAAAACACCTTAAATGCATGGAAAAGGGAGATCATACAGCCTAACCCAGCTGTCATGCAATTTATAAATACAGAAGCAACTACCTACATCTGTTCTCCTATTTTCTTTTTTTCTTTTCAAGAGGCAAATTGACCTTAAAATCTTCAACGTGACTTCAGGTCATTGTTATTAGTGATGAAAAAATGCTGTGTTCTTCTTTAGACTGAGTCTGGCAAACCTCCCAGATATTTTACAATCACAGTATAAAAGCTCTGAAATACAATACTTCATTTTTTCAGGTTTAGATGCTTGTTGTAGTAGCCTATACAGCTGGAAAATTTGTCTTTTAACAGGAAGTGTGTGTGTTTTTTCCAGTTAAAATGATGTTTTTCCTTTGAAAAAGTGAGTTTTACAATAACTGGGCTGAAATAAACAAATTACTAGATCTTTCTTTAAGTTATTAGGTCTTTCTTCTAGGCAAAGAGGTTAACAATTTTCATTGAGGCAGGACGGGTAAGAGAAAAGTGCCATCATTTTTCAAGCTTCAGAAATAATAATTATTTACGTGAACTTTATAGTAACTTTGCATGTATTGTGGAGTTGCAGACCAGAAAAATACAGCAAAGATTTGAAAGTAAGCAAGAGGACATGAAAATGACCCTCAGTGACCTTTAGAGCGAAGAAGAAACCGTCAGTATAAGCACCATATTCCTCCTGGTAAAGGACTCCAGATGCTGACAATTCACCATAACAGCATCCACATACATCCTTCAAGAAATAAAACGTTGGCCCTAAGATCCCAAGGAGCAGGGCAAGAGTGAGCATAACAAAGAAAAAGTGATAGAAACAAAGTGTAGCACCTCTGTTTTTCTTACATCTTCACTGACATGGATCTGTTGGGCTTGAATTGAGGACATGTGAATACTGATTAATTAATGATGATGACAATGAACTGAAATGTGATATAAATTACAGCATTAACAAATATTCGGGATACCAAAAAGATAGCATTAACATTTTTCCCGGGTAAATAAAGGCAGCAATTTAAAAGTGAACTGGTAAAAAACTTTTAATGGAAACACAGGATCATAGGCTCATAGAGTTTGGAAGGGACCTGATGAAGTCATTTATTCCAACCTCCTGCTCAAAGCAGGGTCAGCACTGAGATCAGACCAGGTTATTCAGGACTTTGGTTAGCTGAGTTTTGAAGATCTCCAGGAATGGATGTATGACTTCTTTGAACAACCTATTTCCCCACTTGACTGTCTCCATCATGAAAAAGCTTTTCCTGACATTCAGCCTGAACTGCTTGTTTCAAATTATATCCACTTTCTGTTGTCCCCCAACTTGCACAGCTGTGAAGAGTTACTCCTTCCTCTTCATTCATTTCCTCACAGGTAAGGCAGGGCTACTGCTAGCTCTCCCCAAAACTGCTGCTTCTCCAGACTAAACAAGCACAGATATCTCAGTCTATATATCTTTGATACTATTAACTAAATTTTGGAAATTTGTAAATATGTTTGGTAAATCTGACTTCTAAAATCATCAGATTAATATGTAACAGCCTTAGGCTTAGATTTGACAAATGATTTATGATCTTACCTGCTGTGAAAGATTTTACCATCTAGTATTAGCAGTCAGAAGTAGAAAACATAAATATTTTGTTTGATCTGGGCCTTGACTTTTTTTTGCTTGTTCTTACTTTGTCCTTAGTAGTGCATCTATCCAAATTACAGTTACTTTTTATATTATATGTTATTCATGCAATCTTTTTCCCAGAATATGTCCTTTTTTTTTTTCTAAGGAAGTAGTGCATTGGCTCCTTAAATCGTGTGTAGCATCAATCAGCAATATATGATTTGCCCTCAGCATAGTATGCACCCAAAGGATATCTATAAGTTCCTTATCATGTCTCTTCTCTCCAAGGTCTGTCAACTTCTTCCTGTCCTTCTTCAGCAATTCATCAGTTCCTTGTTCCTGTCTCAAAGGAGCCATCATTTCTATACTCTTTTATCATTAATGCTTCTCCAATTCCATTGTCTCTTACCCCTAGGACTACTTCCCTCAAATCTATTAATCACAGAGTTAACTTCTTACTTCCTACATGCCTAGTCATCAGAGCATATCTAGTTAGTTTCTCAACCCTGGATCTTCTTATACAACTTTCTCTAGGACAGCTTATCAGAAAGCAGCAAGAATAAATGGCCTACATGGAGCCATCTGCTATGATTTTCCACCAATATGGTTATGGCATTTCAAGGAGTACACTGTTTCCTGCTGGAGAAAAGGAACATAATGCCTCCACTTATTATCCAGCCAAGAAAAACGGATTATTGCAATAGCAGTACAGAACTGTTGTCAGTAGGACTCTATCAGTATGACTCTATATTTTCTTTCTCAGCTGAATCGGGGAGGTACTAGTTAGAAGAGAAAGGGTAGAAATCTGACCAATACAGACAGGTAGTATGAAGATCCTGGAGGAAAGGGTAGATTTGATGTTTTGGTGGTGTTTGTGTGTTTGTTTGTTTTAAGCATGGAATTTTTTGCAATTGGACAATGTATTTTGCATATCTGAGCTGAAAAATCTTTGAAGACATTATAGTATCAGCTGCATATTTTCCATTTTTGCTACTACAACTGTCATCCTCTTTCTCCTTGCTTGCCTGCACTGTCCAAAATCTGAGCCTTTTCTTTCAGTTTTCACTTGGTTTTACCCTCTCTATTCTGATACAGAAGAGGAAGTCCACATTTACATAGCTGCTTTTATTTTTCAAGATATCAGCTGGATTGACATAGCAGTCAATTGTCTTCTTACTACTCTGTACTGGCTGCTACTTATCAGACTGAAATTAGAAACCTGTGCCTTGGGATAACTAGCCTTTTACCTCTCTCCCAGCCAATGACAGGTGCCTTCTGTGGACTGAAGCACTATACATTTCTCATTTCTCTATCTTTCTGACAGTTTTCCTCTGCACACAGAGAATGACCAGGTCAGTGAAATCATGTCATACCCTCTTGCAGAGGTATTCAGGAGAACTGAGAAGGGACAGGGGATGGGAAGGATCCCCGCTACTCCAAATGGACTTTGCCCTCTTAAAGTTGCAATGTCATTTAAATGCTTTTCAGAAAAATGTGGAGATTGAGTTTTTATAACAAGGCAGAGTAACAAGTTGCTACCTGTAACAAGGAGCATGGGCTCAATTCACAAGCTAGTTTCTATCTTTCCATTCATTTTTTTTCCCAGTAGATTTTTCATTTCATTTCAAACTGCTTAATTAGAGGTGCATGCTTTTGTCTCTCTGACCCGTGTTTTTCTTCAGACTTAGTATTGTAGAATTGATACTAGCTCAGTGTGAACTATTGTTGGGTCTACTAAAGAGACAGAACACAGTGTGTTGATGTTTGTTTCTGCTGAGATTTAACGGCTATTTGACTTGGCAGCTGCTTTCTGAGATGTGGTTCTCACAGGGGATCTCTCCATTTCAACAGCCACAGTATAGGTTTCCTCCCTGGTACTGAGTGTCAAACATCTGTTCTCCTATCTTTCTCGTCCAGTTTTTTCATAGCTTGCTCTGGGGTAGGAGTTCCCTTTTCCCCCCTTCAGATTTGTGATAGCAACTTTTTCTTGCTTAGGCCCACTATGACCAGGAATTTGCAGATATTTCAGGAAACATGAAGAACAAGAGTGACCCGCCCTTTCCACCTTTGCCATTGCTGCATTGCTCTCCACAATGATCCTGAGAGTTCCAGGAGCAACTCTGAGAGTGCCACAAGCGCTGTTGGTGAACGGCTAAGTCAGCTCCAGCATTCATCCAGTACTTATCTTTGCACCCACATGTTCCTATGGCTGCATCTTCACTCTGGTCCACTTCTCTGTTTCCTAACACACTGTATTGCCCTTCTCCAGTACTACCTTCCTACTCTACACAACTTAGTAAAATGGAACTTGGGACAATTAGTTGTGTGTTTAGAATCATAGAATGCCAGTTTTGATGGGACCTTAGAAGGCTCTTATCTTTGAAGGCTCAGGCAACTAAGATTTCATTAAAGCATAACAAAAATATCTTCAGAACTCAAGCACCTTGAGCTTTTTATGAGTAAACAATTGTATTTGAAAAAAAACATCTAAGTAGGAGGTTTAAGATACTTAAATATTGTTTCACATGGAAAATCCAGTCATACAGTTAGACACACAAACACTGGAGACTGTTGAAATGATGAGTGGATAGGGGAAAAGTACATACGTGCCTAAGTGAACTATGCAGAAAGGGTTTCAGAAGTGTGATATGGGCCAAGAATTGATTTGAGAATAGTGAGTCATCATGCTGATTTATTATTTCTTAATATCAAATTATAGTCTTGACTGATGGATACAGCAATACCTTCCAGTATTTGGCATTTATTTTGCTTATATTTTAGTGTGCATATATTCAGACAACTTCCCCCAGTTCTAATGTGTTGTCTGATAATATGATGAGAAACATCATAAAGGTTCCAGAAGAGCTCCAGAATGTTCCAGAACAGATTCTTTTGGTAAACAATTTTTTCTAATGCCCTAGCTAAACCTCCCCTGGCACAAATTGTGGCCATTTCCCCTTGTCCTATCTTTTGTTACTTGGAAGAAGAGACCAGCATTAACCTCCCTAATACCTCCTTTCATTCATACCCCTCATTCTCCTTTTCTCTAGGCTAAACAACCCCAGTTCCCTCAGCCACTCCCTATATATCTTGTGCTCCAGACCCTTTGTCAGCTTGATTACCCTTCTCTGGACACATTTGAGCTCCAAATACAGGGGCACAATCACTTCCCTGCTTCTGCTAGCCAAACTATTTCTGATAAAAGCCAGGATACAATTGGCCTTCTTGGCCACTTAAGCACACAGCAGGCTCATATTCAGCCAGCTGTCATCCAACATTCCCAGGCCCTTTTTCACTGGGTGGCTTTCCAACCACTCTTCTCCAAGGGATTGGTGCGACCAAAGTGTAGGACCTGGCACTTAGCCTTGTTGAATCTCATGCAATTGGCCCATTGATCCAGGCTATCCAGGTCCCTCTGCAGAGCCTTCCTGCCCTTGAGCAGATTGGTGCTCCCATCTAATTTGGTGTCAGGTGCAGACAGACTTACTGAGGGAGCATTCAATTTGCTCATCCAGATAATTGATTAAGACATTAAATAATACTGGCCCCAACACTGAGCCCTGGGGAACACCACTTGTGATCGGTCACCACTGGATTTAACACCATTTTCCGCACTGCTCTTGGCTGGGCTATCCAGCCAGCTTTTTACCCAGTGAAGAGTACACCTGTCTAAGCCATGAGCTGCCAGCTTCTATAGGAAAATGCTTTAGGAAAAAGTACCAAAGGCTTTACTGAAATCCAGGTAGAAAAATCCACGTAATTTCCCTCATCCATTAGGCAGGTTACTTGTTAATAGATGGAAATCAGGTTGGTCAATCAGGACCTAATCTTTGTGAACCCATGCTTGCTGGGCCTGATCCCCTGGTCGACCTGCATCTGACCAGTGATCGCATTCAAGATGAACTGCTCCATAATCTTTCCTGGTATTGAGGTAAGGCTGACAGGCCTGTGGTTCCCCATATTCTCCTTCCAGCCATTCTTAGAGATGGACGCCACATTGGCAAGCCTCCAATGATCTGGAAACTCCCCTATTTACCAGGACTGCTGATAAATAATAGACAGTGGCTTGGCAAGATCCTTTGCCAGCTCCTTCAGTACTCTCAGGTAGAACCCATCCAGTCCCCTAGATTTGTGAGTGTCCAGGTGGTGTAGCATGTCACTGACTGCTTCCTCCTTGATTATGAGGGGTGTATCCTGCTCTCTATCACTGTCCTCCAACTCAGGGAGCTGAATACCCTGAGCATAACTGGTCTGGCTATTAAAGACTATTAAGCAGAGAAAGTACAGTCTAATAAAGAAGATATTACTGTTCTAATTAACCAGACCTTGGGTAGAAACAATAGTCAAGTAATTACTTCTGTATTTTTACAGCAGAAATTATATTCAATATTTTATCCAATATTTATATTCAATATTTATGTTAAACTCATACATTTTTCTTAGATCAACTGCAAGTCAAATTTCCAGAGAATACTGTATGTTGAAGAAGTACTAAAATGAAGACATTAATAATGGCCACCATGATTACAGAAGGGAAGCATTTCCCAGATATTTTGGCTTGTGAAAAGTTAGACTTCGATTGTATATGAAGATCGATATTGGAATTAACACCCATTTGATATTAATCATGAGAAAGCAATACACTCAGTGGCTGAACTCAGCTACAGAATTTAAATGCACTGTTAAAATTCAATCTGTCTATGGTCTATTCTAAAGGCAGCATACTAAAAAGGTGGGTTCACTAAAAGCATAAACTTGCTGGAAGTGCTTTACAGCATCTCACATTCTGCTTATCCAGAGGCAAGAACTACCTTTGGACTTAACTGAAGTGCTCTATAGTGTCTTTAGAGGTCAGCACATTGAAGTTTCCCCTTTTATCTGCACAGGAAGACACAGGTATGGTACTTACAACAAAGTCTGAGGGAAAATCTGCCAAGATCTGCTGGAGAAAGAATCTTAACAAAGAGTCAGACAATAGGGAAAAGCCTCTCTCTGCTTTTGCTGGCCAGATTGCATGTACAATTCACATAGAGAGGCACAGCATATAAATAAGGAAAGGGCTACACATTTACTCCAGAAGTTGGTTTGTCTATTGATGTTGCCTCTGTTGCAGTCTCATCCTGACCGTATGCCAAATAGCTCCTGGCAGATGCTCAGCTCAGTAAGCCTACATTCCTTAGCAGCTACAGTTTAGCAAATACTTGTAAGAGACAGAGACAGACTGTGAAGCTGCTGATTCAGAAAGGATCTTTCTTCAGAGGTAGACGATGACTCCTTAAAGAAAATAAACGACAGCTACAGGTGTAAACAAGCAAAGGCAGGCTTGTGCAGACTGTGATAATCTTTGACATAAGGACAACTAATTAGTCCCAAACAATGATACTACTCTCAAAATATATGATCCCAGAGTGAATTCTGAAGACTATATTTCAGAAGGAAGAGCAAAATACACAGGTATTCCTAAATTTTACCTAAACTGTAGGAATATTGCCTTGTTAGAAATAGGATTTTGAAAAGTGACACAAAGTCATATAAGCTGGAGCTCTGGTTCCAGTTGTTGCCTGTGTAATACACAAGTTATAACAAACTATTACTATATGGCACATAACATTTTTACATCCAGTCCAGGATTTTTTTTTTAAGGAACCAGCTGCTCCATAGCAATGATGCCAGGCTATTCTCCAGGATGTCAACTAGAGTTTCAGCTATTTTTTTCCAGAACAGACAACTTTTAGGACTCAGCCTAGAAAAGGAAGTTGAATACTTTATTTGAGGAAAAGGAAAAATTAACTTGAACCATTCAGAAGTGATTTGTGATCCTCTTAAGTACCCTGTTTGAGGCAACTCAGAGGGCTTAGAAGGAAAGGCACTTGGCAGTTAAGAATCTAGAAAAGAAGAACAACTAACCACAGAAAAACAGTAATGAAGTCTGGCCACTAAGGGTCAATGTGGAAAACAACAAGAACACTTTAGGATCACAGAACTTGGCCCAAAATGCAGCAGTTATCAGTTGAGTGAAATTTACTAGTATGGAGTCCTTGAGCAGAATGTGTAGTGCCCTAAATATGCTCCCTTGGGCTTCTGGAGGGCAGACTTTGAACTGTTTAGAAGGCTGCTTGTAAAGTTCCTTGGGAGCCAGTTCTAAATGACAAAGGAGCGCAGGAGGGCTGGATGCTCCTCAGGAAGGAAATCCTGGTGGCCCAAGAGCAGGCCATCCCCGTGCGCTGTAAAATGAGTCAGTGGGAAAGAAAACAGGCTTGGCTGAGTAGAGAGCTTTGTATTGATCTCAAGAAGAAGAGGAAAATTTATGAGCTTTGGAAGAGGGGGCAGGCATCCCAGGAGGGCTACAAGGGTGAGGTGAGATCATGTAGAGAGAAAATTAGAAGAGCTAAAGCCCAACCGGAACTTCAGCTGGCCAGTTCGGTGAAAGATAATAAGAAATGTTTTTTGAAATACATTAATAATAACAGGAGGACCAAGGAAAATCTCCCTCCTTTACTTGATGCAGGAGGGACACTAGTGACGAGGGATGAGAACAAGGCAGGTGTACTTAATGCCTTTTTTGCCTCTGTCTTTAACAGTAAAGTGAAATGCCATTGGGATACTCAACCCCCTGAACCAGAAGACTGTGAGAATGAAGGTCCAGCAATGCAGGAGGATTTGGTTAGAGCCCTGCTTGGCCAACTGGACACACACAAGTCTATGGGGCTGGATGGGATCCACCCAAGGGTATTGAGGGAGCTGGCACAGGTCCTCTCCTAACCCTTCTTCCTCATCTACCAGCTGTCCTGGTTGACTGGGGAAGTGCCGTTTGACTAGAGACTGGCAAATGTTACACCCATTTACAAGAAGGGCAGGAGGGATGATTCGGGGAACTACAGGCCTGTCAGTCTGACCTCGGTACTGGGGAAGGTCATGGAGTAGATCACCTTGAGTATTACCATACAGCACGTGGAGGACAATCGGGTGATCAGGCCCAGTCAACACGGGTTTGTGAAAGGGAGGTCCAGCCAGACCAACTGGATCTCCTTCTATGAGAAGCTTGCCCATTTAATGGACGAGGGAAAGGCTGTGGATGTGGTGAACCTGGACTTCAGCAAAGCCTTTGACACCATTTCTCACAGCATTCTGATGGAGAAACTGGCTGCCATTGGCCTAGACAGGCATACCCTCTGTTGGGTGAAAAACTGGCTGGATGGCCAGGCCCAAAGGGTTGTGACAGATGGAGTTAAATCCAGCTGGAAACCAGTCAAAGTGGTATTCCCCAGGGCTCAGTGCTGGGTCCAGTCCTGTTCAACATCTTTATCAAAGATCTGGATGAAGGGATCGAGTGCATCCTTAGCAAGTTTGCGGATGACATTAAGCTGGGTGGCAGTGTTGATCTGCTTGAAGGAAGGGAGGTTCTGCAAAGAGATCTGGACAGGCTGGATCAATGGGCTGAAAACAATGGGGCGAGATTCAACAAGACCAAGTGCCGAATCCTACACTTGGGATACAACAACCCCATGCAGCCTTACAGGCTTGAGGAAGACTAGCTGGAGAGCTACCTAGAGGAGAAGGACCTGGGGGTGCTGGTTGACAGCCAGCTGAACATGAGCCAGCAGTGTGCCCAGGTGGCCAAGAGATGCAATAGCATCTTGGCCTGTATTAGAAACAGAGGGGCCAGCAGGACCGGGGAGGTGATTGTGCCCCTATACTCAGCCTTGTTGAGGCTGCACCTCAAGTACTGAGTTCAGTTTTGGGCCCCTCACTACAAGAGGGACATTGAGGTGTTGGAGCATGTCCAGAGAAGGGCAATGAGGCTGGTGAAAGGGCTGGAGAATAAGTCTTAAGAGGAGCGGGTGAGGGAACAGGGGTTGTTTAGCTTGGAGAAGAGGAGGCTGAGGGGAGACCTCATCATTGTCTACAGCTACCTGAAATGAGGTTGTGACGAAGTGGGTGCTGGTCTCTTCTCGCAAGTGACAAGTCATAGGATGAGAGAAAATGGCCACAAGTTGCACCAGGGGAGGTTTAGAGTGGATGTCGGGAATAATTTTTCACTGAAAGGGTAGTCAGACACTGGAACAGCTGCCCAAGGAGGTGGTTGAGTCACCATCCCTGGAGGTGTTTAAAGACGGGTAGATGTGTCTCTTAGGGATATGGTTTAGGAAGGGGTCAGGTGAGGTTGGACTTTATGTCAGAGGTCTTTTCCAACCCTATGATTCTATGATTCTCAAATTCCCTGGTTCTATGATAAGAATAGACTTATCTGTCCTCTAAATCAGAGCTCTTCAGATGTGGTGATGAGAACTTTGCTTCATCATCCTCTGGTAGATAGGTGAATAAATACCTGTAGTCATCCAAAGCTAGCAACCCAGCACAGAATAGTAATGTCCTATCAGTTTTCCATGGGCAGAAATATGCCCTCAATACACTGTGGAAGGCATTAGTGCTACAGACTTCAAAAAAATTCTCGTGAACCCAATGAGAAGGAGAATGAATCGTGGACCATAAAATCACTGAACAGAAAGTGAGTAAAAGCTAATGATTTTCCCAACTTGAGCACTGATATAAATACTTATAAACAAAAATTAAAGTGGACGATTCTTTATTGTGCTTTCTCTTTCTCTGTCTGTACCTATTGTTCAGATTTCTTATCTTTAATGTTTTCAGAATAACATTGTGGTTACACAATTACAGTTTTCTTTCTATGAATTTATCCAACTTACTAATTAAAAATGTATTTTTGCAATTATTCACATTCTTACCTTAGTCTTGAAAGCCTAAATTATATCCGTCTTGAAAAAATCTATTTTTTATACATAACTCCTGTTATTTCTCCTTTTGCATGGTTTGAAAATTTCTGTGCACTTGCATTACTCCTGTAAAACGCAGAAGACCTGTCCCCTGCACCTTACCGTGCTCCTCACAATGGCACCTACAAAAGGAGATAGTTGTGAAGCACTATTTGCCATGAGCACAGCTGTAAGAGGTATGAGGTGCAGCCATCATATTTTAGTCAGAATGGAAACACAAAACCTAAATGATGATAATTTAAATGTCAACAATATCAAGACAAAAGCATAAAAAAAAGAAGAGAAATTATCTTAATTATACTTTAAGTTTATAGACTCACAGAAGCAGATTGAAAAACATTTTGAGAGATCTAATAGTTTGTCCTTAAGACAGGATAAATTAGACTTAAATCATTCAAGATAGCTATTTGTCTAACTTGTTTTTGGAAATTTCCACCAATAGAAATTCCACAATATTTCCAGACAATCTTCATCATTTGTACAGATCAAAAGTTTTTTATTGTGCCTAAACTAAAGTAAACTTTCTACAATTTAGGAGCAGTACTTCTTGTCCTTGTTACATGAAGAAGGAAATAATTCCTCATTAGCAACCTTTCCTGCATTTTGGGACTGAAATTTTTTTGTATAATAAATTTCCTTAGATTCTTCTAATGCAGTAGCTCATTCCTGAAGAGGTAACAAAATGGAGTCTTTGTATCCAATAGTAGAATCATAGAATCGTTGGGCTGGAAAATACGTTTGACATCATGAATTTCAGCCGTACCTGTCCACTACTAAACCATATCTCTGAGCACTTCATCTACCTGTCTGCTAAATACCTCTAGAGATGGTGACTCAACTATCTTGTGGGAAGCCTGTTCCAGTGCTTGATAACTCTTGCAGTGAAGAAATTTTTCTAATCTGAACATTCCTTGGCATAACTTGAGGCCAATTCCTCCCGTCTTATCACCTGTCACCTGGGAGAAGAGACCAACACTCATCTCACCACAATCTCCTTTCAGGTAGTTGTAGACAATCTCCTTTCAGGTAGTTGTAGACCCCAGCTTCCTTTGCTCCAGACTAAACAATCCCAGTTCCCTCAGCCACTCCTCATAAGGCTTGCTCTCCAGCCCCTTCACCAGCCTTGTTGCTCTCCTCTGGATGTGCTCCAGTACCTCAATGTCCTTCTTGTAGTGAAGGGCTCAAAACTGAACATGGCGCAGCCTCACCAGTGCTGAGTACTGGCACAATCACTGCTCTGGTCCTGCTGGCCGCACTGTTTCTGATACAGGCTAAGATGCCATTGGCCCCTTAGGCATGCTCCTGGCTCATATTCAGCCAGTTGTCAACCAAAACCCCAAAGTACTTCTCTGCCAGCCAGATTTCTAGCCACTCTTCCCCACGCCTGTAGAACTGCATGGTGTTGTTGTGTCCCAGGTGTGGGACTTGGCACTTGGCCTTGTTGAATCTCATACCTATGAACAGAACTGGACCAAACACTGAGTCCTGGGGAACACCAGCTGGACTGGCCTCCAATTGAATTTAACTCCATTTACCACCATTGTTTGGGTCCAGCCATCCAGCAAGTTTTTCACTCAGCAGATGCTGCACCTGTCCAGGCCAATGGCAGCCAGTTTTTCAAGCAGTATACTGTGAGATACGGTGTCAAAGATTTTACTGAAGTCCAGCTGCGCTTTATTTACAGCCTTTCCCTCATCCATTAAGCGAGTAACCTTGTCATAGAAGGAGATTAGGTTAGTTCGGGAGGACCTGTCTTTCATGTTGACTGGGCCTGCTCACTCGATTGTCCTGCACGTACTGTGTGATGTTGACCTCCTCCATTACCTTCCCAGGCACCAAGGTCAGACTGACAGTCCTGTAGTTCCCTGGATCCTCCCTCTGAGCTTTCTTGCAAACAGGTGTGATATTTGCCAACCTCCAATCAAGATGGAATTCATCTCTGACTGCATTTCTGAACGTGTCTGCCAGATCTTTGACACACACAACCAAAATGATGTACTTAAACGTATACATGTGTCCTAGGTGTAGCTGGGATAGAGTTAATCTGCAAAAGAAGCTGGGAGGGGACACAGCTGGCACAGTGGACCCAAACTGGCCATTGGGATATATAATGATGTCATGCTCAGTATATAAGAAGGGTTGTTGGCCAGGGAGAGGGGCTGGCAACACAGTTCATAGTGCGATTATTGACGTGGTTCATAGTTCAGTAATCACAGCTCATGTTTCAGTAAGCACAGTTCTGTAAGCACAGTCTGGGATTCTGGATTGGGAACACTACTAGTGTCAATTTGTGGGTGGTTAAAATTTTCTGTCACCTGTTTTGTATGTCTTTTTATTGTTATTATTGCTGTTTTATTTTATCTTCCTTTATTGCCTTGTTAAAGTGTTTTTATCTCAACCCACAAGTTTTGTCTTTTTTTTTTACAAAATTCCCACTGTGGGTGGAGAGGATGAGGGAGAAGCCAATTGTTTCTTTGTTGACAACAGAGGCTAAACCATGACCACAGGGTCACATGAATACACAATAACTCCTTCGAATGTAAGGTCTGACTTAACTGCCTGTACGTAGGTGCCTAATGTCATCTTAAGTACTTGATGTGTCTGAAAGATCCAGATATGACACATCACCAGTAAGAAACCTATGCTTTCCTGAAATGGCATCTGGAGATTACTGAATCAAACCCAATGTAGCCTGGAGGGCTATTTGTTTGACAATGTGTGTTTGCCTACTTTCAGATGAGCTAAATAGCCCTCTGGGCTCCATTGGCTGTATTTATTTAAGAGTCAGTTCATTGCACCCACACAGAAATGACAAGGGCCACTTGAGATGCCCTAACCTGGCTGATGCAGATATGACCCCAAGGTATGACACAATAACAACAGTGACATGCTTTTCTGGAGGGGCTGCTGGAGGACAGGCACAATACCATAGATTATATCAAACATTGCTAGATGCCCACTGTGTGTAAATAAGCCAGTACTTCAGTATTTTTCAGGAACTAATTGTTGTCTAACTTGTTGATTTCAATGTTGTACTTGTGGTTATTTATACCTACTTTAAAGTGATATTTTGCTCTTGTTCTATTTTGAATTGTACTCCAGTTACTTTATGGTATTTTATCCTTTTGAAAATCATTTTGAATTCTAACCCTGTGTTTCAATGTACTTGCATCTGCTCTGACTTTGGTATTATCTGAAATTTAATAAATATTGTCTCTATTCCACTGTGCAGATAATTAATGAAAATATTAAAGTGTCAGTTTTAGAACAGACTTCTCTGCAACATCACTTGTGACAGCTTTCTATTTTGACACCACATGACAATACGTACTTTTTTAGTATGGATCTTCAGCTAATTGTATATATAACTGACAATATTTTGTTCTCTGTGAATTTTCGCTCATTTTGTAGTTAGAACATGATGGGTGGCAGTGTCACGTACATTACTTACATTATGGTATATGACGGCAAATCTTTTTTCTGCCTTACTACAGATTGAAGTTTGTTTGGAATTACGTAATTCGCTCCTAACAAATCTGTGTTGACTGTTTCTTACCCTCTTACAATATTCTGTATCCTTACCAACAGACAGTCTCACCCAGCAGTTTTTGAGTTTTAAAGTATGATGACAACACTGTAATATTCTCTCTTTTTTCTTTTTGTATAAAACCTTTGTGTTTGTCCTGTTAATAATCCGTAAACTTCACTGTTCTGTACAGCGAAGTTTTCTATTTCTTCACCAGATTGAAGTCTAAGAATGTCAGGAGAAAAGTTCAGCAGGTCTAGATGAGTAATTTATAAACTAGTAGAATATTACTTTAATTTCTTAAATATTTGAATTTCATTTGTGGATGTTTTAGATAAAGGGAGCTTTTAAGAATTTTTTAATGTAAATAAATACTGTCATTTCACAAACAGTAAGAAAAGACTGATTTGCTGTTTGATCCTTACATTTTTTTTTGTACAAGACAGGTGTTTATAAATTAGCTTAATAGTATTAATATTGCTAACAGTTGAGCAATGTTTGATTTTAAATAAAAAAGAAAGCTCCTTCTATGTTATAAGTGAAACGTTGGAGAAAATATATAACATGCTAATAGTATTCTCTGTAGAAATGTTCTAAAATAACAAGATTGTAAATAATAAGAAACATGGCATGCATAACACTAAAGGAATGTTAAAGCTAGGCCAGGCTCACATTAGTTTTCTACAAAAGAAAGAAAATGAAAACACAAAGAGAAACTCAGACAGGAGTACCAAGCTCTAATAAGATGGTTTTATCAGGACAAATCTGCCTAGTGCATACCAGATTCTCCTAAAGATGAAACACAAATAAACAAACAACTGCAGATAACACTACATCATCTAAACAGACTGGAAAACAAACTGTTGTACAGCCTGGACAGTCTGTTATACAGGCTCGAGACAGATCATAAACAAAACCAAGCTTCTGCAATTTCAAAGGAAAAGCTTAACTATGATTATACATGCTTTAGAATTTCAGTATGTAGAAAAAAAGAAACAGCTTATTAACTCTTGCTGTATAGATACCTTGAGAAGCATCTTGACAGAAAAGAATCCTTCTGCTAATTTTGGGTACGAATGCAGACAAATTGAAGAAACTTTTGTGTTACATATAGATAGCCTGAAAATGCTGCCTTTCTGCTTGAGCCTTGGGGCACTGATGTCAGGGAAATACTTTCTTCTAGAGGAAATAATTGCATATAGGTGATTTCAGTTCAAAAGCAAATGAAGGGATTCACATGGTAAATCATCAGAAACAAGTTGCTGAATTTAGTGCAAAACTTTCAGGTAAACACGAAGAGATAGACTGCATTCAAGTTGTCATAAGGTCTTGGAATGGACTAGAAGAGCCGGTTTCCCATTCTGTACTGGTCCTACTTGCTATAAAATTTAAGAATTTATATAGATAAACTACTCAGTATGTCTTGAGTTTATAATCCCTGGGGAATGAGAAGAATGAGATATGTAATGTTCTTGAACGAAATCTGAAACTTTATTTAGATTAAGTAGTCAAGTACAGCGAACTTCTAAAAGAACTGAAATATTTACCAAATCAATTGTCTCAGTTGATAAGTAACAAAGAATTTATCTTCCTCTCAAGTTATTATTTGGTTATTTTACATTTTATCTTTTGAGAGAGCACAAGAAAGTAGAGCTGAACTGATCCCTTCTCCTTTAAAACAAGTATTTTTTCACTCTTTTGTTTTGTACCTGCACCAAAAAAATCTAAGATTATCCCAGTATAGTAATATCAACGTGTTTAACACTCAAGCTGTTGCAAAACAGAATTGTTGTTCTCCAGCTTGCCCTGTTACTGAGATGAGAAAATTAGTTCAATTACTTTAACTGGAAAAGTGCTCTAATAAAGAATGCAAGCACACCAAGAATAATTTTTTCCAGGTAGTGTATTATTTTTTGCAGCCCACAAGAGAAAAACTTTAACAGAGAAGGAAACTTAAAATAACAGTATCTTTTATAAGGTATAATGTTTTATATTATATATTGTTTTATCATTTTGCTAACTTAATATAAAAATTATTTGTAAATTTAGAAGAGGATGACATGTTATCTGTACTTACACCACCAGGAGATTTCAGTATAAATTAGGAGTTTAGTTTTAAACAGGTGAGCTTTAATTATTTACTTATATATTAATCAATCAATCAATTCATTAATTTTTGTCTTCCTGTGGTATTTTGTGTCTGCGTATGTAACAAATGAAAAATACTAAACAGTGTAATATCAACATATGGAAAAGCAATTTCTAAAGTAATTGACCTTTAAGTAATTCAGTTGTTTATATTCTTATCGTACTGATAGCTGCAATCTGATGTACTTCTGATTGATGTTCTTTGATTGCTTTCATGAACACAAATCTGAACTTACTTATTAACAAAGTCATGCAGAGGATGTAGAATCTTCTGTTCGAATTCAAGTTTAACTAACTGCATTAGAAATTCAGAATAGTTGTTGCACCTCACAATATGAATTAGATTCATTGTTCTTTGATTTATTGTTTCTTGATATATTTTAGCATCATTCTGTAAATCCATCAATTATACTTTTCTAAAAATATATAATAGCTTTCATTTAATTTCTGTAATTTCTTATTTATTTTAAATGGCATACAGATAAATAAGTTGAAGTTAGTAGTTTATCTAAACAACTTCAAAATAATGATTGCATACAATGCATGTTATGGTTAACTGATGAATTACCTTTATGTAGATTATGTGTTTCATATTTTCTTCAGTCTAATGTTCACATACCTTACAAAGTTTTTACACTACCTGGGTTTATGTGCTTTATTTGACTGCTGACAAAATGTGGAATTTTAATCTATTATTGTAACAGTTTGAAATGAAGAGAAATTTGTGTTATACTATTATTGCTACTTAAGTTGCTGCCAGCAAATCTGATTGAAGATACAGAGAAAGCAGCCATGAGGAGGAAAGTGTAGGCAATCTTCCATTCTCTATACTATGGTCTGACACATATTAGATCAGTGTCTTTTTGTGCAACAGAGTCTGGGATAATGAATACCAATTTCATGCATGTTACACAAAGGCAAGTCTTATTGCTCACCTTTTTCCTACAGTTTTCTTGAAAATTGGACTGGATTATTAAGTCAACTTCAGTTGCCACATTCTTAGTATGAAATAAAATGACATTTTGCCCAAATCTTTTCTGGCAAGGCCTTAAATTTAGTAACCTATTCCTTTGTGAAATATGAACAATTTCTTTTATGGAAAGGAAATTCAGGTTTGCAGGCTGGAAAGCTGCCACTCTGCACTCCTAACAGGACTCTGATTTGAATGATAAGGGGACTAGGACTTCCCAGCCTGCCACAGAGACACCTACCTAGTAATTTTAGATGCAGTCTTACTCCGCATTAAATGTAGATAATTTTTTTTTTCTCCATATATTTTGACTGCATGTTCTCCAGGGCACTGCACAGAAATTTGAGAAGCAATTCAGGTGCCTAACATGGGTGTCTGGTGTCTTTTTAGATGCCATACAGTGCATTCAAACTTTCACAAAGGACAGACTGGTGTAACGCTGGACCAAACTGTGGCTCCTCTCCTATGGAAGCGCATCAGGAGGGCAGACCAAACAATTTAGTGTGCCTGAAATAGCATCAAGTACCTCTGTTCAGACTCCTGGATCTCCTCATCCATTCAGAACTTCAGATGACATTTTTCCTCTTATGTCAATGTTATTCTTATATAAGCAGGGAATTTAGTTTTTGGTGGATTTGACTATTTCTGCTTTTCCCCTACTCTTGCTACATACGCTCATAATGTTACGGTTTTTTTGTTGTATAGATGATCATAATGTCACATTAGACCCCACTGTGATCCTAATGTGATCAGTACTTTACACAAAGTGTAAACTGCATTAAATCAGCTCCACCTGTTTTCATGTAGATTTTTCTCCTGTCTAGTAATATGAGTGTGTATGGAAGAATTTCACACGCACACCTTTCCACCCCTGCCTCCAAGGAGAAAACAGGAAATGTTTTGTAGCTAAGAGTCTTAAGGCAGAGGTAGAACAACTTCTTCCACAGAAACATTTTCATCCTCAGATGCTCAGTATGTGGCATGTAAGTCTGAGTTGAAGCTGGTCTGGGCTAAGCTTTCTCCCCACGGTTTTAAATAGATCCATATTTATGGAACTATTCAGAAAAAGCAATATGTTTTGCACATATATTTTGTTTCTCTTGTTTTTCCTTGCAAAGGAGAAATCCCAGTCTGACTCACTACATTTTCTACATAATTTGCCTAAGTGACACAGAATATTTACAAGTGTAGTAACTACTGACTTACTTTGCAAAGCAAAGACTAGTTACCTAAGCGTCTGTTCCACCTTCATCTTCTTCAGAGACCACAAAAGTGCCTCTAGATACCTAATATTAATTTTTCTTCTCTGATCGTTATAGCCTTTCCTGTGTAACCCTATTGTTACTGAAGCACAATGAAATAAAGATAACTTGCTTCTTTACAAACATTTATTTACAACACATTTGATAGGACTTTAATTTCTGAAAAGAGAAAACTCTTTAAGTCTTCCAGAGGAGTGGTACTCAAGAGACCTGACCTCCAGGCACTTTTCTGCTGTCTCTCTCTCGATGCTTTAGCAAGTCATTTGACCACCCTGTGCTTCAGTTTCTTCATTTTTTGTTGAAAGCTTTGATAAAGTGCTAGCTTCTGTTATTCTACAGACCAGTAGCATGTCAAGATCAGTCTTACATGCATCAGAGAAAGATATTAAGCATTTTCCAAACATTTATATGTGTATAGCTTGTGATACTGAATTTAAAAAAAAATTAAAAATGGGTTATTCTTTTCTACTCTGAATATGGTAAAAGTAACTTATTTCTCAGCAGTGACAAGAAAAACAAGCTGATTAACAAGAATAGTTTTAAGTGACAATGAAAAAGAGTACCTCGCTTAAAAGTCAGGAAGGCACCCAGCAGTGGCAACGGTAAGTGCTGGGACCAAGTGTTAGATTGAAGCAGACAAAGGGTTCCTGGAGCCAGGGAAGCCTGTGGAAGAGCACAGGGACCACCAGGTCTCTCACCGGAGAGGCTGAGGTGTCTTGGGCATTGCCAGGAGCAATTGTGTGTATTTTGAAAAGCCCTAGGGAGCACTAGTTACCAGAAGTGCAGTGAACAGAGCTGGCAAACAGGGTGTGGTGCATCAGCCAGGGTGTGGTGCATCAACTTGTGCTGCATTTTGTGCAGAAAGGCACACAAGAAGGGGTCTGCAACAAGCTTGTGAGTCTACAGTCCAGTGAAGTGCTCTAGATCTCTACCAAAATAGTAAGCATTTGCCTCAGAGGTCAAATCAGTGTTTCTAAAGAGAGAACCCCTGGGATGTCTGACACATCCACTCAGATGGAACCAGTGAAAAACGAGATTTCAGTAAGGTGGTGGGTTGCAACAAATGCCCAGACACTTCTCTTGAAGAAAAGGTCTACAGGCAGCTGGAAGTAGCATCATGATAGCAGGTCTTGGTTCTCATAAGGAACTTTAACCACCTGGATAGTTCCTGGAAAGCTAGGAATATACGATCAGATTCCTACAGAGCAATGATTACTTCTTTACACAAGTGGTGGAACAGTCAAAGAGAAAAGGAGTGCTACTGGACCTTGTACTAACAAACAAAGAAGGCTGATGTGAAAGCTGGAAGCAATCATGGCTGCAGTGACTGTGAGATGGTGGAATTCAGGATCCTGCGTCAGCAAAACAGGACAATAAACAGGATTACAGCCCTAGACTTCAGGAAAGCTAACTTTACCCTCTTCATAGACTTACTTGGAGGAAGCCAGTGGGATAGGACTCTAAAGGTAGGGGGGGGAAATAGAACTGGGCAATCTTCAAGCATTTCCTTCAGGCTCAAGACAGGTGCATCCCTAGGAGTAAGAAATCAAGCAAAGGAAGCAGGAGGCTTGCATGGATGAGTAAGAAGCTTCTGGAAAAACTTAACTGAAGAAAGAAGTTTACAGAGGACTGAAATAGTGACTGGTCACTTGGGAGGAATATAGGAAGTTTATCAAACCAGTAGGGATACAGCAAGGAAGACTAAGGCCTGCTTCAAATTATATCCGGCAAAGGATGTCGAGGACAACAAGAAAGGTTTCTTCAAGTACCTCAGCAGCAAAAAAGAAGTCTAGGAAAATGTGGGCCTACTCCTAAATGAGGTGGATGCCCTGGTGACAGAGCATGCAGAGGAGGCGGAGTTGCTGAATGCCTTCTTTGCTTCAGTCATTACTGCTAATGCCAGCCCTCATGAATGCCAGATCCAGGAGCAAAGAGAGAAGGTCTGGAGAATGGAGGACTGTCCCTTGGTCGAGGAGGACTAGCTTAGAGATCATCTAAGCCAACTAGACACTTAGAAAATCCAAGGGCGATGATGGGATGCAATCATGAACACTGCAGGAACCGGCAGATGTTATTGCTAAACTGCTCTCCATCACCTTTGAAAAATCATGGAGAATAGAAGAGGTGGCTAAGTACTGGAGAAAAGCTAATATCACTCCTGTTTTCAAAAAGGGCAAGAAGGAGGATCCAGGAAACTACAGACCAGTCAATGCAGGAAACTACAGACCAGTCAGCCTCACCTCCATACCCATAAAGATGATGGAACAGTTCTTTCTGGATGTCGTCTTCTAGCATCTCAAGGAAAAGAAGGTTATCATCACAAGTGGCCATATGGATTCACCAGGGGAAAGTCATGCTTGACCAATCTGATAGCCTTCTATGATGTCGTGACTGACTGGGTGGATGAGGGGATATTTTATACCTTGACTTTAGCAAGGTTTTGACATTCTTTCCTACAACATCCTCGTACATAAGCTTAGGAACTGTGGGTTAGCTGTGTAGACAGTGAAGTGGGTTGAGAACTAGCTAAATAGCAGAGCTCAGAGGGTTTTCACTGGTGGTGCAGAGTCTAGTTGGAAACCTGTGGCCAGCGATATTCCCTAGGGGTCAGTACTCAGCTGAGTGTCGTATACATCAATGACCTGGATGAGAGGACAGAATAAGTTTGCTGTTGATACAAAATGAGGAGGAGTTGCTGATACATCGGAAGGCTGTGCTGCCATTCAGCAACACCTGGACAGGTCAGAGCGTTGAGTGGAGAGGAAAATAGTGAAGTTCAGCAATGTGAAGTGCAGGGATCTGCACTTTGGGAGGAAAAATGCCCTGCACCAGAACAGGTTAGAGGTTGATTGAATGGAAAGCAACTCTATGGAGAAGGACTTGGAAGCCCTAGTAAACAACAAGTTCATGATGAGCCAGCAATGTGCTTTTGTGGCCGAGAAGGCCAACGGTGTCCTGGGATACACTATGAGGAGTATGGCCAGCAGGTGCAGAGAGGTTATCCTACCTCTCTCTTCTGCCCTAGTGAGGCTGCAACTGGAGTCTTGTGTCCAGCTGTGGGCTCCCTAGCTCAAGAAAGACAAGGAACTACCGGAGAGAGTCCAGCAGAGGGCCTTGAAGATGATTAGGGGACTGGAGCATCTTTCTTAAGAGAAGAGTCTGAAAAACTTGTTTAGCTTGGGAAAGAGAAAACTGAGAGAGGATTTTATCAATGTGCCAAGACATTGACACATTTTTATCAATGTGTCAAGAGGGTGTGGCCAAACTCTTCTCAGCAGTGTCCAGTGACAGAATAAGGGCTACAAAGTGAAACACAGGACTTTCCACCTCAACATGAGGAAAATCTACGTTATTGTGAGGATGATAGAGTACTGGAACAGGCTGTCCAGGGTAATTGTAGAGTCTCATTCTCTGGAGATTTTCAAAACCTGTCTAGATGTGATCCTGTGCAACATGCTTGAAGTAAACCTGCTGGTCCAGAGGACCCTTCCAACTCTTACCAATCTGTGATTCTGTGATTCTGTGAAAAAGATGATTTAATTGGATTTCGAGAATCTTTCTTACAACTTAATTTAATGAACAAAAGTGTGTGTAGGTATCCGACTAGTATCAGCTCAGTTTCTAAGCTTTTGCACGTTCTCAACATGGCATTTTTTATGCTGCTATTGCTGTCACCATATTTATAAGAAATCTCATGAAACCATGGGTTTACAATGACTGTAAGGTAAAAAATGTGCATAGATTTGAAATCTTTCCTGTTTTATGCAGTTTCTCCGTAACTACTTTGCATTTTACTGTTTCTCTACAAATTTTATGCAAAAGACTAAATTTAAGACATGAAAGTCAAGCAAACTAAAGTTAAAACAATTTCTCTTAACAATTTTATAAGTAAAATATTGCATTTTTCAAGGAAAAAATAACCTACAGTGTTATACTCACTAATGTGTTTAACAGTCTCACCCATAACTGAATTTATATGTCACTTCTAATACTGGTTATTCAGATAACAGTAACTGTGCAAAGGTGTGATTCTAGTACTGCCTTCAACTGATGTTTTAGCAAAAACTTCTTCCATAGAACATGTAAACAGCTGCATTAAATTATAGTTTACACAGGACACAAATAATTCCTTCCTGATTGCAGCACGGTATGGGACTGTAGCCTTACAACAGGAGATCTGATCAGCCTTGTCGTTGTCTTAGCTACCATAGTTACAAATGTTATTAACGTTTATAAAATTGTCAAATTTTATTTTTTTTGAAGACCTAGTTGAATTATGTTACCTCACGATTTTCTGCAGTACTAACTCTATTTCCTGAGACTCTTTGGTATAGATGCATCTTTTATAAAACATTGACTTTTTATCTTCTTTTTGCTTCATCTTATGATGTAGGATTTGGTTTTGAATTTTTTTAATATACTGGGGGAAAGCCAGAAAACAGTTACTTTCTTTTCTTCTTTTTTCCCTATTATGTTTTATACGTTATTGATAACATAATTCAGTTCCCTTTCAATATCTCTTTTCCTGATTAAATAATTTGCATGTTTTTATTACATGTAAATTCTGCCATGTATCTCAGCCATCTTTGCTGGCCCTAGCTGGCCCTATTGCAATTCTAAATGTGTCTTAATGCCTTTTTGTGGAAACCAGTTTAACATAAAAGACCATAATGATTTCTGAGTGGCTGTTGCAGGCCATTTGGTCAGTGTTCTGTGAACTTAAGTATCTCTAAGTAAACCAGAAACAGTTGGGTTATAATAGCTGTGGAATAAAAAAGTAGAACATCTGAATTTTAATAACAGTCTAATTATATATTTATTCCTTTCAGTGAAACCACTTAGAACTTTTATAATTTTGCATGATTTCCTGTAATAGCTTTGACAAAGTTGTCAACATCTGCTGGCTTCATGGTCTGCAAATAATAAATTTAAAAGCAAGTACTGACTTGGAAACTCCTAAAGCCTCTTACCTTCAGGTTTTTTGGAGAGGATAATAACTTAAATTATCATGTAAAGGAACAGCACTACAGCCTTAAACACACATGTGAGTTTCCACAAAAATATGGGAGGGGGATTTGGGATGAATTCAGTTGTACACTGTCTGCGCTTAAAGATCAGCTTTATGGATTCTGTGATTAGGTTTCATGGGAGCATATACAGGATATATGCAGTGACAGGCAGTGAAAGGCTTTTGTGTCTGAGGTCCCTTAATGCAGAAATCATGAACTGTCAGTAACTGTCAGGGTCAATTGTTACCTGAATTGTACAGATTCCTCTAGGCTTGACTCTACAAATACCTAGGGCTCTTCTGCACACACGCAAGCTTGGGCACTTGGTATCCTCCTACTGAGAAGCCCGCAATCCAAGCCAGGGTCGGAGTTCCCTCTTACAGATGTAGGCATGCATAGTGTAGAGATGCACATACACATAAATCAGGGAAGAACAAAACCAAAGTTACTCTCAGGATTTTTTTAAGCTCACTTACTAAGTTGATCTAGAAATCTAGAGGCCATATCGTTCAAAGCAAAGAAAACAATTGTGGTGATGGCTCCCAGCTTGTATGTAATGGATAATACTTTCTTCAGCCAGAATGGCTGTAAAACTGTATACTGTAACTACCTGGTGAATGTCCTCAGTACCAAATGTAGGATAGTGTGCTACAGAAAGGGCTGGAAACAAGAATATGTAAAAGTGAAGAAATAATGTCACTGCAAAAATGCAAAGACATTTTAAAAGATTCATTGCATTAAATAGGAAAAATTTAAAAATGACAAGAATCATGAGAAAGCAAACCATGTTTTATTTGGTTTTATTTTGGGAAAAGAAAAAAGAAAAATATATCAGCCTTAGGAAAATATCTTTGAAGAATTATTTGTTATAATTTGTTTCTGCTTTCCCTAGCTTATACATTTGTATAGCAGTGCGCTAAATGAGAAATATTGAGGTAATAAAGTTCTTAATTTACATTATATCACTGAAATAACAGTTTTTAAATGAGTCAGCTAATGTAATTAATATTACTTGCTTGATTTCTTTACACTCTAAGAGATTAAAAAGAAACAAGCAAATAAATTATATCAGTAGAAAGAATTACTGCTAATTTACATGAGGTGGAACATCCAAGGTGAAGACAGTTATAAGACTGATCTTCCACATTTTCCTTAAAGACAGTGATCCAAGAAATCCCATTCTGCCATTTCTAAAGCCCAACGCTGTTTCTCTGCTCCTCTTTGGAACCTTACTTGTACTTGATCTGCCATGTTTGGCTGTCACAGTCTATTTTGAGTTCTCCATGTTCTCTGGAATCTTTCCCAAACTAACTGTGCCACATCAATCCTTGAAAAGATGCATCCTCTCTTTTTAGAGAGTTTCATATGATCCAGATTTTCACAGCCCAAGAGAAGCTGTATCTCTTCTAGTAAATTAAAGCTATGTTCAGTTCTTCGGAAACAGGAATAACTGCCTTGGAATGCTCAAATCTAAACTGCTGATCTTGTAATTTCTAAAACTGTACGACTTTGACCAAACTGCTTATTGAGAATAAGACCAGGTCTCTGCTAACTTCCAAATATGGGTCTAGTAGAAATGTCCCAGGGTACCCCATGCAAGGGACTACAATCTCAGTTTCAATGGAAGAAGTAATTGGATTCCAGAGCAGGAGGAAATTCTGTGGTTTCTTTTAATTCATTAATATGGAGACAATTTCTGCTGTTTCTCCACACGGCTCAGGTCAGTCTTTTGTAAAATCCAACTGACACACTTAGCTGTAAAGAGGCGTATAAAAGAAATTATGGTCTTTCTTAAGACACCAGAACTTTTTATGGTGCCATGAAGGTTGAGAGACTGGAAAAGGGGAAACTCCTTAGGGAGTTATACATTAAAGACTGTTGTTCACTTTGAAATGCAAGTGAACTACTCTACATGTGCAAATTTCTATTAAACTAAGAGTTCTGAGAATCTTTGCTGAACTCAGGGACATGAGGGCTGTAGGTACTATTTTTGAACTAAATAGTAATACATGCTATCTTATTATTATTGTAAAGATGACAGAAGAAAGGAGGAATTATAGGTACTTTTCTTCTTTTTGGAGCAGTTGGTGTCACTGGAGCTAACTTCTCAGTCAAATTCCTGGTATATGAAGGCAGAAAATTAACATAACAATATCCCATACAATGCAGTGACTCATCCCCTTTGCACCTCTGTGCTTCATCTTGAACATCCACTCCAGATAGGCTAGAAAAGTGCTCTCAGTTTTCATACATATGAAATCAACAGGAAGGTTTTTGTTTGCACTGGGTTTTGTCTTGTTTGTTTATTTGTTGTGGGTTTTTTTCTCAGTAAGAATGGAATATGGAGGAATTAGTCTGTCAGGATTATGACCCTTGATGATGAGAAGAATTATGAGTTGGTGAATGGAAAGGAGGCAGCTAGACTTAAATAAATTAGACTCACACAAAAAGTGTGGAAAATTAAAAAAAAATCCTTAAAAACTCTAAATATCCTTAAAAACTTATCCCAATTTAAATCCAAAACAAGAGGGAAAACATAAACACAAAAATATGATGCTGGCTGGTGATTTATATATAAACATTTTTTTCTATAGTTGCCTTTGGCAATCCTGAAACTTCCAGATCATAAGTCTAGGACTGGTAGACATTTGGGAGTAGGATAAAAATACTCTTAAATATGGTATAATGACAAAAAAACTATTTTACCAAGGATGTGTAGTTTTGGATTTCAATGACCTTCACATGTTCTAAATGAACCTCCAGCATTCATAATAGCAAGCTCTTAATAATACTTACCCTACTAAACATTCGGTTTCTTATGCCTTGAGAGATCTTAAGTTTGGATGTTTAAATTACGTCTAAACGACTGTCTCACATTCATTAAGCAATACTTCCTGCATTTCCTGTTGAAGGAGTATAGAATACCACCTTGAGTCACCCTCTATTCCTACGCATTTAATGAATATTTCTAATCCATTGTTAACATTTGAACTTGAATATGATTTAGATATTCTGGCATAATATGTGTCTTACTATTGTAAATAACTACCTGCTTTAACTTCACTAGTGCACAAAGTTAAATGTCATAAAACCATATTTACATTTATACACAGTATTATTACGTGCTGTTCAGAACAGTGTAATTATGGATACTAATGTCAAATATCGATCTAGAGCCCCTATATTTGCAGAAAAAAAAATCAATAAAAAAGTTCAATGTTTATTCTGTGTTGTTTAAAGTGAAGAACTGCAAAAACTTTCAAAATAGGTGTAATGTATTTCAACTAAATCTTCGAAGTAATTCTTGCCTTATAAAAATTTCATACATTCTCTCTATTTTTATTTTTTTTTTTTTTGAGTTTTCTTAATAACATGAAGAGCTGTAGATCTTGACTGACTTAATGTACTTAGGTTTCCCTTATGGAAAACTGGATTTGAAGTGCTTGGGATTACAATCGAAATGAATTTGATGGTTCAGCTCAGCCTCTAATAGATTACAGTATGAATGTCATCAACTTCATATTACAATAAGAAGTGTGATCTCCTGGAAAATTCAGAAGTCTGGAACTGAAAAGAGTGGCTGAAGTCCATCTTTTGATCCCAGAAAGGATGTGGAAAGGGAATTAATAAGAAGGGCCTATTTGTTGATGACCTACTTTCTTCAAGTGAGAAGATGGTGAAAAAAAAAACATTTAAAAAAAGATGAAATAACCACAAGATATGAATCATAACTTTACAATGTTGGAATGAAATGTCGATATGCAATGTGTTAAAACAATGTTTCTACTGTTGGCTGTCCCTTTTTCTCTTTTTATTTTCAGATGCTTTTGGAATCATACATCTGTAACTAGAATTATGTGACCTGTGATTGAAACGGCAGCTGAAAAAAAAAAAACCAGAACAAAACTTCGAGACAATAACACATGCTTGCTTTAAGAAATAGATTCTCAGTGTCTGGGGTTTTCCTTTGTAATGTGGCTTCACTGTCTGTAAGTATGAAATTTTCTAGCTGGACTTTTTGTGGAAATAGATAAAGCTAAGTTAATAGAAGAGAATAGTCATGTAAAGTGAGTTCATTAGCGTAATTCACATTTCCAATCAGGCAAAACCAGCAGTGTCAACATAACTTCAATACAATATGATTCCTGTTTGGAATTTCAAGTATTCAACAAACGTCTCACAAGGAATTATTCTTAGAAACTGTATGTTGCATCACTACATAAAGATATATGGAGAAAATTAGATATAGGTCTTAATTCATAAACAGAAAAGAGAAGAACTCTTCTGACTGAATTTTTTGATAGGAATTGTGACTTAAGCTTTACCTCTGATAAGCTGAACATTTCTATTTTGTCATGATACCTATAATGTATCAGTTTCTGTGATTTTCATGTTCTGACCAAACTGTGATAGTAGCCTACATATTAAGTGACTCAAGTATAGGTGCTTTTTAGTTTTTTCTTTTGCATCAAAATAGGTAGCTTGGTATCAGGAATCCTGGGTAACTCAGATCTATGGGTTTTTGTTTTAAATACTTGTTTTGGTTCTAGCTTGGTTGTCAAGAGTGAAAGACTGTCAATGACAGTATTTGTATACTGAAGGTGAAGAACGTGTTTGCATGAATCCTTGCACTGTGAAATGGCAGAATGGTGTACAGCTCAAGATATGACTCAGGCTCACTTAATCAAATCACCATGAAAAGTCAAAATCACTTATGGCAGTTAAACAGGAATAAAATGTCATCTCAATAGTCTTTCTAACCCTCAAAAGATTCAGAAGATGCTTTAGGTTTTCTCTGAAGGCACTTGCATTTTGGACTGACATAGCAAGGATCTGATTCAAGTATATATTTTATAGAAGTGGAACACTGTGAGAGTAGAAATTGCAGAATCACAGAGGAGGGTATTCCCGGTATCTGCTGAGGAGTTAAGGACTAGGTCTGCCTAAAGTAAACCTCATTTGACATATTTATAAACCCAGTTGAGGCTACTTGTTCAATAACATACATGTCAAAAATAAGAAAGTAGTAAAATATCATTTTCCCCTCCTTTGGTAAAGACAGTGAACTCATGCAGGGTCATGAAAATTTGTCAGTGACAAAAACTCTTGAATGGCTGCACTGCAGACATTGTGGCAGAAGAAAAGAGGAAATGGTTTCCTACCTTGCAGGAGCAGTGTTCGTACCTGGGATTGAATTAAAGGATCTTACAGTTTGCTTCTTTAAGGCAGAGTAAATTGAACTCTGGGAAATTGTTTGGATACGTGCTCCTGAGCCCTAGCTACTGTTGTAGCTGAGTTTGAACCTTGAACATCTGAAGCTACCATTTGACAAGAGACAATAGCCTACTAGGGCTGGTGGTAGAACTGGAGGAACCCCTTACAGATGAAATAGCACAAAGGTGATAGTCTGTTTCTATAGACTGAGCAGGAACTTCCTGCAGAGGTCCAGAATCTTTTCAATTATATCATTACCAAACACTGGGTCTTCATGGAGTCATAGGCTGATACAAATTGTGACCAGGGTGTTCCAGAAGAGAGAGCAGGGCTGTGATGAACCACAGGTATATTTGCTTTTTATATAACCATCCTGACAGGTATGGAAAATGAGATAGAGCTACAGCCTAAGAAAATGGTGAGGGACATTATTGTCATATTACTTGAAGGCATGACCTGCTTTCTTTCACTCCTAGGAAAGTGTTTTGTTTCACACATGAACTTGATATATTCAGGAAAAGGATAGGCTGGTAAAGGCACGTGAAAGGAAGTATTTAATTTCCCTAGGTTTCTGAATGAATGTTTTTATTATCTCTGCATTAAATACCTTGTATTTGAAGTCAGTCCTAGGCATCACCAACTACAACATCATCAGCTCTTCTGTACAGCCAGATATTGTTGATCATAATGTCAGTCTGTTAATCAGGCCTTCCAAAGTGAACTTTCATGGCTTCAGCCCTTGATTTTAGAACAAGCATAAGAATGATCATATTCCATTCAATGACAGCCCAAAATAGGTTTATTTGTATAGGCTGCATGTTAGTATTCAGTGTTCCTCAGCACACCCAAAACTTCCTAGCAAGAAAGTCTGAGCTAGGACAGTTAGTAGATTAATATAGAGTATGTCTTCACTAGAAATACACAGACAAAAAAACCTACAGTCAGATAACCTTACTTTTACAGGGAAGAGGCAGAAAGACATTATCTGTCTAGACCCTGTGCAGGTACTTTGTTAGATATATTTAAAATTTTCTTCATGTAGCTCCACTACTATTATATATTATACATTTTTTCTTCCAGTCTATGCTTTTATGTGCCACCTCCATGTCATTCACAAACTTTTGGTGAAAATAACCAAAACTTTCAAATATCTGTAACTCAGATTTTCCATGCAAGTGGAAAATACATTATACAGTTACACACATGTCAATGCAAACTACAAGCAAAAGGCAATGAAAGAAGACTGCCTAATGAATTCAGTGGTTTGCAATACTGGTTGCTGAAGTCATACTTGTGATACATTTAAATTTTACTTATTTATAGCAGTGATAATCACATGAGTATGTACAACAATTCAAGTTTTCATCACATTTGTTACTGTAATATGACATTTTGTACTAATTTTGTACATGAAGATATTCCAAATAGCAATTTAATTTCTCTTAGTGTCATTGGATGCTGGCTTTGCAGCAAAGAGCTGTTGACTTCTTATAAAATTAGCCTTTGTCTGTCATCTCTAGTAAAAGGAACAAATATAATTGTTTGTTCAAGCCTGAGATTTTGTAACAGGTATTCATATGGTAGCTGTATTCAGAACATTTTCAGAGGCAAAACTCTAAACTTTGAAAAAGTTATATTTAAATGGGGAAAAAAAAAGGCATTAGTTTTGAAAAGACTTCAAGGGAGTTCACTTTAGAATAAAAACATGCCAAACTATGCCTATTACAGGTCTAAAGTTCTTCTGCCTCTCAAAAGCCTCATGCATGGTAATTTTTCAGTTTTGTACGCTACACAGTAAAATGTGCATTCTTCTTAACAAGTAATTAGTTCTCTTGGGGCTTGTGCAAATCACAGTTCTTATACACCTGTGGCTGGCACAAAGTAAATTTGAGAATTGAAAGCCTTAGGATCATGTCAATCTCTACAAACTGCCCACCTCTGATAAGCATAGACTTGCCCTTTGTATGTTTTATTGAGCTACTAAATAAATTAATTAATAATCATCCTGCTCTGGAACTAAAGGTCCAAAAACATATTAAACATATGTTTGAAGATAAAACATGCATGCCATTGCAAAGCATTTTATACAAATATCCATATTTCAGACATTAGAATACTGAGGCTGGAGTTGCAAACTGAGGAACTGGGAATTCTGATCTCTTGGGAGAGTCATACTAACATAAATTAGAAGAATGTTCTTACTTATGCTCACCTACTCGCCCTTGAAGAGGGCGGTTTCTTGGCCTTAACTTGCACCAGGGGATGGTGCAAGTATATTAGGGAAAACTTTTTCACTGTAAAGGCATTCAGGCATTAGAACAAGCTGTCAGGGAAGTAGTTTAGTTGCCATCCCTGGAGGCATATAAAAGACGCGTAGATATCGTGCATGGGGACATTGCTTATGGTGGACTTGACAGCGTTAGGTTTATGGTAGGACTTAATGATCTTAAAGGTCTTTTCCAACCTGAAAAAATTCTGTGATTCTATGTCTCCCTAGTTCAATAGGTATGAGATATTAAATTAATGACAGAGCTAATATTAGAAGATTAGTGAAATAGAACCTTGATTATATAAAAAAATACAAGTAGTAACGTTTCATTGGATAAACTAAACCTGCTGTATGTACCACATTTAGTAATTTTGTGGGGACCTTGTAATCACTACTCAGTTAAGTCAGAAAAAAATGAAAAAATGTCAAGATTGTCAAAACAGAGTAAGAGCAATTAATCAAAAGGTGCTCTCAGTTTTGAAGCTTATTCCCCATGTTGGATGACTTTGTTGTTCTGTCTTAGAGAGTAGCTCTTTTTGGCTAGATCTAACAATTCAATGCAAAATTTCTTGACAGAATTTCTGTAGATTCAGAAGTATCAGAATGGGCCGTAAATCCTTTTCTAGAGGACTGTTTCAAACCAAACCTCAGAGAACAGTGAATTGCTTTTGGTCTATGTGAAATGAGCTTGGTGATATAACGCTATTGACTCATGAAAAGAAACAGTACAGCTATTGCTATTTGACATATCTTTTGGAGATCTCAGCCAAGTAATCTAAGATAGCTACACTCAAATGCTGAACTGTTATCTTTATGCTAAGTTTAATTTTATTTGATTGCTGAGTACTGCGGTTTTATGTGAATAAAGAGAGGACATCACAGGGGAGTAAGTTGTCACTTTATTAAGCACTACAGGTTTTTAAAAAAATCTACATTTCTTATAAAAATTCTTAAAATTTATGTATTAACCAATAATTCTAAATACACTTCTATAGATTTATCTTACTTACTGCTATGTGAAACTGTGGTATATTAGAGGATCTGCACTTTGATCCCCATGTGTTAGGCCACTGGGATCAATCCATTAGATATAAAATGATCAGATCTACTAGAGCATGTGCATTAGAAGGATCTTTATTGTTCCCTCTGTTATTACAAAATTAGTTCCATCTTTTGAAAAATTAACAGGAAATGCCTGATTGCTAGCTGTTAGCCCCTTATTCTTTTAAGAAATGAAATTGTTCAGAAAATGTGGAGGGGAGAAGGTGAATCATAGAATTTTAGTAGAAATTTACTACTTTGTGTTTCCTGGAATTCCTATTGAAATGTATAAAATAGTAGCAGGTATATGAAAAGCTTCCTTGTTGTAGTGCAGAGAAGGTAATTTGTTGCAGTGCTGCTAATAGACTTATGTTTGCCCATCATTTGGACTGTCACCTAAATTAAAATCTCTTTGCCCACTTAGTCTCATTACACTGTAGGTTTGTTTTCTGGAAGGAGGAAAAGTTGTGTGTCTGTGTATGTGTGTATGTGGGTAGTCTGTCCCTCTCAAATTGAACTGCATGGGGTTTTTGGATGCAATGGAGTTAGCTTTGAGGTAGTAAAATATGTCCTGAGTGTAGCTTGCTTTTAAAGACATTTGAAATTTCTGTTCTCTTATTTAAAGTCAATAACTTAGTGACTGCATAAGTGAAGAAATTTAAAAACTACCTGTGCCTGCATGGTGTATGCATCTATGTGAAGACAGTTTGCTGTGTAGATAAAAAAGTGAGATAAAGGCCTTAGTGGAATTATGTGATTAAGAAATGATGGAACTATTAGAGTAAATCCAGGCTAAAGCTATTTGGCTTGCTCTAAATTGATTTGGAAATCACTAAATAAAACAAATAAAAACAATAGGAATAGAACAAAAACAATATTTTTAAATAAAAAATAAAGAGGAAAGGAAGGGGCAACAACCAAAATGTATAGAGCAAAGGACTGAAAGAATGAATGTAAAACAATCCATCTGTGAATGGGTAGGAGAAGGGATGAAAAGGGTAGAAATAAAAGTCCTTAGAGAAGGACTAAATCTAGAAGGACTTGGTACTAATTTCTACCAAGAGTTGAAAGGATCTTTAAAAATGTCTTTTGAAATAGATAATAGTTTTACTTCTCACTTACCTGAAATCAATGCTATTTCAGACCTTTTTTCTTGAACCAGTTTCTCAGAGTCACTGTATTTTAGTCTGTATAATCTGCCCAATGTACTCTGTGAGTCTGTAAGGCAAATTCTGAAACTCCCTTCTACTAATTTTTCCACATCATTTTGTCATTAACATGTGTTTGAATGGCTTGGACGCAATTTATCTGTGCTAATGTAGGCCTTTAAAAATTAGACATCTAAATCTGAGTTAGCCCCCCAAATTTCCTTTGATAAAGGAAAACCTGCACACAAAGATGACCATATATTTAATCTTGTGATATGCATTTAAAATACGCTAAATGCATTGCCCTCCAGAGTTACCTGTTTCTTCCCATTAATTGTAACAGACTAGAGTTATTAGTTGAATCTTTTGTATAAAGCTCAATCAGATAAATCTTTCCCCTTTTATTTTATTATAAATAGTTCCTATCTTTAACCAAGCTTATTCTTGCTTTTCACAAATAAGGCCGATTTGGTCCCTTATATTTTTTTACATGTAATTTTGCCTATTTTCTTCCCATCTGTTATCTTTTAAATATTTCCTGCTAAATAATTTTCATTTTGAATTTCTAATTATTTCTTACTCTTGTGTCATATAGTAATTTACATTCAGAGTGACGCTTCAAGTAATGGTCATAGCATGCGAGTCTCAGATGTGCAGCAAAGGTAAAGTAAACCAGAAGTCTAAAAAAAAAAAAAGATAGAGCATGTGGGATTTTAAATTAAAAATCCCTGAAGAAGAATCTTACTTTAATGTGTAAAATTTCAATATAAGCTTCATGAGAAATAAGTATTCTTCTCTAAAACCTGCCTCAAGGCAAACAGAGCTTTAAAACTGACAGGTACTACCTGTGTGTCTGTTGTGCATATATTTAGCTGGCAACTCAAGTTAACTATAACTATCCCACTTCATGGAATATGAGAATGAGACTGAGATCCTATGTGTAAGCTGAAGTAACCACTATCTAATGCAAGATTCTAAGGTCTTACACTCCCACAAGAAAGTCCCAAGCTCTGCTTTTCATTAGAGATCATTTATTTAATTTTTAATATACTCCCATTCTTCTTTGCTGCCTTTAATAAAATGTTTTCAACAGATCCTTCCATTTAAGTGAAAACATAGTTTTATGGATAGTAGTGAATGTATCGCCTTTTCTAGCTCCAGAGATTTTTATGATGCACCTATTTCTCAAGAAGACCTCACCAATGTCCACCTCCTGTGTTCCTTCACATGGGAGTGATAAACAAAGCAGGAAACAACCATTCAACCATGTTGTGCTTTCTATGAGAGTGTTCTGCTTTCCTATTTTTTAATAATCTCAGCGAGGAACTGAAAAAACATATCACAATGACTGCACACTACTGAATTATTTCCTTACTTTTTTTTTTTTGCAATGACTTGCTCATTTTAAGTTTCTATTTAACGAGCACCCAGTACAACAGTATGTTATATACCATTGCTGTGCTTGTTGAATAGCGATTTTTCTGAACTCCTATCTGTGAAGGCCAACTCTCTAATTTAAGTTTGAGACACTCATGTTTTCCATTCTATTAGTCTCTAAACTTTTCACCATAAATTTAGGTGGAAGCACAACTAGAGTTTATAACTCTTGAGATAAAACTCTCATGATGTGAAATTTCTTAGGTAAAGAACCATTTTCTGCTGCTGGGGGTGTGATATCAGGCAAAGCTATTGCGAGGTGTTTGTCATTTTTCAGAGATAAGAAATTACTGATCTGGCCTTCATACTACAATGATACGCACTGGTTCTTAAGCCTTTGATTCTGAGTCCTAAGCTTTAGCCTGTGTTGCTAGTGCTAGTCTTATGTTCCATACCTGAACGACTGCAGAAATCCCCAACTGTGCAGCAAGTTACCCTCTGCACTTACAGATGGATGCATCATGTGAAACTTCCTTGTACAAGATGAATCAGCAGAAGAGGTGTTCTTGAAACCTGAATTCAGCCCCATAACATCTGAAAGGTTCGTCTCAAAAATCATCACTGAAAGAGACTAATACTGTGACCATCTGCTCTTTTCCCCTGGTTGTGTTCAACCTGGTAACGGAATAAGAAACTGCTAATTTCTTATTCTTAGATGGACTTCCAGAAGCTATGTGCAATGCTTTATGGTCATTATACTGTCCACAACTGTAACAGCTACAGCTAATTAATCTTTTATGCAGTGTATACAGAAGGGAGCGGAGTAACACAGTTAACTGTAAAGTATTTACTAACTAGCAACAGACAGTATAGGCCTGTGTAGGGGTTAACTTAAGCCCAGTTTTTCCCCAGATATCTACTTCTGATCGTCTCTACTTCATAACACAAACCTCTAGCATGTGCTCTTTTAAGTTCAGGCATAAGGATGAGATTAAGTATAATGGCAAATAAGGCAAGGAACTAATTTAACTTCCAGACTGCTTTCCCCTTTTGCAAAAAAATACTCCAAACTCATTCAACTTATGCTAGTTAAAGCTATTTTTGGCACCTACATAAAAGTCCTTTGCACAGAAATAAAATGTGACAAAAGGGCAAACAGAAAAAGACAATGCTGAGCATAGTTCTGCTGAAGTTTAGTTTTGGATAAAGGGACAAGGGCTATGTTCATAATTTAAAAGGGAGTAGTGTACACCTGTTTTAGGGGAATTCTAACTTGCAGCTGCATTGTACTTCATTTCAGTGGAATCCTGCTGATCTGATTAAAAGGTGGTGCTCCATAGTCACATTATCTCATTCACTTTGAAGGGGAAAGCAGCAGACTTGATCAAAATATGCCTCCCCATGGCTGAGTTTTCAGAGCCACTCTCACAGCATAAGTTGATGATGTGAATGAGAATTTCTCTTTGCTAGAATTTTTAAATGAGTATCTGATAGCGAAAATACTTCTCAACTCGCTCTTCTTTGTTCTCTAGTCTTACGGAAAAAACAGTGTTCCTGACAACTATCAATGATGTCCTTCTACTCTCTCTTCTCTCTGTTGGTTTTCTATGAAAGTTCTGTCTGTGTGGGGCATAATATTTTGTTAGACATTCTTGCTGCCTTCCAGAAATGAGTAGTATGGTTGATTATAATGAGGTCCTTGCATAGAGCAGAAAAAAATTTACAACTTCCTTCATTTTCACAAAGAGAGATGGCATGTTCAATTTGTTGCTATTACGAGTTTTTTCTTTGCCCTTTCATTATTCTAACCTTGGCTTGTGTCTAAAAGTGATTGTGAATTAAGCCAAAATTCTTAATGTAAGCCTGAACAATGAGTTCACTGAAATTAAACTATTGTCTCTTAGAAATTTTGAGCCATGTAAGAAGAGATGTCTATCATCTTGCTGCACTGGAGTTCAGATGTAGAACATCTAAATGCTGCACATATGCTAAGTGCCAAATACCACAAGAAATGTCTGTCTTTAATCCTCTTATGGCAAAGAGGCTGTTCAAATGTAGGTGCATGACAGAAGTCCTAGTCCAAATTCTGAAAAAAAAATATTTTCTGCTGTAAGTAGCCATGTCTGAAAAAGTCACAAGATTTTTCATAGCCATTGGTATTTTTGCTAGTATATCTCTATAAACATCTTCTCTCTTAAGGGAGATACAACATCCTGTATGTCAGCTGTCTACCTATTTAGGATCTTCTCGGTATTTTTTTTGCTTTGAGATCCTTTCCGCTGAGACTTAAAACCAAAATATTAATATGACTATTGAAAAAATGTGTGAAACATGATTACCAGATATTAACATCTCCTTAAAACCTATGGTAACATTGTTAATACCAATCTGCATCACGATTTATTTTTAAAATGCAAATTGATTCTGTCATTTTTTTAACTTCATTGCTAGACTTCCAGCATTTCTTTATACAACCTTTTATCAAAGCAGGAGGAAGAGTGACTGAGAGAAGAAAGAATACTTTAGTGAAAATCTGAACGTTTCACATTTTTCTCTTCTTCAATGAAAAGAAACATTGCAATGCCAGATTTGGGTTATAATCCATACCAACTGAGGGGAAGTTTCTAATGGAGAACTATGATCTGGGTGATCGTCCTGGAAATGTAAGGCAATGGAATAACCATGTGCAAAATAAGGCTCGAAGACACATGCATAAGATGGAGGTTGGCTGGCTGTCATGGTCAAAAACCAAAGAATTTACTGATTTGGAGTTTTCAGGTTCAGTCACTTTTTGAGAAAGCAGTAAACAGTGGCCTATTCACATGAATACAGTTAAACTGTGGCAGAAGATACATAAAGGAGATAAAGCTGGACACCAAATGTGAAATCAAGGAGATAAAGCTAGACACCAAATGTGAATCCTCAAGATTCACAAAATCCAAAAATCCGTGGACATTTGTTTCATGAGAGTTGGAGCTTAGCAGTGTAGAAAATATCACAGATCTAATTAACACCAGCCAATACCTTACTTAATAGCAGTACTAATCTATAAGACTATTTTCATATTCATCAGTGTTCCTAATGCATCACCCTTTAGAATCAAAAACTTTAGGTCAAAAGCCAGAATCAAAGATTTCTAGGGTCACAGTGGATAACATAACCTTTTCTATATTTTACAAAGTCAGAAAATTCTCAGTCAAATGTAATTTACTCGTGTCAACCTTATTATGTGGTCAAAAGGTGGAAACATAAGGCAGGGACAAGGATGGAAATCGCTGACGGTGAACAGAGGCTGGAATGTTGATGTTTACACTGTTCTGTACAAATGCTGGTAAGTCAGAAGCTCATCTTTCACTGCAGTCTGGCTTTGTTATACTTTTTTTTTTTATTGTTATGCTCTTACTTAAAGTGCCAACAGAGCAGATTGTTTATGAACTGACTGCCTGAGCACACAGCTCATATGCTTGCACTACTGTTGGGATTTTTGTTCTGTGCATAGTTGGAAATAACTACTGGCAAATTTTCACAGCTATGTCTCTTCAGTTATTGCATCTGATGCTTGACTCAGATTTTGCCATTTACACACAAGTTTAATTTGATATGCTGCTGAAATTCTCATATTTTTGGTGAAAAATATAAGAATTAAAGCATTTTATTTCCACTAAAGACCAATGATCCCAGTATTGAACTTGGATTTACGTAAGTTCACAATAATTCTTAAGTAAGTTTCAGGGTGATGTTAGAGTTTAAAGATTAAGTGAATTTGTTTTAGCTTTCTAGGGGCTTCTAGAACTTAATGATTTCTGAGTTCACCTTTATTGAAATTGATGACATAATCCATGAACCGTTACAGCATTCTCAGTAATGAGCAGATTGCGGATAATGTTTGTACTCAGATTCGTAGGCCAAACAAGCACATCGTAGGTATCCATTTTGCTTCTGTATACTTTATCATCTGGAGCATCCTATATGCTAGAATATTTCATTGGCTTGAGAAGGCAAAAGTAGTCTAGTATTCTTAGAGCTGATAATGAACATAATGTCCTTAGAAATCCTGATTATCCTCATGATTAATTTTATATAACCTCACTTTTAGTAACATTTTTCATTTACTCATTTATTGTTCATGTTCTTAAAACATAAAAATAAATTTAAATTCAATCAAGTACAGCTAAATCCACCTGGTTCTTCCTCCGGACTGATAAATGTATGTAACAGGTTGTGGGTAGATTGACATACTGACAGCTGTACTGCTTCCCAAGGTGAGAAATAGAAAGAGAGAGAGTGTTGATTTCAGTTGTTTCAGAAGCAAAGGAAAATCTTTTAGAAGATAATGATGAACTGTAATGATAGGTAAGAGAGCAAGATACAAATTACCAAACTTACTTTCAATTCAGGCTGCTTTGTAGACCTCATCAACACAACCAGCACAAAGAGGGCAGATAAAAGGTGAACTCATATTCTCAGTGCCTCCATTTATCTCAGAAAAATCTATTGCCACCATCTCAGAAAGATTATTTTTTGTGTATGAGGAGCACCGACTCATTTAAAGAGCTGATACATAGAGTGAGTAACAGACTTTGTATACATGATGAAGCATTTGGGGTGATTTCATTCACACTCCTGGGGGAGCTGAATTTGTTCTGTGAAGAACTGAGAGTGCTCACACACCAAAAGCACTCATCAGTTTATGGAACCTGTCTCCTTGAGCTAAATCTTGAATGTTATGCCCAGCTACAGAGGAGTAGCCGGGCTGGATTTGAGTTGAAACAAATACTTCAGAATGCAGCAAATCTGCGCCACAAAATGACCCAAACAAGATTGCTGCAAGGTAGATTCGTTTGGCAGAGGCAGACATTTTTGACCCCACTCACAAAAATCAGCTTTCAACTCTTGTATATTTACCTATGTACAACGTACTGCTGCATATAAAGCACCTCTGATAAAAGGACTGGTGGTTTGCCATGGAAAAAGAACCTGCAACCTACCTTTTCATCCTCCCCAGAGGTGACTCTTTGTTTGAGCCCTTCTCAGACCTCAACAAGGCCAGCTGGCTCTGGTGAGGTTTGGTTTGTTCTTGAAGTAGTACAAAGATGGGATTGCCATATTCTTTCCTGTCTTCCTCAGGTCCAGGCATGTAAGATTTTTCTAGCTGTTCATGTGAACACTGAACTATATGATATTTCTATTAATCGCAAAATTTCCATATTGTTGATTTCCTTTAGCTTCAGTTTTCAGAAGCAAGAGGTTATATCACAGATTTTGGAAAGAAGGAGCACCATTACAGGTCATCTTACTGCCTACCTCCCACAATTTGCTGATATTTTCTCTGTATGTTTATTACTTTCTAAAGCTCTGTCTTTTATTTGGCTTTTGCTGAACTAATATCTGACTGATTCAACGATCTTTAGAGTTAACGTATCAAAGCAGCTAAGATAGTTAAATCAAAATCTACCAGCCTACTCAAATTTACTTGGTACATTAACTAGCTAAGGATTTCATATTGCATACACTGTCTTAACTTCTAATTCAGAAAGGTCATTTGAACATCAAAGAAATGCTGAATTGTTTATTGATTTCTTAATTATTCAGTGCTTCTGGTTACTTCTTTATGTTCCACTATATTGTTATGGGTTTTTTTCCACTTGAAACTTTAATAAACCAAAATATTAAAACCTAAACACAACAATCTGTCACCACATAAAGGGCAAGACCGTGATCTTAAATTCTTACTTTTCAAATATTTGATTTGCTAAGTCTTCACTGGAGGAATATTTCCTCATTCAAGTAACTACTTTTAATTCTGCATACATGTATGATGTGTTTATATAAATACATACATATACATGTATGCACAGTGCCAGGACTCATCTCTATGGTACAAGAGCAAAGTAAAAACAGTTGTGAGGCCTCACAATTTCATTTTTGTGTCAATCTGAAGGGTATGTTCTTGTTTAATACCTTTTATGGAACAACATGAATAAGTAGGGGTAGATATTAAAGAAGATGCGATGTCTTTTCCCAAGTGGTTTCCAGCCCAAATGACTTTATATTCCTGTGCTGCCTTATATTTCTTACACTACTAATGAACTAATTTTACTGACGCATCTTTTGTGGAACTGCTGAACAACTAGACTATTATCCTAAAAATGCTCAGTTCAATTAAGAATGTCCATTTGCTTATGTAAGCAGAGATACTGCCTCTTTTTTTTCTCTTGATTACATTTAAGTTAGTGGAATTTCAGTGACTCATAGTCTCAGAAATGTAAGATACACATTATCAGGCATTTACTAATTTCTTTGCATTATTGACACAACTAATGGAATAATTTACACCAAATTAATTGACAATTTTTCTTATTTTTTTCTTTTTCCCCTTTTCATTAATTCTGCAGCTAAAGTTGATCAAATAGAAGTCAGAAAATTATTTAGTTGGATTTATGTAGTTGAATGATGTAGATGATACTGTTTTCATTTGAACCTCTAATCATGGCTTGCCTAGTTGTTTCTTGTTCTAATTATACATCATCCTTCAAAACAAACAAATAAAAAAAAGTGTTGGTTTCCCATACAATCACTACTTATAGTGAATATTCCCCATTGCCATAAATAAGATGAATCAAAGTGCTTCTTCATCTGTCAGTGTCCAAAATGGTGTGATACTGCAAAATATTATTTTTCTGTCATTTGATTCATTTTGAAAAGGGACAGGTCACTTATTTAGGCAACTTCATCATGTTAAATAATTTGCTGATTTATGGTTATCAAGAAAGTAAGGAATTGTTTGCATCAACTTCATACAAATGTCATTGCCCAAAGCAAACCTGCTTTGCAATGTTGCTTCTGTTCCATTTCTTGGTTTCTTGGATAATAGTACTCTACAATTGCCATATACTACCAAATTATGTCCAATAGTATTTTTGTGATATGGACAAATACGTACTAAGCACTCATCTGAGACCATTAAGCTAATTTCATTTGTGACCCAAGCCAGATTTAAACCCAGGATCTATGAAAGTCACAGACAAGAATATTAACTTATGGTATTATGAAACTTGCTCTAGGGCGGGAAGATTTCAATAACATTTAAAAAAAATCTTTTAAAATTGAAATATGAATAATTTAAAGAACAAGGAACCTCAACTAATAGTCTGTATTCATATTCAATACCACTATCACCTGTAGGCTATAATACAGAAGTGGGTTTTATCTGGTGCTACTTTTGCAGCAGCTTGTGTTGTATAATCTTACCAGGGTCTTTACTCACAGAAAAGCCTGAACTTTTTAACTGATTGTGCCTTACTGTTAGCCATCAGAGATGTGGTGCTGTAAATCTCTCTGGCTGAGATTCTGGAGGGAGACTAGTCCATGGAGTTCTGCCTTTATGTGTCTACACATACTAAGGTGTATTAAAGCAAAAACTTCACTAAGACATTATGAAATCCAGCTCTTCTAAAAAAAATTGTACATCTAGTTGAAGGCTTAGACTTCAAGGCTGTTTAGACACCTGAGTTTCACAAGCACTGTAGCGTATAGCTTATAGAATGCTTATACAGTTAGTAACGTGTGAATTAATAGAGCATACTCATCTACATGGATGCACGTCTCTCTCTCAGGGCAGCAGGTGATTATATCTGTGAAACAGTTTTACAGCAGCTTTCTGTACTAGGTCTTTGAAAAATACGTTGGCAGTTGTTCCTTAGACTGTTTCTCCTTTTTATTCATTAATTGACTATTAAGAAAATATAAACAATCTTCCGCATTAGTGTTTTAATCCAGATCAGGAATGTTTTGTAATTTTCCTACTTGACACAGACAGGTGTATATTGTGCAGCATTCCAAAGTTCATGAAGTAGATTAGTTTGGGTGTATAACTGGATGAGATGAGCTGCTGGTGAGTAGCTCACAAATATTCTTTAAGTTCATGCCACTCTAGTAGATCCTCCCTGATGTAAAATCCACTGAAATGTTTACAATTTGCGCATTTCTTTTGCTCCAAAGGCCTGCTTCTATTGCCCCACAATACTCAGAAACATATGCACAGCCAAATAGAGGGGAAACCTTGAGTCTCTAGTCTCATCTAAATGCATAAAAATTGGGCTACGGAATCAGGATCCTTTTTTTTTTGTCTTGACTTGTGGTTTTATGGTCCTACTTTCTTGACTGAATAGTGTCTCAGTTTTAGGAAGGAAATGTGTACTCAAAATGTGTTGGAAAATGTTTTGCTCAGAGTGTTTTTTGTAAGAATTGTATCATTTTGTATCATTTAGATTCTAGGTCATAAAATCCTAAATTACGAATCTGCTGTGTCGGAATTGAACCTAATTTCTGATTTGGCCACCTAAGAAAGGACACTGACCATATATCACACAGTGAACTTTTGTCTGAACCGTGAAATCTAGAAACTTTTCTGATCTTTCTCCACTTTTCTGATCAAAATACCTGTATATATTTAAGTCGCAAGAGCTTCTGAATCATATAACCTAGACTGAATGTAACTCAATTCATATTAAATTATTATAGTTCAATAGAAGATTAAGTCTTAGCCAATACGGTTCAATTCTAATATATTTTTGTAAGGGAAAAGCTGTGTGTTTATCATTAATAAAAACAATCCTGGTGAAGCATTAGAAGGGATTTTTTGTATATAGCGACATAGTCACAGATTATATTTATATATTGAGAGTTTTACTTGACCAGTTTTTTCAGCCAACAGAAAACTCTTTAGCAAAAAAAAAAACACCTGTTAAAGAAATTATTTAAGATGGATTGAGTAAAATCTGTGAAGTGTTTTTATTAATTTCTTTATTCTTGATGTCACCAAGGCATCTGTAATACAAGTTTCTAACTATCTATTCTTTAGATTTTAACTGTCTTTATGGTTTGGACGTATAATCAAAAAAAACTTATCAGAAGACAGGAAAAAGGTGTGCTTCAAATAAAAATTATTAAAAAAATAGAGTAAGATTGTATGGTCTAAGATCTTTCTGATGAGAGTGGATTTTTGTACTATTCCCACTATTTATTCCCTGTGTTTATTTCTTTTTTGAAGAAACCATAGCTATCATTAAATATCCGAAATACTTGCTTAATGTTACAACATTGTCATCCTATGTCCACTATGCTTAACAAGAAGTGAAAATATCTCCCTTGCAGAGGTTACTCAGACCACCATAATCTCCTTGTTGTCTCCACTAACTGTAGAAGGAATACACAGTGTTAAATTTATTGCTTTTATTAGCCACCTTAAATTAAACTAGACTATTGAGTTTTGGGAATTGTTCTGGGAAGAATCGGTCAGGATAATCCTTGGGGGCTACAATAATTCACTAATATAATACTTAGTTTACTTAAGGAATAGTATTTAAATGTAAAGAGATGCCAGAAAAAAAGTTTCCTTGTTACAGTAGTAACCAAGTTTTCTTGGTGGTGGAAGTATTTTTTTTTATTTTGTTTTGCATGTCCACATTCATTAAAATGTTGGTGTCTACTCATACTAATTTTGCATGTATTTAATCTTTCTTTGATGATATTACTCAGAATTTTATTTTTCTCTATTTCTTTTTGATGTGTGTGCTTATATGGTTTATAGTTAAAAACCCCAAGACATCCACAAATAAAAAACTACTTATGATCACTATATTAGAGTCAGTGCAAATAACTTTTACAAAGCTGTGGGATCAATATGAAAGACTGTCCCTGAATGACTTGCAGTAATTATTAGAGTTTAATATGAAGGAAACAACAGACATTGAATTTATCTTCTTGATGTAAAGACCAGCTTTCCAATTAGTTATGACTTACAAAGATTGGCAAGAGCCAGTAGCGACAGTCAGTGCTCAATTTAGGATTGTAATGGTCAAAGTGCATGTCCAGAACACTAAATACAGTTCCTGAATTGCTAAAATGTGACTCAGCTGAATTCCAACTTTTATTCAATTTGTACTTTGGAAAGGAAACTCAGATGAAGAGAAAAAATGGCTGCATGTCGCATGAATAGTCCTCATATTCTGAAACTTATTCATACAGTTGTTTGCATGAAGCAGACAATATAACTAGTTACTACTAGCCAGATGTATGAATAATGACTCCTCATTGTACAGTACAAATTAAACAAAAAATGCTTTCATATGAATCTGTTCAAGTTCTGCTACTTTCATTATGACAAATGCATGTATACCTAAGAGAACAATATCTTTGTTTAATAACTATTACAAAATTAAAACCATTTAGTATTGATCATGTTTCCACATTTACAGCAATGCTCTTCACAGTTTTTTTTTTAAAATATACATCTTTTTATATCTTATCCCTTAAGATGTTTAAGGATGTATTAATGATCTGTCTAAACTGGACAGGTTCTGCTACTATTTGAACCAAGAATAAAAATCAAATCACAGCTATTTACTGAAGCTTTCTATTATATGAATTGCCATAGCAATAATATAAAGAAGTATGACATTTTAAAGAGAAAAAGGGTGAAAAAATCCCTATTCATGTTTCTTGTCCTCTATGTCACAACATACAGGAGGAGGAAAAAGGTGGATCCAGCTGTGACACTGACACACTATGTTCACTATGATATAAATTTCTATAAGGGTGGTCAGGCACTGGCACAGCTGCCTAGGGAGGTGGTTGAGTCACCATCCCTGGAGGTGTTTAAAAAAAGGATAGATGAGTTTTTAAGGGACATATTTTAGCGGATGGTGGGTGCAGTTGGACTCAATGATCTCAGAGGTCTTTTCCAACCGGAAGATTTATGATTCTAAGTTAAATTCAGAATATTAATTTGGAATGTATATAGAAGCAATGAGTATTAAAAGGCACTCAAAACTTGTTGTGACACTGAGATTCTTAATCACCTTACTCCTATGTTGGTATCTTGAAACTATTAATTTCTCTGCTTAAATTCTCTTTTGAACCTGATCTGCTAGGCTTTCTAAGAATATATACTTTATTTGAAATCATAATTAAAAGAATTAAAAATTATTTTATTTGACATCAATGATGAAGGGGAGAAAAAAGCTTTAAAAGAAAAACATCGGTTTTGAAAAATAAGTGAAAAATTTTTTAAATGTTTTTATTTTCAGTGATCTAATACCTGTGTTGCATATAATGACACTTTGAAAGAGTTCAATCCCAAAATATTCTAAATGCACTGCCAATTATGGACAGATGCATCCCTACTCACAATTTTTTCAGAGCTAATTGAAATACTGACAAGGTGTTTAGGATGACAACTTCAATTTCAGTTCTTACTCTTGATTCCTACCAGTTGGCCATGGCAACATGTAATGCTGCATGAAAAGATATCAGCATTCTCAAAGCTACCATCTCCATTGTCTAAAAATGAATGAAAAAGAAAAGAGCAGTATTTTGCATGGGTCTATGCTGATTACTGGCACTACAAGTTTGCAGATTCTCAAATGTCTTGTCTTTCTTGTTTTTACCTGAGTTTATTTTCACAGACATTTGATACTCAGGGTTTTCAGATGTCACTGGATTCCTGATTTTCGGAGAAGGGTACATGCATTATAAATAATGAAAAAAACTAAGAAATACATCAGGTAACAAGCTTTATATATTGAAAAACTGTGAACAAAAATGTGATTTATGAAGCAACTTTTATTATCCATTAACATTTTTCTTGAAATCAAAAGCATTTATTAAGTCATTTTTACCAGCTGAGGCATTTAAATACTAGTGCTGAACAATCTGAAACACTAAGGAAGCACAGAAAGTCATACAAATCATCATTGGAAAGAAAAAGTCATAAGTTATTTCAGAATTCAGTAGTCCATTATTCTGTCTTTTGCCCTGGTTTTAGTACTGCATTTTAAACACATTAATAACACAACAATAATAATAACAACAATAATAAAAATAATGATGACACACTGTCCTTAATAGCAAGAAAAATTATGAAAAACCTTGAACTTTCTAAAATTTTCTTGTCATTGTTATTTCAAGTTCTATTTTTGAAGGAGAAATTATTTTTGAAATAAAACCTTCTTACACACAAGGTAATTGCTATTCACTGCCACTCAGCCTTCAGAAGGTGTGTTTTAAACCTTAGTATGCTGCACAACATATACTTATAAATACAGTTTCCTTCCAAGCAAAAGGTACCTGCAATTCGGGTGGGGAGAAATGGTGGTTCGGTAAGCTTACTTTTGTGGAAGGAATACATAAATCTTAATCTGAGTCATAATTTGTAAATATTAATCTCTTTGCACAGGAGGAATTCTGACTCTCAATTTTTCTTAACTATATAAAAACAGATGGGATAGAAAACTTATGAAACTGTTGATTTAAAGAGATGATTTCACATCAGCTGCTTCTGAAGATTTTTTATGAAAGTTTTCTTTCATGACCACACCGATCATAAAATAACCTCTTAAAAGTTGAAGTCAGCACTTTTTTCAATTAAAAAAAAATGAGATTTTCTTTCAGGAATTACTTCACTATTTTTTTATGAAGTAAAATAGTGAAGTAATTCACTATTTTTTATGAATTAAATCCAGAAATAACAGTTCTATTATTAATCATTTTCCTACATTTACACATATATTGTAAATTTCTCTTTAAAACAATATCATAATTATCAGTTAGTCTACTTCAGCTACAAAAATTATCTTGGTTCATTTACAGATAATGTATTTTTAAATTCATTATGTAATTTCTATCTTTTTCAAACAGGGGCTGTGTTACTTTGCACAATATACTTCTAAAAGCCTAAAGAAAAACATAAGGAAAAAACTTTCTCAGTTTTTCTAATTTCTTGACTAAGACGTTCAACAGCTTTTAAAATTCCAGTTGTTACTGTCCAGTTCCCACCTATTTATTCCACAGAAATTTAAATTTTATTTTTGAAACAAATTAAAAAGTAGATAAATCCTGGCTCCTTCCTAGTGATTCTGAAGGAAAGCTGAAAAGTTATTACTTTTTTTTTTTCATTCTTTCAATAATGGCTGTGAAGATCAATTTATTTTTCTTAAATCATTTGTTTGCACGTCTTGATGTGAAAAAATATGTTCTGAAGGCTTTGAGCAGTTTTAACAGCTTGCATTTGGGAGGTGTGGTTTGGAGCAGGAAGGGGACTTCATACCTTGTGAGTAAGCAAAAACTGCTGAATCAGCTTAACTGAGCTTGAGAGGCAAAACCACTCCAACTGTGCTGGCGCACCCAGAAGAGTCTATGCTGTGGTTACCCTGGGCTGGGGTCTTTTGAACAGCAAATCACCCTTGGAATCCCCAGCCCCAGTTCGGGAACTTTACAGAAGGAACTTCTATGCATGTGCCTCTTCAAGAACTTTCCAAGCAGGGATAACTTGTAGCTGCAGCAGGACCCCTTCCTGTGCGCCTCATGTACTAACAGAAGGTGGAAATTATCCTACAAATAACCTGCACTAAAAAACATAGTACACACCTCCTGCCCCTTGGGCCATGTTTTCTGCTGAAATCTTCATTGGATCAGTTGGGTGGTGACTATTTTTCTGTTATAATCCTCCTTCACTGTTCTTTTTCTTCTTTTTATCTCTCTGTCCTTGTTATCTCGTCAAATCTATCTCACATTTCTTGGCATTTTTGGCAATCGCTTCTTTCTGGCATTTTGGGTGACATTAACTCTATATAGTTTTGAGCTGCTGCTATTTTGTAAAAACATTTTGCCAAGTTCTTTTTGTAAATTCCTGTGTTCAAAGTAGGGATTGGAATTCTGAGTAAACCCCGAAAGCGATTGCCTTCACTTTTTCTGTAAAGTTCACCTGCCCTCTTCCATCCTGCTGTGGAGATTGGGTGGGTTGTTAGAATAGCAAAACTGAATATAAAAGGATGGCAGATGTTTCATATTAATATTATAGTACTTCATAAATTTTAATTTTTATTGTGGTTTTCTCTAGTTGCAGAAAATTGAGTTGAAAGATAATGCAGATGAAGACATGTTTGTTTAGTCTGTTTAGCCTATTATACTGTCATTTTTGGGAATTATTGGGTTTGAAGATATATCAGGATATTTCACTCAACAAATGTTGATCACTAGCAGATTCTAAGTACTAAAAAAGGGTTTTAATTTGGACATTCTATTTAAAAGAAAAAAAAACAAAATTAATTAAGATAGCTAGAAGGACTAAGGTTTATGAGGTTGTATTCTCCAGCTTACTTTGAATCAAAAATAAACCAACTACTTGTAACTGGCTTATTGACAGATATACTAGTCTATGACCTGTTGCAGGTCAGTCCTTAAGAGTCTTGCCAGGGTTTCTTTTTGTGATTTAGGGTTGACAATACCTTTTACCAATGATCTAAAGCAGTCATTCTCTCTCTTCTTTTTTTTTTTTTTTTTTTTCTGGCGACAGACAGAAAAATCTGAGCTATGCTGCGTTCCTCACAACTAACTTTAAATAAGTAATATTAAAAAAGAGGTACAGTTCTACAAAAGACTGTGGTTCATGAATAGTCTTCAGATCACAGACTGGGATCTGTTAATATGAACTATTAAAGCCTTAGGATGATGAAACATGCAGAGGTACAAAAAATTCTCAGACTCTCTTACATTGGGATCAAAACTGTTTGCTTTAATGGCGGTAATTCAACAAAATACCTCTTAATGCAGCCAGATGCAAGGAAGTTATCAGTCTATCAAGCAATCAGACTAATTGCTTCTCTCAGTCAAAGCTAGTAATACAATCCCATGACAAAAAGACTCATTCACATACAAGAAGGAATAATTTGGCCTGTATTCTACATTAATAAGATAACTTTTAGAATACTATTTTCACCGCTCATGTCCACACTTGGACTACACAAGAGGTTAGTAATCAAACTGAGATTTACAGAACTCAATGTATTCATCTTGGCAAAGGAATGAGCTAGCAGTGAGCAAAACCAAGAAAATAAAAAAAAGGAGGAAAACTTCCTTTGGGGCGGGAATTCTAGTCTTCATAACAGTGATATTAAAAGAAACAATGACAAATATTGCAGTGTTCAGTGCTGTGACTAATAAGGTTTGTATGCTTAACTTCAGAAGTGAAAAACATAGTGTGGTTAGAATGGGAGGAATCTCATTACTCCTGCAACGGGGTTTAAAATAGCCAGCTTATTGGGTGCACATCAAGCCAAAAGATAATGTCAATAGTGGGCTACGTGTGCTACCCTATTTTGGTTTAATGTAAACAATTGCCACATAGATGAAACAAAATAATTCTTTGAAGCTAGAATTTATAGCCCAGAGACTTTTTTTTTTGTGCCATTGAGCCTTTTGCAAGATTACTTATAGGTAGAGCAATTATCCAGAAGAACTGTGGTTTAGGCCGCCATCAGGGTATGGAGGTTTAAAATTTACAGATTTCACATCTCATCATAATGCCTTAACCATCATTTCTGTAGTACAAGCAGTGCTTCTTCTGCGTTTCACTTTGGACACTCACTGGATAGCAAGGATAGAAATAGCCAAGGGAAATGTACTGCCTGTTCTCCTCTCAGCTGAACACTCTTGCCATCCTTTGCAAACAAGACTACTTCTTCATTGAAAAACTTCTAGATCACATCTATATCACCTTTCACTTTTGCAAAAAGGCAAGCTGCAGTATTCCATCTGTCAGGTTTGATTTGAGTACACCTATTTATTTTGTTTATTCAGATCTGCTAAGTGTAAGAATGACAATATTTTGTGTCCAAAACTGTTTATTATTGTATCAGAAGCAGCACATAGCCTACTGCATGCACACATTTAGCTGAATTAGGAACATTTGGCCAGAAACCCTTAAACCCCCGCAGAATCTCAAGTGCTTCAGTGGGGCAGGATTTTCCTGGATTGCTTTTTTTAGTTTAAGGCTCCTAATTCCACTTCAGAGGTATTTTATTCTCCTTCAAGCCTTTGTGAAAATGGGGCCTTATAAACTTTCATCTGTATTTTTAGTAGAAATCCTGCAGTTGTGTTTTGCAAGGCTATAATTGTCCCCTTTTTTGACATTTGAATTTGTGCATCTGTGAATCCTCCCATTTGTCCCATAACTTCATAGGGCTTAGAGATAACATGATTTCTTGCATTGCCCTTAAAATGCTCATTAAACTAGAGCTTTGCATTCAGAAAACTATAATCTCCTCTAATCAGTATACTGCTATTACATAAGTACTAGGTCACTGTGGCCTCTTTCCTGTTTTTTGCTAGTAACTCACAACAATGTAGTATCCTGACCACTGACATGCTTCTGCTGGTTAAAACCTGGGAGTCCATATATATAGGTATCTAGCTGAAAGGCAACAGTGAGACAAAGTGCTGCTCTTCTCATAATTAAACATAGCATAACATTACTAGCTGTGCTTTTTCCCATCTGTTTTACAAGAAAGAATTAAATAAGAAAATGTTTCTTGTAGCTCCAGGTGCTTGCAATGCACCCACTTAACACAGATGGCAGAAGGATCGCCTGTCAATGAGTGGAACTTTCTTTGCCAAGCAAACTAGAATTGTAGCTAAAATTATATTGGTTTTGTTTGGCCTTTTTATTTTATTCCACTCTGCCCACAAAATATGGGTGCAGACGTTCCCTGATACATGATGTAGATAACAGACTGTGTTAAAGAAGAAGTGCTTCTCTTCTACCTTAGACATTCTCAAGTTTAAAGTGCCTAAGAAGTGGTCCCAAATTCTTACATGAATTTCACAAGTGTCCCTAGCATCCTCAGACTTCAAAAATATTCAGTTTAACATGGAATTCTAGAAATGGAAATGACAACTCAAGTCACTAAATCCAGTTTTTACTATTACAAGAGAACAAGTCATATAATGCCTTCATAAATTAATCAACCAAGCTAGGTTGCTCCAGCACATTTTTGATATTATTTTTCTGAAGTAGCTCTGTTCATTTGACTGCCAAGTTGCTAATATCCCTGGAACATTAATTTAATGTCACATAAAAACTCAGAGGCTTGCTTTGATTCCTTTCTATGAATTCTGTTTAATTGCTTTGCATTAGTTTCCCCTAACGTTTTGTTCAAGAAGACGGTAAAACTGAGGGCTGTTTTAGCTTCTTACTGGTGATGGTATTCTCTTCCTTGTGAACAGGATTTCTGCATCCTTAGCTTCTCTCTCATCAAAGATCAGCCTAGTGAAATAAAATGAAGCAGAAATTACATGCACTAAAAATCCATACAGCCTTTTGAGGTACACACTTGCTTTGGTAGACTACAGAAACTGTGAATTTCTCTTCATATTTATTCAAGTGTACACTGCAAGCTATAACTTGCTTCATGACTGTATATCTATGGCATTTTTAGAAGAGATTTGGCTTATTGTCCTGCTGATATTGCCTAAGCTACTGAAGACATATTTGTTTCACAGACAAATATTCTGCAAATACGTTTCAGGTCTCAATCAACGTGACTGCCAGCTAACAGAGGGCAGCTTTCCTGTTAGCTCTCAGCCTCTTTCTTGCCCAGTATCCTTTTGATATACTGCTTAGGGAACACTAATCAGAAACACACAGTCTGCATAGTGGCAGCCAGATTACAAGAAGCAAACGTGTCTGGGTTTTGGGTGATTATATTTTTTTTCCTTGTGATTGGCTACATGAACGCAGAGACATTTGGGGGCAGAGTAGAAAGGAACCTTGGAACTGGATAGAGTAGGATAAATTATTCTATTAGGTTGAAATACGCCTATGGGCAGAATCCTTTCTTGGAAGCTAAAGAAGATATCAACTGATGTGATGAAGAAGAACCATTGGGCACTAAAATTGCCAGAATAGTTGGAGAGGAAAGGGGATTTCTGTCATCTCCATAAATAACAAAAGACAACAAGCTAAATAGTCTGTTCCAAAAGAGATCATTGAAAGCAATTAGAAATACAAATTAAAGGAGATGCTGAACCTTGGATTAAAAACTTGATTCAATTATATCATTTTAAAAAATGCATAATTTAAAAGTGATTTTATTTTTTTTCCCTATCTACATCTCCTAAGAATCCTCTACTGCAGAGTACCATGTGAAAACCTTTTTCCCACAGATATTCTGGTGCATACAAAAATTCTTAGTATATCATAAAACAAAGGTTTGTAAATCCGTTCCCTGTGGTATGTTCCTCTGCAAGGAAAATATTTGGACTATAAGTTAAAAATGATCAGTGATCAGCAGTAGCTTGGCACACTGTCCTGATATTTGCAACGTACTGCTTACTTGGCAGTACATCTGCTATTGAAGACAATTTTACCGTCTGCTTAAGGTCATGTTTGCAGGAGGAACTTTTACTAAAAACTACTATCCCGTCTACCTTTAATTCTGTCTGTAATATCAATAGTCTTGTTACATTCAGCCAAACCCTGCTTGAGGTGAGGTGTTGTCATTACAGCTAGGATGTGTGAAACCATTCTAATTTACGCTGGACAGAAGAGTCTAGCTCTTCTGGTCCGTGAGGGTTGGATGCTTAGTGGGTTCTTCTAATCTTTGTTCAAAACTGAAGAAAGTATCCATCCTGTAGTTAATCTGCGCATATGTTCATTTGTCCTCTCTTTGACAAGGCTACTTACGGTCATGAACATAATGCACATTGTTAAATTATATAGACAGTGCAGAAACAGTTGCTCTAAAAGTAATAAGAGGAGAATAGTAGGCAATTCATGATCTATAAAGAGGAAGTTGCTCAAATTTGAAAGTTTATCAGTAGAGCTGTAATTTTCCAATTCAATGTTAAAAACAATGAAAGCTATATTTTTTTAAATCCACAATTTATAGGTGGATTTGACTTGAGATTTTTTTAAAAAATTATATATATTGAGAAATTAAAATATATTTCCTCTTGCCTTTCCCCAATTAAATGGAAATATTTAAATGGAATTAAAGAGAAATCATAATGAAAATTTTATTCCAAGCTAGTTTATAGACAGGATTAGTATTCTGAAAGCAAAGCGAATCATTACTCTTTGAGTGTGCCTTACCAAAGGTAGGTATTTTCTTTGTCACAAAAATGCTATGCCCTTCATTCATTTTACACAGACATTCCATATAACCTCTGCTTAAATTAAAACTGCATATTGTCTTTCTCATATGCACCATTGTCATCCTTTACTCTGTATTCGTCCCTGCTCTCTTGAAGCTAAGATACTGAAAAGGACAAATTTGGCTTGATAACATTATGTATAACGATGCTACTCTATGTTGCTAGGATACCATTTGGTGGTCAACTGTCTCTGGTGCAGCTGCTATTACTTGCCAGGCTGACAGACATATTAGCTTTTATCCTGTTTAATCCTTGGGCTACAGAATTTTTTCCTTCATTTTATTCCATTTTTATTTGGAGGGAGGAAGTAAGTTTTAAGAGAATGACACAGGAGAGAGGGATAGATAGGTTATTATTTTATTTTATTTTAATTTTTTATTTTATTTTATTTTAATTTTCCAATGATTTAAGAGGGAACATGTATCAGTCTGATCTAATCCAGTGTCCTTTAGAGTTGATGAGAATGTTTGCTGGCTCTGATAACACCCCTGGGCTTTCTCCTTGAGGATTTTGAGGGCCAAAAGCAAGAGATAAGTAAGTTGAGGCTACATAGCCATGTGGTGTAGCTGGTGGTGTCTTAAAGTTCATATTCTCTGGGTATGCCTGCAGAGGGGAGGTGTAAGAAATTCGCACATAACTTAAGATAAAATGGTTGGTTTTCTTTTGGTAGAATTTGTGAAGAATCATTGACTTTTGCTGACAATTTCTGAGCGCTGACTACTTCCAGAAATTAGCTTGCCTGAGTGACAAAATATGAGTTTAGTATTTTAAATTTAGATATAATTTCTTGAAAAAAAAAACCAACCCAAAAAAAGCCACCAAAACCAAGGGAAAAAGCACCCTTCCCCACCTGTAACTTTCTTTCCCTTCCTCATCTGTTTCCTGTTCCTTCAAGGCAATGGTGCACTATTATGGAAACTACAATCTACCAGGAGACTTGAACATTGATCTTCATATATTTAAGATATCAAGAACCCTGATAACAATAAGTATTTCTTCTTTTGGAAAAGGGAAGAGGAGAGGAGAGGAGAGGAGAGGAGAGGAGAGGAGAGGAGAGGGAGAGGAGAGGAGAGGGAGAGGAGAGGAGAGGGAGAGGAGAGGAGAGGGAGAGGAGAGGAGAGGGAGAGGAGAGGAGAGGGAGAGGAGAGGAGAGGAGAGGAGAGGAGAGGAGAGGAGAGGAGAGGAGAGGAGAGGAGAGGAGAGGAGAGGAGAGGAGAGGAGAGGAGAGGAGAGGAGAGGAGAGGAGAGGAGAGGAGAGGAGAGGAGAGGAGAGGAGAGGAGAGGAGAGGAGAGGAGAGGAGAGGAGAGGAGAGGAGAGGAGAGGAACTGTCAGTGAATTTCAGGCTGAGTAGGACCTGAACATCAAGTCTTAAATGCAGTAACACGAATTTAGGAAATAAATATTTGCACATGAAGAGCATTCCTTCATGTAATAACTTTCCATCACAGGCAAATCTAATTATATTCACAGCACACAATTCTAACTGATAAGTGGTCTTTATACAAAGACGTCATTATTAAGTCTTCTGTAAAGGATGTTACTTGTAGTGGGATACATCTCAACAACATCTGTTGTAGTGACTTTACATACCTGACTATAGTCAATATAGTAGAAAGCATAGCTCTAGTATGGGATTTACCTCACTTGTTTTAGACATCTATCTGTAGAACGAGATGCATTGCATATGTGTCTCTTGAGAGATTATAAGAAGAACCTGAGGTTATAGGCAACTACATTTAGTCAGATTAGTGTCAGTCTTTCTTGTAGGTTAGTAGAATCTAACTTCAGCACCTAAACCAGGGATATTTGTTCCTCTCTGTATTCAGAGGAAAGAGAAAATTGCCTTCAAAAAGAGTTTACTGTCACTGTTCTAGATTTGTCTCAGAAAGGGTTGAAACTCCCTTTAAAGATGCCTAACTTTCATTTGGCTGTAGTGGGAACAGATATTATAGTCTAGCTTAAGCATTAGACTTTCAGAAGTCTAAGATTAGGTAACCACATCTAATGGATGTTTATTATTTAACAAAACAGCATATCTTGCACACAAGAAAAGTAGCAAGTCACAGGCAAATATTAGTAATTTTTACAGAGGGCACATGGTATTTGGGATAACAGATGGACATCAGGTAGCAGCTGATTAGGAAGTTACTCCCTAGTGTGTTCAAATATATCTGGACAGAAGGTGAACAAACTATCACAACACACGTGAACTCAGTGAAAAATCCTGGCCACACACAATGCAGTTGGCCAGTCTCTGGCATTCATTTCTCCACATTCCTTTATATCCAGCACTGGATTCATGATTACTAACATCTGCACATTATACTGGCAGCGTATCATTGTTTTCTGGCAGCTACGGATGCCAGTGAAAGACTGTAATGCTTTGCTTAAACCATTGAGCAGTTGGGTGTAGTGATGTCCGTGCAGTTTATTCTGAGAATCTACTGGGTTCTTGGCTACTACAAATACAAATAACTCTAAACCCAACAACAACAACAAATCTAGCTCTAGCCAGCTACCTTAAAATTATATTGTTTCACAGATTGTTCTTACAACATTCAGATATTAGCATGCACCACTGAAGAGTGTAAAAGCCAAACCAAATCCTACCATTAATAAAGAAACTAAACAGTAAAATTTGTGCAGACTGTAATCCCTAGTCATTCTGTGTGTCTGTTTTTCTGTAGGGTTTTCTACCTAGTTTCCAGGGGAGAGACTGAAAACAAGTTTTGATGATATAATCCATTTGTCTTCAACCTCACTAGCGCAAAGGTAGGAATAGATTGACCTTATATGGCTGCAAACTCATCGTAATGCTTTATCATTAGAGGACACTGACTGTGCATCAGTAGATGCAAACCTTGGTCATCATTCATATAAGGGGCAATGAACCCCAGCACTAACAGGTAAAGCAAGGATATTTAAGGATTCACTGATTTAAGAACACTTAAATAACCCCTTGAATCAAATGTTAATGCAATGAACAGTCTCATGTCTTATTGGGAAGTGTAAATGTTCTGAGTTATATGAAGGTTCTGAAAATTTTCTTGGTAGTTTGTATTGACTAAAAATTGAGTTTAGACTGATGAATACTCCCACAAGAACAAGAACAGCAACAACTATTTGTCTTATGGTTTGTGCTTTTCTGTATTTTAAAGTAAAACTTGTTGGTTGGCTGGATGTTTTCCGTGAAAAATAAAAATTTATCACCAAAAATTTTAAAAAGAGAAGGAAAAACAATTTTCCATAAACAGTAGGGGAAAAAAAATTCTGAATAGAACTTGGTATCTGGATTTAACTCTTCACTTGAAGTGGTGTATGACATTTTCACTCAATAACACAGAGGTGGAAGTGTTACTGCATTATGAAATTCTGTGGCTACTAACTGCTGAGATCATCTTCTTTTCTGAGAGGAAGCCACATGGAGGGAACAAGAAAATTAGGAAGTTCTTAAGAAATTCTCTGGCTACATTTTCTGTGAAAGTGATTTATATGTCTATTGCCTCCTTTATTTGCTGAAAAAAAATTTGTATCACTAACACTACAAGAACAGCTATATCATTGATTTCTGCTTTCAGTTGGACGTATGCAACCCAATAAGAGATGTTGTTACATTTTTAAATGGTCAATGATGTATATTATACAGTTCAGGCTTGTCTAATATTTTCTTGCAAGGATCTCAATACTGAAATATCTTCCCATAACCCAAAGTCATAAATATCCTATAGCAAAACATTCAAGACCAGCTCACAGACAGAAGATATTAGTGCTCCTTAGACAGTTACTTAAGTAAGATTTCATTGTGGACTAAGAGTGGGATTTAGCAAATAGTTGAATCCTGAGAGACCTGTTGATGTTGGGTTACCAGCCAGTGCTGTCTTGTTTCTGGTGCAGAACCAGAAGGCTTTCTACCAGGAAAGCTTTGCCCACAGCCATTTGCATCACAGTTTCTGCAGTGGATCCACACTTTAACTATTCAGATGCCACACATTTGCCCATCTGGTACAGTTAAACTTATGTTTGTCACTCCCACAGTAAAATGCAGCAATGACTTTCTCCACCCTTGACAACTTGCTGAGGCAGCTGTATCTAATAATATGATATCTGCTCATAGCAAGGCAATACGGATTCTGGCAAAAATACTGGAATTTTTAATGCATCTGCCTCTGCTTGAGTCTCATTATTCATCTTTATATTAGTGCTGGTCTTCAGATTGCATTGATACTGATGTTTATTCCCTAACCTGTCATAATTAGTATCACTTGAGGATTTCTGATGTTGCATACTTGCCATTAATACCTCTATCCTGCAGGTAAAGAGACTTTTTGTGACTCAACTGTATTAACAGCAAATGTTATCATTGCCAATTTAACCCTGCTGTCCGTTTTTCTTCTACCTGAGATTATTTTCCCCATTAGATCTAGTTGCAGAAGTGCTGTTAAAAATACTCTGTCATTCACATTGGTCAAAATGACCTGGAACAAGGAAAACTTGTTATTTTCACATTTTAAAGTAATCAATTTTTTTTTATTAAAGTGTCTTCAGAATCAGGGACTGAGAGGAGGCAGACTCTAACAACCAAATGATGATGTCCAGCTACAAGTGAACTGTGGGTGGTAGCATGGACACAAATTTTATACAGACTGCTTGTCCATTTTTAGCTTTAAAGCAAGCCCTGTGTGTAATTTCATGTCCCCTAATACTTTCATTTGCATAATCCCCACAGATTGCTCTCCACTAATGCAATTTTTTGGATATATTTAATGAAAAAGTCCTGATCAGAAAGTGACTTGTTGTCTATTGGAGAGCAATACTGTGTCTCCACAAAACCACATTGTCTTGGAATCCATTTCTCATTAGTATTTGACACATTTTGTTCCTGTGCTGAATAAAGCCTGGAATATGAAATATAGAGCTCATATTACATAGGTCACAAGAGCTCTCAGTCCCTGGGTGTAAGAAATCAGGAAAGAAAGGCAAGAGACTGACATGACTGAGACAAAACAAAGGAGAGTCAAAACAAAGGATGAGAAGGAAATGCACATGCAGTGGAAGAAGGGATAGACATCCTGGGAAGAACATAGGGATGCTGTCCAGTTGTGTAGGGATGGGGTCAGAAAGACTAAGTGCAACTAGAGCTGAACTTGGCAAGAAAAAAAAGAATAATAAGAAAGGCTTCCACAGGTATGTCAGTCAGAAAAAGAAGGTCAAAGAAAGCATACGTCCCCAATGAACATGACTAGCAAACCGGTAACAACAGACAAGAAGGCTAGGTATTCAACAACTTTTTTCATCACTGTTCACTGACAGCCTCTCTTTCCACATCTCTTGACTGGATGGAACACAAGGCAAGGATTAAGGCAGAAAAGTCCCTCCGATTGTAGGAAAAGACCAGGTTTGTGACCACCTGAGGAACCTGAACACATGTAACTCTAACGGACTTGGCTAAATGCATCCAAGAGTCCTGAAGGAGTTGGCTGATGTTGCCAAGACACTCTCTCTTAATATGTGAAAAGTCATGGCAGTCAGATGAAGATTCTGGTGACTGGAAGAAGGGAAATGTTGCACACGTTTTGAAAAAGAGTAGAAGGCATGTTCATTGTATAATACTGAGCCATAAAATGTTTCTGTAACGTGAATTTGTGTTACAGTTTGTGTACTCTTACTTGTGGTTTCTCTGATCTTCAGCAAAAAAGGGATTTAGTAGATTGTCTTACATTGCTGTTGTCATTATGCAAGGCCTTTCTGTATTTACCCAGATCAAGGAATACTCTATTAGATAAACAATAACATATAGTTGTGGTTATTGTAAATATTTTCATATAATGATATCAGGTTACTGAGTTTTCTGTAGTATCAGGTTAAAGATACATATATATTAAATTAATAACAATATTCTTCAGCAAGTCTTTTCACTTAGAATACAAGTAAGTTTTAGAAGCCATCAATGGAAACTTTCTTTGTTCGAGACCAATTTAGAGGTGCAAACAGCAATACACAGGCCACTGACAATCTAGCAATTATTTGCACATTAAAACAAGTGTATGTGTTTCTTGCTTAGTCTAAAAATAGTTGGTTCATTAACTGTAAATGTATTGTTAACCTGATCATTTTGTTAAAATCCAATGTTAAAACAGATAAGATTTTTGGATTTATATTAGTTGATGCATAGGTACGTGCATGTTCACATTTAACACTTTTGAAAATACAATATGATTACACATTCTGCATAAACCAGAAGATTTCAGTAACAGCAAAGCCTAGGGACAGGAGAACAGAAACATTTTTGTTTTCTTTGTACTGGCAAATCTTAGTATTCATTAAAAGTCAAATACCGATATAAAGTTTAGTAAATCCCCTGAGAAAGCTTTTCTTACTGAATGATCTGGATAATTTGATCCTTTGTGAACCAGAGGTAGAACTATTGAGTTAAAATTTTAAAGAAAACAATATTGATGTTTAAAGATATTTAAATAGTTTTTTTCCTAGCCCACCTCCATAGTTCTCAAATACTACCAAATGCTTACTTTTGTTGAGGAGACATCTAGGCAATAGTTGGAAAGATCTTGCTCTAGGGTTCTATTTGAACTAGGCTGTCATGGAATAGATAGGATCAGAGAAATGAAGGAAATCCTTGTCTTCATAGAAGGAATTTAGATCAGGTGATTATTTTGACTAGCCTGTTCTGCAGCACTTGAGGGAACAGAAAGCCCATTACTTTTAGAAGGAAGTAATTGCCCTTCCTTAAGTAAGTAGCACTGTGACGTGTTTTGCAGATAACCTTTGTATGAATGAAATAAAGATGACTTTGCTAAGGGCAGGCTGAATTAGGACTCTTAGGCCCAGGATACTTCTCTCTATCTGCTTGTCACGGTTCTCATTTCCATGCCCAGTCAATAGCAAGCTGGTACGTGTTTCCCAAAGAAAGAATCACAACTGGCACATGCCTATATAGAGAGTAGGGCCATTTACAGCATGCACAAAAAGCAGCAGTGCTCATATACACCTGAATATAGTCAAACCAAGCTTCTTCCTCCTTTGCTTCTCACCAGGTTTGAAACTAACCAGTTAAACACGCACATATCATCACTCTCTTGATTTGCAAAACCACCTCAAATAATAGCATGGGCTTTAAGTCTGGCACCCATACAATGACCTTACCCAGTTATCAGCTCATATCTTCTGCTTGGGTCAGTTGTAAAGTGACCTCCTACACATTGGCTACTCCAACTTGACATTTACTAACGAATCTGCCTACAATACACATCACATAGAAAAAAGTAAGGAGCAGAATTTAAAAATAAGATACGTGAACAGATGCAGAGTTTGACCAGAGGAATGTTGATCACTGCTTCCTTTCCAAATTTTCATGCTTGTAGGCATCACACTTTGATACCTCCCTTTCATCAACCTTAGTCCTTTTCCTAAACATCCTGGAATAAATTGGAATTATTCCTGCAATCCCTGTAAAACATTCCATAATTTTTACATTATCCCATTAAATACATCATTATAGGTTTGTTCTTTCCCAAGATACCCATAATAATCCCATTACCCTCCCTCATATGAGTTGACTCAGACTCTAGTTGAGCCTCTGACTAGCCTTTTAATGAGTGACCTGAGAGTCCTACTCCTTGTTTTTCCTTCGTTATGTCCTGTTCGTGTATCTGTGTTTACGTATCTGGATTATTAATTTATTAATTTTCCTGTCTTTTGGGTTTGTGTGTGTGTTTTTTTTGTTTTGAATATCTGTTATCCTGGCATATCAAGTGTACTTATGTTCCAGGTGTCCACACATCCTTATGTTGCACTTATGCTTACAGATATCAAATCTGGGTTTGTTCCTTAGTTTCCAAAAAATGTTATTTCAGTTATTAATACAGAACTTGAAGAGGTATTAGAGAATGCATGAAAGTACCACCACAATTGGGAACCAGCATCAACAGAGGATAAATTACTTGGTCCCCATTTGAAGAGAACAGAGCTGCAAAGATTGAGTTGTTTGTATGGTCCTTCAGGATATTTACAAAAATAGAAAATGTGTATATAGAATAATTCACATATCTTCCAGGGAAACAGAAATGAGATTGAGTCAAGACAAAGTAAGAACACCCTTGACATGGAAAAAGGCAAAATAATCTAAAAAAAGCCCTAATGAATGCTGGGTCTGGAGAAACAGGAAAAAGGATAACCACTTTCTTAATGACTTCCCTGTAGGGAGACCATCTAGGGACTCATCCAGGCACCTAGAGGTTCGATTCAAGGAGGGATGGGTGAAGTATGTCTTGAGGAGCAATACCAGGACAGAATGTGGTTATAGTAATTTAATAGAAATCTGAGTGCGAAGTAATTTTACCTCAAGTTTTCAGTTCTAGGCAACCTCCAAGGTAGATCGGTTGAAAGTTGAAAGCTGAATAACAACTAGTTTGAAAATTGCTGTACAACGTTTTTAACTTATTTGAAACTTCAGGACTGGCCTTCCTTTATAGAGCCTTCACAGTAGGACAAGGTATCTTCTCTGAAACAAACTTTGTATTAATTTACGAGAGCAAGTTAGTTGAATAATTGTCATACCTCAGAATGGCATTTAGAAAGTAGAACGATAAATAGAAGTCTCAAGTCAGAAAAGGAAAAACAGAATAGAATAGGGTAATTCATGTTGTCCGTACCGATATAAAGAGTAGATAATTCTAGGTGAGCCTTTCCTTCCCATTTCTATTATGGCTTTATAAAACAAATGTCTGTGTACCTTTTTTTTTGTTTTATTACCTCTGTTTATGAAAATTTTTAAAGGAATTTATAATGTAATCTTTGCCTTGAAGCTGTGTATAAGGAAGTCAGAAATTGTTGTGAAGGAATACATGGCAGAAATAAATGAGAGTGGTCTTTCTTGATCTTTCATAGACTTGCATTTTAAAAATCCATCTATAAAATGCTCTGCAAGCAATTTCAGGATCAGCAAGGAGTTATTTTGTCAAGTATTTAATTGTAGTGGGTTTATTTTTATATTAAATGGTAACATCTAAAATTGATAAAATACTGTGTTTTATCCCAGCATAAAAGAATGGGACTTCTATGTAGTATCTGATGCTGGTCTCTTCCCAATTAGCTTACAACTATATGTGGATCTATATGCCATCAACACTGGGATAAGTTTTCTGCCAGACTCCTTGTTTTCTTTTTTGCTTGTTACAGTCAGTGTATTTTTTATTATATTCTGTATCTTTCTTGTACAATAAATCACTGTATTTTATTCCAAACATGTTTTTCATAAAATATTTATATCTTCCCTGTTCTTCTCCTCTTTTGGAGAGGTGCATTGGTGGAGCACATAAAGGTGAAGAAACTTTCTGTGATTGTAAAAAAGAACTAACCATAACACTAAAACTAGTCAAAAGCTTGAATAGGCTTGAAGGAGGGAAGTGACGTGTGCAGCATCTGTGGATCTCTACAAACCCATGCTGCAGGTTTGTAAACTCCCTGACAAACTATCAGAAGTTAAGTACTGGACGTAAAAACTAGAAAACAAAGCAGATGGGACATTTAAAATCAATACTTCTAGCTTTACAATCCCTTCTGATTGCAAACTTTTTGGAAAAGGCAAGATTTATTCCACATTAGCGCTTAAAAACAAAAAAAACCAAACAAGAATCACCCCCCCTAGGAAAATGCAGATTTAGGTTCATGAGTATGAATCCCCCAGTTATAGATAATTAAATTGTGAAAATAACTTTCTTTATTGAGTTCCAATATTGAATCTTATGAACCTTCAAAGCCACATGATGCAGAACAGAAGGTAAATTTGCATCAATTAGTTGTTTTGTGAAAACTTGATAAAGAAGCACTCTTCTTGAACCACTTAGATTATTGAACCTAAATATGTATATATACAGTGCTGTCTTAGAGGATATTAGTGGCTGCCATCAGTCACAAATCTGGTTGCAGTTGATATGTGTACTACCTTCAAGGAGTCTGAATGAAAGAACAGTATAATGTGTCTTTCACGTAGGAATAGCTAAAACAATAGAAGCCAGGGGAAGAGAGCGCAGTAATTTAAGGATAACATTATTGCAGCATCTAGTAACTGTGTGTCTTGTCTTACACTGGTTGTTTAACTTATTCTATAAATAGGTATATAAAATAGACAGCTCATCCCATCTATCTCCCATAAGTTAGATAAGAAGAGCTTCATCCTAGAAGTACATATTTATCTCTACTGTCTATGAACCTGGGATTCCCAGCCAGAGATGGGATTCAGCTACCCTAATAAGTTAGATATAGATGTCTAAAAGCTAACTGTCTACATTTAAGACACTTTCATGAACATGCAGGTTAGTTAAGTCACTGTGAACAAGGAGATTTCTGTAGAGATAACAATGATATAATGAACTATGCTTTTAACACAAATAATCTGACAATGACATACTACTACAATATTTTTGCCTGTTACTAGGATAACCCAGAAGTTGATAGTCTTAACTATTGCGTGAGTCAATATATGACCCTTTTTTTGGAACTTGCTTTCCTCCCAGATAATCCTGCTTTCTCCTCACGTCTTCCCCCTAAAAAATGAGGAAGGCTCCATCAGAAGAAGATATAGTGAAGCAGGGCTACCTATTCACCTTGTAGTAAGTTCTATCTCCTCCTTTTTCATTCAGTCATGCGGATTTTAAGCACATATTTTAGTTTAGATGGTATCAGGAAATGTTTGGGCAGATACCAGATTTCTGTTACCTGCTCTAATGACACCTACTACAGACAGGTCTCTGCTTTAAAAAATATGTGTATCTATATTCTGTATATGTCTGTGTACATGTACATACATATGCACATGCACATATGTATTTATACATACATTTATGTTAAAATTATCTTTTCTTTACTGGAAAACACAATCTGTATGGTAAATTAAGTGATGAGGACACTGATGTAGGACATTATACTCTGGACATCAGAGACTTCTGTTGTAGTACTGACTCCAAGATTAAGTTTTTCACACTGTCTCTCCACTCATAGTGCTCTTTCTTCATAAGATAACTCTTTGAGTACCAAGGAATGAATCTTACTTTTGCTCTAAGTTTAAACACCGGTGTCTGATTTAGTCATTCTGACATAGAGAAATAAGCAACTCAAAGGTAGATGTTCACTTAGCAAACAGCTACATCTGGTCATATAACCTTGATTTCAGTTGTTAGTTCTTGAGCTTCAATTGTTTTTCAAAATAGATGAATATGAGATAACTGCCATGTTAGCAAACTGCCCTTCACAGACGGGATTAAACAGAGAGTGCTGCAATGCACATTATTACTTAGATGTCGGAAAACAACGTGAACCAGAGCTGAGAGACAACAGTGGATCAGCAAAAAAAGTACCCACTGGTTTATCAATAACAGGCTTGTATTTTGTCAAGGGAAAGTTCTTTCACTGGGATTTCGAAGAGGGTTTGTTAGTGCTGTATGAATAATGACCTGGATATTCATAACCAGATATCTATCTATCAGACAGATATTCTTAAATCAGTCTCTTGAACTAGAGAAGTTGAGAACGACGATTTGATATCTTTGTTTCAGTTATGCTTTCATCTAAATAATGTCCAGAAACTGCAATAAAACACTGTTCTATTAGTGATGTCATCTAGAAATGTCCCATTGGACATCGTTCTGTGCTATTCTTCTCTCTCTTGCCTTCAATGAAAGAAGTTTTAGTTGGGCAGTGAAATGAATAATGAATTAATGCAGATTTACAGTGGAAGCACTTAAACTAATTTATCACTGTACCAGACAAGTTGGTGCACTTTTAAAAATCTTACACAATCACCTTCTGTTAAAAATATTAGTTTCTACCTTTCTTTTCCTATACATATTCTGACTGAAGAGATAAAACTCCTGTATGTCTGTCAGCATTTACTCTTCATTCTATGTAAATTAATATTTTCTCGGACTTTCCTGTATGTTCGTAGGTATCTTCTTTTCTAGATGACAATTATTCCACGTAAAAAACCACTAGATGTAACAGTAGTTGTGACCTCGCTGTTATTGGCCCTTGCTGATAAATTTCTCAAAAGAACTCTGTCAATGGGTTGGGACAAAGGGAGGCTAAATTTTGCAGAAGGAAATCTATCACACAGTGATCTGTGCTTAGAGCTTGTTTATTATAAGACATGAAAAATAAATAGTTTGAATGTGAAGCATATTTTTTCCCCCAGACAATGGCATGGGGCATGATGGACTGCATTCAGGAATCTTTTATTTAGTCAATGTTTTATGCGTTTATTTTCATTTTCTGCCAAAATATAATTCTAATTTTTCAGGCATTTATATTTTCTTTTGGTCAGAAAATAACATTAAGAAATTCACATTCTGGAAGTTTTAGACTACCAAGAAATGCATGTGATGTATTGGCAAATCATCCCATCATAGCTCAGTATAGTATGCACAAGGATCAACCTCAGAGGATTCAGCAACTGAAAGAGTTACAGAATGGCATTATTACTTACAAAGAGTAAAAGTAATGAATAAGTGAAGGAAGCACTGCAATTGAACTTCTTTGTCTCTGCACAGTCCAAAATGTAGTGCAGAAGAGTATAAAGGGGACACCATACTTTTTAGCACACAAAAAATCCCCCAAAATAAGTGTAATAGTAGCCAGGGGAAAACACTCTAGAATGTTATACTGTTTCTGCCTAATAAGGCAACCGATGTGAGTTCATACCTGTGCCAAAGACACGAAATGAAGATTAAAATGTAAGATAGATTTTTCATACAACAGTTATTGGGTACTGGGAAACTGAAATACTTACCATTGCAGATCAGAATATTTTTGGGGCTGGGGGAGGGGAAGAAACAAAATAAATGGTAGTAAAACATTGTACAGTTATTCAAAACAGTAATTTTAGTGATTTAATTTCAAACATGTTTTTACCACTTATTTGAAATTCGTTAATCATTCAATACAATCAATACCGGGGCCTGTAGTGATAGGACAAGAGGTAACGGCTTTAAACTAAGAGTAGATCTTGATTAGATGTAAAGTCACAGTTCTTTACAATGAGAGTAGTGAGATACTGACACACGTTGCCCAGAGAAGTTCTGGAGTTGTTCAAGGCCAAGTTGAATGTGGAAGTTATCCCTGCCATGGTGGGGTGGAGGGTGGACTGTATGGTATTTAATGGTCTTGTCTAACTCAAAGCATTCTACAATTCTATGATTTTACATAACTCACTGTAATAAAATTTTATATAAATCCTACAGTATCACTAAGATTAATTTAATTAGTGGACATATGTGAGTTGTGAATAAGTGGAATGTACCTCATACAAAAGAGAGTAGCAGCAATATAATTTATTGATAAAAAACTGAGTTATCGAAGTTCAGTTGTAAGTGTGACAGTGGTTTTACAAGCTCTGATGGCAAGGTACGCTTGATTAGCTACTATATGGAAGAGACATAAAGGAAAACTCACTTAGGATCAAGTTAGAAGGATTCACATAGAGACTGGAGACACAAAGTCCAGAGACACAGAGGGTAAGGAAGACCCTCCCACTCAGTCACGAGGTTCAGAGTGGATCTCTTTTCTTTATAAACTCCTTATAGAGCCTAGGAGTAGCTGAGTTTAACATCAGTCTCAGATCTGGACAACAGTTTAGCTTTGATGGAATTATCTATACAAATATCATGATAATTAATATTGAGTAGCTACATGGATTAGTAATGTTTCATTAGCATCAATTCAGCATGCAATCAAAGTTACCCTACTACGAGGTTATGTATAATATTGATTGCTTACCAAAGATCTGTCTTTGATAAAAGGTCTCTGCCTCCAGAGTAACCTTGAGAGGTGTTCTAGCTACAGGGGAAATCAATGCCATGCAACCACACTACCTAAGAAGGAAGAGCTGAAAGAAGGCTCAATTAAGCTGTCATATCTATGGGATTAAGTGGTTGAATGGTGATCAAATTACATGCAATGGAAAAAGTGGGCATGAGACTCATTGTACCTAAAACTGTCTGTTCTTCCATAAATGAGTCTTGGAAAAGACACCCAGTATTCATGAGTTAATCACAAGATTGGTATTCTAAACTCATATGTCCCAATGCTCAACATGTCACCCTGCTCCTTTGTGGGTTTTCAGACAACAGGTAGAAACTAGAGGAGCTCTTGACCTGGTTATAGCTCAGGCCTTTGCCTGCTCTGGAACTTGCAACAAATCACCACCAGGCTGGTCAAAGGGCTGACAACACTCATTAAAATATGCATGTGTTTCTGTGTGTACACACTCCAAAACCCCTAAACCATGCGAATTTAGGTCTGCCATTTAAGATTTTCAGTTAAACTGTAGCTGATACCTTTAGTAGTCTCATCATTTAACACCACTTCTCAAATGAGAGCTTACTTCTCTCAACTCTAAACATGCTGCCAAAATGGTAGTTTCCTCTTTAAATTGTTCTGAGTGACTAGTGGGGATAAGTATATGCAATATATATTTTGTTTTCAAAATATCATGTCTATCTAATTGAACAGGGCCTAATCCCCTCCTTGTCCTGCACATGACTGCTAAATGCGGTCAAAATGAACCAGTCTGTAATCTTCCCTAGTACCGGGGTCAGGCTGACAGTCTGGTACTTCCTCAAATCCTCCTTCCAGCCATTCTTGTAGATTGGCGCCACATTGGCAAGCCTCCAGTGATCTGGGACCTCCCCTGTTAACCAGGACTGCTGCTATATTGTGGAGAGCTGAGCAAGCTCCTCCACCAGCTTCCTCGGTGGTCTTAAGTGCATTCCATCTGCCCCTATAGTCTTGTGAGTGTCCAGGTGGCATAGTAGGTTGTTAACTGCTTCCTCTTGGATTATGGAGGGTTTATTCTGCTCTCCACCTCTATCTTCCAGCTCAGGAGGCTGAATACCTGGGGGTGATTGGTCTAACTAATAAAGGCTGAGGAAAAGAAGGCATTAAGTACCTCAGCCTTTTCCTCATCCCTTTTGGCAATGTGGCAGTGTTTCCCTCCACACACATCCCATAGGAATGGAGATTATCCTTGCCTCTCTTTTTGTTGATAAAGTATTTGTAAAAACAAATTTATCTAATTCTTTTTTATAACTTGCAACACTGACCAGGCTAAGTTCCAGCTGGGCTTTTGCCTTTTTAATTTTCTGTCTGCATGACCTAATGACCTAAACAAAGAGCTGACTGCCTCTTCATCCAAAAGTAGTAAACTTTCCTTTTTTTCCTGAGTCCCAGCAAAAGCTCACTTTTCAGTCAGGCTGATCGTCTTCCCTGCTGTTTCATCTTGCAGCACATGGGGATAGCCTGCTTCTGTACCTTTAAGACTTTCTTCTTGAAGTATATTGAGCCTTCTTAGACCCCTTTGCCCTTCAGGACTGTTTCCCAAGGGACTGTCCCAGAAAGTGTCCTGAACAGGTCAAAGTCTGCACACCTGAACCCACGGTAGTGGTTTTTCTGACCACGTCCCTCTCTTTACTTCATCAAGAATTGAAACTCCATCATTTCATGGTTGTTAAGCCTGAGATGACCTCAGACCACCACATCTCCCACCAGTCCTTCTCTATTTGTAAAGAAAAGGTCAAACGAGACATGTCCTCTGGTATACTCACCAGCTGCATTAGAAAACTTCCACACACTCCAGAAATCTTCCAGACTCTTTCTTCTCTGCTGTGTTGTATTTCCAGCAGGCGTCCAGTAAGTTGAAATCTCCCATGAGAACAAGGGCTAGCAATTGTGAGATCTCTGCCAGCTGCTTGTAGAATCCTTCATCTACCTCCTCATCCTAGTCGGGTGGTCTATAACAGACTCACAGCAAGATATCTGCCTAATTGGCCTTTCCTCTCATCCTTCCTCATAAGCATTCAACTTTATCACCACAATCATTGAGCTCTATACAACCAATTCCCTCCCTAACATAAAGATCCACCCTAGAACATCTCCTTCCTTGCCTATGGCTTCTGAAGAGCTTATAGCCATCTATTGCAGCACTCCCATCATGAGAATCATCCCATCATGTTTCTGTGACAAGTAAGTGATAGCTATCCTGCTGCACAATGGTTCCACCTTCTCTTGTTTGTTACCCATGCTGAGTACATTGTTGCAGGTGCACTTGGACAAGGCTATCAATTTTAACCCCAATATTGACATGCCACCACTATATAAAATGTTCAATAATTTTTCTTATATGTGTTCTTGTTAGAAAATCCACTTATGAAGGTCATGGATAGGGAAAATCAGCTATGGTAAATTGTTGATAATGAATTTTTTGCTCACCTTTAGTATTTAGGAATGGGCCAGAGCAGCCTGGGGCTAATGGGGCCTGCCTCCACCGGAATCTGATAAAACTCAATAGGATCATGAAATCGTTTAGGCTTGAAAAGACCTTTGAGATAATCAAGTCCAACTGTTAACCTGACACTGCAAAACCTGCCACCATGCAGCACATCTTAAGTATCTGCAGGGATGTGACCCAACCACTTCCCTAGGCAACCTGTTTAAATGCTTGATAACCCTTTCAGGCAAGTGATATGTAGCCTAAACCTTTCCTCATACAACTTAAGGCCATTCCGTCTCATCCTATCTCTAGTTACTTGAGAGAAGAGACCAACACCCACATCGCTACAACTACCTTTCAGGTAGCTCTACAAAGCAATAAGGTCTCCCCTCAGCATCCTTTTCTCCAGTCTAAACCTCTGATGCTCCTTGTAAAACTTGTTTCTGAGTAGTATTTGCCTCTTGTGATAATGGATGAAGGTGTGTGTCAAGCCCAACACCACAGCATGTAGGAATAATGGGTTTGCTTCTCGATAGACTATTTAGTGTATTAAATATTAACTATGTATTAATATATTAACTATTTACCGTATTCTCAGTAGGAATTTCCCTGGCTGCTAGCCAGAAGTGGGGATCATGGGTTGATGATGAAAAATCCCAGAGGAGCTGGGACTTTGAGTAGCATCAGTGTGAAACATATGTGTGTGCATGCACATCTCAGAACGCAAATCTTAGAATATAAGATTGTTATCCACCCATTATACACATCCTACTGAGCAAATAAATTTTTGATTACACGTCACTGAGTGGTGTAGTTTTGTTCTTCAAGACACCCCACTGAAATTTCTTTGTGGTAAACAATGTAAAAGTCTAATGGCCCTTTTTATCTGTCTTCCAATCTCTATCAGCTAAATATTCTTGTCTACGTAGTATTACATTAATAATGAATAACCAATACATTTCTTGCTTTGTATAATATAGTTCTCTTAGATTTCCTCTGTGTTATATGATTGCATATCCGCATGTACATACACACAAGTAAAATCTACTGTTAAATTGTCTGTTGAAATCCCCACCAACTAAAAAACATTAATATTGCTGGAGGTAATAGGATTCAGTATACAACTGGCTCTGTTAATTCCTTTATGTTTAATAAAATGGAATTGAAGACATATCTCTTCTATACCCCTTTCCCTCACCTGCTTAGCACCTCTTCTTGGTGCCTCTGGTGACAGTTTTAAAACTTTTACTTTTATTAGAGTTCTACACATGAAGTAAGATACATCACTACCTCTGGACTGGAGAAAATTTAAAGATATTTACCTCAACATCCTGTCTGATTGAGTCCTGTAACACCAAAGTCATAAAATTATATGAATTTCATCACTTACATGTCAACAATCCAGTTGTGCAGCTGGTGATGTTGACAGGAATGTGGCTTTTACAACCACGGGACCCACTTTGATGATGGATGACTGTAAGGGGAGAGGGGATACTCCTAACAAAGTGAAGCCAAGATAATTTTTTAAAAAAGCTGGCCAAATTGATGAAGAGAGCTTTAAACTAGGAACAGGACAACTCACAGTAAAGTGCAGTAGAAGTCAACAGTGCTGGAAAGCAAAGGTAACAGGACAATCGGAACAAGAGAGACCTCAGAAATAATAAAACAGGGCAAAAGACTATTTACCTTAGGCACGTGCAGCCTAGAAAGCAAGTATTAGGAAATAGAAGTGTGCATGTGTTGACAAAGCTAAAACATTGTTGAGATAACTGAGACGTGGTGGGCAACTGAAACAATAACTCAGAGGTGGGGGCATTAAGTTTTATCCATTGACTATAGAGATAGCTCAGAAGCTACACCTCACTTTTAGATTGCTGTTTTTAGAGATGAAGTACATTATTACTTTTAGAAGCCTTTTGATTTTTCCTCCAGCACCTGATTTTCAGAATGCTGAATATGCTTAGAAAATCAACTACTAAAAGATTTTTGCTTCTGTCAAAAATGACTACTACCTTTGCATACCAAATATGAACTGATGTTGAAAAATAATGAATTCTTTCACCGCAGAGCATATACAAACACACACATGCAATGAATATAACTCTTGATGCCAACATCTATGGATGAGAAAGATTTCGTTCTAAACTACATGTAGATTTAGTCTTTATGAGGCAAGAGTTAATTTGTCTCTATATATATCTTTTTTTTTATCTGAGTTGTCAGTCAAATTTACCCTGCTGAAAAGAGCAGCTGAGATCAAATCCAGAGAACAACTCAAAACTATGATCCAAAATCTCTTCAGCTTCCCTGTTTTTTCAGTGCTGTGAGCAATAAGCATACCTCTTGTATGCACATACAGTGAATAATAATAATAATTGTATAAGACTGTATGGTTGGTGATTATACAACATGGAGCTAAATCATAGAATCATAGAAACAAAAAAAATTAATATGTTGTTCTGCATTTTTTAAATACTAAAGGTATCTCAAAATCATCCATAAGAAAAAACTGAAAAAGAGGTTAGCTGTCTACTCTCTAAGTTTGGCTTAAGATACTTGAAAATCAACAGCTAAAAGGAAGCAAATTGCTAGGGTACCATAGTGAAGATTTTTGAGAGAAAAGCAATTTGAGAATGAAAGTAAGACCTTTAATAGTAGATCCTAACATGGACATGGAGATTCAAGAAAGAGAGAGAGAGGCAATTTCTGAGGTATCTGAGACCAATTATGCGACTGCAACTTGAACTGCAAGTGTAAGTGGGTAAGTGGAGTGGGAGCGCTTCTGGCTTTAAAGGGCTGGCATAGTATTTTCTCTGTTGCCAGCTTTGCTAGACAAGGATTTTGATGTCAAACTGCATATAGGCATTCCAGATATTGCACAACATGAAGGAATAAGAGAGTTTCATCAAGATTTCATTTTGATGTAAAGTTAATATTTTCATAGGCTATCAGGTTATTCCTAACCACTGTATGTTCCTATGTAGTTTCTTTTAAGAGTAGACAAAAATAAAGGAATTCTTTACATATCTGAAAACACAACATTTTAGTATTCCTTTCTGAAAACAACAGAAACTATAGGAACAAAATAAAAATATTTCCTAGCCTTTCAAATTTTGCATTTTTGCATTAAAGAAATACTGTTAAAAAAAAAGGACCTGAGGCTTAGCTAGGTCACATATACTCAGACAGAAAGAAATAAGACTACATTTCAGGGGGATTTGTTAGTTTTGGTTTGTGGGTTTTTCTGCTAAGATTTTCTGTGTGTCAAAGAATTAGGAATATTGCAAAAAAAAAAAGCAAGCTGCATATTTGCAAGACTTCAGTCATGTGGTTGTTTAACCTGTAATTGTGTTCTTACCTACAAATCTATTCCTGGCCTCTGCCAGACTTATGTATATTCAGATTCATAACTTCATCAAAAAAACTAACACAACAAAACCCAAAACTGTACTGGATCATTAATATTTGCATGTCTTTTGGTACTTACAGTATTAGACTATGGTGACTCAAAAAACTCAAGTGATGCTGTCTCATTTTTGTAACTTTTTGTAAAAATTTTTAGTAGAGGCAAACCGTTGTACAGTTTCTGTGTTATTGACATTTAAACCTAGCTTAAGTTTTGATTATCTTAGACTGAAAACTAGAATATATAACTCCCTGAATAAAGGAAAACTAAAATTTTCTTACAGTAATAAAATAAACAGCGTCAAAGAGATCTCCTGGGTACTTGAACTTCTTTAGCTGTTCTATTAAACTGTCAAAGAGGCCTCTAGAATGCTTTTGGAAAAAAGAGAATAAGTAGATGCCCTGCCAAGACCCTAGCAAAGATTTTGCACGAGTCAGATACCTTTCCCTATAGGCAGCATGCATTCAGTCCCGCTGTTTTGAAACTAAGAGAATATAATAATATGGTCATGGGCAATTTCATGCTGAAGAATAGTTTAGGGAGCATTTTTTTTTGCCAGTTTAAATGTAGTAAACATAATAAGGAAAAGCAGAATTAAAGGCAGGATGTGGAGTGGGGTCATTTTTCTTCTACTAACTGCACCTTTGCAGGTAGGTTCTGGCTCTCAATCCAGCCCCTGAAATGCAGCTTTTTGAATCATGAGAAATTGTATTAATTATCCTTCTATCTCTCAGGAAGTTTCCTTCATTCTTTAGCTGACCACTTCTTCAAAGCATTTTAAAACTCCTACACAAAATGTAGACTTCCAAACATTTCTACAAATCTTTCAAGACTTTTATATTTGAGCATGCTCAGTTAACTAATCCACATATTTCCACTCCTTTCTTTTTGATTTTTTTTTTGTTGTGGTTTCGTGGGTTTGGTTTGGTTCTTGAAGGTGCCGTGCATCCCAGTGACTTCTTAAAGCATAACAGTCGAAGAACACATACAAATATAATAACTTTTCTTGAACAGGGCATTATGCCCAAGCTAATTAGCTGAATTCTCAGCAGGGCTAATTAACTTGGACGGAGTTCCATGGTGAGGAATATGTTGTCTTTGGTTCCAAAGTAATGGTGCTTGGGCCAAAAAGTGCTCTGCACTGTTCTGTACTCAGCAGAGTAAAGTTATGCTGTCTGTCATCAGAAATAGAAGTTTCAGCAGTCATCTTGCAAAACTTGGCTGATTTGTATCTTGTAACCTGCTTAAAATACGTGACTTCTGCTGCTGCTTTGTTTCCTGCAGATATGGTATTTTCCAGTCTAATTCTATTAGTCATTTTAGAAACTAGTTTGTGTGAAAGCCAATACACAAAATATGCTGGCAGGGCATTAAAACAGGTGCACAGGCATCATGCTCTATCATGTATAACTTAACAGACACTGGAGACAATAAAGACTTTGTTAAAATGATTATCTGTAATCCTAGACAGCAAGTACTAGGCCAAAATTTTTCTCTCTGTTGAAGAAGAGTCTAGTTAGAAACTAATCCAAATTATTGATGGGTCATTTGTGGCTCATTCCCACAACTGTGGGTCTAGATTGTAATGACAGATGGATGAGTTGACATTCTTGGTGGGAACTGTGCTCCCTGCAAATACATTAGTATACATACATGGTATTTTGCCTCTCTGAAGTCTTGAACGTCTGTTTGGATGGCATTTTGCCTGCTCACAATTCAGCACTGAAATCAAGCAATGGTAGGTTTATGCGGACAGTTGGCATTACCCTGCAAATGCCACTTTTTCAGGAATTCTTAGTTTTGTGCCAGTATTACATATTGGCACCACATTCCCCTTTACACCTAATTATGTGAGTTGACACATATGACAGAACAGAAATGGTTGATCTGAGGATGGAAAGGTTGAAATTTATGGTTCCTTTACAAATACAAGTAATATGTGTTCGTATTTGTTAGAATGTCAATATACAGGAAGAGTCATGACCTTTTTACTCTCTCATGTTCAAGTAATTTTCCTAAAAAATAATGATAATCAGTGTTTCTTGTTTTGAAACAGATGAATGTCTGGTAAGGTTAAGTCCTGCCACTGAGAAATTTACATTATGAATGTACTGAATTTTTAAGGAGGGATAGTTGAATGAATGTATTGTTTTCTTTCTTGTAAAACTAAGGTAAGAAATACTTTCTCTACTGTAAAATCCACTAGAAATAAGTAGTTAGGTAATATATCTAAAGTAGCACGCAGACAACTAGTCTCTCCTCTCCTCCCCAGACTGACCACACAGAACAAAACAGCAGCATCCTACAAAATGGGAATACAGAGAAGGCAAAATCTTGGTTCACAGAATCCCTTCCAAAAGCTTACTGTTACACCTGGAGATGCTTTCTACAAGAAGCATAGAGGTACATCTGTATTTTCATAGACTCATAGAATCATAAAATTGTTTGGGATGGAAGAGACCTTAAAGATCATCTAGATCCAATGCCCTTACCATTGGACAGGGGCACCTTCCACTAGATCAGGTTGTTTAAAACTCCATCCGGTCTGGCCTTGAATACCTTTGCAGATGATACCAAGCTGGGAGGAAGGGTTGATCTGTTAGAGGGTAGGATGGTCCTACAGAGGGACCTGGACAGACTGGAGAGCTGGGCCGATTCTAATGGGATGATGTTTAATAAGTCCAAATGTCGGGTACTTCATTTTGGACACAACAATCCCATGCAGAGCTACAGACTGGGGACAGAGTGGCTAGAGAGTAGTCAGGCAGAAAAGGACCTGGGAGTGCTGGTGGACAGGAAGCTCAACATGAGCCAGCAGTGTGCCCAGGTGGCCAAGAAGGCCAATGGCATCCTGGCCTGCATCAGGAATAGTGTAGTAAGCAGGACCAGAGAAGTTATCGTCCCCCTGTACTCGGCACTGGTCAGGCCTCATCTTGAATACTGTGTTCAGTTCTGGGCCCCCCAATTTGGGAAAGATGTTAGGATACTGGAATGTGTTCAGAGGAGGGCAACGAAGATGGTGAAGGGGCTGGAGCAGAAGCCCTATGAGGAGCGACTGAGGGAATTGGGGCTGTTTAGTCTGGAGAAGAGGAGGCTCAGGGGAGACCTCATTGCTCTCTATAACTACCTAAAAGGAGGTTGTCGTTGGGCAGGGATTGGTCTCTTCTCTCAGGTGACCAGTGGCAGAACCAGAGGGCGTGGACTTAAGCTTCGTCAGGGAAAGTTTAGACTTGATATGAGGAAAAAATTCTTCACTGAAAGGGTGATTGGCCATTGGAATGGGCTGCCCAGGGAGGTGGTGGAGTCACCGACCCTGGAGGTGTTTAAAGGGAGACTGGATGAGGCACTGAGTGCCATGGTTTAGATGATGGTTGGTGTTAGTGTTGGTGTTAGTGTTAGGTTATAGGTTGGACTTGATGATCTCAGAGGTCCTTTCCAACCTTGTGATACTGTGATACCTCAGGGGTTGAGGAATCCACAGTTTCTCTGAGTAATCTGTTTCAGTACCTCACCACCCTCACAGCAAAATTTTTCTTCCTAATAGTTAATCTAAATCTCCTCTCTTTCAGCTTAAAACCATTACCCTTCATCCTATCACTACACTCCCTGATAAAGAGCCCCTCCACATCTTTCCTGTAGGCCCTCCTTTAAGCACTGGAAAGCTGCTAGAAGGTCTCCCCTGAGCCTTCTCTTCTCTAGGCTAAACAAGCCCAGCTCTCTCAGCCTGTCCTCATAGGTCCTCCAGTCCTCTGATCTTATTGATGGCCTTCCTCTGGTCTGGCTCTAACAGTTCCATGTCCTTCTTATGCTGATGACTCCAGAACTGAATGCAATGCTCCAGGTGAGGTCTCACAAAAACAAGAGAACTAGCCCACTTGCAAATATTTAATATGGGTTACAAGCAGTGACAACATGACTTTGTCTTATAAGTATATTGAAAAGGTAATTTATTAGTTAAAACTTTTTTTTCTGCAAAACAGCTGCTGTGGTTTAAGAAGGAATCAGTCCTCATCCAATGAAAACCTCATGTATCACCCACATACGTGAAGCAATCTTTGAAATTTTGGTTCATCCTATCTTTTGACATCAGCTTGTATACCCTAATAGGATGTTTAATCTAAATTAGCTAAATTAGTAGCTCAAACTTTCTTGATAGTTGATAAAGAGAATGAAGTACTTCCACACAGTGAATCAGATGGAAGGAATCACCTTCTAGCGGTATCCCTCTTCAGTGTCTGTATAGGAGTTCTGGGCTTTTTATGCTGAAACTGAAATGGAATTAAATGGGAGAAATGTGGGTATGTTTCCGGGTTCATTCTCAGTTCAGTTCAGTATAAGTAAATTGAGTTTGCCTAAATGACTTGCTCTGCTTCCTTAAAACAATCTGCTTTATTTGGCCTGAAATGGGCCAGCAGTAGTCATGCATCCAGTTATCACATCTCAAGTGAGGAGTGATAACTAAAATGTACAGAGCTGTCATCTTCTGAATAGCTCCAGCTGTTCTGTAAGCCAGCATCTGGCTACTTTCCAAAATGAAAAAAAAAATTAAAAAAATAAAGAAACATTCTAGTTCTTCCCTTAAGCAGTCATTTTTAGGCATTAGTTTTGTTAGGTGTAGTAATGTATAATGTAAAAAGGCATTATTTTTGTAAGATGCTTAATATTTACTGCATGAGTTCAAAAGACTATGAAAACAGAATTAAATATGTATGATTTTCTGTAACTATCTTTTGTTCAGCCTTATATACCTCTATAAGAATAGACTACAGCAGCTAATGCTTACAAAATATTTTCTTTGCAATATATTTCTTTGCAGTAAGAATTTATTTTAAAATAACTGTTTATAAATTATTTCAGCGATAGGTTTGCCTAAAGCTTCTGTAAAAGTAATAAAAGAGTGGGCAGAAAACACCCAAACAATCCATTTTAAATATTTGCTCGGATAGGTATGCATGAATTTTCTGAAGACTGTCCGTTTTTGTGTGAGAAACGTAGTTGGTAGAAATGTGACTCTATAAATTGAGGATTTCAAGAAATCTAAAGACTGGGGGAGGGAGAGGGGGGAAGGAGAAATGCTGTTTGATGTGAGAAACATGCATATTATATCTCTTAAACCGCACAGCAAGCCAGATCAGAGAACTGTATCTGTTGGGAGGGAATGGTGTAATAAAGGACATGCTGATGAAATATAAGCTGCTTATTGCACTGATTACTATGGCTCCTCTGTGGTTCCTATGAACTTCTAGGGAGCTCACTGGTATTTGTGCATAATGCAGTAAGGATGAGAAACTGTAATAATCCCCAATATCAAATCCAGAATATCCCAGTTTCTAAGTGGAGTTACTCTTCCTAGATACAATAGCGGATTCAATGGATTTGCTTACACCTTGCTCTGCCCTAAGAGCATCAAGTTGGCATTTTTTTTACAAATGTCACTTGGAAATACGTTCCTCCTGTGACCTCTCACTTGGTATTAAAAATGCCCCAGAAATCTTCTAAAGTGAATCAAGCGAGCTACTCCAAGGCCCAGAGGGGAGGGAGAGGAATGGCATTCTAAGGTGCAAGCAATTTTTTTCAGAAAATTCTAAAGGTGACAAAAGCTTCTTGACCAGAATTAAGAAGGGTGCTTTGAGAAGTCCAGCTGCATTTTTCTAGGACTTACAATTGATCAATTGTGGGTTGAGAGAAGAAAAAAAAAGGATTCAAATCTATTGAAATACCACCACCTAAATATTCATTGGAACATTTGCTGTTTCTTGGTATGATAATATATTGAAGTAATTCATAACTAACCTTTCCCCAAAGAAGGCCATGCTCTTTAAAAGTTAAAGCTGAATATGCACTAAAAAAAGTTGTACTGCTTCTCTAGTCTCCTATGAGAGTTACACCAGGCCTGTATGGGAAGGGAATCTGGTGACAATGCATACATATACAGCAAAATATTATACCTTTTGAAGATACCATATTTGGCATTAACACAAAACCAATACACAGACATGCCTTCCTCACTTGAAGAGGAAAGGAATATTAGAGCCCATTCCATTTTTTTTTCAGCAATACTCTCAACAAATACTGATTTACAACTAATATTTTTGGCTTCTGAATTCACGACATCCCTCTGCTTGAGAATTAACAGGGCTTAGAACACTGATAAGATTGTAAAATTCACTCATAAATTCACTGACATATCAGTAAGCTTCAGAAAAAGCACCTGTGGGTTTTAGAAAAACACTAGGCTTTAGAAATAGCTGTGTTCTGCCATTCATTCATATGCAGGCAGCCTTACTACAGAGAGGTCTCAGATGATTTCTCCTCACGCTTTGTGGTTAGTCTGGAGAATGTTGCCTAAATCTCTTTGGTGTTAGGGTTGAGCATACCATTCCCACCAGCAAATACTTTATGATCTTTTTCAACAGAAACCTCCTCTAGATTCTTTTTTTAATATACTATAAGTAGTCTAAGTCTTTGTAATATTCTTGTTTCCTGTTTCACAAGCCCCATTTGAATGTTATCGCTCTCCCAAATGAGAACTTTAACAACCTTGTTTTGCTTACCAACCTGCCAAGCTAAAGAATAATAGAACATTCAGCAAAATAGAAAATCTATATCAATATTACTTCAGATAGTACCACTTCATAAGGAGCTATTATAGATCAGTATGGCCTCAACATGCTATGAAATCCGTACCTAATATAACTGTACAATAAGAAATAGAAGTCTGAGATTTACTTATTTAAATTTAACCATTGAAAACCTAAGCACTAGGCTTAGTAATTTGATCTCCCTATTTAGATAATACAGAGGGAACACTGCTTTTGAAAACCATGTTACTTTCTACAAAGTGTGCATTTAGATATTCAAAGGTACTTGTAGACACCTGTAATTAGAAGAGAAAATTTTTCCTTTGAGGTACTCATATATTCTTCTAAACAGGAGAAAAGAAGCCGACAGTCTAAACAACTCATATTACTTGCTCGACAAAAGAAATATCCCAGGGTGACTAGTTTAGACTAGCTCAGACTAGCTCACATATCTGACACAATATGGCCTAGAGATTCTTTCTTCAATGATTCTAGATTCATCAAGTCATAGAATGGTTTGGATTGAAAGGGATCATTATAGGTCATTTAGTCCAACCAACCTGCAGTGGGTAGGGACATCTTCAACTTCATACTTGACCTTGAAGGTTTCCAGGGATGGAATTCCTAACACCTCTCTGGGAAACATGTTCCAGTGTCTCACACCCTCATCATAAAAAAATTCTTTCTTAAATCTAGTCTGAATTTACCCTCTTTTAGTTTAAAACTGTTACCCCTCATCTTATTGCAACAGTCCCTGCTAAAAAATCTATCCATATCGTTGATAGAAGCCCTACATACATATGGAAAGACCATTGTAAGGTTTGCTTGAAGCCTTCTTTTCTCCAGGCTAAAACCCACTGTTCTCTCAATCTTTCCTCATAGCAAAGATGTTCCATCTCCCTGACTATTTTTCTAGCCTTCCTCTGGACACACTCCAACAGGTGCATATTTTTCCTGTACTAGAAACCCAGGGCTGGATGCAGTACTCCAGATGGGGTCTCACCAGAGCATAATAGAAAAGCAGAATCACTTCCCTCAACCTTGGTCATGCTTCTTTTGACGTAGCTCAGGATACTTTTGGTCTTCTGGGCTGCAAGTGTGTGTTCTCATCCCATGTCCAACTTCTCATCCACTTGTAGCAGAAAGTCCTTCTTCACGGGGCTGCTCTCAAACTCTTCATCCTCTAGCCCCTATAGATACCAGAGGTTTCGCTGACAAAGACGCAAGACATTGCACTTGGCCTTGTTGACCTTAATGAGTTTCAAACAGGTCCACTTCTGAAGCTTGTCTAGGTCCCTCTGGATGGCATCCCACCCCTCACACATGTCAACCATACCACTCAACTTGGTGTCCTCTGTAAAACTGCTATTTCACTGTCTATGTCATTGATAAAGCTATTAAGTGATACTGGTCCTAATATGGAACCCTGAGGGATGTCACTTGTCACTGATCTCCGTTTGGACCGCAAGCAATTGACCAGTGTTCTCTGGACATCACCATCCAAACAATTCCTTATTCACCAAACAGTTCATCCATCAAATCCATACCTCTCTTTTAAAGAGGAGGGTGTTGTGGGGACCATGTCAAAAGCTTTACTGAAATCCAGATAGATAAGGGCTGTAGCTCTACTCTTGTCCACTGATCTAATGACTCCACCAGTGTCTAATTACTTCAGTCCAGGTTGCCTCCAATCTTGATGTCTCCAATTAGCTCACTTCCATTTGTGACCAACAGATACAGTCTCACATTCCCTCCTGTAGGGCTATTAACTCAACGCATTCTAGGAATCTCCTGGATTGTCTCCAGCTTGCTGTGCTACAGAAGATTTAGATGTTCCTCAATCAGGATAAAGTCTTTAGGAAATACCATAGTTTTGCCTGCAGTGTAAACTTTCAGACAGATCTGTGGAACTTGCAAATCACTTTACCTTTTGCATTATCTCGTAATGTTAGTATACAGACTGACTCTACTTCTATTGTTGACTCTACTTCTTGTCCTTGTCTTCAACATCAACTGATTCTACTTGCACTGTCTTAAACTGTCTGACTCTACTTGTATTGTTGTCTTTAACATCTTGTTAAGTGCTGTGGCTCCTGATGGGCTCACTGAGCTGCTGCAGAGGAGGGGCAGCAGCAGGTGCTGCCCCTCCAACACCTTTCTACGCAAAAGAATCCAAAGGGTTCAGGCAGAGGTTATTCTGGCAAGGGTCTGTTGAACTGCCAGTGACCCTGGAGCCCCCAAACCCAATTCCAGAACATTCTCAAAGAAGCCTCTGTGCATGCTCCAATTTGAGCATTTTCACAGCAAGGCCACCCCTCATGATAATTGGGGGGCATGGACTTGTCCTATAAATAGAAGCCCACCAAGAAGACAAGTATGTGTTCCCAACACCCCGTGGAACCTGGCTGAAGATGTGCTGCAGAAGAACTGCAGGACCACGTGCTCCTAAGGACCATATATTCCAGAGGCTTATGGTGACTCTTTTCCTCTTTGATATTGATTTGTTTTGGCCGCGTCCAAAGCAAACACTGATTTGTTGGTTTGGCTGTGCCCGAAATAAACACTTTTTCAACTTATCCTGGTGATTTGTTAGTCTCCAGTTTGCCCACAGACATCAAAAGACACTTCCCTCTCTGACTGGCATTTCTGGTGGAGGGGGACCTGGGGGTGAGAACAGGCCCTGATAATTGGCTTTTTGATGCCTGAAAAACTCATCTTCATCAGCTCTTATCTGAAAAAGTCAATATATCTTCTCACAAAACAACACACATTTTCCTCACTTTAGAATTCCTTTTCACTGTTATAAGATTTCTTTCTAGTTTTCATGGAAACAAATGGTATCGTCTAAATTGTGAAATTATCACAGTATCACAGTATCACAAGGTTGGAAAGGACCTCTGAGATCATCAAGTCCAACCTATAACCTAACACTAACACCAACACTAACACCAACCATCATCTAAACCATGGCACTCAGTGCCTCATCCAGTCTCCCTTTAAACACCTCCAGGGTCGGTGACTCCACCACCTCCCTGGGCAGCCCATTCCAATGGCCAATCACCTTTTCAGTGAAGAATTTTTTCCTCATATCAAGTCTAAACTTTCCCTGACGAAGCTTAAGTCCATGCCCTCTAGTTCTGCCACTGGTCACCTGAGAGAAGAGACCAACCCCTGCCCGACTACAACCTCCTTTTAGGTAGTTATAGAGAGCAATGAGGTCTCCCCTGAGCCTCCTCTTCTCCAGGCTAAACAACCCCAATTCCCTCAGTCGCTCCTCATAGGGCTTGTGCTCCAGCCCCCTCACCATCTTCGTTGCCCTCCTCTGAACACATTCCAGTATCCTAACATCTTTCCCAAATTGGGGGGCCCAGAACTGAACACAATATTCAAGGTGAGGCCTGACCAGTGCCGAGTACAGGGGGACGATAACTTCTCTGGTCCTGCTTACTACACTATTCCTGATGCAGGCCAGGATGCCATTGGCCTTCTTGGCCACCTGGGCACACTGCTGGCTCATGTTGAGCTTCCTGTCCACCAGCACTCCCAGGTCCTTTTCTGCCTGACTACTCTCTAGCCACTCTGTCCCCAGTCTGTAGCTCTGCATAGGATTGTTGTGTCCAAAATGAAGTACCCGACATTTGGACTTATTAAACATCATCCCATTAGAATCGGCCCAGCTCTCCAATCTGTCCAGTTATCTTGAAACTCAGTTTTTTTAATGGTTTATTTACCTCCTGCTGAAACATTCCTGGGGAGCCCATGACTTACGAAGGCATTCCCTGGTTCTCAGATCCCTGTAGGTATCAAAAAAGGAGTCCCTTCTTCATCGGCAAGTGTTAATTTAATCTGGTGGTATCCAAATGCCAGAAATTAACCACCGATATATTTTCCTCCTGACACTTTAACGAGTTGATAGGCTAAGTGTGGAAATGGGTAGCTGCCTTCAATTGACTAAGGTTTTTTAGTCCACACAATAGTTTACTTAATGCTAGATTTATTATTTTGTTTAATTGTTATTAAGATATTTAAATGTTATGTAGGTCACTGAGCCAGGCCAGCTTTCAAAATGTGATTAACTACTTTTCTACTGTTATCTTTTGTATTAAGTAACTATTTCGTAGAAACATTCTTGGAGCACAGTCCAGGTTTTCATTCAACAACATTTTTCTCAGTCTTATTTTTGGGGAAAACAATATTAATCAAGGGTTACATCAGCCGGTCTAATTTCTACTTTTTGATACTCGTGGGTCCTTTTCTTTAACACTGTGTTCAAATGCCTCACATACGAGAATCTTAAAGGCATCAATAATGCTGGACAATATTCTATGGTCTTATTTTTAATTACTTTTACAATCTGTACAGATATAATATTTTCTTTTGCCCACAAATCCAAGTTTAGCCTAGGTTGAAACAGAAGTCCCAAACAAGATTTTCTGGCTTCAAAGAATTTGGAAAGTTCATTTTGACTGTGCCTTTCCTATACATTATGCCTTGCCAAAAGAAAAATTCATCTGATTTATAGATTAGCTATAGGAAATAACATTATCACTGCAATAATCTAAATTTACTCTCACTTATTCACTGGAAATACATGAATATTGTCAAGATTAAATATATTTCTTCATCATAACATGAGATATTTAAATGCCTTTCCATGAAATCCACTCTCAACACTTTAAAAACATAATTTACCATAAGAGGTAGCTATTAATATGCAAAAACTCCTGATCCTGTTTGAGATGGATTTTTTTCTATACTACTAACACTAATTAATGTAATTTCTCCAGCACTCATTTTCTTCATTTCAGCACTGTTTATTTTCTGTAAATCAAAGTTGGTTCATAATGTGGCTTCAGCATCACTAGGCTTTTAAAGTGTCTGTGTTTCCAAGCATGTAAATGAATATTGGGCAGTGCTACTAGTTGTCAATTGTATTAGTAACTTCTAATTTTTTTCTGGCTTCTGGCTTCCATGTGATTGGATAATTGGCTTTTCAGTAGCCTTTGCCTCTGCTTCATTTGCAAATGCCATTGACGTAGTAACCATTTGTAATAATGTCTCTTTTGTCGGCCTTAAGCTGTCTAAATAAACTAGTTTCGGCACTGAAAATAGAGTAGCCACAACAGTGTAGGACTCCGCATGCTAGTTTCCTTTTATTTCATTCTGACCAAGAAGCTTGTTTGCTGTTAGTCTGTATATGTCTATACCACGTCTCAGCATAGACATCGTGTTTCATCTTGTCTGATTTCTTTAAAAATCTGTTAGGGTAGAAGACAAGAAGACTAAGGGTTATGGAATTAATGCTAGTAGAGAACTAGACTAGAAATATACCTTTCAGGGTAATATTGTTTACCCTATTCCAGTAAATTTCTTAGACCAATAAGTATCTTTTTAGAAAAACACAATTTATACAGTCCCTCTGCCACTTTTATATCATGTATAAAAGACTTACCTGAAGAGGACAGAATGAAATGCAGGTGCTTCCTTTCTTTAATTTGTCTTAGGGAAGAATAGAGACCCGATTAAAGAGGAGTAGGAGAACAAAAGTCTCTCTGGGCTCTGTTCTGCAACATAACATTTCTGTGATTCCTGGAATCATAAAGTCTTTGGGTTCCTTACACTAATAGTTATAAACCTTCTTTAGACTCAGGATCCTGTTTTAAAATCCTAGGAGTTTAGAAATGCTATCTTAATGCTGTTCCCTCAAAAGTATTGAGATGAGAACAGTCTTCCTTACCATGTTCATTTCAAGCCATATTCTAAAGCCTTCATTTACCTCTGGTAATGTGAATGTTCATTATTTAGCCCTACATTCAGAGGTGATGAGAGACAATGTTTAAAATATATCAGATGCTCAACAGCCATTAAATAGTCCATTGAAAGAATATCCTAGTCCATGCTAGAAGTTTTAAGTTTCAGCCTAATAATTGCAAAACAGACTGATTGAAGCACGTGAAAAGGACAGTAAAGAGCAAGTTATCTCTATTTCACATAGAAAATGCCTGCTTTTTATAATGAAAATAATAATATGGAGGAGCATGCTAATTTTACCCTGTAATCACATTATGGACATAGTGGGATGTATGCTTGTGCAACAGGATCATTGTATACTCATCCTGTTATATATTAAAGATGGAAGTATTAATAGGTGGCATAGATCCTTGCCCAGGAACTGGAATCTCATCTGTGGCTGCATAAAACCTCAGCTTTATGCACTAGTATTTCCTATCTGCCTAACAAGGGGGCGGGGAGGGGCGGGGGGGAATAGAAGCAATTTGTATACTGAGAGATTTGTACTTTCTCAATACATTGACTAATAGATGGTGCCAATTTAATCAAATGTTAGAAAATTAATTTTAATCTCAAATAGATGTTTAACAGAACTGAACTATGTGTCTTTTTAAGAAGGATCTCCACAAATATCCTTAATTCTTTTTTGAAAATATATTGTTTCATTTAATCTGCTAAAGAAACTAATACATATCTAATATTTTACATTTTGTGTTTCAATAGAACATATATAACTTATTTTAGCACTGTCTATTTAACTTGGAAAGAATCAGGGTAAAAATCATTGTAAAAATATTGAGATATGTAAGGTTTATTTCACATTTTGTCATTCAAAAATTTGGGATGTATTTTACCTGCACAATAGATGACAAGAAATATTCTTTTTCTTCAGATCTCTACACACTTAAGGAAGAAAACTGATAGGCAACACCAAAGAGTTAATACTAAAAGGCTAAAAGATAGTGCCAAGGCAATCTCTGCTGTTAGCTACCACTTTTATGCAGTTTATATTTTTAAGGTAAGAAAATGGTGACATTGATCTTCTGATAGTGATCAGGTAATAGGATATCGTCTAATGTTTATAAGTACACATAACAAGTAGGATTCTTTTTCTTTTTATACCTTGATGATATTTTAGTTCTTTGCAGGTAATGAGAATTTATACGTTTCAGAACAGTTTAATTTTCATTTAAGGATCTGAGACTGAGAAGCTGGCTCATCAGTGACTGTAGCCACTGGTATCTGTATTAATAAAGTCAAAATTCAAGATATCACCTAACCAGAGTTCTTTTTCACTCATGTTTACTGCCAGATTTATAATAAAAATAATTACAAAATTTGACTAAGAATAGTTCAATAAGTGGCTATGGCTTCCAGGTCAGCATCAGAACACAATATATTACCATCAAGAACCACATAGCCATGAAGTGGAATGATTGTTTTTTGACTCTCAGGCTTCTATAGCAAACATAGAGACCTTTCTGTAATGTTAAGGTGTGAACCAACATTTGTGATTCAACACCAGCTCTGTTCATGGATACAGTACTTAAATCCTCCTGAAATGGTTTTCTTTCTGCTGGATAGAATCTGTCAACAACAAATGACTGGAAACTGAATTTTCCAGTATCTTGCTTTTTTATGCAGCATTTTTGATGTGTATATACATGCATGAGCTAGAATGATTTAGCCATTCAGATTTGCAGTATTTTACATGCTGTTTGCAAGGAGGTAGATGATTGCAGCAAGGTGCAAAGCATCAGAGGATCTTGCCTAAGTGTATTATTTCTATCTCTTTTTCACTATGTGCATTCTTACTTGTTTGGCATTTAAGTAGTTAGAAAGTTCCATTTCAATAAGGCATTTGAAAATATCAAGTTGTATTCTGTGAAATTTTGATGAGTTAGAGCTCTGTGGGTAGTTTGTTGCATAGCAGGAAACTCATATAACTGCAGCCTATGTCACCAATAAGCTGTTATTATAATTACTTCCAAAATACTAATTAATATTATCTTCAGCCCACTTTTGTTTTGCTATAACTATATTGGTTCAGTAACATATTGTGAAAGTAAAACCGTTACTTAAAGAAAGACTTATGAAATATATACATAATAAGGAATCTAGCTTTGTTTTTAGGAGAAAAATTCTTGATAAATTACAGTTCCTCCTCATTCATCACTTACAACTACTAAACAGCTAGTTAACTTTAAACAATAGGAGCAAAAGATTCAATCCATTCTGAATGTGTGAAATACTATTTTTGCGTTTGAAACCTAGACAGATCTGATTGAGAGAACACTAACAGAGACAGTGAGATTTAAAAGAACATTTAGAAATTTCCATAATAATAAAACACAAATAAATTTTAAGTTTTTTTTTTCTCACTTTCATTATTAGTGATGAACAGTTTCTTTTGCTTATGCATGATAATTTTTCTGATGGCTAAAATCCATTTCTGGGTACTAACGCGATGGAAATAAAAACACTTGAATGGGGAAGGAAGTGGCTAAACATCTATTTAAAATTTGTATTTCCACCTGCATTAAACTTGAATTCATGATAGTCAAAGGCATTTGCATTCAGGGAATTATATTTACTGTCATATTTGGGGAATGAGAATGTCATATCAGTGAAGACTGAGAGATATGTTAAAAAAAAGAGAAATTTAAAGGACATAAATATATCTAATTTTAGTTTTGTTATGGAACACATGAAAGCTAATGGCCTAGTCTCTCTATCTGAAAAATTCAGTATATCAAACATGAATCAAGACTCTCCATTCTAGGTATATTTTGTTAGAAATAAATACAAATCCAGAAACAGTACTAATGTCAGCTGAGGACAAAACAGAGCAACTTCTGTAAGTGGGGAATTCAATACTGATTATTTTTATGTGAGGAAATATTTGCAGAAAGAGAATGTATGAGTTCTTCAACTGGACAAGGTCGAACCTTATCATGATGGATATATGAACAATTACTTTAGACTCAAGCAGCTGTTCTCTTTCAGGACTGTGGAAGTCAGAACCAAGTTTGGCCAAAAACTTGATAGGTGAGTATGTACACAATTACTAAAAGTAAATTTCTAAAATACAAAAAAAACCTTTATAATTTTATGGCTCACAAAGTTGCTAAGTTTCTATAAAGACAGACTTCTTTATGTATTAGATGCTTTCAAATTTTAATTTCTATCTATCATCTGCTGCAAGAATATTCTATCTTTTGTATCCTATAGCAAGCGAATAATTGCTCATTAATAACAGGCTAGAAGAACAAAATGTAACTGAGAAGTCCTCTTGTTATGCAGTGTCTAAAAATGATATTTGCCATATAAATTGTTTTGCTGGCAGCCAAAAAGAGACATTATCTCTAAGTGCCTGAAAGCTCTAATAATGAGGAGACCAGGTGAGTGTTGTATAAGCAGGAAAAAAGACGGTCCCTGAAAATAAAGCTTCAAATATAAATTTAAGGGGGAAAGCAGAAACAACAAATAGAAAAGAAAGGGGGAGGTGGGAAGGAAGAGATAAACAATAAAGGTGTTGTGAAAAGAGAACTTGATACACCAGGGAAATTTCTTGTTTGCATTTAGACATAAAAGCATATCCTTTCTGTCAAAAGATGTGAACTAACACAGTAGGTTGTCCCTATTAAGGAAAGATTCATATAAGACATAAACATCACTTGAATATGCTAATCACATGCATAAGTTAAAATTATGATTCAGAAGGCTGATATATAAGCAGTTACAACATATACGCAAGTTAAAGAAGTTGTATTTATTATCAACTATTATTTAAGCTTTAACTATTTCAGGATAGCATAAGCTAAAGTTAGTAAAAGACTTCTGGATTAGAATGAAATATCATAATAACACCATTGTAATTTGCTGATGTTAAGTTTTAATGGCAACAGCATAAACCAAGTGAATCACCAGCTGAAAATAATCCTAAAATCCAGAGAGGTGTAAGGGTCAATAAATTGAAATTTTGATATTAATGAGCATGAGTCCAAGAGAATATTCAAATAAAGCACACAGTAAGACGCTCAGTTTAACAAGAATTTAAACTCTCATAATTTTCATTGTGAGATTCTCGTAATCCTTGTTGTGAAAAATAAACATTAAAAAATAATCTGTAAATTACTCATCTTTATCTTATGTCTTCCACAAATATAAAAGTAAGTCATGTCCATGATGGTAACCTCCCATTTTTTTCTTTTTTCCTTTTTTGTCTTTTTTTTTCAGCCTGTTGATATTTTTTTCCTTTTGGAGCAAATGAAAATATTTATATGCATTAAAAAGGGTCTTCTTGGACTTTCATGACTCATATTCCCTTATTTATTTTCTGAATTATGTATGTGTTTGATCGATCTACTTTCATAAACTGGAACCTAAACTGGAAGATAAACTAAGCCACAAAAATTTCAGGAAATTGTTCATATAGTGATATAGATTCAAACTAAAAAATGGATAATTAACTTGATGGAGGACAATATAGTATTTAAAGAGTTGTGGGCAGTTCTCAGCACAAAATTAAGTACAATGGTGAAAACTGCTAGAAATTGATGAAGGATATACTCTTCAACAAGACTTTGTAACTGATGTAATTTTTAAGCCACGTATGGTTTATTAATATTATTTTGCTGCAGAAATTGTACTCAGTTTTGATCAAGGAAACTTATTACACTAGTGTTGTTGAATGCTAGGTACAGTGGTTTTCAAGAAGATGTTAATTGGTTTCCTTTCTTGGCTCATATGAATCTTAACCATATGTGAACAAAATAGGGAAAGTGGGTAGGATTTACAGAGGGAAAGGATGGACATTTCATGTACCTTTCATATATTTATGCAACAAATTTCATGAAATTAAAATTCAACACAGAAACAACCATGGGTTTTTCATGTAACAAGAAAAAAATCTGTTTCTGCTTAGATACTTCCAATTAAAAATACAATCTTTAAGACTCACACATCTATGACATAGTAAAATAATTTTGGCTAAGATGAGATTCAGGCAGGGGAATTCTCAAAAGAAGTAGGATAGTCTATCTATACGTAAAACACAAATATCCATTCTCATTCAGTGGTGTATAGATACCGCTAATAATCTTAATTTGTAAAACATTCTTTAACAGAGATAATTCCTTGTTGAATTCCAGACTTATATCCTAGGCATATTTACTATCAATAGAAGGGAAAGAGGGAAAGGAAGAAATTGGACATAATTAGCATCGCCTGGACTTTTTGTAGTAGTCTCCATTCAGTAGGTTTGTGTCTTTAGAAGCTTGACTTCTAAAGATATAACTGTTCAGTTTTCCTTTATATATTCCTCATTACATGATGCAGAAAAGTAAAATTACAGAATAATGTAGATAATAACAGAACACACTAAATTATTTTTCTCAGCCCATTCCAGACCCATTTTTATATGCCAACATTGTAGAGGTAAATGAGCAATAGTGATTTCAAAGTTGGATAAATGCATTTCTATTCATATTGTACTAAATGTGGAATGGTTAAATTTTCTATAGAAGAAGAATTTTGTAGAAGTTTACTTTTTTACTTTGGACATAAATTTCTGTCTTATCTCCCAGGTAGGTTTCACTGCACATAGCACTTGCCATCTATTGTATAGGCATCCACACTGGAGGTATTATTGAAGCCATTTTTGTAATCACCATAGAGAAATGAATTCCTCTAGATGCAATTTATTCCATCATCAGACAGAAAGTAAGTGTCTGTTCCTCTTCATTAATGATCTTTAGGTAGCTAGCATAGATGTAGTAGATGTAGTAATTATGTGAATTCTCCATATACTTTTCATTAGAATATGCCCAGGTTAGAATGGAATATTGAACTTAATATATTTCTTACAGTATATGCAGGGTAGCTGAGATACTGAGTACATTGCTGGCAGGGATGATACAAAACAGCTGTATTGAAAACTATATTTTTTTCTCCGACTGAAGAAAAAAGGGAAATTATATTTGCTTCATCTATTTAATATAAAGAAAAAAATAAATGTTCAGATTTTATTTTAAACATTGCAGTAAATATCAGCTTTAATATCCTAAAATTACAGTGTTTACTTGGTGCTAGTGACCCTAAGAGTTTTGATATATGGATGAGAATCAGCGACCTGGCTCTGTGAAGAAATATATTCACATTTGTGGATATCAGCTGTTGACATCATTATTTGCTTAAAAGTGTTTGTAGTACTTGATAATAAAAAAGCAAGGTAGTAAATATTTCCAAGACAGAGGAGAAAGAAGGAGGAAAAATAAAATATTTATAAAATTTTTTAAGTCAGATGAAATAACATTCTTACAGAACTGAGTGCATTTCCATCAGGGTATTTATCTATTTGAAGGTTAATACATAAACGTATAAAGCTAAAAACTTCAGGCAACATGAGTAATACTTAACCAAACAGTATAGATTACAGTATGTTTAATATATGAGGTGAAACTGTTATGAAGTCTAGGAATTAAATTCTTTCTTGTGTTGATGTAGATGTCTTTTCCATGGGCTCATATAAGCACTAGAGGCACTAGCTGGAATTTAGCTTAGAGAGTAATATACCTTAAGAAGTAATCTTTAAGTTATCTTATGAACTACCATCAGTTTTCTGCTTTAAATGTTATTGATGAAGTCTTCTGTTATCATGAAATATGATGCTTATCTGTATTTTGACTTTTCAAATTTTATTACACAGATCTAGAATGATCTGTTTGCTGTACATTTATCTCTAACTTAGCCATATATCAAAAAAAACAAAGGCTGAGAAATGTACCAGTGCTCACTTTAATTTTAATTTTTTTATTTTTTTTCTCTCTCTTTTAAGGTAACAAGCCAAGATTACAGAAATAGGATTAATTTAGCACCTGTATTTTTTAATACTTCTACTGAATATAGTAGTCTACAAAAAGTAGATGTTCCAAACTTTGGCTCTGGAAGTGCAAATACCTCTTAAAAATAAACAAAAACTAAAATATGGGTATACTGCCCATTATTTCTTGTTCAAAATGGTATTTCTTCTAATAGGTCAACATTTCCTTTGGGCTACTTTTCCTTTCTCTGCTTTATCTTGCTGTGATGAATACACTCAGCTAACCTGTTACCTATTTACTTATGCCATCACCTCTTTGTAAGAACACCCTAATTCTGTTTCAGTGACTGGCTCTGAGCAGGCTTGAAAATAATTAATTGCAAACATCACAGCAGATGAACTAAGTTATCTAATTAAGTCTCTGAAATATCAAAGAATAAGTGTCTGACTTTCCTTAGGAGATGGATTCAGAGGTTAATAATCAACTAAACAGTGCCAGGAACATTTTTCAACACTAAATCCAACTAACGTAGAGTGGTTGGACATGCCAAACTTTTGAAATCTTTTTGCTTCCTAAACAGAAGATGGGACAGAGAGGTTGAATAGCCATGTCCTGTTCCCATGGGAACCAACCACAGCCATCCTGTGAATAATTTGGAAGAGGATAAACTGGCCTAAGCCAAAAGAACTACAGGCAAAGATCTAACATATGAATGGTACAGATGATGAACTATCTCTGCATCCCAAGTGTTTGTGCCGTAATTTACCAATACAGATTTACACAGAGACACCCACTCAGTTTAATTAATCGAAATTAATTAATGCCAGTGGAAGAATCTTTTTTGTTGTTGTTGTTGTTTTTTTTTTAAATAAGCAAAATCTAATTACATTTACTACTGAGCACATAAGAAGCACTGTTGATTCAGTGCTACCCCACATTATACTGAAGAGCTGCTTATGATCTGCTGCTAGGCAAAATGTTAGACATGTCTATACAGGTTGCTCAGGGTTTGGTTTTTGTTTTTTTTTTTTAAAACTCTCATGCTGGATCAAAACACCATAAACAATGGATTGCAAAGGAATCCTTTTGTCCACGCTGCTACACTGGACGACAGCGTAAGCCAAAATGAAAGATTTATGAGCTTGGAGAGAGGAAAAAATAATCAAGAGAAAAGAAAATTTGGTAGTGAGAAAGGGATATCCCTGAGGAGAGATAATTGTATGGCTTGATCTCGATTTCCAGTGCTACCTTTGATATACAGGGAAACAAATACAAGCTATTGGGAAATACTAGACATGGTGGATATTTTTTCCAAACTGAGTAGCTTTCTGTCAAAAAAGCAATTTAGATGGAATTTTAACATCTACAAAAAATGTGTCAGCTTCAACAAAACTTTCTGTCAGAATTTTAATTTGGAAAGAGTCTAAATATTTTGCTTTGAGAAACTGAAACACTTTGCTACTGATGTTTTTAATTTCTCTTTACACTGAAAGGAAACAGAGAAAAAATATATGTAAGCACTTGACAAAAGGAAAGAGAATGGGTTTGACTGTATATGTATTTTTTTCATTTGAGGAAAAATGAGGAAATTAAGGGAGAATTCAAAAAGAAGGGAATAAATTTTAAAGGAGAAATATGCTAAATGTGTAAAGGACATGAACATGCATGCCCACAGACTTTTTTAGATCTTAATTTAAGGGGACGTCAATCAAGTTTTCCCATATCTGTGAAAGTATGCATATAAAGAGTCTTTGTAGGTATTTTTTGTATGTTTTCTGGATAAAATTTTCAGTAAAGACAAATATAAAATTGTTTGAGCATCATTAGTACCCATCTGAATGAATATATCCTAGTGCTGAACTACAAGTATGTAACTGAAAATTTAATTTTGCTTAGATCTACTTGGCAAGAAGTGAACATATCGGTTTCTAAATGTCTGTAAATTTTAAGTTTCTAATGGCATTTTTTTTAAGATTCATGGTATGAAACTGCACATTATATAATTCTAAGGGATTTTGCCTTTTGGTGGTGCCTTGCTGATTTTCGAGCAAACAATACATGCTGTTTTCTCTTCTCTATAAGTGTGCTTTACAGCACACCATTCAAGTCAAACGTCAGAGTGAATAGAAGCCATTATATGTACAGCCAGCCAATGACTAGCTTCATGAATCCTACTTCTCCTGGAGAATATTGTTTTAGAGAATCACACATCTGCAATTACCTCTAGCAAAGAACAACCAGAATTTTGAAACCATTACTTTTATCTCATCAAAATCTGTTTAAATCCTACCAGTTCTTCTAAGATGAAGAATGTCTCACTTTTATTATGGTTGTTCCCTTTAGAACATGCCTACACAAATATCCCACTTCTTAATGAGTTAGAGAAGCAAAAAGAATAAGAAGTAATTGAGTACATTCAACGACATAAAATTTAATGTACACAATACTTACACTAGAAAGTGAAGTTAATATATATAGATACAATCATTATATAAAATATTTTTATATCGGTATAGACATTTATGTTACTAAAGACACAGAATATGAACCTTTCATTGCTCTATCACACCTCAAGCCACTTGATCATACAACTAGCAGATGCTAAATTGTGTCATCACAGAAAGAAGCACAGTCATTCTTCCAGAGGTACTTCGAATGCTGAATTAGGAATTTTTGTTTGAATTCCAAATGAATTCCAAATAGAGGTTATTTTGTGGTTTTGGGACATGAACCCACCACTTATTGAAATATTTACAGTTCAGTCTTATGTCTTACTCAAGTGTTTATTTATGTGTGTGACTGATACTTGATAGCCAAGCCAATAAAATATATTAATAATTGTATAGTCTTTTTAGAGTTTATAGTTAAGTTCTTAAAGTTCTTTCACAGATCTGGACTTAATTCACTTTCTATTTAATTGTGCAATTTTAAATTTATCTGTGATTAACATATCTGATTGCTATATCTTGAAAACATATCATTGAAATCTAGAAACAAGAGTTCAGTTAAGTTCAGTGCTGAAGCTCATATGATGGGAGTAATGAAAGGACATCACTGAAGAACTAGTAGCCTTTTTTCTTTTTCGTTTGGACAGTCTAATGAAAAGTAAATATGCTAGAAAGAGCAGATGAATATCAGCATACGGAGACTAAACGAAGGATGGATGAAGGGGCAGAAATCTTCCTCTAAGTTAATAGTATTTTGTGAATTCAATGTTAAGTATCTGAACAGGTACCTTAACTCTATCATTGAAACTCCTTTGTTGCAGCAGCAATCTTAATGCCACATTTTCCTCTGTTTCTTTTGACAACACTGTTTACACTGCTTACCAGTTATCCAGAGCAGTCCTGTCAAGTACATGGCAGTGTCATTACCTTAGGCTGAAACCATTTCCAATGTCACAGGCTTAGCAGAGCTGAGTAAGTAATTTTTGTTTGTGGTTTTGGTTTAGAGATCTCTCACCGTTGCAGGAGAAGATTAATTTGTGAGGAAGCATTTTTTCCTTTCTCTTTGACTAGTGAACCCCTTGGATTGCCACTTATAATTTTTTTTTTTGAAGATAGTGTATGTCCCATAAGTATCGCTGTTCTATTATAGGAAAAAAGGATTCAAATGAGATACAGTGGTTAAGCCTGTAAACTGATCTTTTGACAAATAACAAATACACAGAGTAAAAACAGGTGGTGTTCTTATAAATACAGCATGATAATGAGATTATTACTAGGATCTTCAGTTTTTATGTCAGCACTATAAATATGCTGATCAATAATAAAAGGTTATATTGTAGGAGTTCAAACATTATCTGAGTAATGGTGCAGATATTTCTGAAACATCTTACGTATTCCAGCAGTCAATTTTTAATTGTCTCACTAACCCTACTCTTTTAAAATGTAAGAGTCTGACCTAGAGAAAACTGTCACTGAAATTGTCATTTCCTTTGACAATGGGATAAAATACCTTCTTAGTAAATTTACCTCTTTCATCATAGAGGAAATCTAAATATTTGTTTTGTCAAAAGTCAGGTGAAATGAAATCCATTATCTTTCTATATAATTCGTCAAACAAAAAGTGACACGATTTTGCTCATTAATTTTTTGTATGATAAATTTTCTGAAAGCAGTAGTTTTAAAACTTATTCATGTGCAGGTAGTTAGATCAAGTGGCCAGAAACTGAAACTAGACATATTCAAACTAGAATGACGAACATGATGTTGAAAAACTCAGTTAAACTAGAGATAAGTTTGTTCCATTACAATTCAGTATTTCTGTATCAAACTCAGATGTCAGAAGACTTCCTGAGTGGTAGTTTAGCTAAATGAGAAGTATGGACATGATAGAAAGATCATTTGTAAAAATCTATTACTTGTTTTATGCAGCAGGTGCAATAACATTATTTGAAAAGTTACTTCTGACCTTAAGGGTCTGTAAACTCATTTGAAAAAACAGGGTTTGTTTTAGAGAATAAAATGCATAGTAAAATTGTCACAGCAACTTATATTCTAGGTCCAGAATTTTCTGACATTTCACAGTGCTTGCATTTCTCATATCTACTAAACTTTTCTGAGATTATAACCTACAAATAGTGTCTCTATTCTGTTCTATAAGTGGATATATTTTACCAATTCATGTTGGTCCATTTAAATTAATTATCTTTTACTTTAGAAAAACGAAGGTAGTCTATGAGATTGAATTAAATCACTATTAAATGTTGATATGAGATATATTAAAAATACAAAGTATTATATATTATAATGACCAAGGTAGTGAGGAAATGATTGGTTATACTTGGTCTAAGTTCTTTGATTTTTAATATATGTTTATGCAGTTTGGATTTATCTTCTAGATCGTTAACAGTTTAGGGATTCATCCACAATATCCTTTAATCTAGTGGTGTATATATACCCTTTGAAATTCTGGTCAACTCCAAAAATTGGCTGGTAATCTCTCCAGGTAAATCAAGTGCGTAGAGGCAAACTGAAAAGTGGTAATTGTAGGCCACTATCAAAACATCTTTAAATAAAATGAAGGCTCAAATATTGTACTGATAACACCATCAGTGATGTAAAAGTTAAAATCTAAGTCTATTTTCTTGGAATGTACTTCAAATCTCTTACAGGTATCTGTCATGAAAACTGTAAAAGAAATAGGATAGGGTAGGATAGGATAGGATAGGATAGGATAGGATAGGATAGGATAGGATAGGATAGGATAGGATAGGATAGGATAAGGGCTACAATATTTGGCCTTTAACACAGAAATACTTCTGTTCTTAGCAAATCTTCTGAAAAGATTCAGTTATTTACTTTCAAATTATTACTCTCATTGAGACTGTATAAATGAAAATCATAAATCAGGGCATGATAGTTTTTCTCATAGAAATACTCTGGTTCTGTGACATCAGTCATAAGTGTTAAATGACTCTAAGAACCTTGTTTCTTCTTCTCACAGCAGAAAGTTAGAATATAAAACTCTGCTTAGTTGGAATATTAGTGAATCTGATTTCTTCTTGATTAGAGCTTATAAAACTTGGGAATACCTTCAAAGTTGGAGCCTATCATTCAGTTTGCAGGGAGTACAAAGGGAACTAAAAGAGTTTTCTTAAACATAACATTTGTTTCAGCTCAACTAGGAAAGGGAGCACCCATTTCATGATTATGCACAATATAAAAAGTGCTATTGTCACCCAAGTAAGATCAGCCATCAAAAAGTCTCATGAAAAGCAGAGAAGCTAGAATTTCAGTTCAATATTATATAAACTTCTGGGTAACTCCAAGAATTTCCAGGTTTCTGTACAGTTTGATTGATATATCAATCTAGTTCTTGTTCCTTTTACTTGGAGCTGGACCATCCTCTATAGGATTCATCAGTGGCTTTAAAAATATTATGAATACAACTTTATTTTCCAGATGTGTTCATGGGAACTTATCAGAAGTAGATATCCAGCATCATTCATTTACTCATGTCTATTCGCATCTAATAAAGAGTCAATGTCACTTCATCTTAAGTTTCCTCTGTAATATTAAGTAGCTAACTGAATAGTTTTGTCAAAACTCTTTCACATATACAGAAAAGAGATATTTGTACAAAACTTAATTTCCCTTTCAACTCAATCAGAAAATACTGAAAACATTTCATGTAATACTAATGTAATCTTGGAACAATAATCATATGAAAGTAAGCCTAAACTATAAAATCTGCTTTGTGGACAGCAAAAATTTATTTATTATCAATGTATATCCTTCTGGATTATTTACATCACCTTGTATTAAATAAAATCAACCTATTTATGACAAATTGACAATAATGAAACGATTATCGTTTACAGATCTAAACCTGTTCTATATCCCAAATTTCCTTTGTATATTTATCTATCTGTGCCGATTCAGAGTATTTTTAAGAAACTGCCAATATTGTTGAAAACAGAAACCTAAAAAGTAACAGTTTTTAAGTGCAGTTCCTCTTAGAATTCCCAAAATATATCATTGCAGATATGGATTTTAAGCTCATCTGACCCAAAACAGACAGTGGCATCATATCTAGTGACCCCAAGATTCTTTTATAACAAATGAAAAACAGAAAATAAAAAAGAGGTATTTCAAGAGATTCCATGAAACAATGGAGCTCTAAAATGCCTTTTATTCTGACAGCATGAAAGTGGGATTGCTAGTTCAGATACATATAGGATACTAGTTCAGATACTGTGTATAACTTAAACTTAGATGAGCTTAATTCTATGTAATCAAAAAGTTGAAATGGTTGCCCATATTCTCACTGCATTCACCACTTACAAGAGAAACCAGACTTACTAGTGTGCTTGAGCAGTATTAAAACAAGGTACCTATAAAAGACCTGGTCATTGAAAATTGTTGGTTTGGGTTCAGAGGATTTTATCTTGATTTATTCATAGCTTGTATAGTTTTCCATTAAGTTCTAACCAACCCTGAACACTGAAACAGGAAATAAGAGGCCACAGCCTCTAAATTCTTTGAGAAGTCTTGGATCTTTATAGGATCAACACAAGGTTCTGCCCTTTCGTAAATTCTGAGTTTGAGTCATTGTTCCTATAAAACATGACATAAATTTGGTATTATGATACAGAACAGAAGGTGTCCTTCCAACTTCCCATCTCCCAGTGTGGGAACCTGGGATAAATCCAACCTGTTTCCACCTACTAATCTTGCTGCTGCCTTTCTTTTTTAGGGACAAAACAAGCAAACAAAATGATCTTTTTTTTCTGGTTCTTTAGCAGACAAGACAAAACATTTAATGCTAAAAAAGTCCTGACATATTTTTCAAGGTTTGTTTTTAGTAAGTCTGTTTATGAATAGCTTCCTGTGTTTAGAAAATTCATTTGTAAATAAAGTTACAATTGGTTTAGATTAGTCAAAGATATCAAAGTTATACGTTTAAATAATCAGGAACATAATATATTCTTGCTTATGTTCTGAAAAATGGGTTGTACTGGGAATACTTTTTTAGATGAAAATAAAATCCATGATGTAGGTTTTGTGTCCTTAGTTTACAAAAAGTGCAAGAGAAGATTTTTCATATATATTAACCCTTAAATATATATTAGCTTTGTATTTTGTTTTATTTAGAATGACTTTTATTTAGTTGAAAACATCAAATCAAATAGTGAGAATTCTGGTCAACTTTTATGTCTAGGGCTTACAATTTTTTAAGTGTGTAAGTAAAACTACAGTTTATGAGCTGTAGGTCCTTAGATTTAAATATTCTGGTCTTACATTTTTACCATTAGTGCTAAATAATTTCTTAAAAACACATAATTTACAATTATTAAAAGTTCTGATCTCTGAAAGGTTTGAATTCCACCTTTTGGGTGAAGAGGCCACTTGGGAATTTACAGCATTTGCTTTGAATTTTAGAAGCCATTCATATACAGTAATAATTTGTATTTACCATTAACATTGAGTGACTTTTAGGTTTCATATCACAGGATTAAGATGACAAGACCTACTGTGACCCTAGAGTTCTTAGCAAATATCTAAACAAGTTTTCTTTCTAACTTTGTTTGTGCACGCAGACATGAAAACTTGTGTGACTGAGATTGAAACGTATCTGTGGCTCCCTGACGTGTGCTAGGAGCACTGCAGGTCAAAAACCTGTACATGTTCACTCTTCTAAGGAGTTTAAAATATACAGTAAGCCCTAGATGCCTCAAGGGATTTTGTATAAGCAGATATTTTCATTAATACATACTTCATTGTTTAAGGATATTTGCATAAGTTTCAGTACACACCATGGGCGAGCTCATGAACAGATTTACTTGCTTTCCAAGTTGCACTACAGAATCTTGGCAGGCCTTCTGTGGGAACTTTGCATTAACTGAAGGTACATAGGACACAGAGCATCCTATAATTACAGCTTTTAGAGAAAGCATACTTTTTTTTGCCTTATAGCCATAGCTGTAGACTGGAAAATGCCACAGTTTTTATACTTAGATGCAAAGTAGTTTCTTTTTTCCAGAGCAAGTGCAGTGCTTATTTGGATACTTAGTGTCTACCTGGGATGAAGTAAAGAGCTGAGAAAAGTATGTTAAAGAAATTCTAGAAAAATCATTAAATATATAAGCTAAATACATCAGCAACTATTATGAGGTTGGATGTGTAGGGTGAAACCGTCAGCCTTGAGAAGACAATGTTGACACTACATGCATTAAGGTTAATTTAGACTACCTCTTATCAAGTCTTATAGACTGAAGGCCTTTTAGCATCAGACTCTAATACTGCCTGACCATGCTCTTTCAGGTATTCTGGGCGTAGAGGGTGTGATGCTTAATATAAAATGTACTTATTTCAAGATAATTGATGTTGCACACTGTTTGTGATTTAGCAGGGTGATACAAAATATATTTATAACACAATACAAATGTGAGTTACCCTAAGCAAAATATATGTATCTATCTGAATTGCAATACACAGTTCAATCACAACACCAAAGTTCCCATTACCAATCTCTGGAATATACTCATTCTCATGACATGGAGTGTTCCCAATCCCCTGGAAGTAACATGTAGAGTGAAGCCAGGTCAAGTCTGTTGCTCCATTTTAAATTCTTCTGTAAATTGTTCAGTTTTTATACTTTGTATTAGACTGACACATTCATTCTCTACCGCCAAGATAATTCAGGGAGATATTTACACTCTTTCAGTGACCTGAGTGAGAAACACACTACCAGGTGACCCACTCAACTACTAATAGCTGTTTATCTAAAACAGAGGTCATGCTCTTGTCCCTTTTGTGTTGAGATAAAGTCAACTACTTTGCAACAGCTGTGGTCAGTCACACCTTGATCTTCATGGACACACCATTGGCCATTTCCTCTGAGCCTTCTACCATTGTTGTGGTTTATTGGTTAGTTACAGTTAGCAAGGCAAATACATTGGATGCAGTCCTGGAGCGACTTTATTAAATGTCACCTGAAAGACATCTAATTTAAAAGCTCCAAGACTATGCTGCGATGCAATCAAAGTACAGTAAATGAAGGTTATCAGACTCTTCACTAAAAAAGCACAAAACCTAAAGCTTTAATGTACACATATACATAGAAAATATGTCCAGCTTTTGAAGCCCTTTAAATGTTCATAGAAAGTGAAAGGCTTTGAAAGTACTAGCAGGCAGCATAATTCACATTTGTGTATCTCATTCTTCCTCAGGTATCTACTTATGACCATGTCTGACAGTGGGATGTGTGACCTCATACAGCTGTTCTTAAAATTTGTAAGTGTTTATTGCAATTACCAACCAGAAGGAAAAGACGAGGCAACTAACCTTGGAGATATATAGCCAGAGATGCTAGTTAATCTCTTTGACCTTGGCTATATGTTTGGCTTCGCAGACATTCCCCCTCATATTGTTAAAACACTTAATAGTTTTACTAGCTGCATTATTATATATTAAATATTTACTTTTTCTAGGACTGTCTGAAATGAAAGCTACCATGTAGATGTAAGCTACATACCTGGCTGGATCTGATTCCAGACACCTGCAGTACGGTGGGTGGACAGCTTAGAAAAAAAAGTATTTATTCTCTGCCTTGAGCATGATAATAAAAAAATTAAATTTGAATATGGAAGAGGGATGGGTCTAACACTGTTCTGATGTAGTAAACCTGAAAAATAAAGAGTATAATCCTTTAATTGGATGATCATCTTGGTTTTCTTTTTGTTTTGTTTTTTTTTATAGAAAAGCACTGCAACATAATACCAGATGTGAGGTAACTTGCAAATAGCTATAATTTTCAAGAGTAAGGAAAAACTATTGATGCTGACATTGTTCCTAGTTAAGCAAAATTGTGGGAAAATGGTTATTATAAAAGCAGGAGAGCATAACAGTCTACACTTTCTGTTCCTGAGGCTAGTTTGGCTCTTACTGCTAAAAAAACCCAAACCCAAATGTTATTGTTCGAGAGTGGAGGTGGACTCCCAACCTGTTATCAGATCTAAGATTGAACGTTTTCTTAATATTGAACCTGGGATATATATTCTGAAAGATAGGGCAAGTGTTCAGGTTAACCAAGGTCTTAATACTTCTTATAAAGGAAATATTCTCATTTTAGGAGGAATTCTTGGAAATAATTCTGAGAGAGAACGTAAGATTCGGGGTAAATTACATCTCTCTCAAAAGGGAAACCCTGCATGAGTGCAGGGTTCTGCTCTGAGAACAGATAACATGGAAAATGACTTTGATTAAAAAGGACTCTCTGTCTTATTATATGGACAATGATTTTGACCGAAAGATTTGATTGTTGTTTGATATCATTAAATAGCTGATGTTCTTCTGTTTGTTTTATGGTTATATTTATTATGCCACTTAATGGACCTGCTGATTATAACTGTATGGAATGCATGAGGTTATTTTATGTGTACTGAAGTGCATTATGGCCACTTACTAGCACTGAAAATTATTAGCTGCCTCACTATTACTAATACCGACCTTTAACTTCATGTTGCGAAGAGCTGAGTAACTGCCAGGACTAATTTTTTTCTCACAATATGCAGAACTGTTTTAACAGTTGTAATTCCAAGTGTAAATTTAGCTTGGGTGTCCTCTGTTAGCCTGATTGCTGAAGTTCAGGACTACAAAGAGTTTGTGCTTTCAGATATAGTTCTAACTCTTCTGAGGTGTGTGTTTGTTTTTTTTAATTCCCCAATTCCCTTGGAACACAAAGGCTTACTATTAATTTTTTTAAAATAAATAAATAGCTCTTATCTGTGTGTTCTGAATCTTCAAGACCAATATGGTGATGGGTTCTTTGGCTTAGATCACAGCCCGACACAGAACGAGACCATCCAAATGCAAATCCCTGAATTTATTCAGGAGGAATGTTTTTGCAAAACAGAGGGAGCATGTGGATTTTATGAAATTCTTTTGCCAAGCTTAATTCCCCCTATCTCTTTTTAAAAAGGAGCTTCAAGTATCAGTGTTACAAATAGCTGCAGGTTATATGCTCTGTTAGAAGAGAATTGAGATATGGTAGCATAAGATTATATAGTATTTTGCACCAATGAAAGGATACTGAGGGGAGGAAAAGCCTTTCCTTTTGTTTGAAATTCCTTCCATAAAGTATATTTTTATTGTAAAAGTAAGTTGATATATCATTATTCTTTAGCTCATGCTACAACATCTTCTTTTATTACAGCCTATCTTTTTAGATAGGCTCCTTCGGTTGACTACCAATAACCATCTATTGCCATTTGAGATATTTAAACTTGACATCTTCTACTCATTTTGGCTGGAATAGAGTTAATTTTTTTAATAGTAGTTTCTATGAGGTTATGCTCTGGATTTGTGATGAAAACAGTATTGATAATACAAGGAAGTTTTAACTATTGCTAAGCTGCCCTTGCACAGTGTTAAGGTCTTTTTTCTCACACAGTCTCGCCAGTGAGTGGGTTAGGGGTTCACAACAAGCAAATCACAGTATCACAGTATCACAGTATCATAAGGTTGGAAAGGACCTCTGAGATCATCAAGTCCAACCTATAACCTAACACTAACACCAACCATCATCTAAACCATGGCACTCAGTGCCTCATCCAGTCTCCCTTTAAACACCTCCAGGGTAGGTGACTCCACCACCTCCCTGGGCAGCCCATTCCAATGGCCAATCACCCTTTCAGTGAAGAATTTTTTCCTCACATCAAGTCTAAACTTTCCCTGACGAAGCTTAAGTCCATGCCCTCTGGTTCTGCCACTGGTCACCTGAGAGAAATAGCACAGCTGATCCTAGCTGACCAAAGGCATATTCCAGATCGGATGGTGTCATGTTCGGCAATAAAGCCGGGGGAGGAAGGAGAAAGGGAGGATATACAGAGTTATGCTATTTGTCTTCCCAAGTAATCGCTATGCTTTCCCAGAGCTGGTTAACACCTGCCTGTTGATGGGAAATAATCAATGAATTCCTTGCTTTGTTTTGCTTGCATACACAGCTTTTCCAATATCTATTAAACTGTCTGTATCTCAACCCACAAATTTTCTCAAATTCACCCTTCTAGTTCTCTCCTCCATCCCACTGCCAAGGGTGAGTGAGCAAGTGTGGGGAGCAGAGATGCCAGTCTGGAATCAATCCATAGCACATCTGCACATGACTCACAGGCACATGCTGTTTTGTAGTGGCACAATCATCTGCCTAGACATTTGATGTGTATGCTTTAAGACATGAATATATTAGAGAATTCACTTGGGTCAGGATATGAAATGTGGAAGAAAAAAAATACTTTATTCATTAAGAATTTAGCAGTATATATCTCATCAGAATCTTCAAACCTTGTTTTGAAAATGAATTTAGCTACAACCAAGTCCTGTTTTTTTGGGGGAATGGGGAGAAGGGTAGTCTCGCTTATATGCATCCAATTTACAAATGCACATTTCTAATTGGTTTTACACAGCTCTTAGGTTAGGCAAAGGTCTCAGATAGTAGGATACTCATTAAACTGTTATTTGACATTGCTTCCTCTGAAGAAAATAAGGAGGGGCAAGACAAAACTCTAACCTTTTTTACTCAATAGCAATGAAAATACTGGGGAAGAGCTTTAAAAATAATTGGTGTAGTATGTTGATGGTTAGAAGAGAAAGCAAGTGAAAAACTACTAAATAAAAATATTAAATGTTAAAAGCTATTTTCTTTTTACTTGTGAACGTTCTTGAACACCAAGAGTTATATTAAATAGTCATTTTGATTTGCATAGTACATTTTAATCTCTGTATTTCTGTTTTGAAAACAGGTCCATCTGCAAGCTCACACAGTAAACCCAGGAGAACTAAGCCCTACTAAATATGAGCAAGACTCAAGATATATGTTTGCCTCTTATTAAATAAGAATTCTTTGTGCAAGAGTGCTATTGGAGTGTAAAGCCTTTATTGATATCACATTTTTACTGAAGTCTGTATATTTAGAGCTAAAACATTTCTGCTCATGTTCGTTTAGTGATTCCCATAGTCTGACACCAGCTGGTCATGAAACAAATATTTATTAATATTATCTCAACCTAGACACCCTGAAGGAATCCCACTGCATTACCACTCAGAACACTAGAGAATCACAGGTCACAGATGACACTCCTCCTCTATATTTTTCCTACATGTGCAGCATTCTAAGGTAGATTTATGCTATTCGAGACATCAGATTTAATTGGAATATTATGATTCTGTAGTCAGCATCTTAAGACCAAACACTGCTAGAACATTATGACAGGTTTTACTCCTGTTTGTTATAAACAATGAATGTAAACCTGTAATTGAACCAATTCCTTTGGTTCACATTTCTTCTGTGCAATTTGAGGGGGTCTTCCTCTAAAGTAACATCAGAGATAGCTATGTACACAGAAGGATGAAGTATTCAGTAAAATACCCTCTTTGTTTATACATTACTTTAATCCTTAGGCTGCAGAAATTAAATTTTCTTCCGTTTTTTTTTATATTACACCAATCATATATTTCACCTGTTATAGTCTTCCTCTTGGTGTTCTCCTGGGGTTAAAAATTTAGAATATTACCTATTGACAAAATTTATTTATCAGAAGTGCAGCTGTTTACAAAGTTTTGCATAGAAAAGAATATAAATATAGAGATAGCTACAATTTTAGGTCTGTTACCGGAGTGCTAAGACTTCAGCAGGTGCAATAGATAGCTAGGGTAGATTTCACTTAAAGAAATGTACAGTACTTCTCAGAGATTGTCACTGCCTATATAAATATACCTAATGGCAGCAATAGTGGGGAATCTAATAAGTTACATGACTGAATTCATTGTTGGAGTAAATTCATATATAATCTTAATCTTATGTGTGCAATCAAGGGAACTGGACAGTTACCATTATAAGTCTGATTTATTTTGTGTGTTTATAAAGGCAGAAATTGTCACTGTTTTGCCATAGAGCCAACTTCAATACATCTCAGATATTCTCAACATGTATTTGTTATTTCTTCCATCATCTACACTAGGAAGTAACAGAAATTAAGGTTTTATTTTCGTAGTTTTCCTCTGGCTCTGAAATGTCTTCATGTGCATTCCAAAGAGCTACTATGTTTTTTTTCCAGGCATTATCATTTGAGACACTGTACCAGGGCATTATAAAAATTGACTCAAGTGTTACCTCTATTAATCAGAAGAAGAAATAGTTATCTCTTTGTCTTTTTGACATGGACTCCTGGAAGCCAAGTCTACCTGTTTTTTAAAGTTTAGTCTCAGTTTATGAGCTATCTAGATAACTGTAGGTGTGATTAAAGATTTCCCAATGCCATACATTCAAAATGTTAGCTGTGCTTAGAAAGAGAAATCCAGTACTAAAAACTCAATTACTTGTATTGCTTTAAAGACATTTTGAAAAAGAAGAGAGGCAATCCTACCTAAAATGTATTCTTGTCTTTATGTGAAGTATGCATATTATTAGACACAGATTAGTTTAATAATTTTAATTGTTCAACTAACTGTATCCTCATGTAATTTATGTTGAACTTCAGATCATTTAGGCTACAGTAAATACACAAAATCTACACTGTATCAGAGTTCATTAATGCAAATTGAATTTAAAGGTAAAAATTTTAGAAATCTAAATGAAGATAGCTTTAAAATAACATTTGCTATTGTTGAAACATAAGATACAGTAGCCTATGAGCATTCATAATATGAAATTGTCTGACATCTAAGGCTGAGTAAAGACTGTCATGATAAGAACTTCTATGCATTATGAAGAAATGTTGTAAAGAATTTTCTATCTTGAATTCATATATCCTCAATTCTATAAACTCATTCACAAATTAAAAAGTCTCACAGTCCTGGTTTTCTGCGAAAATAATTCCTCTGACTCTCCCTGTCAGCGCCATTAAAGAGTGACCTATGGCCATAAAGTATGTTCTCAGACCTTTGGGGAAATAAGTTAGTTTTTTTCAGCTTCACTAAGCAGAATTTATCAAAGATATTGATCTGCCAAGTTCCTATATTGAGAAAATATAAGTTTCATCTTACCTTCAGAAGTTAGCCTACTCTAGTTGTCTGAACTCTTTTAAAATCAACAGAGAGATACAGGTCACATCTGTATCATCTGCTTACATAGTACTCCCATTTTCTCAGGCTAGATACATACCTGGGGCACAATTTTCTGCTGTCTTGCATCAGGTTCTCACTGTCCACCTTCATCACTGTGATTGGACAGGTTGAATCACTCACAGGATTTATCTTTCTCTTGCCACCCACTGTCAGGTGAGTTTAGAGCATTGCTTAAACTAGGAACTGACTTTCTAGCTGGCTGAAGCCAAGTAATCACTTAATAAACTACAGAAATAAGTATTGTGAAGACCTCAAACACCCATCTGATCATCTCTTTAAAAACTGAATTAGAAGTATTTGGCTAGAATTAAAAAAACTTTGAACATCTGCTAGGGCTTTTTTTTAGTATTATACTTTAAATTGTCCAGTGAAAAAAAGCCCATCATCTTCCTCAGGATGGCTGATTTTTCGCACAAAAACTTAACATCTCAAAAGGCCTAAACTTTAACTCAAAACGTCTTCAATCAAAATTAAGTCAGTTTATCTCTTTTCCGATGATCATGAAGCACAATGGAATCTGGGTGAAAAAATGCTTTAGTGAGAAGCTACTTTTATGTGTTTCTATTAATTTTTTTCCTCACAATGCATCTTTTTAGTATAAATTTCCCATGGGCCAAAGCTGTGCACTGTGTTGTATTCAGTTTTCCTTTCTCCTTAAAGTATCTTGCCTGAAACTGAAAAGGGTTTATCAGTGCTGGATAGAGAGGAAATATTTACTTCATATATTTCATTTACAATTTTCTTCCTTTATACATAAAGGAAGAAAAAAAAGATTTAACACGTATCAGGACAGAGCATATAGCATGGTAATAACCTGTGTACTAAGGCAGCTCAGGTACATTTCATTTAAGGATTAAATGAGAGGACTTTCTGAAACTGCCTAAGCAAAGGTGTCTAGTGCCCTTTCAGAAGCTCAAGAGTACTTTTGGTTACCTTCACAAGAGCTTTGGGGTTTTTGTCTGGAGTTCCACCTTCCCTGTAAGCACTATGTCATACTTGCCCACACCACATGCATACAGCTTATATTATCTTGAATACCTACATGTGACATTTGAACTGAGCCAAGATGCATTTATAATGACCGTTTGAAGAAGTAAAATATACAATGGGGTAGATCACTCTCTGCACTTAATTGTTTAGGGTTTAATAAGAACTTAATTACTTAAATCAGAGGCAGACCCCTGCATTGTAGACACCAATGGAGACACCAATGATTTAGGTAAGAAATCATTCCCCTTAGGAAAAAAAAAACTCTTACTAATTAAGCAGAGAGTTACTACTTAGAGGAGCTGTCTATCTGTATTAGTGTTTTTTGGGTTTGTTTATTTTGTTTTTTAAGTTTAAATAAACTCCAGAATATATGACCTTTGAAATTACTTTCATTTTCCCAGTTCAATTTTATATAGTTATAATATGTTATTCCGAAGAACTCTCGTCTATCAAAAATAAACAAAAATATTCCTGGCTGACACACAGTTTTTTCATTCCCTAGAATTCAAATATAAATTTTAAACATTCTAGTCATCTTTGATAATGCAGGTTCATTTGTATTTTGTTCTGTTCTCTTGCAAAAGCAGCAGAAAATAAACCACTCAGATAGGAAAAGGATTTCATCCAACAACATGGACACATTAGAAATTTTTTATATTCTCAATGAATAGTTTTCTGAAAGTTCTTCCAAAGTTTACTGTATAGCGTATAATTATTTTCAGTTTTTCATTTCTGCACAGATTGTTCTGCAAATGTCAATAGAAAACATATAATATTTTACTCATCTCAAATTCTTGTTTGTATGGATATTGCCAAATCTTTTTTTTCATAGATTTCCCAGTGTACTTTTTGTCCACTTTTTACCTTTTGAAATCCTGAGTGCTTTTCTAAAGATAATGGGTACACTACATAGAGGACCATGGCTGTATCTATCAAAGTGAAAAACAATTTTCATAAAATGCAATCATTAAGGAACAGTACAAACGTCTCTAACAAAAAAAGCCCAGATGCCAACAAGACTTTGAAATTCTACTGCTTGTAGAGTAGATGAAACATTTTCTGAAAGATAGATGGAAGATGTGTACAGACATAGACAGTTATTATCCAAAGATTTGGCAAATGTAGAGTCGACTGTTTTACTGGTGCTGATGCTTCATTGGTTTGAATGGAGGTGATAAACATTTCTGCTGTGTGCTACAGATTCAAAGGGAGAATATTCATTTCGCTCAGATATTAGAGATATGCATCCAGCACCTGCCTGAGCTCAAGGCATACATTTAGTGAGCACAGGGTAACCCACTGCATTGTAATCTCTGTTGGAAGATGGGAGCAACCATTATCACCTCTACAAAAGTTCTTGGGCATAAATTATTCTACCTCAGACAAGAAAATTATATTAAAGAATACTCAGACAGCATGATCCTTGGATACTGAAGAGATAAGAACTATATAGATTTTGAATGCATACTTATAAAAATGAATTTAATTCTGGCTACCACTTCAAAGGTTTCTTCGTAGGTAGAGAATTTAGCGAATTGGAGTGAGTTATTGCGAATTAAATTTTCAGACTGAAATTAGTCAATTAAATGAAATGAAATTTTGAAACCTTGGGATGTAAAATGTGTTCACCAAGGACAAAGTTAATATAAGGGGCTAAAACTGTTAGATTATGTGATACAACTCATCTGTCTACCCACAAAGGAGCTCAGAAAGACAACATCAGGAGGGAGAGTCTACATAATACCCCGGTGGCCTAATCCAGGGGGAAATTGCCTCATCAAAGGCCAATCTGTGGAAATCAAAGGAGCACTGTGATGTACAGTAGCAAAGGGGAACCCAAAATAAGGACTCTTGAAAACTGAACACCCTGTCCAGATCCCTCTGAGGAGTGTCCCAGCAGTATCTCATCCCTATTATCCAGGCATGAAGAGTCATTAGGAGCTGCTTTTGGGACTAATGGGCTTGTTGCCTAGGGGTAGGAAGCATGAGATGAACAATTCTGCAAGGCACAGAATTTATTATGGGATGTTTAAAGGAGGAAAGGGAGGGGGCAGAGAGATAGTTACATGACTGTGGGAAGAATGAGTATGGGAAATTTATAATTAAGGGACTAAAAGGACTGGTCACGTGCAAATAGCTGGCTACTCAGTACATGTCTGGCTATGCCCTGTGCCTGACCAGACCAGCACAGACTGTCCAATCTTATTAAATTCTTTTCTAACTCTTTTCTGGGTAAGGACTCTCTACTCGTGCTTGTATGTGTTGGGGGGCAAGGATGGGCTTGTCTGTGGGGATGCAAGTGTAGAAACTGGAGTCAAACCCAGAGCCACAGATGCCCATATATTTGTGGTGAAGAATCTGGAGCGAGTGCAGATGTGCAAGGGAGTGTGGGATCAATGATGAGGCTCAAGCTGAGCTAGCTGGCAGGTATATGAAATGACTAAGAATATGAGGATGGGTATCCAAGGGCCAGCCTGTAGGTCTAGGTATGATAGAAAAAGTGTATTGACTACTAGGATCAGGAAAGTCCTTGCAAATTCTACATGTACACAAACAGTCTGTACCAGCAACAGGTTGCAGCCTTGGGTCTTGAACGTAAAGTTGACAGCAATTAGCGAGACTGGAATCCAGGGGCAACTACTGGACAGACTGAGTTTTTAAGCCCAGCTGCTAGACATATCAACACTCTAAATATGTACATATATACATATATATATATACATACATCCTCAGTAGTGGACCTCCATACTGCTCAGCCAGAGAGGGCAGCAGGATGAGGCTATTGGTGTTGTCTATCTTTATGTGGGTGCTGAGTAAATGTGATCGTCTGTGACCCGTGTTGCTGGTCATGTATATGTGGATATATGTGGTATATGTGTATATTTGCTTGGTGTGTGTGCCTGCTGAGAGCACATCTTCAGCCTCACAAGTGGTTGGACCCGGGGACATAGTGCAGGAGCAGTCTTGCGTGTCTCAGGCAGTTGGATATGTGTCCCTTTAACAGAAATTACCTTCTGTAACTTAATACGAATTTTCTGTACTAGCAGACATTTCACAGCCATTGCTGGTCAGTATTATTATTTTAAAAGAGAAGGTATTTTTTACTTTGCATCCAAACAAAATTTAAATAAGAAATAGAGTGTGCAGATAAATTGGAGAAAAACAACTATGGTAAAGAAAGAGTATGAAACCAGAGTTTTTGATACACTTTCACTCAACCTGAACTCATATGTTCTTATTTTCTATCTAGGATTTTATTCTTTCATTTACATTTTTCAGAAAGGACAGTGACACAGCGTACCAGGTCTCTATAATCCTGTGTTGTGGTATCTCTTTTTACTTTCACAAAATTTTTTGTGGAGCAGTGTTAGGACAGAAATGCTCCACACATATCTGTAGAAAAACTGCCAAATATAATTTCAGATTTCTGTTAGTAAGTTACTAAAGAAATTCTGAATAAAACAAGACAAACAATAATTACAGTTCTAAAGAATGAAACACTGAAAGTTTTAAAAGATCTAAAGAACTCCTTTGTTTTAAGAAAAAAATGTGTTTCAAATTTAAGTTGTTTTTTTTTTCCCTGCAATCTAGACATTATCTAAATCATCTATAGCTTAACTACCCTAATTTTTTATAAGAATTAGGAGAGTCTTATTTTGGCTAATGACTGCCATAGAGAAACCTGGACACTAGAAGCTGATTTTTGCTTGTCCTTGTTTGTTCCCTTCTTTGCCATGTACTAGGTCATTGCAAGTCATTCTTTCCAAGACAATGCTTGAAGAACTCTTAGGACACCTCATGACATGCAACGTATATTCACATATGTCAAAATGTTTGAACAGCATTCAAAGGCAGAAAGAAGATTCATGGCCTTCACTATTTTTTTTAGACACTTCAAACCAAAAATTCACAAAAATAGTAATTACATGTTGCGTTGTCAGGAGCAACACACAGATCCTTCAGAGATGCAGGGCGAAGACCTGTGGCAGGTGGGCGCTGGGAACATGCTCAAGAGTAAACTTGCTTTCAGCAGCAAAGATGTGAACCTATTCTTGCCTCAACCTCAGGACCTATGTATGGTCCCCTGTCCCTTTGTCATTTAGCAACTGCACTGATAATAGTAATCACTGTCAGGGCACAGATTCTTAGTGTTCTATGTACTGACATTGAACACAGAAAACACAGTCCTAAACCAGTACAGATCGTAAACCCATGCTAAGCCTCGTGCAGTCAACTAAGATCTCTTTTGCCTTTTCTTCCCCTCTCAATAACAAAGTAAGAAAAAATATCTCTTTGTGGAGTCTTTCACTGAATTCCTACTCTAGGAATCAGAGAGAATGTATTACAAAGGGAAACTGAAGAATCTGCTGTCATTTGTCTCAGACAGTATAGCTTTTTTTTGAGTGGTGTTAACAAGCATTTACATTCATCTAAATGAAGAAAATGAGTAAGTTGATCAGGTCATCCAGCTGCAGGGATGCTGAAGATTGTTTTAGTAATAGTAAAATGATGAAGTCCATGCCTTTTGGTTTACTTAGAATTTTTTTCTGAACGCGTGAAGAATAAAATGTAGTAAAATCAGTTATCGAACTGCAGAACAGAATCTATTAAAATATGCAAACTCAGTGTGCTGCCTTTCTTTATTGAAGATATAGAAATAATCCTATTTCTTTCGATAAAAAATGGAATTTATTCAAGTGAACTTATCATGTGAAGAGACAAGATAGGCAGAGAAAAATATTAGGCCTGTTTTATAGATAGAAAATGCAGAGTAAGTGTGGGGATTCTTCCTGTCTATATGCCATACTTAAGACAGAAATATCATTTGCTGAAGCCTGCAGATTCATGAGTTGTCTCCTGAGACTGAAAGGCATAGGGGTTTTTCTATACACCATTTCATCCAATTCTTCTAATTTGGCCCAGACTTGGCAAAAAGTATACAAAGACAGGCCTTTCTACCATTTCACAGTACTTCTGGAACTCCTTCTGGAACAGTACCTCTCCAATACATGTTTCATACACTGGACAGAACCTCAAAGGTACTGTTTAGCCCAGATAATCTCTGAGCAATTCAACAGACTGGAAAATATGCATTGGAGTGTATTTTGAAAAATGATACTGCAATCTGAACTAAAACCGTATAAAATGAAGTCCAATATACCACTATTCTGGAGAATAATGACTCTATATCACCTAGAGCTAAGAGTATAATTTATCAACATTAGCCTTGATGGGGCATCCACTGCAATGTGATTGATTTAAACGTGTAGATTTTTAACGTTTTGAACAGGTGGCTAACTTATAACAACAATTTAAACTTTTATAGCATCTTATCATGCTGAGGCAGCTCATAGTGTTTTACAATGACATTAAAATTAAAATTTAATCTATCCTGCAGAGTTAATAATTAGCTAATGTCAGTTAAAAGTCAATGAAAACAAATCAGTCCTAAATATAGGCTTAAAAAAGAAAGTAGGGATCTACTGATGTCAAGAGGCAATGTGTTCCACCAAGTAGATGCCTGGCAGTGAAAAAAACAAGCACTTTATATGACATTTCAGTAGGAGTTAAAATTTAAATAGACGGATTTCATTCTTGGCTGCTAGACCTGCTTATGGCTCCATTCACTTTTCAAATTACAAAGCAGTAGAAGAGCCCTTGGAGATAAGGTCAATGGGTAGGTGTCCTGTCCTCCAGCAGATGTCTGCAGTCACTGGGTTGCCACCTTCTGTTCTAGCCCAATGAGTTCTGCATTTGTTTCTGCTAAATTGCATAGTGCCAAAATGAAAAGGTTCCTCAGAATCTCACCACCATATAGGTGAATTTGAATCCCTGCAGTTTGAAACCCATTTGAATAGCAGGAACACTGTCCCTTGCCCTTTGTGTTTTACAAGAAAGAGATGCCTGCTATTTTTAAAGGAGGCACACAAGTGCATTAGTACAGAAGAGGCTTCTGGGTTGTAAACCTGGTCTGACATAAGTGCAGGATTTAAGTCTTGACCTTCTCTATTACACAAACCTCGCACAGCATGCTGTCTGTTGTGAATCTCATTTAATCCTCTTCATGCATTGTACAGAGCTTTAAGATATTTAACTGAGGACTATGGATTGTGCTTGAGAGATGAGTTTTGTTTCTGCTCTGAACTGTTCATTGGTGATGCCCATCATTCTCTGAGGACTACTGAGAAATTCTAGGAAACTAGTTTACTTTAAACCCCCACATCTGACATGACTAGAGAATGGACGTGTTGTGAGACTCAGTGTTGCAAGGCCTCCTTCAACCCAACTGACTTTTCATTTTCCACCTAAAAAAAAATAAAAAATAATTATAATGTTTTCATTCCTTATTGGTCTGATTCCTACTCTCATCAGAACAAATGTGTAGTACTTCCATGAATCTAAATAATTACCTTTAGACTTGGTCAAAACTGCAAAGAAAAGGTGAAAATGTAGCATGTTATCCTGCATTTGGTATCTGAATACAGCTAACAGCTGTAATGAAAGATGAAAGTATAGGTACTCGAACGTGTCTTCCCAGAAGGTCTGGAGAGCTTGCTTTCACTACTTGTTATCTGTGCTAGACTAATTAAGCCATCACATGTGTGCTACAGATCTGTTAAGCCTCATGCATTGCTCGTGAAACTTGTATGGATGACTCATTGTCTTACATTCTTCTGTGTAACTTCACATGGATAGTCCTTTAGAGTATGTCCACTACCAGATTTTCAGCTGCCAGAAAAACAAGAATGTTGCCAGCTCATGGAAGTGCATGTTTAAAACACGTCATGCCTCTCTTCTGCAGACTACTTCCATAGTGCCTTCCCTTTCCCAAATGACCCAGGACAATACTATCTCAAGGACATTTAGAGAGATAGCTGTGAAAGTCTCTATATTCGCAACTCTAAAATTCCACCTTAAATTGTCAAGCAGGTGTACATTAGACAAGAAACATCTAATGAATAAAAAGATTATTTCTATTTGTTCAGCAAAGTTGCAAATACATAAGAATCTTATATGCTAGTGCATATATTAGGATGAAAAATATGTAAAAGTGTACAGAAGAAAGAGCTCTCTGGTTCTGGTCAAGCTGCCAACATGGACATTAGTCTGACAAAGTTTGGGCACCCTGTAGGGGTTTTATGTCATCCTAAATACGTAGTTAGCATTATAAAAATTGACTGATAATAAGTGCAATTAGGTCAAGAGAGAGATCATGCCTCTGAAGTGTCTAATGGCAAGATCTTGACAATAGGAGATAGCTATGCAAAGGAAGTAGCAAAGAAGATACAAGAATGCATAATTAAAGGGTGAGAGAGGTCAGCAATTAACACTTGGACATTTGTATTTCTTTCCTCAGGACAGGACTCAGAAGGGGATTCAAGTTCAAATCTGACACAGAGAGAGGACAAAGATACTCAATTTATATGATGCTTTAAAAATTATTTTAATATGCATGTTATACATTTTACTCAATGTCTTGTCTGTTATTAATGATCTGAAAAGATAGATATATTTTATGACTAAAATACATAAGCTATAAATAAGGTTTCTATGTATATGCAAATTACAAAGACAAAATAAGAGTTAACATGTTAAATTCCTTAAGTACTATTTGCGTATACTTGTAGTTTTGGAAGATGTACAGCAGGACAGTTTAGTATGAATTAAAATGCTTATTAAATGTCAGTAGTTCTAATAAGTGATTGATATCTCATTAATGTGTCATATGTGATAATTTTTAAATGTTAATTAATGCCTAAAGACTTAATAAGTGCTGCTTGACCTATTAATTATATTAGACAAAAACATACAGTAATTGTTTCCTAAATGAAATTCTTAAAGTGTTTAAAGTGTTACCATATGATGCTAACATGGTGGCAGGCTGATTTTATGTAAGGCCATGATTGAGGGATAAACTTTGAACTTCTACTTCACACATTTATGCAGAACAGTGTTGCACTATTTCCATTTTCCTTGAAAGATTTAATAGTCTCTTCATCCTTTTGGAAGTGAGAAATTAATTCTTTGGGATGGACCCTTCTGTAATTCAGACAGGCACTGCAAAAGTGTTTCTTTGTGTGCCTATCTGTGCAGATCAGTCTTTGGTAGTACTCAGCAGGCTGTGTCAGCCATGGTTATCTCCTGAGAAGGCTGGCAATGACAATATATTCTGGGATTCCTCCTCGCCTCAGAGAGAGCCCAGTTCTTAGAGAGATGTGATAACTAAGCAAAGAGATGGAGACCAAGTGTGTTCCAGTACCTAGTCATAAAGGATGGAGGGCTGCTTCACGGAATTCCAGTGTGGCTGGGATAAAGCCATGCTACTCTTAAAGGTGTTACGACCTAGTCTTCTTTTAGTCCCTCTGTAACTCTGTAGCATAGCATTTTCTACTCATAGCAATGTTCTTGAAATAAAAATCATTAGACATTGTAAGGTGTTCATGTACTCTGCTAGCTAAAAGTCAGAAGATACATGACAATATCACAGAATTAACAAATCACAGAATGGTCAGAGTCTAAAGGGACCTCTAGACATTACCTAGTTCACCCGTTCACCTACAGCAGGCTGCACAGGTCCAGGGTGTCCAGAGAAGGAGACTCCACAGCATCCCTGGACCGCCTCTTCCAGTGCTTCGTCACCCTCACAGTAAATCAGTTTTTTCTCATGTTCAGGCATAACTTCTATATTCCAGTTTGTGCCTGTTACCCCTTGTTCTGTCACTGGGCACAACTAAAAAGTGATTGACCCCATTCTTATGACACCTGCTCTTTAAATATTTATAAGCATTGATGAGATACTCTCTCAGTATTCTCTTCTCCAGGTTAAAGGGACCCAGGTCTATCAGTTTCTCCTCATAAGAGAGATACGTCCATCCCCTCATCATCTCTGTGGCCCTCTGCTGGAGTTCTCCAGCAGTTCCTTCTACTTCCTGAGCTGGGAAGTCCGGAACTGGACACAGGACTCCAGTTGCGGTCTCACTAGGGCAACATATAAAATGATGATTAGAATTTCTGTATAATTACAGTGGAATAAAGTGGAATACTTTGTAAAGAGAGTATTCACAGGAAGTTCACAAGAACTACTCGGTTAATAAATAGTATGTCCTCTATCTGAAAGATATATATTTAATTTACTTAAAAAATAACTTCTGAACATTCTTCTTTTTTGAATCTAAATATTAATAGAAAAGAAACTCCAACTTTTTCTTCATTTTAAAACTGTGTTATCTAATTTTTTTAATTTAGAATCATAGAATTACCTGAGGGAACCCAAAAGGATCATCGAGTACAACTCCTGTCTCTACACAGGACATTCTCAACATTCACACAGTGTGACTGAGGGCATTGTCCAAATGCTTCTTGAATACTGGCAGATTCAGTGCCATGACTGCTTCCCTGGGGAGCCTGTTTCAGTGCTCCACCACCCACTGGCAGAATAACCTCTTCCTAATATCCAATCTAAACATCTGGCATACATTCCTGCCATTACATCTAGTCCTATAATAGGTCAATTTTAATATACTAGTTGCGAATAATTTTATAAGAACAATTCCTGTCTTTTGGAGAACTAGATTTTTCCAGCATTTGTTTGTTCAATTGATATTTTAAATGAGAAAAAAAGGTAGCTTCTGGAAAATACACACTCAGCTATTATGTCTGTTGTTCAAGGTAAATTCCACAATATTGACTCTATTTATTTTACGCTCCTATCATATGTATTCTTTAACTCTTGTTCCCTTGCATGTTTTGACGGAGCCATTTCAAGTATCTCTTTTGCAAAGGTCCTATATTCCTTCTCAAAGAGCATCTGGTAGGAAAATATTCGGAGGAGTTACCAGGAGAAGTTTATCTTCCTCAAGGTTTAAGTGTAAAGATAAACATTTCCTATATGTATCTATTTTTGGGGTGTACTGATAAGAAGGCAGACCCTCTGGAGCCAGTGTTTGATATTCCAACCTGCATATTCAGTTACCATGTCCCTATTACTTTTTGAGGATCCACCAGTAGTCAGTATTAGTTACAGTAAATTGGGCTGGAACCGTAGTCTCATCTAGAATGGTAATTTCCCATCTTTCATAAATTAACATGACATACATCTTGGCAGGAGGTGGGGAGGGAAATAATAAAATTGTTTTCTAAGTGTAAGAAAGATCTTTATTATCTTATTGTGATAGTGCAAGATATATTTTATGTTCCTAGTCTTTTGAAAACATTCTGTTTCCTAGAGAGCTACTGTACATTGGCTTTCATACAAATTTCCCTATAACTGTTTATAATTTCTTTATAATTATCTTTGAAATAATATCCTTTGGCATTCGGAAAACTTGATTGCGCAGCACAATATTGTAAACAGAGGAAGGGAGGAAGGAAGGGAGGAAGAAAGGGAGGAAGGAAGGGAGGAAGGACAAAGGGAGGAAGGGAGGGAAAAGGTAAACTGTAGTGCTTTCAGCCAAAAAGTAGTACAACTGAAATACAATCACATGTTAAACCTCTGTAATGGACTAGAGTCAGATCTCATGAGTAAAATCATCTATTGTAAAAACTAACAGCTCTGAACAATTTTGCATTCTCGAAACTGTTAGACAATCAGCTTTTTAGAGATAAAAATAAAATTAACTCCTGGAAGAGGTGTACATAGTTACCAGAAGTTTTGCAATTAGAGCAAATTTATATCCTTAGAGTTATAACCACGTTTCTCTCAGACAGAAATGTGGAGGTGTCATTTAGTTGCCTTTCAGAATGCTGCCGTTGGGAATATTAAGTAGGACCATCAGTAGCACAACAGTTAGTAACAGAAGAAAATAATGCCCCTCATCACTTAAAAAAAACCCCATGAGTAAACATCTGTGCATTTAAGGTAAGAATTATTTTCATTTTGAGGTTCCTAATGTACCTGTGAGTTGCACAAGTTTAAATGAGAGTAATCCACTTACATCTCTGAGTTTATTTTGGATAGTTATGACCCAAAACAGGTGAGAATTAGAAACTCAAACAAATATTTTCTATGACTTCTGGACCCTGCTTACTGAATGGATAGATACACTCCTCCAGCAGGTGGAAGAGAATAGAAAACTAATGTGATCCGTGAGAAGTAATGAAAGACCAAAGAGCGTGTTTCTCCCACAGTTAACTGGAAAACAGCTGATTAAAGAATCAAGCTTCTGTTTCTGCATATAGTTCAGTACAACGTGAAGCTGCCACAAATATTGGATGCAGACATGCAATGTAACCTCTGTGTAAGTAAACTTGCCTGCAGTGGTCTTTGTACGACAATTTGTAGATGCCTGGGTTAACTTGTGTACTTTCACGCTGCATTCCAAGAGACAGTAGTCACACCGGCTTTGGGTGAGTCAGATTCATAGGAGGGTACATAGACACACAGCGGGGCCAGGATAACACAAGCTGGTATGCATATTGAAAGAAGCAAAGGAAATGCTAAAGGATGATCTGATACTAAAATTTTCAAAGATATTCCAAAATGTGAATCGAAGTAGCAGTCACCTAGTAGGCAAAGGAAAAACACTGCCGTCAGAAAGGATAATCTTTTCCTTTTCCCTTCCTTATTGTCTGTGGGGCATACTGACAGGGATACTCCCCTCCCTTGAAAACCCCAAATTATTTTTAACAGCTCTATCTCTGATTCAAGTTTCGGCCCATAAGTGTATTTTAAGAAGCAAAGTAGTTTAATTTAAATGCTAATGTGCAACCTAAAACAACATGCATTTTGGCTCATGAGTGCTATAAATAATAATTATTGTTCTGTTTTCATCGCTCTTTGTGGGATGCTAAGGCTGGAATAGACTTTCAGGGTGAACATGTTGATAAAATCACTGTTCAGCAATTTTTCTGATGATTGTTTTGATGTTCATCATTTTTCAAGCGGGCTGCATAATAAAGCTGGTCTGTAAGCTTTGCGGGCATGTTGGATACATGTGCAGTTATTAGAAAACAGGTCAAATTATGCTCAGTATATGGTTTACAAATAGTGGAGTGGTTAAGACAGCCATTCAAATACTTCCCACTTTAACTATGCAGCCTGTTTAATGGCTATTGTAGATGCATTAACTTAAAGATGAGTTAGTTGGTAGGCTTGGCAGATTTGGCATAATTTGAGCTATTAACAACAGGCAGATGAGGTCATAATATTAACTGTTGGCAGAGAAAAGGAAAACATAATCCTTAAGAAGAAGTAATGCAAAAATGTCTCCAGGCTTCCTTTGGCAGTCAGAACCTGCTTATGTCCTTTTTGGGGAAAATAAATAGCTTTAGGTTATAGCAAAGATGGAAATATTGTTTTAAAAATGATAGAACTAAAGAAATTTGAAGCAGAACTGATTAGAAATGAGTGGAATAATTGTATGTGTTAAGATGATCCACAGATTCATTGTTTGATAAGATAAGCAAAAGCTGAACGACAGGGTAAAAGCCTCCATCAGCAAAGTGGATAAGGAAAGGGTAGGCATTATAAAATACGGTCAGGTTTCTTTGATTATAGTGGTTCCTCTAGCACATGTAACTGATAACTATGTAATTAAGAGTGACTAGGTTAACTAATTATGTTTGGCTTTGTTTTGATTTGTTTTGGCGCATTTTGAATTCATATGATTTTTTCTGGATTTTTTTATATTGAATCTGAACCTTGGGTTTGAAACCTTCTCTGTACAAACACCAGCAATGCAGTACAGAAATAACTCTACACTTCTAACTAAATTGCTTGGAGTAGTTTACATGGTATGATGAACACAGAAGAAACCGGTAAAGCAGTAGCTATCTTTGTACAAAAGGTGCCAAACTATCTGGGTGCGCGTATTGTCTATGTTATAGAAGGTAAATGACAACGAGCTTAAATGAGATCCAAACCAGTTCAAGCGAGACACATCACACTTTTAAAGTTCTTTCACCAATTTAGAGATCCTAATAGGAGTAAAACAATGTTACTAATGTAAGAAAGGGTCTTGCTCCTTGCAGTTCTAGATGAAGTTATAATAGACAACATGAAATGAAATCTCTTTTATCTGAAATATTTTACAGTCCTATTTTGTAGTCCTAAAGAACTGAGATAAACTTTGGTAGCTAAACTTGCCAAAGAGATTAGGAAACATTAGCTCCTGTTTGGGGATCTTAAAAATACTGCTGACTTTTTTAAACATCTTTTTACTAGGAGTTATCTTTATTTTGTCAGTACTTGTTACTGAGTGCTATTTAAAAAAAACCACTTGTACTATAAAAGAAAGGATGAGACACCTTATGTATCAGTAATTTTACTTAAGAAAGAGTAATTTTTCAACACCAGATTCAATTTGTATGGAAGCGGTGATGACTTCATAGCAGCCTTCCAGTATTTAAAGGGACCCTACAAGAAAGATGGGTAGGGACAAAGGCATGTAGTGATAGAACAAAGGGTAATCGATTTAAATGGAAAGACAGTAGATTTGACTTATATAAAAGGAAGAAATTCTTCACCTTGAGGGTAGTGAGGCACTAGAACAAGTTGTCCAGACAAGTTCTAAATGCCTCAGCTGTGGAAGTGTTCAAGGTCAGGTGGGATGGGCCTTTGTTCAACCTGGTCTAGTGGAAGCTGCCCTTGTCCAAGGCAGGGGTTTGGAACTAGATGGTCCTTAAAGGTCCCTTCCAACACAAACTATTCTGTGACTCTTTGAATCTATTTATCTATGATTCTATCATTCTGTGATTCTACATTATTATGGGAACGAGACAGGAGGAAGGAATGAGGAGATTAGGACATTCACAGACATTGTAATTAAAATATTTATTAAACATAAAACCATAATATAACAATTTCTTTCTTTGCACCTCTATCCTCTCATGCAATACGTTCTTCAACGTGACATGGGACTGATTCTAACCGACATGGAAACTGCAGGTCATTTCTTCGCATATGTAAAAAACAACCAGCATCTAATACAATTCCGGAACCAGAAAACCTGCTTCTCTGCACCTGTTTAACTTCATGTTCCTGGCCCACCTGCAGTTCACCAGATGCTCTGCTATTTCATTGCTTTCACATCTCTATGTGTATTTTATTGTGTTTACCAAAGAAAATGCTTTGGATAAAGTTATTTGAGACATTCGTTTATTTCCCCACTGAGTGACAAACCAGACTAGAGATTTGCAACAGATTTTCATCATACTCCTTTCTACAAGTGATAATAAAGAAAAACTCCATGTTAATAAGGGAATAAATGAGTCAATGTTGTGTGCAACATAATACAAAATTTACTAGTGTTTTGTGATTTCCCCAAATTCCCATTTCATTGCCTTTACATAAAGTAAGAAATCAATAAGCAAGCAAATAAAAGTAATTTAAAAGCTTATGATTTGAAACTGTGAAAAGAGCTATATTCCTGAAATTTTCCTGAAAGAGTAGATAAATGCTCAACAAAATTCTATATGAAAATGGAACAGAAAAAAAAAAAAAAAGAAAAAAGAAAAAAAGACTTTGGTATGCCTTAGGATACTAGAAAATGCATGACGAACTAGTTACATCAATATGCCTGTGATTTCCTAAGGAGATTAGGGTTACTCTTTTAAAAAACCTTTTGGCTAGTAATTTTAATTTAGATTGCTACCTTAAAGGGAATATTATAAATAATTACAAATCACAGTTAGATCCCAGATAAGTGCTGTACCACTAGGCACAAATATATTGAATGAAATGAAACAGTTCTAAGAATTTTTAAAGGCAGTAAGTTCCAGATTTTCAGTCACTTGTGTTGTATGCATGTTGGATCACTCTGCCAAAGCAAAATAGAATTAAACTCTATTACTCACATTTACCTCTTTCTAACAGCTATCTTTCCATTAAAAAGTACAGAAAGGAAAAGTCTCACTTAGGTTAGTACGCATTTTCCTTATAAATGTTCCTTGACCTCTATCCACTCTGTATTAATAAATTCTTAAGGAATCTGCTCTTGTTTTTGAGATTTATGTCTACTAAGTAATTACAAATGTTCCTTACTTCACACGTAGTTATATCAGATAGATGCAGACTTTCTAAACAAAACAAGTTATATCGATGCATAGATACATACCATGGGCTACTATTAACACTGCAACATTAATCAGGGTCCCATCTATTCATAACATTCTGATAGACAAAGTCCTGGTAAATTATGTAAGATATATGTAGGTCTAGTCAAGATTTTTATTGTAAAAAATATCATAAATATTCCTACAGCAACTCTGGTGGCTAAGTTTTTTTGCAAGTTGACCCGAAGTTTCCACATAACAGAATAAATAATCCTGTATCCTATATTCCTTATGCATTCTTTCTGCCATACCAAGCCCAAGACAAAAACCAGACAATGGTTTTTGCAGATCCCTCTGAAAACTTTGCCTGATTGTCTTAGTCCTACTGTCAGTTGTTGTTGCTACTAAGAACTAATAGATTTATTTGCTGGATACTGTATATTTCATATTTGACAAAGATACCTGAAGTGTCTGTTGCCAATTTGTTTTGTCATTGTTTCTGTATCATCATGCTGTTTCTGCCAGCACACTGACAAGGAAAATGTTTACGAATTTATTGCAAACCAGAAATCACTCAAACAAACACCCTAGTCAGCATGTGGCAAAACAAAAACAAGGCACTGTCACTGTTGACAATAATTGCAGAGTATCTACAGGTGCCTTTCACCAGACACTGAAGTTAGTCCCAGACATTCAGGTTGGAATGTTCAAAGTGTATTGAGAAAGCTCTGCAGTCATGCACTTTCCTGGCTGCTGCCGTTTCCAGACTTGAGGGATCAAGGAATACGGACCCAGACACTGGGTCTTCAGGTCCCTCCATAAAGCCTTTGTGAAGCCATGGCCTCCAGTGGACTCACGGACTCCAGGTTTCCTCCTGCCCAGATGCTGAAACCCAGCTGGGTGTGCCTGCAGGCCTGAGTCACTCCATCCTAAGATGACACACATGGCTAACGTTTTCCCTTTTGCAGGTTTGGCCAGTAGCATGACTGAGCATGCACCCTCAGGAGATGTGTGCACACATAACACTACAAAGGTCACTTATGCAGATTGCCACATACACTGCCTCATGCAGGGCACTGCCTTCAACATCATCCACATATAGCATTGCTGATATTCACGTACATTAAACAAGCTTAAAACTCACATAAAAGTATAGGCAGCCATGTTCCCTCTCCTCTTCAGCTGGCAGAGGGAGAAGGTCACTAGTGCAGCACACATGCCACACCCTCCAGCTTCACAAGTAGACACACATACTCCAAACTGCCCAATACCTCAGCCTCCCTTACCCATCCCACAGTTCTGCGACTTGTGGGCTGGTCCAGCTGGATTCTTGCTGCACACATGCAACACACACAGTTGTCCCACTGACACCCTATGCTCACAGACCTCCTCTTGAGTACTAGCGTGGACCCACTGACTGCATGATAACCCTGTCCTAATGTAAGGGACCTGCACTCTCTTATAAAGATTTTTAACCTTGAAAAGGATGTTTTCTTCCTTCTCATTGGCTAGTCTAACTTGAAATGGCCTAATGAATTACATATACAGACCCATGGACATAAACTTAAATTCATTAGGGGAAAATAGAAACACACTGAGACTACAGAGCTACTGACCTTTATAGCTCTCACACACAGAGACTTATGTGTTGTTGTTTCCAGTCACTGGCATACAGTCCTGTGAACCCTGCCACCCATTTCTACTTCTGCATGTTGTAGCACCTAGACCTTGTAGCACTCATGCATGGGACAGAGTCAAATTACACCTAAAATGGTGAAGAGAGTACTTAAGAAGAAGACAGAGATGACTGCGTTGATCAGGCACAGGTATCAGGCAGACAAGACAATTGGCCAATGTCTACTTACATATTATTAGACCTTTTATCCTTCCTCCTACTGTCCCTTGGTTTTCCTCCATGATGCTTCCCTTCTTTCTCACCTATGACCATTCCACTAAGTATTCCTTAATGGCTTGGCATAATTTCCCAGCTCCCACTGAAATATCCAAAATGATCACTTTCATCTTGTTTCTCTCTTCTTATCAGTTACAAAGCCCTGGCTGCCCCTTTTCAAAGTTGTACTTGTACTTTCTTAATGACCCATCATTTAGTGTTTGAAGAGTTTTGATAGCCTTTATTGTCTCCCTTATTTATTTGCTTATCAGGCTTATTTCTTATGTGCTTTCTTTATCACTTTCCTTGGTTTTGTTCCCTTTGACCTAAAAAGCTTCTTCATGTGATGACCTTAATGAACCAGATGCACTTGCATGCCACATGACCCCCAGTCATGACCTCCTCTCTTAACTTAGCCTTCAAGGGAATGAGTATATGTGTATGAGAAAAAAGACAGGAAGAAAACATACAGAGAGGGGAAAAAAGTCCAACCAACCAACCAACAAAAAACCACCTGTGGGAGAATTTAGAGGAATATGAATTGTTGGGAAAAGAAGCTGAAGTGAAGAAGATGAAAAATTGACAAGGAAAGCGTTCTGCAAGCTTAACAAACAAAAAGATAATAGGGAATGAGGAAAGGTCAAAGAGAGAGACTGGGAAGAGAGATGCTACTGAGTAGGAAACCCAAATAGAGGGAAAAAAGAAGGGAGTAACAGCAGATGTTGAGAAGACACAAACTTTCATAAAGAAGGGAATAAAAACAAAATACAAATATTCTCCTGTAAAAGCTAGACCTCGTATTTCAACTCTTCCAGCAAAGACTAAACTTGATGTACAACATATCCCTTGAGTTTCCATACTGTCAAACTAGTGTAAAAATAATAATGACTTATACAAGGACATATTAAAAATCTTACATAATATCAAATTGCTCATTTTTGCTAATGTTCTTTTCACTCTAAGACAGTCTAAGGGAGAACAAAGGAATGTAAAAGACACTCAGCATGACAAAGCCTTGTGCAAAAAGTATTATACTTCCTTTTTCTCCATTTCCACTCAGATTGGGTCAATATATTATCTGAAATATTTACTTAAGATTCTAGAAAAAGAAATGTATAAAAATAAGGATATGTAGATATTAGAAGAGATTTTCCATGAAAGTGTGGAATAATCACATCTGGAAGCTTTTAAGAATTAATGAGACAAACACCTGTGAAGAATGGGTTAGATGCAGCTGATCTTACCTGGAAGCAAATGAGGGTCCAGCTGTTGTCCTCTTTCTTACAATGGAGAAGCTTCATCACTGATTCCTAGCAAGAATTCATTGTGAGCTATGATGTCTGACACAAAAAGAAAGGAAACTGTATTCATAACTATTTTATGTAACCACTTAAGAAAATCTACAAATAACTTCAAAATAGCTCCCTTCTGAGTTGACTCACAGATGCATATGATGTCATCAACATTCAAAGCAATTCTGCAGGTCATTTTCTGAAAGACTGTTGAGGATGTCCATTGTTTTTGGTTTCACATCTTCTGCCTGCAGAAATGGGTTCCTTTGATCACTGACTTGATCTTTGTGATCTCTTCACCATAAGCCTTGGTCAATAACTGGAAAGTTTCTACTGCGGATCTCTTAGGTTTCACAAGAAACTTGATGTTAACTCACTGTTCGTTCACTCTTGCAGAAATTTTCTGACCAAGGGGAAATGAACACATATCTACTCATAGTGAAGGAAGCAATTGAGCTGAGCCTTGTCTCACTGTGATGGGTTAGACCATGTTCTATAATTATCTTTTTGTCTCACCCTCCCAATCTTGGTTCCCAAATAATAAAGTGAGCCTCCTTTATTTTTTTTTTTCTATCGGACCTCATAGTTGTCTAGGTGTCAACTACTGTGATGGAGAAGGGAAAAATGGAGTTATTCTTCTCGTCTATCAATTAGTGCACCTACTGGCTTAGTTTTCAGATTTAAAACAAAGGCTAAGCATACAGCTCTGTAAAGATTTATCTTTGTGCAAAACTTCCTCATCTTTGAAGCTACTGAAGATGCTTATGTGTTCCATTAAGAAGCAATGATGTTTTTGCATAATTGGAGAATAAACCTGATGTTTTTTCAAGAAGACTAATATGGTTTACTTGAACTTTTTAGGAACTACTTGCTACTAGACCTGCAGCTACTATAGGATATAAATTGTGTCAGGGCACAAAAAGAAAAATAATTATGACAACAATTACTGTCTCCTGTAATCAGGACTTTTTTTTGCCTTTATTGCAAAGTAATTTTTTTCCTTTTCTGTTGCTTCAGGTATCATAAAACTTCTATGTAATACTAATCACTGTTAAATGGGGGAAATAACTATAGGAAGTGAAGACCACCTTTTTCAGCTTAAAAGAAACAAGCATTCTCATCTTCTATAAACGTCAGGGCTGAAAAACAGAAGCTGCGGGTTTTTTGTTGTGACTGTGTTGAACAAATAGTAATAAGTCCTTACAGACTTTCCATAAATTAGCAATGGCATCTGTTTCCTCCAAGATGAACGTTCATGTTTTTCTCATGTTTTCCACAAGGGAGTTTTGAGGCTTTGTACTGTCATTTTAGAAAAAAAAAATAAAAAAAATAAAAAAATGCTTGTTTCTCTGAAGTGTCTTTGGAAACTTCTTCTGAGCATGTTCCTTACATTTAAACAAAATAAAAAGACTCAAGACAAAGTTGCAACTTACCAAAGTTAAAGAAATTTTAATACCACCAAACATGTACTGAACTCTAAGGACAATTCTAAATAAAAAGTCCTTTGTTTGACTCGATGATCCTCGTGGGTCCTTTCCAACTCATGTCATTTCGTGATTCCATGATTGTTCCTTTAGATGTTAAAATTGTAATGCAATGACATGGGGGTAGAGGGCACACCAAATAAAAATGAAAACAAAACCAAATACAAACACTTCATTTTAAAATTGGAAAAATTACTGTGTGTCAAACATATTTTTAAATGAAGGAAGTCTTTTCTTCTTAAAATGTGTTACTAACGTATGATCAAAACTGCTTTTCTTTATTTATACCTCCGCGTTACTCATATATACTGTGCTTGTAAGAGACTTCTTCTTTAATATATATGTCAGTGACCTGGATTGAGTGCATAGATTGTGCTCTCTGCAAGTTTGCTGATGACACAAAGCTGAGAGGAGTGGCTGTTATCCCAGAAGGCTGCGCTGCCATTCAACTAGACATGGACAGACCAGAAAATTTGGCAGAGGGGAACCTAATGAAACTCAGCAAAGGCAAGTATACAGTCCTTCACCTAGGGAGGAATAATCCCCTCCACCAGTACAGATTAGAAGTTGACCATCTGGAAAGCCACTCTGCAAGGAAGGACATAGGAGCCCTAGCTGACAATGTTAAATATGAACCAGTTATGTACTCTCATGATCAGAAAGGTCAGTGGTATCCTTGAGTGCATTAAGAATAATGTAGCTACTAGGCTGAAAGAGGTTATCTTCCCAATCTACTCTACCCTAACGAGGCTACAAAGTACGTCTATTTTTTCTTGACATATCCATCCCAAGGCTAAGTGTTAGACCCTGCACATGGGTCACCACAGCCCTATGCAACACTACAGGCTTGGTGATGAACAGCTGGAAAGCTGTCGGGCAGAAAAGGACAAGGGTATGTTGATGAACAGCTGCCTCAATATGAGCCGGCAGTGTGCCAAAGTGTCAGAAGGCAAATAGCATCCTGGCTTGTATCAGAAATAGCTTGGCAAGCTAGACTAGGGAAGTGATTGTCCTTCTGTACTTGGTGCTGGTGATGCCACACCTCAAATATTGTGTTCAGTTTTGGGCCCCTCGCTACAAGAAAGAAATTGAGGTGCTGGAAAATGTGCAAAGAAGGGAAATGGAGCTGTTGAAGGGGTTGGAGAACAAACGGATGAGGGAACTGGGCTTGTTTAGTCTGGAGAAGAGGAGGCCGAGGGGAGACCTTGTCACTATATACAACTACCTGAAAGAGAAGTGTAGTGAGGCGGGTGCTGTTTTTTTCTCCCAAGTAACAAGCAATAGGATGAGAGGAAATGGCCTCAAGTTACACCAGGGGAGGTTCAGTTTAGATATCAGGAAAATTTTCTTCACCCAAAGGGTTATCAGGCACTGGAATAGACTGCCCAGGGAAGTGGTTGAGTCAACATCCCTGCAGATATTTAAAAAAATGTGTGGAAGTTGTGCTTAGGGACATGATTTAGTGGTAGATTTGGTACTGTCATATTAACGTCTGGACTCGATTATCTTAAGAGTCTTTTCCAAAGTAGATGATTCTATGATTCTATTCTGTGTACTTCTGAAAAGAGTCTGTCTCCACCTAATCTATATCCTCCCACTATGTAGTTGTAGACAGCAACAGAATTTCCCCTTTGCCTTGTAAAGGTTGAACAAATGTTGAATTGTGTAACTGCGTGTGTGAAGCCTGATTTTTTTGACCCTTCTAGCACTTTTTGTGTTCTTTAACCATTTTGGTGGCTCTCTGTTGTATCCGTTTAAGTTTGTCAATGTCATTTGTTAATGCTATCAGACAATTTTTACATTATGTTTCAAATGTGCATAGAAATCATTTTGATTCTCTTAAAGATGTTTAAATGACTTCTGAGCTGACTGGGTTACCTCTCAATAACCTCATGTGTACTGAGGGGAACTGTTAAGTCTGCTCTAAAGCTACCTTCTCTAGGCTTCACAAGCCCTCCTCCTGTGACCTCTGCTCATTGAGTAAGTGTTCCAGCTCCTGAGCATTGAGGTGCTGCTCCGCTGATCTAGGTCAAGTATATTGGTGCCTTTTATATATTGAAGGGTCAAAACTGAAGTATTCTAGACATGAATTAATAGGTGCAGAGTGCTGAGGGATACTCATTTCTATGTGCTCACAAATGATTTCCAAGAGAATTCATTCCATGCTTTTCGCAGGAACCAAAGTGAGGTTAACCAGAATGCAGTACTCTGGATTGACCTTTGGCCTTTTTCAAAGATATGTGCAGCATTTGCCATGCTGTAATTCTTGGGGAATTTAATGTACTGGGGTAGTAGGTGAGAGGCAGGTGGGTTCTTTCTGAATCACAGTAAGAAAATCAGTGCAAAAAGTGTCATTATAATATAGCCGTTTCAAATAGGATAGACTAGAAATATGGATAGAAAGTAACTCTTAAAACTTTTCAGATGCTGTAAGCCTGGCTTTCATGCATCGTTGGACAGACCACATTTCCCACAGCACACTACACAGATCCTATCTGCAGCTTGGTTCTTTTACCTTGTGTAACAAAAGAAAACACATTCCTTCTTCTGACAGGCTGGAATGTTACTTCTTTCATAACATCCACCAGCACAGGCTGATGCCCTTACAGCACCTATTTGTGCCAAAGCATGAGCTTCCTAAGCCTGAATTACAAGGTCTGGTAGAGCAGACTTACTGTTCAAATAATAACACAAAATTGGATTCCAGGGACAGGCAGGAGAAGAACTTTTTTTTTTTTGTGAGTACTTATTCTTATTCCTTAATTTTTAAGCACCTGAATTTTCTGAAGCTATGACATTATTTGTTTTAAAGAGACTAAGAGGTGACTGGTCACTGGAGTAATTACAAGCAAAGAACACCCAAAAGTTCAGGTAGAGAAACAATTACTAGTTGTGCTTCTTTGAAAAGAAAAATTCTAGACATTCAGCTCCAGCCATAAGCTGGACATGCAATTTGATTACAGGGTCTTGGAAATCATTGTGAAAAAGCCTGTGTTGCGTAGTTTCAAACAACCACAATGAATATCAAGACTACAGTAGCAGCATTTTTTATGTTCTGGAAAATAGTTTCTGGTAGCAGAGATATCAGACAAGGATGAAAATAACTCATAACATAAGAGAACAGAGTCTGTCAATATTCTGCAGTTTTTATGGGTTGTTTTTTACCCTTTTGAAGGAGTGCCCAATACTTCATGAGGTCTCCAAAAAAATTACAAAGAAGAAAGTGGTGAAACAGGGCAAAAAGCAGATTTTATCCTATATTGGTCAGGTCACATGGCATGAATGCTTGACCCTGTCAGAATAAACTGGGATTTTGTCTCAAGAAAATTATGTGCTTATTTCAGTGAACAAAAGACCTGATAAAATAATAAGACATATTCATTGCCTAGGTACTCCTGAAGGAAGTCAAAGAATTCAACTACAAGTAAGAAAATGATGTCCGATTTTAGTATGATTGCAACAACATGAAATTATTCAATGATAGAGTAATTCAAAATAGTGGATTTTATGGCTCAAGAAATCCCATCTTGCTTCTGAGACAAAGTGAAAACAGCTGTTGTACTTGTACCAAGAGAATGACATGGTTGAGCTCAGTAGATTCTTCTGGGGGGTCCTTCTGTTCTTAAGTGAAACAACACCACATTGTGAGGCCTCTGCCTCACCCTAGCTGTCACTCCACTGATCTGAGAGCGAGAACATCACTCGATCCACCTGTCTTACAAGTTGAAGTTTCTCAAGTCAAACTGCTTCCTTTTGCAAAGTCACAGTGACTTTGGGGCTGGTCCCCTCTTGCAAGATTGACCTTGGCAAGTCAGGCAAGTCTGTTGAGCCATAAATGCTTTTCAGGTGCTGATGAACTGGAGAATGTAGGCTGCATTTCTAGCAAGTCAACAAGTGCCTGAACAAAAAGCACAAAACCAACAGTCGGTAGAAGGGATATGTAACAATTCACATGAGCTTTGGACAAAGTGGCCAGCATTAGTTAGGTTCAGTCAGTGAGTATGCAAATGTTGAAATGCCATCTAGCAGTTCTGTAATTACTTGTCTTAGCATAGAGTCAAGTTTTAATGGCAAATATAGCCTTTTTTTTTTTTTTTGACTAGTAGACAGCACATAAGATTTATTCGCCTTTAGAAAAGAAGAACAAGCTGTGACTAAAAATAAAATTAGTCTATGGAATTTTCAAAAATATTTTAAAAATTAAAATAGAGAAATACATAACTAAATAAGAGAATATTCTGATTTTTTTTCTTTTCCTGTATGCCTGTAGTCAGGTATTATTCATAGAATGTCCATGTTCCTCTCTGAGAAAAAAAAGCCCTCATAATTATGCTAAGTATACAAAATTTCAGCTTTTAGAAGAGGACATGATGTAGCACTGAAAAATATAGCCTACAGCTTCCTTATTAGAATTTCATACTCTACCTCAATCTTTAATTAGAATTTAAAGTTGAGATCTAAAGTACTAGTTAAAGGCAAATTACAGCTGGATTTCCTGACCTTTAGCTGAAATGTCCCTTTCATCTGAAAATTAGGTAACATTTTTTCTTTTAAAAAAAGTAACAATTTGCTTTGGGTTAATGTGATTGTCGGCCTTGAGGCAAATTTTCAAAACCTGTGTAGATGCAAATATTACATGTGTAAGAATCTGCATTTCTACAGGCAAAGTGACATTTGTAAGTGCAAATTGGATGGTAGAAAATGGATTTATCCAGTTTACACATTCAAAAGTTGTCTTCAGTTCACCCGGACAGATACATGGTATCAGGAAAGCTTTCTGGGAATTGTAATTTACAGTGCATGGCCAGCAAACCACACTTTAGGAAGCTTGACCACACAGGGAAATAAATATAGATAATTTATTTATAGGTAAGAGGAAGAAGAAGTCAAAGCTCTTTCAGATTCATAAGGCTAAAAGGAAGGCCAGTAATACTTTTTTTTTTTTTAATACAATGCTGAAAGGTCAGGAGAAGGAGTACGTATTAGTCTAACGTGTTTTTTTAAAGAAATAATTTAACGTAAGTTACACTAAAAGCTTAAAAGTAGAGGAAATATTAAAACCCAGCAAGTTTTCCCAAGTAATTTCTGTCAAGCAGAACAATGTTCTTTGAGATACCTTCTGAGATTTGCTACCTTGAAAATAGTCAAATTCCATCAGTCACGATGATGTTTAGGACCCATCTGCCCTAAATGTATACAAATAAATTAGAAGTCCGTATCTAAATTTCTCTCATGATCTGTGTTATATAACTACTCTGAGAGGAGATAAATAGCCTTTCCGAGAATCCTTCTCCTTCCAGTTGGTAATAAAAAGGGACTAAAGGGTTAAGTTAGGTTTTTATGATGATATTTAAAGATTACCTTATCTAGCTACTAAATATCTAAGTCCTTCCTCCCTTCCTTCCTTCCTCCCTTTCTCCCTCCCTGCCTTCCATTCATTTCCTCTGAATAATGGTTCTTGTGTTTCTGAAGTATGTCTCCTGATGTCTGCTAGGAATTTTGCAAGTTTTTTTCTATTTTTTTCCTCTTTTTTATTATATTGTTAAGGTCTTTTACATTAACACAGATTAACTTAATGAGGTTATTCATGGTCACTGTTTTTACAAGTAAAAGTATATCTTGATATATATTATAATAAAACATAATCTTATTTCTTTCTAAAAGAAAACTCCTGTAAAAAAACCCACGTTTCTGCTGTACCATTGTCAAAAAATTAACAATTAGCCATACTGGGAAGAAGTCACTTTTTGTACTTGAGCCTTTTCTTACCGTATCTTTTCTTACAGGCTTCAATGCTGTTATTCTCAGTAATTTGAATCGCTATATCCATGTCTGCTTTTTAAAAAATTTTAGTCTGTTTTACTAAGCAATACTCTTAAATGCAGCCGTTACAGATTTTTTCAATAGCTTTTATTTTTTACTATCCTACAGAAAAGATTTTCAACAACATCAAAGCATAGATAACATTGTTATTCTTTTTATTGTTTATGAAGGTCCATTTTTTCCTCTCCTTTGTTGTGAGTACTACTACAAGGGTATCCCCTTTCTATATTTTATAATCTGTATTTGTCTGATAGACTATTGAAGGAACAACCTTAAAAATATAAAGTATGTCAACAGTTAAAATACATATGTGGTTGCAGTTGAGTTTTCATATAAAATTCTTGACCTTCAGAGACCCCGATGTAAGGTGAACCTAAAACTAATTTACAACATCGCTTTATCTGATCTAAATTCTGTATTTTGTCCTAGTTCTGGCTGGGATACAGTTAATTTCTTTCTGGTAGCTGGTGTAGTGCTATGTTTTGGATTTGGGATGAAAATAATGTAGATAACACACTGATGTTTTGAGTTGTTTCTAAGCATTCAAGGAATTTTCAACTTTTCATGCTGGCCTGCATGCAAGAGAGTAGGGGTTGAGCAGGAAGCTGGGAGGGGACACAGCTGGGACAGCTAGACCAAATGGCTCAAAAAGGTACTCCATTCCACACAACACCATGCTCATTATATAAACTGGGGGAGTCTTTGCAGTCTTCACTGTAAGGAATCTTTACATAAAAAGACATCAGACATTTGCCTAAAATGAATGGACTGAGAACTCTTACTGATGTTAATTCTGAGAAGCATAGAGACAACAAGAGCTTGTTGCAAATAATAACCCTTAGATGAGTTATCCCTCCTTTTGCTTCCTTACCCTTCACAGTGCATTTCTAGGAAAAAGATTGATGGGGCTATATCTTCATTCTGGGTTTGCAGTGTCACAGGCTTACCGTGACTCAAGACCTTTGTTTTTTTTTTCTTTCTTTGTTGATTGCTTTAAGGTGGAATTATGAAAAAGGAACAAACTTCAAACATATCTATTATCACACCTTGCTTGTGTAATAGCTATTTTTATTTTGCCACCTCTTAATTTTGTATAGCTGGTAAAAACTATGAGTAAAACTGTCAAAAGCGAATAGAAATTTAAAGAGAGGCCCCACTTCTATCTAAATAATACCACATTACTTTTGTTCTTCAGCTTTTTTTCAACTGAAATGTGACTGTTAAGAGGTTTTAGAAGATTAGTGTCTTATAAACCTGTGATTAAAATATCTCATCCCAGAAGAGGAGGGTTCTCCAGCTAATAGTAGCGGATTTTGACAACCGTATCTCTCTACCTGTATCTCTGGGTATTCTACCCATTTCAGACACGGGAAACAAACTTCTTTGTGCCCTTTTACTAACTGCTTCTTCAGATTAGCCTGTTGTTAATGGTTCCTTAATTATTTTCCCTTTCAGAATTGACAATGTTTTATTTTTTCTTGCCTCCTGATATCCTCTCCATTTTCAAATTAGTGTCCTTCTTTCTGTTACCAGAGATGTAAATGATGTTCTTTATGTATTTTTCATTTCTGTCAGTTTTCCTTAATTTTAGCTTCCTATCAGTGACAGTTTCATCAGTGCATCTTGTTTCAGGTTCTTGTTCTTTCTCCAGTGTCAAACACTACTGTTTTCTAGTTGCTGTTACCTTCTGCATCTTCCGTCTTTTATGTTCATTATCTGACAGGATTTATTTGAAAAAGGAGAAGGAATCAGGAAAGACCTTTTCTGCTTTCACATTTTTGTCACTGTCTCTCATTTTTCTATATATTTGGAAAGTTTCTTATGTTTTTCTTTAGAAAATCATTTATGCTTTTGAGAGGTTAGCTTGTGAAACTACCCTTTATAATATGTTGTCATGATGGCCTTAGGTCTGCTTGTTTACATCTCTTTGTTGCGTCACTGTACAGTGTCTCACCTGGTGGCACATCTTCAGCCATCAGGAACTTCTACTAAAGGTAATAGAAACAAATTCTTGTAAAGTATTTCCAAGTTTTCAGTGATGGATGAAGTCAGAAATACCCTTTACTAGTATATAGAATATGCTATTCTCCCTACCCACATGTATGGTTACAGGTGTGTAAGTGCAACACAGAGATGCATTCTAGCCTGGAGGTCGCCAGATTCTGTATGATCATCCAGCCATTAGGAGGCTTTTATTTATAATTGCCACAGAAAGAAGTAGTTTTTCCACAAAGGTCACTGAAATGCTCATATTCAAACACAGCAAAGAACTTAGGAGAATATAATAGCAAATTTATTTAGCAGCAAATTTTCATTATTTTATATTAGTACCAAAATTTGGGGAAAATGTATTTTATCTCAAATAGAAATTAATTCAACCTTTCCAGCCTATCATCACCTCAATCTTCTTGCCTTCCTCCAGTTGCTAGGCAGAACATTATGCCTGCTTGTATCTGACGTAGCAGTAGCAAATGACCTCACACAGATATGTTGCTTCTGTTCAACTGTGAAAACAGAGATAGACAGAACTTTATTTCTGGTGCCACTGACCTTTCAAGTTCATGGTGAGATGCATGCTAACTTAATCTCATAAAGAGTTTACACAGAATTTAATTTTGTTCTCTTTCCCTTCATTCTAGTTCTGTGAAAACACATCCAGGACATCTTGAATAACCATGAGTGATCAAGACTTTTAAAGTTCCCTGCCCTCTGTTGAGTACTAGTCCTTCAACACTGATGTTCCAGTAAAGACCATTCTTAGACTCACCTTGCTTATCTTACACTGATGAGACACAGCATAGGTTCTACATCTACATTAGACAAGGTCATTAAAGTTTGTGAAATACACAAAGATTGTGCTAATAGATGGCATGTAAGCATGCAGGTAGACAGAAACACCTGCTGATTGCCTGGAAGAAGGTTGATTAGTCTAATTCTGGCAAAGTACAATTTATATGCTATCAGATTTTTCCTTTTCTGAGGTGACCAAAAGTGGTTGAACAACTTTGGTGAATCCTCTAGTCTTCAGAGTAGCTGGACAGAGTGTTATGCTTCAGATATTATTCCTGTTTCTAAGATCAAGAAGGTTGTCTTTGTCTCTCTGTGTGTAAAGAATTGAGCTATTTAACTAATTTCTATTTCATTTTTCAAGGTTAGCCTGAGGTATATATTGCCAATACACTTATTTACATTTGTAAAATTATGTGCATTCCATCTCTTATGTGAGGGTTGATTTAGAGATTTGAAAATTATGAGGTAGGGTAGCTATTTGGAGCATAATTAAATTATCTCATCTTGCTTCCCTGGAAACCTCAATTAGGAGAGATATATTTCTGTTGCAAATGAAGTGTGTTTCGTTGATGTATAGAAGAAAGAAGAACAAAGATGGAAGGGGAGCAGTTAGTGGTGTCCAATGATGAGTAGGGAGGCATGTAACAGACACAACTGAAAGATCTCCATCAAGAACTATGTGCTAACTTCTCAAATAATGGCTGTAATAATCCTTCAGGAATTACAGTTATAGTAATTTAATAAGAAATAAATTAATAACACTTCAGTTCATTCTAGCAGATCTGTTTTAGCCACTTTATTTAACTGTCATATAGCAGTGATGGGATGAGTCAGAGATTATGGTGTCACATTGACAGTGAAAAACTTCCTGTAGAAGGACTAACTTAAAAGGATCTTTGTCATAGATCAGGTCTCCTTTTTATTCTTTTAATACTAAAATGATTATTACTGTAATTGTAAGAGAAAAAGGGAGATTAATATTCTTCAAGGAAGAACCTTCTGAATTCCTGCAGCTTGGTAACACAACATTATTTTGAGGAGGTACAGGAGAAATCCAAGCATTTCATCCCATTCTGAAACTGATGGCAGCTTTAGGCAAGACTTGCATTGGTCTTAACCTTTGTGTTCTCAATTTTTGCAACATCTCTAGTAGAACAAGAAGTTTATGATAAGGTGAAGGAGTTTGTCTAGTTGAAAACTTCAGGTACTGATGGGAGATCCACAATATATAGTGTTCAGCAAATTGTATGTTGTTATGACTGTAGAAAATGTGTCATTGCAGTCTGAGTTGTGTCTACACTGCTCGATTAATGCAAGTTAAATTTGCCTTCTAACTTTCTGCCCACTGCCACTCTCCTATGAGAAAACCATCTCAAACAAAGAGGAGACAAAATGGAGTTGAAGTGCATGGAGAGAGGTATTATCAGCTGTTGTACTGTTGTAAAACTGTACTGTACATGTACTGTACTCCACTAGCTAAGGCCTGTGTCCTAATATAAAATGAAATACGATTTGCTTAGCCCACACATATCTTAAACTCACTGGTGGTTTTAGTGCAAATGATCTAAATATTTAATATAAAGGTAAAAGAAAGGAAATATCCCTAGATGTAGTGGGTTACATGTATCTGGCTTGAAACTAGAGAAGCATGTAGTGATGCCTTACATTCATCCAGGTGTAAAGTAAATTCCAGTGAGGATGCACCCTCAGTTGACAAGCACTGAGGTATCTGCATACAGATTGCCTTCTCTGTCTATTCCAGGACTGCACTCACTGTGCAAACCATGGCAAAACTGACTTCACCAGACTCGATTCAATTTTATCTAGCCTTAGTGAAAGTCTGTTCTCAAATACTTCGTGTACTTTAAAGAATGCTCTGTAAAATGCTACCTAGCTTTATTATGATCAGACCCAAAGACCAAAACATCAGAAACAAATGGATCAGAATTCATACAGGTTACATTGATGCAGAGGCAACTCTTTTTTACAATTCAGATATATAAAGACTGGTATATTCTCCACATACAAACTGGTGACTTCTACATATCCTACATATCACATATCCAAACTGATGACTGCTCGGTTACTACTTTATTATTATTTTTTAGTACATCAAAACCGCAAAATATATTTGAGCTCCGAGACAAAACCATGACAGTCTCTTAAGACTGTCAGGGTAAGACCGAAATGAGAAACAATGACATGAAATTGAGATGCTTCAAAGAAGCTGAGTTTTGCCTGCCAGTCATTTTTATAATAAGGGCAGCCATAGACATAATATCTGCAAAATATTATCTCCTTTGAATGGATAGCAATGTAACAGTGACAAATATACCATTTATGACTTCAGACACTCTATACTGATAAAGTAGTAATTTCGTTGATCTTTTTCCCGAATTGCACTGTCATAGTTAATGCCAGAATTAGTTTCTCAAATGTCTTTTGATTTTAATGAATCATCCATAGTAAAATTGGTCTAGGTGGAAACAGAAGAGCGTTTGTGGAAGCTTGAATTAGAAAGTCAAATGTGTTACACAGAGGCCCTTAACTACAGGGTGTGTTAATATGGTAATTGTAAGATTCAGTCTTGGAACTACCTGAAGATTGTTAATTACCTTGAAATTCCAGTATTGCCTTTGTTTTGTAGCCATTACAGACTATGTCTGTGTATTGACCTGAATAGGGAAGTTTTTCTTGGACTGTGTAATACTCATCAGTATTACAGTGTAAAAAGTAATGTATATTTTAAAATAACAAATACGTTATATATATAGGCATTCAGGGAACAAATTAAAGAGTTTATTTAAGTTATCAATAATAGAATTATTTTACCAATGTGGATCCAGGGTTTTTTGTGGTTTTTTTTTGGCAGGACTAGTTTTGTAAAAAAAGATTGTGATCTTCTGTGATCATAAAACAATATGGAAGGAGTTTATTATCCTCCATGCTGAGCTTTCTTTATTTACTTGGGTCCTCATTTGTGGGCTGGTCAGCATTTTCAAATCTTGAATATTTTTAGCTCTGATTGTCAGCTTAGAAAGACAATCTTCCATACCCCAGAATATATCTTTCACGTAGCACAGAATAAACTTGCTTCTTTTGACGCCTCCCCAAGTCTTTTAAAAAATCATTATGAAGCTAAGGGTAACAGACATACATAAAACTCCATTTAACCATTGCACTCGTTATGATAAAAGCCAGGCTACTTGCTTTGTTCCCCTTAAATCCTTCTAGAATGCTGCTGTGAAAGTCAGTTTTATCTCCTGAAGCTCAGGATACGAAACTTCCCAATTAAAATTCTTTTACTGCTTACCATCCTTTTAGTCGTGTACGAGGTCCTTGTCTTCCCTATCAAGGCTGTACTTTCATTTCTGCTTAGTGTACTTCTTTTCTTGACTGCACACAAGATTCCCACCTAGGCGCTGCTTTCAAATCCTCCTTCTACTTTAATCTTTGTATTTTGTTCCCGCCTGCCTAAGTTGGAACTGCAGCTGAATTTCTTCTCTAGCAGAGACACCTACAGTGTCTGTGCGTCAGCCACTCCTCATCCATGCTATCCATTCTTGTCTGTCCATTGCTCTGATGGTGCTTTACAGCCCATTGCTTTTGCCATGGAGAATACATGGGGGATTTTGAGAGCTGGAAGCATAATTCTCTGCAGCCTAATTTAAGAAGGCAGGCTCTGTGGTTGGGAGTGAGATTTTTTCACATTCCCTTTGGATTGAGTTTAGGAAAAGATCATAGCAAAAAAAAACTATTGGATTACACAGAGACCACTTAAATTTCCATTGGATATGCCACCCTCTGCAGTGCAGAGAATTGTGTGAAACCTTGGAGGAGTAAAGTTTCAAAGTTCTGGGTTTTTTTATGAAATTTTAACATCAAATATTCATCATTCTCTATCTTCATTTAAGGAAAATCAAAAGTTAGTTAAAATAGGTAATACGCTTCAGTGAAATGCAGGTTATTGGTGGTTTGCTGAAGCCTCTGATCAGTATGTACAGAAGCCTCTGTACATATTCCATATGTGGCATACTTTCAAAGAGAGATTATGTGAACTGAAGATGAAAGTTTGTGTTTTAAATGCCTATCCGATGCTTGCTATGCATTGAATTAGGAGACATAAAGAGATTAATACAATGACATAGGAGAAAAAAAAAGAAGTTAGGTTGCCAGCTTAGATTGAATTTATATTTCCGTACGTGAAATGTAATTTTGACTTTTCAAATCATGTCACAGCCAAATGATCCACAAATGGTGAAATATGTTCATATCAATGACTAGATATCATCAGGTTAAAAGAGCAGATTTGACCATAAATGGAAATAAAATCTATTCATTGCATATAATTTAAAGTTAAATATTGAGAGTCAGATGCAAACTCTGCCTGCTGTGAAAAAATTAAGAAATTTTTTTTTTCAAGAAAATGAAGTTTTTCACTTTCTTATTTCAAAGTTTTAGGAATCTGGAAAACATACATAGGAACTGGAATTCATTATTATTTAGAATAAGTTTGATACAAGTGGTATTGCTGGAATCTGGGGAGGTGATGTGAGTGTCTGAGATGTTCAGAAAATATATTGCAACCTATTCAGCAAAGCCTGAGAGAATGGAGAAATGAATAAAAGTCATTAATTTGTATATGGGAAATAGATCATGGCTTAAGTTCAATATACAAGATAGTTTTGAACAATAATCTGCTCATATATGCATTTTGCTTTTAAAAATTTTACTTTCCCAGAATTAATCAAAAAGCAAAGGACTGAAAGATGCAAACAACAAAAAAAATACATTAATTAAAAAGAATCTTTGTATATACAAGCAAGGTATTTCCATGGCCAAGGAGAAAAACTTTGATTAAAGTCTATCTTACTGTCAGAAATTAAGAAAAAGTCATTTAAGGGAATCTATAGTTTGTCTATCTTTGTTCTCAATATAACTAAGCATATCAAGAAAATTAAAGGAGCCTTTTATTATCACAGTATCACAGTATCATAAGGTTGGAAAGGACCTCTGAGATCATCAAGTCCAAACTATAACCCAACACTAACACCAACACCAACACCAACACTAACACCAACACCAACCCATCATCTAAACCATGGCACTCAGAGCCTCATCCAGTCTCCCCTTAAACACCTCCAGGGTCGGTGACTCCACCACCTCCCTGGGCAGCCCATTCCAATGGCCAATCACCCTTTCAGTGAAGAACTTTTTCCTCACATCAAGTCTAAACTTTCCCTGACGAAGCTTGAGTCCATGCCCTCTGGTTCTGTCACTGGTCACCTGAGAGAAGAGACCAACCCCTGCCCGACTACAGCCTCCTTTTAGGTAGTTATAGAGAGCAATGAGGTCTCCCCTGAGCCTCCTCTTCTCCAGGCTAAACAGCCCCAACTCCCTCAGTCGCTCCTCATAGGGCTTCTGCTCCAGCCCCTTCACCATCTTCGTTGTCCTCCTCTGGACACACTCCAGTATCCTGACATCTTTCCCAAACTGGAGGGCCCACAACTGTACACAGTATTCAAGGCCTGACCAGTGCTAAGTACAGGAGGACAATAACTTCTCTGGTCCTGCTCACCACACTATTCTTGATGCAGGCCAGAATGCCATTGGCTTTCTTAGAAACCTGGGCACACTGCTGGCTCATGTTGAGCTTCCTGTCCACCAGCACTCCCAGGTCCCTTTCTGCCTGACTACTCTCCAGCCACTCTGTCCCCAGTCTATAGCTATGCATGGGATTGTTGTGTCCAAAATGAAGTACCCAACATTTGGACTTATTAAACACCATACCCCATGATGATTAATAAACAAATGAAGAAAACAAGTAACATAATTAGGTGAATGTAACATTTAGTCATAGAGCAATCCAAAGGAAAACCATTAAAAAGCTTCTATGAAATTAAATTGATTGAAGAATAAATTGCATGGATATAATTATGTGTTAATGCATTTTAATGGAAAATGATTCTGGTCAAACTTTATTTCACTCCTCAATGCTAGTAAAAATTGTGTTGAAGTATATATCTAACAATATTAAACATTTTTCAGATGTTTGTCAGCAAGAGATGACATTCTGATTTAAAAATTAATGATATATGTTATCATGAAGCACACATTATATGAATCACTGAATATATAATATAAACTTATCAAAAATGTAATTTCAAATAGAGAAACATCCTTGAACTCCTTCCCAATGGAGCTCTCTAGGAAAATCCAATTGCCTTTTAATATATTTTTCTATGGCAAATACGAGAAAACAAGCACTCTAAGGCTGTTGTTAGCTGTGTCCTCTCCAGTTAGTGACCCCTGAACTGTTTACAAGTGGCCCACTTGGATTGTCCTTACGATATAAGAACTAACTATTTTTTGGTGCACGTTTCCTTCAGTTTTAAGCAACATAAGAGCTGTACTGCATATTATCACACTAATATTTTTATTGCATATATTGAAGAAAACTATGACATAATTGCCATCATGGAAAAATGGTGGGATGATTCACACAGATGGAATGCTGCCATGGAAGGCTACAAACTCTTCAGGCAGTATAGGCTGGGAAAGAGAGGTGGTGGTGTCGCTCTCTATATTAGAGAATATTTTGGTTGCATAGAACTCAATAATAGCAAAGATAGGGTTGAGTGCTTGTGGGTTAAAATCAGTGGAACACGCACTAAGCTGGATGTAGTGGTGGGAGTCTGTGGAGAGTGTACACCGAACAAGTTTAAAAAAATAAAACAACAAACTTTCAGGTCTTTCAAGATGGAGAAAATGTCCTAGATTGTAAAAGTAAAAACACATTGTCTATTTGTCTTAGCAAAGACAAGATTGAAAGATATCTTGAACATAATGATTAAGAACATTTTTAAACAGAAAGTACTGAATATCAGACAGCTCTTTGATCTGCTTGGTAAAGGAGGAACAAGAATCACTGGATAAAATATGTAGGTAGAAAACTTCAAATGAGACAATAGAAAGACATTTTCTAAAATGAAGACAACTACTGGAAAAATACTAAAAGAATTTAATTTGTATTTATTTCTTTTCTTTACAGACTTCTTAGTAGACTCAAAATGATGGGTTTTTTTCAGACTGTGGTTTTAGTCTGAAAAAACTTTTATGTCCCTTTTGACTTTTAGGTGAAAATGTAGAAGAATGTAGAAACTGAGTTCCAGTACATGATGACTTCTAAATATGCTATCAGAAATATATAAAATATAAACCAAACTAAAAGGTATTTCTCAAATTCTTTTATGCAACTAAAATAATGCTCAGATTGATGGAATTTCTAGGTAATTTAGGCCGTAAAACTCCAAGCATTCTGTTAAGAAGGTTAAGTTCATATTGCTTAGCTGTTAGAAGAGTTGACTCTGCAGTCTTTTAAGACTAAAAATCTCATTGGTATCATTAGAAACTTGCAAATGATCTTTATGAGTGATATCCATGCAAATGAATAGCTGTGCCTGTAGCCATGTAATAGAGGACATTTTTGGAAAGAGTCCCTTTTAATTTCAGGTGTCGGAAAAGCTCTGTAGAGAACACTCTCTTTATGTAGGTGTAGTGGATTTTGGCCTAACCAGCACTAGTCTAAGTTGAAATGTAAACTGGCTGGGGTTTATGACTATAAGTGCTAAGATTGGTTTCATGGTTTATATTTTTCATATAGTAGGACAGAATAAGGAACTACATGTGTTGTATCACTTTGTATCCAGAATATCAAACAAAGGGACAGAGTGGAGTGACCAATATTTCTAGAGAAATCTACCAGATAAGGTGTATACCAGATACTTGAATCACATAAAACATCATAGTCCCTAGTATACATGAGTCATACCATTTCTGACCTTGCAATAATTTCTCTTTTTTCAGTCCATAGAGTTAATGATCACACAAAATGGCTGAGAAATAGCCGGATTACAGAAGTCCTTAAAATGAATTTTTGAGAGACAGAATGATCTGAAAAAAAAAACAAAAACAGGTGAATGGGGAATAGAAAAAATTCCTTCAACAACAGCAAGTTAACCTTTTGTATATTATTTGAAGGCATTCAATTGCAGTCCCAGCATTAAGGCTGAAAGTATTTCTAAGATGTAGACGAATAGGGAATTGGAATAGCTTTCTATAGGTACAAGTGTGAAACAAACAAGGTCCTAATTATTCTTAAAAAGGATTATTTTATGAATTGATTGTATGATACAATTATCTGTGATAGCAAAAGTTTGAAATTGTTAAGCCAGGAAGTCACTCCCAGTTCTATTTATTTGCCCCTTAAAGTAGAATATCCGGATAACGAAACAACATTATGTCTGAAAGTAATTTCTGCTTCAATTTACAAAGACTAAATATGATAAAAAAGAAGAAAGATGTGTTTATCTGGCATATTCACAGAAATTAAATTATCCTGATATATGAAATGAGATCAGCTCTGTTTTTTCACATAGAAGAAACATGTTTGAAACTTTCTTGTATGGAACTCCTAACTTTATTGATAAATACTGAATTTCGTCAATTTCAAATAGTTTCAGAACTGCACATTCTGGTACTTTTGTTCATAACACTGAATCATGCTAGTGTTTTATGACCCTTTGCAAAGAAATTTTCAATACTTATTTAATAGAACACTGAAGATAGCATTGGAGAAGAAATTGTCCACACAAATAATTTCACACTGAATCTTTTGAATTAAAATTTATACACATCATAAAAACGTGTACACAGGGTAACACAACAGAGGCTGTCTCTAATTGCTCATTGAAATCAGCATGGACCTGTAACTATGGGCTGTAGGGCTCCAAATCCTGACTTTTTAATCTCTTTCCTAGAGTATCCATTTCTCACTGGAGTGAGAGATGAATGTGCAGCTGCTAAGTGCGAGGAGGATGGTAACGGAAATCAGTAGTGTTAATTAAATTAAAAGAATTAATATATTCAGTATTTTTTGCTCCTCTAAGCTTTAACAACTGTTAATGAGAGTGGAGTGTTTGATGATCCCCTCCTCACACAAGAATCTATATTCAAAACCATTGCCAAGATACAGTTGAGATTTTACCTAATTGTTCATTTGTTATTGCCTTCTCCCTCTCTTTCAACAGAACCAGTATTTCAGAAAATATAGAAAAAAAATTTAAAAATTCCAAGAGACCCTTTGACTTCCACCATGATATCTGTCTTTTTGACCTTCCCCCTGTTTCATACCCATAAACACTAAAGCCTATCATCACCTTATTAAGCTCTAGACAATCAAAATACTCCCTAACATAGAGGGTTATCCCACTGTCTCTCTTTCCTAGCCTTTCTCTTCTGAAGAGTTTGTAGTTGTCCATTGCAGAGCTCCAGATGTGTGAGTCGTTCCACTAAGTTTCCTGATGGTAAATATATCATAATTTTCCTACAGCCCAATGCCTTCCAGCTCCTCGTGTTTGTTGCCTATGCTGTGTGCACTAGTGTAGAGGCTGGACTGTTGATCCCATCGCCTTTTTAGGGGAGAATCCCTGATTCCTATGTGACCATTCTCAGGTGCTTCCATGATGTCCAACACATAAATGATGCTTGTGTCTTTGCTACAGTGTGGATCTCCATCCTCTACCTCCACTGAGAGCAGATCAAAAGACCCTACTAAACTACCAACCCTAAAACATTGGTGTGCCACACCCCTGCTTATCTCCAGCAACCCTGTTATCATCCCTTCAAATCTAGTTTGAAGATTTTTCAATGGGCCTTGTTAACTCCTGTGCAAATATCCTTTGTCCCTTTTGAGACAGGTGTACCCCATCTATCGCCAGTAGGCCTAGTGCAATGCAGACTGAGCTGTGATAAAAACAATCTGAATTCTGCTGGTGACACCAGTCTCAGAGTCAGGTATTGATCTACTGGCTCTTCCTATTTCTTTCCTCATCATTCCCTCTAATAGGAAGGACAGAGGAGAATACTGCTTGTGCAGATCCCTTAACCAGTCATTCCAATGCCCTGAATTCTCTCTTAATTGCTTTTGAATTTCCTGTTCAAACTTTATCATTGCCTACCTGTAAAATCAGTAATGCTTTATAATTTGAGGGCTGTACTACAGAAGGAAATTTTTTCTTTACATCTTTAACCTGGGCCCCAGGGAGACAGTGGATTCCCCTAAAGTGACTACAGTCTTCAAATTGAGCCTTCTGTTCTGTTCAGAAGGAAAGCTCCTATGACCATGACCCATCTTTTTTTAATTTATAGGAGAAGTTATTATGGAGAGCATAGGCCAACTTAATCTTGGTGACAACTGCAAGCTAGATGAACCATCATTGTTATCATTGCTCAGTTCCACTTGAAGAGCCTCAGACCTATCATGCAAGGGTACCTGGGAAGTTGTGATAGTCACAGAGCAGATGCACCTACTGTGCCAGGCAGGAGCTTGTTGCCTTTTAACCCCTATTTCTTAAGTCGTTGTGTTCTTCCAGGCAGAGAGAGGACAGGGAATCCTCTGTCATGTGACCTTTCTGTTTATTGGGACTGCTCCAGGGAAGATAGCTTGTGCTTCTGGTAATTTATCTCCCTTTCACACTTTCTGACGCTTCTCCAATCTAATCACTTCCTCCTGGAGCTATGTCACTAAGCAGAGGAGTTTCTCTATCCAGGTGCATCTCCCAAAGATGTACTCACTGCTGCTGCCCGATACTGCCATATGAGCAGGGCACAACCTACAGCCTGACGTGTTCCTGCTGAAGCGCAGTCTGGCAAGCTGCATCAGTTGTGGTGGGTGAAGAGTATAGAGAAGCTATTGTCTGGGTGGATACCATTGCTCCCTGATTGAACTGGTAGAGCTTTAGTACCCTTCATGCACGCCCTTCCACGTGAACTGCCTCACAAAGTGCCACACTATGCCCTGTCTGATGCACCATTCCTTGTTTGCCCGCTCTGTTTGCAGTGCTTCTGGTCACTAGCACACCCTAGGCTGCTTTTTATAGATGTGAGGGTGGCATAGGCAACTCTGGTAACTCCCAGGCCTTGTCAGCATCTCATGTGAAAGTTGCTGGCTCCTGGTGGGTCTCTGTACTCCCCTGGAATTTCCCTGCCTCAGGAAATGTGTACCAAGATCTGCTGCTCCACTGCAGATTGGACTGTCTCTAAAGCATCTCTGCTCAGCAACTGACTGTACAGTGGATGTAAAGTTAATTAAGTTTGGACAAAAATTACTTTTTCAGTACTCTAGAAGTAACAATTGTTGCAAATTATAATTAATGTGTTCAAATTTACATATTGATGAATAGGAGATTGATACGTAAGGCAAGATCACTGTAATTAGCTGTAGCTAATGTTTTTCTACAGTTTTTTGTTCTCAGTTGAACAATGAACTTAAGGCTCTGTTTAGGGTCCATTGCAGTAAGAGTCTTATCTACTTAGATGTGTTGCTTTGTTTCACTACTAGAGTACTTGCAAAAGTGTGCTCGTATTTGCAATTTAACATTTTGCAACTTATTTAAGCTAAAACAGGGAAACAAAAAGAGAACGTGAAATCCTAGGTCTTATTGATTTCTCTTTACACAGCAAATTACATCTGCTTTTTAGTCAACATATGTTCCTCCATCTGCTTAGATTTGACTTTTCTTATTGAGGTTAATTATTGTTTTCCATCATGTTTGGGGTTTTGATTTGTCCTTTTTTTTAATCAGTCATTTAACTGAGGCAGCTTTATCATTTTAGAAAACAAATTTAAACATTTAAAAACACGACTGAACCTTTTGTCAGTAATGATATAACAGGATTTATTTAATTTATAAAATTTTAATGGTCTTCAGTAAATTTTAATTCTAATAAACTTTCTGTCTTTCACTGAATTCTATTGGCATGAAATCTTCAAGGACAAATGTCCCACTGAACTTAGTGGGATATTGTAGAGAGTGTAGGATTAAAATAGCAGGTGCAAAATCTCCTTTCTGTACGTAAACTTTTGTAATAAAAACATAGTCCTTACTGCTTGGAAAATTCCAGTACATTTCGAGAAGGTCAGCAGTTTCTGAGTCACTGTGTGACCTGTTATTCACAGATAGTGCATTAAAAAATAAAAATAAAATAAATAAAATTTAGGAGTTGAAAATGTAAAGATGTAGTGAAGTAACCTTCACTATTTTAAAAAGCCTGTTTTCTTTATCATGGTATATGTTAAAAACAACTATGGTGATAAGGCTTATAATAAAAAAGACGTATTTGCAAAAATCAAATATGAGTAGAATCATAGAATGAATCACAGAATCATAGAATGGTTTAGGTCGGAAGGGACCTTAAAGATCATCCAGTTCCAATCCCCCTGCCATGGGTGGGGACATCTCACACTAAACCAGACTGCTCAAGATTCCATCCAGCCAGGTCTTGAACACTTCCAGGGAGGGGGCACCCACAATCTTCCTGGGCAACCTGTCCCGGTTGCCCACCACACTCATCATGAAGAAATGAGGTGCCCCTGGAGCCTTCTCTTCTTCAGGCTGAACAAGCCCAGCTCTCTCACCGTGTCCTCATAGCAGAAGTGCTCCAGCCCTTTGATCATCTTTGTAACCCTCTTCTGGACCATCCCAACATTTCCATATCCTTCTTATGTTGCAGATTCCAGAAGTGGACACAATACTCCAAATGGGGTCTCCTAAGAGCAGAGAAGAGGGAGAGAATAACCAAAAGAAACATTTTGTGGATATTATCCTGTTTGTGATATGAAGAAGTGCAGTCACTGAGTTATTTTTTTTCTTGCTTCTCATGGAAAATTTCTATTTTTGACCGTATCTAGTCTTCCAGAAACAAGTACTCATTGTCCAAGCTGTTTTAGGGCCAATGGGAAATGAGAATTGACATAAGAAACACAAAAGCACAATGATAATTGCATGTTATATATCTTTTCTTCCTCCTTCTTAAATCTTTCTGGTGCTTTAATTTTTTCAAGCAAATTTTTTTGGTTCACCTCAAAGAAATCTTTTTCCATCTCATTCATAAATTTTATCTTCTGTGCTCTTTTCACAGTATAAATACATGCATTTCAAACACACAAAGCTTGTCTTCTTACTTGTGACTTACTATGTTTATGCCAGAGTACATTTTTGTTTTCCAAACAATAATCTTGTTCCACTTATGGAATCAGCTATTTGACCTTCAATAACCTTTTCTCACTCACTTGGGAACAGATTTATTCCCATTGTTAGAAGATATTTAACAGTATTATTCCTTGAAATGATGCTAAGGTGAATTCTGTTTGGTGGTATACTTATTTTGTAGGCATTAAACTGTGAGTGCTAAAAAGAGGTGGATAATTGGATATATGTATGTGAATGTGAGTACTCAAAACTGAACTTTTGAACTCCCAGTAAGAAGCTTATTTTTTTCTAAATGGACCTGGTATGTTCTGGTTGTAATATTCTGTAATACTTGAAATAAACAGAGAGCACATTCCAAATCCTACAGTTAATAAAAAGCTGTGACAACCACCGGTTAGGAAGATGGTCAGGTGTTGTGCTTTTGCACACAGACTGCTTAGTTAAGGAAAGCTATGGGCTTAGGATCCCAAATGACAGAGAAGGAACTGAGGACTTCATAAAAAGAAGAAATCATCTAGGAAAGAAGTGGTGAAGATCTTGGCTTGGTTCTGACTGGAGGAAAGATCCTGGAAGTGAGGAAACATTCCAGAGATCACAAAGATGCTAGGAGACTTCCAGGGTGGCACCCTGACCAGTGACACCTAAGACTGGCAACTGTGAGCAGAGGCGTGGAGTGAACTGATATGACTTGTTGACCAACTTTCCCAGCCCAGCAGTGACATCTTGCAGCGAAAAGAAGATGAGTCCTACTGAAAACAATGTTGTGACCTAGTGAGTAGGGACGTGAGGTACTCAAGTATTTATGATTTCATTGGTTTTAATTAAATCCTGGTATGTATATCCGCTACAAGTTGTCACTTACTCGATCACATTTTTAGACAAGACTGCAGAAGACAGAGACTCTGAAAGTAGAGTATACTAAAAATTAGTGAGTAGCAGTCCAGAAATCAGATTTCCCACATGCTATTTCTGTTAGGTTTGCACCCATGCAGGTAGATGACCAGTTCTTAAAAGAAGACAAAAGTGAATCCGTTGGACTATCACAAACATCTGGCGTATGACAACATTTTAGGCTGCAGTTTAATCCACTTTTCTAAAGTGATTGCCTCCTGTATTATTAAATAGAAAGAAAAAATCATCTATCTATTTCTAAAATTGGGTACCTAGTTAGGTAAAACCATACTCTGGATTTATTCTAAGTAAACTGCTTTTTTCTATAAAATATTTGTAGACATTCAGTAAGTACAGGAATACTGGTTCACTGATCATTTAAAGCCAAGGAGCGTTTTTGACTGAATATAATACTTAATGACAAAATACAATTACAATGGCCCTATGATGTTTACAAGATGACATTACAAAAAATTTTTCTTGACCCTTAAAACTGCTCAGTGGGGAAAAGGACAAAAAAAAAGGAAAAGAAAATGGAAAACAATCAGCTACAGTCAGCCATCTGTAGAAACACCAGTTTCTCCCTGACTGACTGGTCAGAAGCTTATGATTAAGACAATAGGAGCACAAGGGGTATGAAGAAGCAGTCAGTAAGCTTCCTGATCTACTCAAAGGCTGGGTTTTTTCTATTATATTTCTTTTAATATGGAATTCCTGTGTTTAATGCTCCTCATAGATACCTGGAGGAATCAAGAAATTGGAATTTAGTGAGTGAAAGGTCTCCTTTAGTTTCAAGGTACTGCTTTTCAGCCTTAGTGCTGAAACTGTTCCCACAACATTCAAATAATATGTGACCTATTAATTTGCTGTTATGGATGATTAAGAATCAGATAAATGTTTTTAAAGACATATGACAGTTTCCAGTAGTAATGGGTTGAATACATTTGTCTTGGTATCAGCACCCTGATAACGTTGAGGAATCAAAACATCTACCTACATTATAAATATGATAACATAGTGAGTATAATTTTGAAAAAAAAAAAAGCCCTACATCCAAAACAATGCTTTGCATAGTCTTTAGCTTTATTCGCTTTATCTGTTCAATAACTTTGCGAACGATCTGGATGACGGGATTGAGTGTACCCTTAGTAAGTTTGCAGATCACAGTGAGCTGAGTGGAAGTATCAATATGCTTAAGGGAAGGGAACCTCTGCAGAGGGATATCAACAGGCTGGATCTACGGGCTAAAACCAGCAGGATGACATTCAACAAGTCCAGGTGCAGAGTCCTGCGTCTGGGGCACAACAACCCCATGCAGCGTTACAGGCTTGGGGAAGAATGGTTGGAAAGCTGCCTGGTGGAGACTGTACCTGTGGGTGTTGGTTGACAACTGGCTGAATATGAGCCAGCACTGTGACCAGGTGGCCAAGAAGGCCAATGGCAACTTGGTCTGTATGAGAAACAGCATAACCAGCAGGACAAGGGAGGTGATTTTGCCCCTGTACTCAGCACTGGTGAGGCCACACCTTGAATACTGTGTTCAGTTCTGGGTCCCTCAGTACAAGAAGGGTTGAGGGTACTGGGGTTGTTTAGCCTAGAGAAGAGGAGGCTGAGGGGAGACCTCATCACTGTCTACAACTATCTGAAAGGAGGTTGTGGCTAGGTGGGTGCTGATATCTTCTCTCAAGTGATAAGTGATAGGATGAGAGGAAATGGCTGCAAGTTGCACCAGGGAAGGTTCAGGCTAAACATTAGGAAAAAAGTCTTCATTGAAAAGGTGGTCAGGCATTGGAACAGGTTGCCCAGGGAGGTAGTTGAGTCGCCATCCCTGAAGGTGTTTAACAGTTAGGAAGACATGTTTCTTAGGGACGTGGTTTAGTAAAGAGACAGGTACGGTTGGACTTGATGATCTCAGAGGTCTTATGATTCTATGATTCTATGATTCTATGATTCTATGATTCTATGATTCTATGATTCTATGATTCTATGATTCTACAATTCTAATCATAGAATCATAGGATGTTTTTATTTGGGAGTGACTGTGAAAGATCATTTAGTTCAACCTCTTGTCCATAGGCAGAGGCATTTTTCACTAGATCATCTTGCTCAAAGCCCCATCCAACCTGATCTTGAACATTTCCGATGATAGGGTGTCCACAGCTTCTCTAAGCAGCCTATGCCAGTGTATCACCGTCCTCCTCATAAGAATTACTTCCTTATATCCAATCTAAACCTAGGCTCTATCAGTTTAAAATTGCCATGTTTCTGTCAGTACAAGCCTGGGTAAAGTCTCTCTCCATCTTTCTTTTAAGCCCCCAACTCATATCAAAAGGCTGCAATAAGGTCTCCTTGTAGCCTTCTCTTCTCCAGGCAGAACAATCCAAACTCTCTCAGCTTTTCTTTCTTGGAAAACTGTTCCAGCCTTATGGTCATTACTGTACCCCTTCACTAAGCTCTCTCTAGTAGTTCTGTTGCATTCTTGCGCTGGGAAGCCCAGAGCTGGATGCAGTACTCCAGGTTATATCTCACCAGATAGAAATAGAGGGGAAGATTCACTTCCCTCAACATATGACCATGATTTTTTTTCATGCAGCCCAAGATATGGTGGGCTTTCTGGTATAAGGAGTTGTAAGGAACAGTCATGAAAGCATTTTAATGATTATATTCAGCTCATATAAATTTTACTTGAAGTAGTTACAATTTATAGTTTTATATGGTATTTTGTACACTTGTTTCCTACTAACTGAAAAAGCAGCACTCTATTCTTCAAAGCAAACAAGTACACTCAAAACCAAACTCAAACAAAGCCATCAGTCAAAACACAAAACCAGATCTCATGAAACTTAAGCATTTAAGAACCTTAGGGAAATAATTGACTGAATTTTCCTGTGTACACTGCACTCAAATCTAAAAGTCTACAAGTTGGTATTTTATTTATTATTTAAGTCACTGTCTGAAGGATATGGGATCTTTCACAAATGCTCCCACTACATGCAAAAAGACACAATCACACAGAAGAATATTAGAAAAGTTTCTTACTTTCAGTATTTTTAAAAATCTATTCCTTTAATTTTCTCTACTTACTCAAAGTTGGAGGTTGTAAACTGCGGTTTAGCCCTAACCTCTAAAATAGCATCTGGGAATGAATAAACTGAAGCAGTCCATCTCCTGTTACTGAGACTGGCAAGGGCATATTTGAAAAAAGCAAACAGGAGAAAAACAAGCACCAGACCTGCAACAATCTTGACAGCATATTACAACTCTGATAGGCAGCCTGTGCAGAGGGGAGAGTACAAAGACAGTTACAAATGGCAAGGTGCACATTTATGAATATCAATAAAATTCCCTCTCTTCTCTATCATCTCTTTAAGGTGCTGTTTTTCAAATAAGCATTTTAGAAGCAGTTTTATAATTGCTTTCACTTTAAATATCTAAATGAAATATACATCTATAAAGTAAGGATCATTTGTCTTGTACCTTTTTTCAGAAGCATGGCAGTTTTTAAAGTAGCATTGCTGATTTGTAAGAAATATGACTGGTTTTGAGTCATATCTGTGATTTATAAGTCAGGACTTCATATACTCTGGGTATTAAGATCTATTTTATGAAACCTAGTTTATTTGTTAAAAAAGACTGATTTATGAGGCAGATTTATTAATCACGGCTTGGAAATGTAAACCAAAGTCTTGTTTCAAAATCTTATATTTATAAATTAGATGCTTAAATCAAACTCCAGTTTATATATGAGATTGTTTCTAGACATGTGCAAATAGTAATATATCCAATCCCACTACTACATGAAGATAGCAACAATCCTGCTTTCCCAGCTAATTTAGTTGTTCACATTGACGAAAAAGATCCTGTCATTAATTAGGTGGATTCTATTTGGAAAGCACTCCATATCAAGGAGCAAGGCAGAAAGAAATACTGACTTTCAGGCAGGAAATAAAAGCTTAATCTGAAATATTGTAATACTCAGAATTTGAATTCCGCTTTTTCAGAGTTTTCAAGTTGCTGAACCCATTCCCCTCACTGGGACTGGTATTACCACTCCAGCAAGACAGACACCTTTCATCTGCTGTCATTTGTCGTTTCCATATTCTGAAAGAAAATACAGAACCGATATTAAATTTCCCCTTCCCAACTTACACTCGTAATAATTATTCACAATTTTTTCATGAAGTTTTATATGTTAATATTTCTTTCATGCCACAGAACAGCAAGGTGTTGGAAGGAAAGACATACCAAGTGCTTGAAAGTGCAAACAGCAAAGATCAAGTTTATGTGTATTAGAATATTTTATTTATTTAAAATTCATTTCTCTGAAGCAAATTAATAAAATTCTAGAAATACTTCTCTGCCTCATTATGCACAGCCGTGGCTGGAACTGTCAAGTTTAGATAAGCTGAAAGCAATATGGCTGAGAGCTACAATTTCTAATCAACTTCCTGAATAATCTTTGACTCCAGACATAGCAATATACGTAATCAATATATGAAAACTACCATACCAATTTGTCCAATTCACTGGAAGCTGGTCTTCGGATTCTTTAGCAGTGTATTTCTGTGGTAACCTTGACCTCTTACTTCTTGTCAAGTTCCCTAGTTCTGAAGACAAGTAACCTTCAAGCTAAAAAACAGAGGAAATCTTGAGATGTTTTCGTGAGCTTCTTCTACACACTCTGCATATGCAGATTCTTTCTGAGTTTACAGTGACTCAGTTCACAAAACCTTGTTGAGCTACCTATATCTGTTGGTCTAAACAGAAATCTAAAATCAGCAGGAAAGCTAAGCGTCAAGACGTTGGTTCTGCGTGGCAAAGGGTTTGACAGTTGGAGGGATACGGGGCAACTTCTGCTGGAAACTGCTGGAGGCTGCTGGAAGCTGACAGAAGCTGGAGCTGCCTGGTTCCAGGGAAGACCCTTTTATGACCAAAGCCAAGCAAATCGACAGTGGTGGTAATGCCTCTGTGATAGCATGTTTACAAGAGGAGGGAAAAAAAATAACATGAGGGAAGCAACAGTGAAGAGAGAGGGGAGATGCAGGAGGAGACTGGGCTGCCAGGACTAAGTTACAGTAGCCTGACCCAGCACGGTGTCACAGAGGGAGAATTGAGATATGAGAGAAATAGCCCTGTACACACCAGATACTAGAGAAGGAAGTATGCAAACCTCAGCTGTGAGGGAAACAGCACAGCAGAGAAGATTAAGGTCCTTGAAGAAGGAGCGAGAGGAGGTACTCCAGGTGCCTGAACAGAGATTCTCCTTCAGTCCACAGAGATTACGGTCAAGCAGGCTGAACTTTGAGGACCATGAGGAGTCCCAGTGAATGTACACCTGCAGCCTATGGAGGATCTCATGCTGGAGCAAGTGTGGGTGCCCAAAAAAGGCCATGACCACTGGGAAACCCATGCTGGAGCAGGTTGTGGAGGACTACAGTCCATAGGAAGGACTCACATTGGAGAAGTTCATCGAGGACTGTCTGCCTTGAGAGTTATCAATGCTGGAATAGAAGAAGAGAGTAAGGAGTCCTCCTCCTAAGAGGAAAGGAACAGCAAAGACAGTGCGTGATGAAATGACTGAAACACGATTCCTTATCCCCTTGTGCTGTAATGGACAGAGGAGGCAGAGAATATTGGGACTAAGCCTGGGAAGAAGGAAGGGGTGGGTGAAAGTTGTCCTTTTTGGGACATGGTTTTGTTTCTCAGTATTTTGCTCTAGTTTTATTAGTAATAAATTAGATTGATTTTTTTCCCCAAGTCTCTTTTTTTCATGATGGTAACTAGTGAATAAACCCTTCCTCGTCCTTATCTTGAATCATGAGTTTTACCTTTGTTTCTTGTTTCTCCTTAGAGAAGTGAGTGTGTGGCTATGTTGTTCTTTGTTACCCCTTGGGGCTAATAAAAACTTGGATTTGTGTTGCCAGCTTGGGGTCTCAAAACCATGACATTCATTCATCAAAATCAGAAATAAAATATTCTTAAAACACTGGGAATCAGACTGCCTTTTTATCATTATTATTTTGCTTTGTAGACAGACTTAATACACAGAATCATGAAAGTCTTCTATTGTGACACTTTCCTTAGATACGTTGTACCTTGCACTGAACAGAAAAATGTGAGTAGGTAATGTCCTAGGGTCTGATCGACTGGAAAGAGTTTGAGTGACATAGCAGAGTCCTTCTCAATCCAACCTTTCTCAAGGCACCTTTCAGTAAAGCGTTCTTTCTTTTTTGTGTTTGTCCAACTTCCTTCTCCTTTCTCTGCAGAAATCCTGACACATCTGTTTGACAACTCCACCTCCAGCTGTGAGAAAGGTAGTGATGGATTGCAGATTCCTGTTTCACATTCTGTTAATCTTGGCACTGTCTTCCTCTTCACATTCAAAGTACAGTAACTGTAAGTTGATTTTGCTCCATCATTTTGTCCTCTTGCAGTATAAAACAAGATTAGACTACTTTGGTTTTTCTTGAACTAGCAGTAAGACTCTTGAGTCACTCATTGTTGGAGATAAGCTGTCAAAGTGTACTACAGTTTAAGTAGGAGGCAATGCAGAGGCACAGAGATGAACATACTGTCTTTAGAAGTTGGGAATTTGGATGGCGAGTACACACTTTGAGACCTAGGGCAAAATTTGATCAGACTTCTTTTGTGAAACATGTAATGCATGATTTCAGGAAAACTCCCTCTGACACCAGCAAAAGAAAAAATGAAACTGCTTTTGAAAGAGGAACATGCAATTGATTTAGGAAAGTGTATAGCTCAAATTATTCAGTAACTAAAAAGTTGTTATAGAAGAACTGACTTGAACCTCAGAATTCTCCATAATCCAGCAGATAGCTCCAGTACAAAATGAACTCTCATACTTCTTCAGCTTTTAAAAATCCCCTGATAGTCAATTTTCATAAAAGAGCTGTTCTTTATTTTAAAAATTCCTGAAACTAGTGGTATTTGGAGATGTGGTGATGATCTCTTGAGTCATTGTGAAAAGGCAGAACATTTGTTTGACTGATACAGACTCCTGAACCTATTAGTAGTCTGATAGTCCTCTCACAAAAGATTGTGATTTCTATTGGCATTCTTGAGATAGAGGAAGGGGGTGGAGAAAGAAACAGCAAATGAGAGTGAAGAGTGAATTAAAGAAAGAAAAATTGAGTAGCAATTGTGAACATAATATGGTCTTTTCCCTGTGTACATGTATAAGGAAATATTCCTTGGCTACATCAAGGAATATAAGGACAAAGAGACAAGTGTTATTTTGTAGTTAAGACAGAAGACCTAGAGGACCTATGAAAAGAAGAAAATTATCCCATCTCTTCTTCTCCACAAGTTAGGTAAGTATGGCAGCTTATAAATTAAATTGTGGTTTAGCCATACGTACTTCTACAAGTGCATTGGTTACTAAGATTTAGCAGTTAATTACTGGGATTAGCTTAACTGTAATAGCCATGAGAAAAGATAAAACACTTTTCTCCATTCAGAAGAAGGTTCATAGAGCCTGCCACACTGTTAATTAAGGAGGGCACTTTCTCTGTTCTTTTGTGGCTGTAAGAGAATAAGGATGACAGGAGAGGAGATTGCGGAGGGACTTTCCATCAAGAGGAGAATCTCTGAGGTCTTAACAGAGGTAGCTTATGTACTCACTCTGTCACTTTTCCCCATGTCCTGAAATATAGAAGATGACTCTTGTAGAGATCTCAGGTTCCAGATGTACTTAAAAGCAATAATACTGAAGACAGCAAGGTTGTGGTACAGGCATTTGCTCTTTTGGCTCTGAAACTCTTAACTTTGTCACTGTTTTAGTTGAAAGAGCAATGAGTTTGAGCTACTAGTTGCCATGTCATCGCTACAAACTTCCTGTATACTGTGGTGAGATACATTTGAATATGGGAAACAGAAAGAAACTTTATTGGATTTGTTATGAAGGGAAATAGACAAGACAAAATAGATATTTAAACCAACACGTGAAAGAGACATCTAGTGAGAGTGATATAAATACCTGGTAAGAGTAATAATGTAAATCCCAGAGGATAAAAATATAAGGAAACAAAAATGAAGAGAAATTCTGGTAGCAGGTATTAACAGAAGAAAGATATTAAATGCATAACATAAATATTGGGAAGAAGAAGGTAAAATAACAAAGCAAGTAGTGAGGGAATAGAAATATAATAAAGTATAGGTATATCAACTGGATATAATACAACAAATCACTGAAGTAAGACAAATACTAGTCTAATAGAAAGGGAACTATGACAGCTGCTGGGAACAAAAGAGAGATTTGAAATAAGACATGTATATTACAAATGTAACCGTCAGACTACTACACAAAGCTTAGTGCAGGCAGAGTGAAAACTAAAGGAGAGACATATTTTGAATAAGTGAAATTGTGAGAGGTTTGATTGATAGATATTTGATTATACAGCTGAGAGGGTATCCACAATTTAGACCAAAATAAATATTTCAGAAGCAGCTTGAGCTCTCTACAATTTCAAGATATGGTGCAATGTGAACATAACAAAAAAGGATTTGGTTATTTGTAAAATTAGAAAGGAAATAAAACAAAGGATATGTGATCTGAAGTGTTTCGCTGAAACACTGTCATCTACACTGAGTATGCCTCCTGCATAGGACTCATCCTGCTGTTGTAGTGGATAATTTATTTCATGTTTTTGTTCAAAGCAAACTGTAAGGCCAGAGTTCTTATTGCTCCACAGGCTATTTACAAGCTTCTCTATGTGTGGGTGGTAAGAATGGTCCCAAAAGTACTAGAAGACTGGCTAGGCATTCAAGTCGGCTGTAAAGGAGCTTAATACACCAAGAGAAGTGTACAACCACAGTAAGAATACATATTATACAAGACAGCAGTTGTACACTTTGATGGTGCCAATACTCCTAAAATCCATGCTGTTTTGATCTCTTTTAGAGGACCTCTCTTGATGTTTCTAGGGACCTAACAAAAGGAAATGGCCACAGATGATCAATTGCAAGCAACCATGGTAGTTGTAGCAGAGCTCTTGGAACTCACCCAGCTGAGCCTGATCCTTTTCAGTGGGAGAAAAAGCCAAGACCAAGATCTTTCCTGGACTGAAGTGGCTTGCCCAAAACATATGCAGTCTTTCTCCTAGCAAGGATTGATCTTTGTCCAAAGCTTCTAGGAGAAAGTCAGTTTCAAAGTGACAAAAGGGAAGAACATAATCCTTGAAAGTATCAGAGCTAGCAGAAATGGCTTTCACAATTGGACATTTGTGGTGACAGAGGAGGATAAGAAAAACATCAAAGCTTGTGTTAATGCTTCTTCTCCTTTTTCCCTTATGAGCTCCCAAATACAATTGTACAGCAAACTGCCTGCCAATTGTGCTTGCAATCAATACATTCAATAAAATTGTCTGGTTCACTAATTTTTTGTGTCTTATTTGTCTTAATCCAATGGATAATGAATTTAAACATGTTCTATGCTGTCAGCACATAACGGGTTGGAATGTAATGCTGAGTAAGTGCTAGGGATAGAACTGGCTCTGAGAATACCCCTAAGAGATCTGAAAGCCGTTTTGATTTGTCCAGGGATATTGTCATGACTTGAGTGCTTCCCAGTTTAAATCTGTTCTTCATTTAAAAGGACTTAAAAATACCCAAAGACCGGTTTGTCTCTCTTGATGTATGTTGCTTCATATCATTGCTGCTCAGTCAGCTAAGATGCAGCCTGCAGGCTAAATGACGTAGAAGCTGTGCTTCATTGTTGGTCCTAGTTACTCTCATTATGCTCAGGAAGAGGAATTTGAAGTCAGCTTTGATCCAAGGTGAGCCAGGAGTTACAGAGGGTGAAACCCAAACATACATGTTCTTTACATGTGTGCCTCATTATGTGCAACCTGCCTCCAGTCAGCCTCTGTATCAGAGGTATTAAGCTAAGACAAAGATCTCCCCTTGCTCCTTTTTGTGAGAATATTTCAAAACGTAGCAGTGAAGGCATTTCCCTAAAGTGCAAAATCAAGTGTATTTAAGTATCTTCTTTCTCTGGTTTGTAACAAGACCTTACCCTTAAGTGTCATCTCATTCATTAATGTAGCGACCAATGAGTAATCTTCATTCCCTATCCCCTTCCTTGTAAGATTTGAACCACTCACAGGTACTTAAAAACACCAGCCTTTGGCACTTTCTCTCCCTTATATTAGACAAACTCACCTGTAAACACAAGTCCAGCTATCATTTCTAAAAATATTTCTCTATATATATATATATATATACTTATTCAAGTCACGTGCATCTGACTGGAATCATCTTAATATATGTTAGTTATCTGCAAAATACAACTATGTTGATCTATATTATTTCAGATTTCCTCAAAAACAGAAAAGACAAAAAGATATTTCTAGGGTTTAATTTACCTCTCTTTTGACATCTACATTGTGAATCTATACTGACTACTTCATATTTTGACAAACATTTTTTTTTTTTCTATCCCTTTCATCTAAACTGATCAACTCAGCTTGCATCTTCTGCTGTATATCTCCACCCACAAGTGTGCACCCAATCTGACACATTTTTGCATTGTGGCAAAATTAGGCTCTAAATACTTTCAGCCTTTCTCTTCCTCTTTTATGTTTTTTGGGTACTATTCTGTTTCACACATTCCACCCCAGCCAGGTCAGCAGTTAAATAAGGCAGTTGTAAGATCACTTCCCCACCACAGGGAAAGCGGAAAAAGAAATGAGAGGAAAAGAGACCTGCGTGTTGGAAACGAGAACTAAATCAGCTTTAATATAGCAATAATAACAAAAAGGAAAATAATAACATTAATAAGAAAAATAGTAAAACATATACCTGTATACAAAACCAATACAGTTTTCCCTGACGATTATTTATCATAACTGATACTTGCAAGACAGGTGCAGGGAAAGTTACGGACTGGACTCAGCAGCAGATGGGAGCTGAATTCAGATACTGTATCCAGGAACTGGATTTAGGAATTTATGGATCAGGTTTCAGGTGGACAGATAAACGAGGTCCTTCCTACATGTCAACAATTGAAGAGAGATTGACCCTCATGATCCCTAAGCTTTATACTGAGTATGACATGTATGATATGGAATACTTCATTAGTTATGTTTGAGTCACCTGTCCTGTCCACTCCTCCCTGCAAGTGTGACCCGTTTTCTCCACCAACTCTGCTATGGCCTTGATCTATAGAGGAATAAGTATGAGCAATGGCCCCTATGTTCAAATGCCCCATTACCTTGGTAATAAATATTAGGCTTATAACTTCTAGAGGCAAACACTATCTGAAAGCCATGCTATTAACTTTCACAAACTGAAAATACTCAGAAGAGGCTTAGCTCAAACTAGAATAGGTACATACCATGTGCTGTCTGTCATTGAATGGGTTACAATCTATGCTAAACTATTCAACTTTTGAGGTATCCACATGCAAGGAAAGTCTAGATCTTATTCACTAAATCTGCCAGGTGGTTTGGAAAGGCACTGTACAGTCATCCAGTTTTCATTGTTAATGTGATGTCACATAGTCAAACAAATTATTTCTAGTAATAACTTGTTTCTTTCTGTGGATTTTTCATACATTTTTGTCATAAAATATGTAATTGAAAATGCCTTTGGGCTGGTATTCAGGCAAGATAGTATATTTATTTAAGTCCTAAATAAAAAGCAAACTTTTTTTTTTTTTTAGAAAAAAGGAAAAGAAAGGGATAAAAAGTATAAGAAGAAACATTTTAGCTGTGCAATGTGCAACAGCACAAGAACCAAATGGTGAACTGTGGTGGGATCACCCTGGCTGGATGTCAGATGCCCACCAAGTTATTGTATTAGTCCAGCTTCTCAGCTGGACAGGGGAGGAAGAAATACAGTAAGAGGCTCGTGGGTCGAGATAAGGACAGGGAGACTCATTAACTACAGCCACAGGCAAAAGGATCCTACCTGGGAAAACTAATTTATTACCAATAAAATCAGAGTAGGCTAATAAGAAATGAACCCAAATCCTAAAACACCTTTCTCTCCTTTCCCTTCTTCCTAGTCTCATTGTCACTCTCAGTTTCTTTGTTTCTCCCTCTGAGTGGTGTAGGGGGACAGGAATGAGGTTTGCAGTCAGTTCATCATGCATTGCCTCTGCTTCAATTCCTTCCTCACATTTTCCCCCTACTTCAGCATAAGGTCCCTCCCATGGGAAACAATCTTCCACTAATATACTTCCCACAGGCTGCAGGCCTTCATGAAAGGACTGCTCCAGTGTGTGTACCCTACAGGGTCACAAGTCCCACCAGAAAACATGCTCCACTGTGAGCTTCTCTCCTTCTACAGGTCCACAGGCTCTGCCAGGAGCCTTCTAGATCACAGGCTCTCCATAGGGTCACAGCATTCTTCAGGTACTTCCGCTTGTGCTGGTGTGGGGTCCTCTTTGGGTTGGAGATGGATATCTGGTCCACTGTTAACCTTCATGGGCTGCAGAGGGACGGCTTACATTACCATGGTCTTCCCCACAGGCTGCAGAGGAATCTCTGCTCTGGGTCCTGGAGGGCCTGATCCCCATCTTTCTTGACTGACCTTGGTGTCTGCAAAGTTTTTTTTCTCAAATGTTCTCATTCCTCTCTACTGGCTGCAGTTGCACAGCAGGTTTTTGCACTTCTTAAATATGTTATCATGGAGGTGCTACCGCTATCACTGATTGGCTTGGCTTTGGTCAGCAGCGGGTCAGTCTTGGAGATGGCTGTAACAGGCTCTATTAGACACAGGGGAAACTTCAGGCAGCTTCTCATAGCAACCAGCCCTGCTATCAAAATCTTGCCATACAAACATAAGAACTAGATTACAATCGAGAGTTTTCTGTATCCCAAGAGTTTTCTATATACATATTTAACATGATCAATAATTTAAATCCTTATCCAGAAGTATTAACTAAATTTATTTTTGTGATATCTAGGTGACTTTCACTTCTTACGGGCTTCTTTATTTAATCCTTTTATATTTGGTATATTACAATAGAAATGAAATTATGATTTGTCATGAAATATAAATAATCTAGCAATCATATATTGTACTTCTCCCCACTGGAAGAAAAAACAGCAGAAGACTAGTCTCAAAAATCATAATTCCATTCCCTTTCCTTTCCTTCATTTCTTTGCTTCTCCACCTCAGGCAGTGTGTCTTTCAGACATCTGTTCCTGGATGTTCTCTCTTCCTTTCAAGCCTTTCTTCCTCCCTATTTCCAATCAATATTGACAACCCCATCTCCCTCCTTGTCACTCAGTCTCATAACTTGGAATTCGTCCTGAGCTTGTTGTTCTCCCACAGCTCATGAATTGTAACCCTTTCTTAATTCATTACTTTTATTTGTCTAGTGTTGTTGGTCTTTTCTTTTTTGCTGACTCCTTGAGACTTCACTATTGTCTTAACTTCTGCAACACCTTCTATTCTGCCATCCCTGATACCCTCATGACCATACTCCAACCTATAAAAAGCGTAGAATTGCTTTTCTTACTCATCACCCTCTCCATTGTCACCATTCCAATCTTTTCATCATTGCACTGGCTCCCTGTGTTTCACAGCAATAATTCACACTTCTTTTTACATCCTTCACAACTCTGACCTTTGTTATTTTTATTTTCCTTCATTTCCCATCCGTCTCTAATATCAGCCTTCTTAAAAAAACCCTTATCTAACTTTTTAGATATTCTCCTCCTCCTTACACTGGCTTAAGGTAAGATATCTTTCCCAAATTTCCATGCTTTTGTTGTTTCAAGTACCATTTCAATGTCTATTTTTTATTCTAATACCCATAATACATAGATAGAAAAATGGTGTCTTGGATGAAGACGAGGTAGTTGGTGTTAAAGTAAATCAATATTAAGGTGACTTAATACCACTAAGATGTGGTGAGATTTTACTATTGATAGTGATTATTGTTATTAATATTATTTGATTTCTATTGCTTTAAACAAATAATCTGAACCAGGGCACTTTACTATCTGTGTATGTGTTTGCAGAACCCTGCAAAACAGGATCTGAAGTCAATACGAACTCTCTTGATATTACCATTCTGCTCTGGTTTTACCAGAAACTACTCTTTGACAGTTTTTTTACAATAAAGTGTAATACAGGTAAGTGCAATTTGAGAAGAAAAGAAAACAGGTGGAAAAGTGCACAACTGCTTTTTTACATGTAAAAGCACACGTTTTGAATCTTCCACTGTTAAGGTTAGTATAAAATACTTGCTTTCAGTGTCAAATCTCTATTTCTGGTAAGATTTCAAGTGACTTCAAAGAAAAGTTTGAAAGCTTCTTGAAAAAGTTAATATTTTTTTGAAAGTACAGCACCAAGTACATTGATGTCTCTACATAGAGAGTAGAAGGTGAAGGATATAATTGGAGTAAATTATGTGATTTATATTTCATCACATATTATTTCGCATGAATAAACATATTGAAAGATAGAATGTTAATGCAGTAATGTAAGATGTAAGACATAAAGAAATGCCTTAAAGTAAAAGCTGTGGAAATTTAAGACATGCTTTACTCTTTGTATTTGTATACAGGACATATTTTCAGTGCCTGCACACTTGTGAGTATACAACATCCATTGATTAAATAACACTAGCTCTTTGATGATGACAATATACTAATATAAACTGGACTTGACCCACAATCAATCAAAACGATCAGTAAATCATATTTAAATAATTATTACATATGTATTAATTATGAAATATTCATAAAAACCAATTTGAAACAGTATTAATATTTAGAAAATCAACATTTATTTGCACCATTTATTTACTTTTTAGGTGTGGAAATTCTTCCGTTGATTTCCTGAGAGTGCTTGAAAAGACTGGACATAAAATAGCTGCTGAAATGGGGCAGAATATAATATTTGCTGCTATAAGAACACTAGGCAGTGGTTAATAGTCAGTCCCAAATAACAAAAACAGATCCTTAAATGTACTACAAACAATTTTATCCTTGCTATATTCAGATCATACTTAGGCATTCTTCCTACAAATTTCTGTCATAAGACATAAAGAATAAGTTATTAAAACAATTTTATATAACAATCTACAAAATTCCCTAGAGAAAAACAAATACCAGTCAATATACTCCAGTGAGGGAAAAAAAAACACTAAGAACAAGCAACTTTAGCTGTGAGTACACTTAGGCTAGAAAATAGAAAATAGAAAATATTTTACTGTTTGAATAGTGACATTTCAGAACAGGTTGGATGAGAAATCCTGGTCTTGTGATTGAGATTGAAAAGTTTATGAAAGTTCTTATAAGGTGCATAATACATACAGGAGGCAGGAATGAAAAATTTGCGTTCAAGTATTTTGTTCTACTCAAATACTATGTGTTCATCAGTGAGGTAATTAAACTAAAGGCCAGTCTCCTGGTGGTGCAGGGCCTGAGTTTCACAAGTTGCTTTGTAAATATCTTTCACCAGGAGGCTGCTGTTTTAATTTGTCTCATTGGTTGAGAGGTCTGTCTTTTTTGTTTCTGTAGAGTGGAGAGTCAAAGAAAATGCCAATCTTGTGGCATGGTGGTAATCTGACAGTTGTGAATGGTCATAAACTCTGATACAGTAACAATGATATCACTGGGGGATTATAAATTCTGCTCTTCTACCTATAGACTAGGTTGGCTGTGGCAAATAAGGAACAGAATGTGAGAGTTCTCCTGCATTTTGATGTACGGAGTTAATGATAGATACCTTTAATTTCTATTATTCAGATTGCAATAGCATTTACTCTGTGTCCAATGCAAAAATGAATCACTTTTTAATTAAAATAACATTATACTGGAGTGAATGTCATGATGCACTTTATTGCCTCTCTTCATTACTGAGAGAAGCTGATGGTCCTGGTTTCTACAGTATCATTGATACTAAAGGAAAGAACAGTCTCAATCTTATACGTATAGGACCCTATCTTATACTTTTGAGTCAACCAAGTTGATGGGTAAATCAATTCTATTCTTTACCATATATTGTTGTATTATTTTCGACATTTTCTTCCCTTTACTTCAGTAAATAAAGCGTTACACAAACTTGTAGAGTCACATGTGTTTTGTGCATCTTAATTTATGCAGTTGCATATTTCTCCATTAAAGAGGATATATAAATGTAGATTACTAAACATCACATCACATTTGAAAGGCAATCATTTATTTATTTTAAATTTGTACTGATGTTTTATATTATACATGGGCACTTAAAATGATTTTGTCAAGTGTCAAAAGACATGCAAACGATCAGTGCTTGGAACTGGTTAAACAAAATATGGTAAAATATGAGTTGAAGTGCTTTAACAGATACAGGCAACATCACAAAGCAAATACAATGGTCTCACCTCTGTGTCTGATAGTAATAAAAAAAGGAAGAAACCACTGTAGCTGTTCTCATAATAATAAAAACAGTGAACATGTATCCTTCAGGAATTTTCTCATTTAGAACTGTAGGTGTTCATATGAGCATAAAACTTGCAAGTAACACATGTCAAATTCACTCTTTTCCACTAACATGCGTTAGGGAAGGCATACATATCAAACACTATTTCACTCTGTGCAGAGATCTTACCTTGAAGTAAAGTAGTATAATAAAAAAAATCCCCAAACCACTCTTTTTATGCTGCAGGACACTAGAATTGAATAGTTTTATCTCTAACTAAACACATAAAAAAATCTACCTTTTTAAAAAGTGAAACCAGAGTTTCAGAAAGGCAGAAACCTAGATGATTTGGGTATTAAGTATAGGAAAATAAATAGGTAAAGGGCCCATCGACTGTAAATAAGGTACTGCTTTTGATGCACTTGTCTGGTGATGCTTTGTGTCTAATAAACACTGTCTGTCCTCTCTCTTTATTAAACTCCATTTCCCTCTCTTGTCCTAGGTAAGCATTTCTATATTCTCAGGGGGGTTGGGGGAGTGAGTGAGGCTCAGTGCCAGAAGCTGGGGTGGTGTCTCTCTCCAATACCAATCCAAGAGGATTTGAAATGATCTCAAGAGCGAAATTAAGACACAAACAAGGACAAATGTCATACTCAAACATTATAGTTTATTTTATGCTATGCAGAGGAGGCGAGAGGAAAAGGAAAGAAGAGGTAGAGAAAAAGAAAGACGAGAGAAATAAGGGGATAGAGACTTATAGCTACCAACATGGATCCACAGCATCCCATGAGTCCAGCAACGAAGAATGGTGGGAAAACTTCCAATCAGATGTCCGTAATTTCTTCCCTTTTTTAAGGTAGTTCCGTTGCATATTCATTCTTCTTCCACGGAGCGCTTTGCATATTCTCAGAATTGATTTGCTTAACCACACCTTCAACCCAGCAGTGTTATGCTTGACCAATACCATCTTTGGATGATCTTTGCGGGGTCTCCAGCCTCTCTGTACCCCAGACCTGGGTGCACACATGGGCTAGTGTGTGTATGTGTGTGTGTGTGTGTTGTTCTTTGAAACAGTTCTGTTCTCAGTTTCTTGCAAGAGCAGGAAACAATCTCAACCATTGCTTCATGCTTTGACCTCAGCTTTGTTGCCAAAACCAGGAAATACCTGGTGGTTTTGTCCCAGTAATGGAGAAACAGACAATTTCTAGTCTCTTACAGGTGGGACCAGCGGTCGGAAGCCTATATGTCCTAGCACGTGGAGAGAGTGTGGATGTGCAAGGGAGCACTACCAAAGATTGCTTCAGACTAGCCATTGAGTAGGAAGTGGCTTTGTAGCTGAGAGGTCCTGACCAGCTGCAGAGAGCTCTGTCTGTGGATGTGTGAGTGCATGTGTGACCAGGCCAGTCTGTACCAGCAACTGGGTTGGGACTGTGGCCTTGAGGGAGATAAGGTGCATAAAAGTGCAAACTTCTTATCCAAGATTTCTGTGTTTGGGTGTGGGGGTGGTTGTTTTGTGTGTATGTGTGTTGGGTTTGGTTCAGTTTGTTTGTTTTGTTTTAAAAAAGATTTATTAATAAGTTTTTAGATACAACTCAGGTATTTCCAAGAAGTGGAAAGAAAGGGAAGCATCACATTAAGTGACCAGCAGGCAACAATCTCTCTAATGAAACCTAGATGGTTATGAGTCTTCTTTGCAGCAGGGACGTGTTTCTGGGTCAGGCTCAGCTTGCTGTCTCCCGGGATCCACAGGGCTTTCTGTATAAAACTGCTTTCCAGCCAGTCAGTCCTTAGCCTGTACTCATGTAAGGTATTGCTCCTCCAGAGGTACAGGACTTGTTATTTCCCATTGTCGAACTTCATGAGCCCATTTCATTAGCCTGTGTAGGTCTCTCTGAAAGGCAGTTTAAGTCTGGCATATCAACCACTCCTCCCGATTATATATAGCCCACAAACTTGCTGAGGGTGCATTTGGTCCTACCATCCATGTCATTAATGAAGATGTTAAGCAGCGATGAGCCCAGTGTACTCCTGGGGTACACCACAGGTGACTAGCCTTCAACTGGACTTCCAGTCATTGATCACAACCCTTTCTGTTGTATCTGGTGTTCTACTGCCTTCCACTCATAAGCTCTTTCTGTCATATGTTGAAAATTTGGAACTCAATAGGAAGCCAACTGTTAACAGGCCTCCAGCTGAACATTTAGATGTTACCATTATCAAAATCATTATTAGTGGCAACATGATGTTCTATTTAAAAAATATCAGTAAAAGGGCAGTAAATCAAATATAGAAAATGGAATAAATTATGTCTTTTGAAAAAAAGCATAAGAATATCTTTTAAGTGGCGCAGTCCTGCTAGATCACATTCCTGCCGGGGATTATACAAGCTAATCATAACATGTCATTGACTTTCAGTGTCCTTTTCAGTGATCAGGAAATGATACTTACCTTTTACTTGTTAGGCACAGATCTCACAAGAAATCACTGTGAAGTGATTTGACATTTGTGAAGTAAAATCATCAAGAATCATTAAGAAAAAAATGGGACATGGGTGCAATCGAACAGTGCAGAATACAGGGGCAGCTCTCTTACTTTGCAAAACTGTAAGTTCTGCCCAGTTGTTTAAATGCAGATTTACAACATGCAGTTCCCACACTGCCTCATTTCTAATCACTGCTGCTTTATGTGCTTGTCTGACTGACTTGAGAGGACAGCAGGGCAATGTCACTGCAGAACCTCTCAGCACTTTGGTCTGGTAGAAAACAATTGTAGCAGAACCTCTCAGCACTTTGGTCTGGTAGAAAACAATTGTAGCAGAACCTCTCAGCGCTTTAATCTGGTAGAAAACAATTGTAAGTGGCACTGTGTCAGGTGCAGACAGAAGCCAAAGGGAACATGTCTTTTGAGGGATGCTATACTCTGAATTAGATTAGAAGTATGACTGCAGAGGAACAGCAATTGACATGTGGAAGTGTAAGATATGGATGATACTGCAGTTAGAACATTCAGAAGCCAGATGCCAAAGTGTAAAGATCAGCATTCACACCTGCATAGAACTATAGATCTCTGATCTTTGCAAATTATTAATTCACAAATGTAGGTCAGACTTGTAAAAGAGTTTTCTCCTTACTTCTGGGTCAATCTGGTAGAAATAACAGTTTAAGTATAATGCTATTCTGTTTGTTAAGCCATGTATTATTTATCAGTAATAAATTAGGAATTTTAAACTCAGCTACACTTACAGCTCTTCAGTACTAGTCACACAACATATGTATCTCGCGAAAATGATATTTATAAAGTCAGTTTTAATAATGTTGCTGCAGGAGTAAGGACAGGGTGTAACAACAGAAATGAATTTAAAATGTTCATGCATTATTAATACTGAATATATAATATCTATCAAGGAAGGAAATGCAATATTTTAATAAGATACTATTCTACTGATATTGATGTGTCAATAACTCTCAAGTGATTGGTGTATCCATTCACACTTCATTGAAGATTTACTGGTGTTTAATTCCAAGCAAACTCAAATGAGAGACACATATCCAGAAAAAGAGGCAAACTTTTAATAATATCTCCTAGTTTGTTTATTTTTGAGATAATTTATCCAGTAATACTTTTGTAGCAAAGTGTTTGTCAGTCAAAGTGAAAAGTTTTCATAGTTTATTAAAGATTTATTGCTGTTTCATCCCAGAGGAACACTTGAATTATATGCATTATAGAATTCTGAAGAGTGCAATGTAACAACAAAGAATATCCCCATTCATTAATATGCTATTGTGTGATTTTAAAGTATGACACTAACTTTGGGACACGGCATTTATTCACTGAAAATGGGATAAATACTTTTCATATTTTATTAAGTTTTCTGGGGAATTTCATTGCTGAGCATTTTTAAGTCTGGCACTCTGAATGGAGATTACTCTGCCTATTCTTTTTTGATAGTGTACCAAAACAGCAGGATGGTTGTTGCAATACAAGGAAACCTGGTTTGCTTGTAGTTCTCTAACCTATCTGCATGGATGACATTCAAAGGAAAATTAGTAGTATGCAGGAGGAAAAAGGATGAAAACCAGGAAGAGGAGATCTAAGTTAATTTTATTCCTTTTGTGGAGATTTGCCAATGTTGAACTGCTGCTGAAAGACAATAGGATACAACAAGATTCTGATACAATTCACTAATGGAAATAGAGATACCTCAAAATGCAGTTTGTGTCATGGGTTTTCAGGATGAAGTAGTGTGACACAAAGCTTTTTATAGGTTATGAATGAAAGGCTGTGTTTGATACAGCTGTGAAATGAGAGGTTCTCATACTGAATTATGCTTTTCCTAGTTTGTCATATATAACAGGTAGTTTTGTATAACTGTGCAAAATGAGTATAAAATGCTGACATTCTGCTATTTTAAATCCATTTTTCATTCACTTTTTCAAAGACAAAAAATATCTACACTAGGTGTAAGTCAGTAAAACATCAGCTTCATAGTGCTTCACTGCATGTTTTGTTAAATATGCCAGATAAGGTTCTTTCCTACTCTCAATTGCCTTATTTGAATCTCCACCTACACAGAAGGGTATGCAGAACTTCTGTATGTGTACGATTCAAAGGAAGAATTAATGTATCCCTAGATACCTTGGTGACTGAGAGAAAACTTAATGTCCTTCAATGACAACAAATAATGTTTGCCCTTCAGTTTCTTTTTGTAACCCATTTTAGCTGTGAACCTTTGTAAGTTTATGCAGATTTAATGCTTCTTCTCAACTATCATGCATTAATTTCCAAAACACTTAGCAATTCTGTATTCTAGCAGAGCTCTCTGTATTCTGAAGTCTCAAGCTCAAAAAGAAAAGAATCCTAAGCATCCAAAGTTAGACTGAAAAAAGCTATTTTACAGAGTTTAGCAGTCTATAAAAATACAAGTAAGCAAATATCGTAAATCACTAACAGAATACTGAAACTTCAGAACATAATGTAACTAGGCTAAAAAGCACTGCAAATGAAACTCTTAGCAAATCTTTCAAAGGAACCTCAATTAATCTTAATTTTTACTGTAACATTTATCAGAATTAACTCACGAAGATTATAGATGTGAGCTATTTATATGATAATGAAATTGTATAAAATCTGCACCATGCACGAATCAAGCATTTATATTTGCTTCTTTTTTTTGCTGTGTTTATTTAGTTCTATTTGCAATATTGTAATTAATTTTCATATGCCATATTTATGAATTAGGAAAACGAATCTATAGAAGTTTTTATCCATAAAAAGGACTATACCACTAAGATTTTGTATTCCCCAGTGTAACTGCACGTCAACTGTATTAGTTTAGTTAAGCAGTAGTTTACTTTGCACTCCTTTTTTTTTTATCTGTAAAATTGGGAGTTTATTTCCATCCCTGTCTATTACATCCAATAGACATTATGTGGATAAAAAAAATCATAATAGTTATATAGTTTTCAGATATTATGCCAATTATTATCTATACTATAAGATTAGATAGTTAAAGTATTATTTCACATATCTTATTTTCATTTTAAAATGTTTTCCAAAATGAAAACCTCTCTATTTTCATTATTTCTATTTTATGTATTTTTCTATTGTAGAAAATCATTAGCCTCAGGTTTTCACTGACACATAAGGAGGTATATCAACTATATGCAAAAGAGTATAACAAATTTGTTGATAAGGATATTAATATAATTTGATGAAAGCTGAGATATTTGTAGCTGGTTTGGTTGTCTTATCAGTTCCTGGAAAATTTGTAAAACAGGTCTAGTGATTGAAAAAAACTAGAATAAATGTCATATTCGTTGCCTGTGGATTGGGTCAAGCCTGATGGTAAGAAATGAGACAATCAGAAACAACTTTATCAGTGCTGCTAAGTTTAATGATATTATCATTCTATTGCTGTTTTCTTAGTGAGAAAAAAAGACGGAAAGCTTTCTTGGCTTGTGCCAGTCATCAGGCAAACAGCCACTAAAAAGATTTTTTTTTGGTACTACCTCTGTAAAATATTTTCTTTGCTCCTTTTTCCTTTCCTTTTTTTTTTTTTTTTTTGTTGTTAATGCATTTCTATATCATGCTTGAGAAGTCAAAGTGAAAACGTGTAACGAAGGAAATTAGGCACAGAAGCAGACTATCAGGCCTTTTTAACTTTTTATGGGAGAGCAAATAAGACTCTATACAGTCCTAGAAGTGGCACTCTTTACTAATCAGACAGTATCGTATTAATACTAATGTGGAGAACATTTACAATAGCAAAGAACTTAGTAAGAGGTCTTTCTTTTATCCCATATGGATTTACATAATGTATTCAAAGTATTTGTAGTGTGAAAAGGCCTTTCCTTCTCTCTCTATCTCCAAATTTTTATATTAGTCAAGATCATGTGATTTGAATAGGTATTTTGTAGGTTTACCTTCGTCTAAAACTTTGTAACTTCATGAATAACTTAAACTAGAGTAGAGATAAGAATCCAAGTGACTGCATAACTTAAATCACCTAAACTTAAGAATTTCAATCCTCATTTTTCTCTTTAGCATTTGCAATAGAGTGTCCCTATAATTTAAATTATAAATAAATTTTAATAAAATGACATATATGTAACTATATATACATGTATAATGATAATAAAACTTAAGTTAGTTTTTTCTGTTTAAAGTTTTAGTTTATTTCAATTCTAATATTTGTGTGAAATTTATGTACAAAGAAAGAAGAAGTTGTAAAAATGTGCAATTTGGTCTCTCTGAAAGAGATTATCAAAGTCATAGTCATCATTATGTTTTAGGCATTGTCATTCTAATGCACATATGTTTGCATAAAATATATGTAGGTGATTCTATGGGCATGCTAAATTAAAGGCCCCTGATTTGAAGATAATTAAGATAACGTGCTAAATTCATTCCATCATAAAGATCATTTCCATCCTCATATCTTCTACAAAAATTATTTCAAAAGTGTTCTCATTTCCTTTCTTCTGTTCTAAGACACTATGAAAAGTTTACTTCTAAGTAGTAGTTTTAATCCATTAAATTTAGTGACATTATTCCAGTTTTATATTGGTATCACGCTTCAGCTTTGAGCAGAGAGAGTGAGTGTGGTATGTTTGCTTGGATTTTTTTGTGTTTTTTATTTTAATGTTTTGACTTATTTCTTGGTCCTTGATGCATGTAATCACAGGCCAACTCTTCCAGAATCTGACAGAATACAGAAAATGCTTTCTTCCAGATTTTTGGAAATTCAAGGTCTAACACTACATCAGTATTCATCTTGAATTAAATGGAACTACAACTAATTACAGCTGTACAGAATTAAATAAATATAAATAAAATTTAGTCTTATATTGCTATTATAACTGGACTATCAGCTTTAGCGTATTGATTTTTAGTTAAAATTATTTCGTTGCTTTTATTTTGAAACCAAGCCATAGCGAACAGTGTTCCTGTGAGACTGAAAATCTGAATATTTATGAATATGGGATCAATGATTAAGATAAAAGCGTCTCTTTGCTGATCACAGGCTGCTCTCTTCGGGTAAAATAATAAAACATAATAATGTTACAACATAAAAAAGTCAGAGCTTGCTTAAGGTCAGCAAATATGCTGCAGGCAGTGAATTTGATAGTCACAGCTGTCCACAGGGCAGAGTACTTCCAAACGGCACTACAAAAGGCAGATAGGATATCATGGGGAATATGAAACATAAAACTCCATACATTAAAATTAAATACAATTTTTATAGTTATTTAAGAGTTAAATATTAACAAATTTGATATCATATTCATACAATGACCTAATATTCTTGGGAATTCAGGGATAAGCACTTGAATCTTGTCCAGAAAATTATTCTAAAATTGCAAGTTAACAATGTCCAGGTGTAATCCAGCTTGCTTTCTTCTGAATCCATGAAAAGAAGAAATTGTTTGACTTTGTCGTGGTGTTTTCATAGGCCAAGTTGGGCTGTTGTACAGGTTTATTTTAAAGATTCACAACCACTACTTTTTAGTAAATAATGGATACACATTACTGTATAAAAGCAGGCATCACTGATCACTTTTGATATTGAAAAGATTCTGGTACAGAGATTTACCTAAAACAATACAATATCAGTATTTTAAAGAGCTACATTTTATTTTGCTTTTAGAATTATGTATGGAAAACTCTATGGGGTTCATGATCTTTTCTACTGAGTGCAATTTGACTTAATACCAAGGACACAGTATGATCCAACTTTTCTCCTTTCCTTCTTTTTAATCTGTTCCTGTTCATTTTATACATCATGTAAGATCCCTTTTACTCTGTTCTTCATTTTTACATTATTATTATTATTATTATTGCATTAGTTATTTGAAATTTGTTTAAGAATTTAAACCTGACTACAAACCTTAAAGTTTTGTACTTAAAAATCCTGTCCTCAGGCTATTTTCACATGTTTTCTGCTGCCTGAATGGATGGATGCACATCAGTAAGGAGCTGTGCTGTGTTCTGTTGATCACCACAGTTTCTGCATGCTATTTGAGAATTTGACCTGGACAGTGAGTTATTGATTATCTTATGGAGAATTTTAGTTCCTGCCAGTGTGGTAACCAGCATGCCTCAGACAAAAAAATGCATGTGTCTTCACAGTATTCCTGTAAAATATTTGGTTGTATTATCCCATCTTAGAAATGAGTAGCTGAGGCAAAGAAAAGCTAAAAGTTTCTAATCTGAGGTGCCTTATTTAATATGCTGACAACACATTTTTCTAGCATATTTACTACAGTACAATATTGCATGTGTTCAAGGTACAGCAATTGTGGACCTCAGTTGCTTTTACATGAGCTCAAAAATTTTGAAAATCATCCCCTGCCAGTTCCCCTAATAATATGTTAACTGTAAGGTAATATATATTTTTTTTTTTTTTCTGTGTAATTTCTTGATTTGGTCCTGGAAGAAGGGTGGGGAGGCTAATAGAAAAAGAATATTAACATGAACACACTGCTTCATTTAAAATGTTCCTAAACAAATGTTTTCTCTCATTTCCATTCTCCCTGTTGTGTTGATTCTTTTTATCGAAAAGCAAAATGCGCCATTATAAACCGTTAAAAGTATTTTATAATACACTGTGAAAGCAGTTGACATGCTACATGCATCAGGCATAAATGCATATCTAACCAGACAGAAATATGGGAACACTGAATAAGAAAGGTAATAGCTAAGAATTTCCTAGGCGTCTCCTAGTTTCTTCCAGGAGTTTTATTTCAACCTAAGTCTTTTTGAAAAAATGGAAAACCTGTAGCAATATCTAGTCAATGCCTTCCAAATACACAGTCAGTATACATGTCTCTGTCTAGCTGTATACATATGACTCTTGGGATAAAACTTTGGCACATTCTTTCCTTAGGAACGTAACATTTCTCAGGTAGATCACTTCTACTCTCCATCGATCTGCGCAAGATTCTGGTGAATGGACACCATTAGACAGTGTATCCTGGGTTTTAGGCCCCACAACAAAAAGTTTAATTGGTGAGACACAAATAACATTTTATTTCTTTGCAGTAATGATTACACCAACTTCTATATCCCACATAGCTTTACAGAATCCTTTAAGGGTTGAATACTCAACTTCTTTACCTTGTTGTGAACCATTATCTGTCTCACCTTAGGAAGCAGAAAAAACAATGGGTAGGAGAGCCTAGGACTTATTTGCCCAGTTGCAGCTTAAGCATTTGGTAGCCTATATTTGATGTGAAACGATCATTTACTTGAAGTTCATACCACTGAAAGTCAAATAGTATTCTTCACATGTTTGTTTTACAATTTCATTGCAATAATTTAGGGAGAGAGAAGGTCATTAGAAAGTCTGCCTTTCTGTAACCTTCATCAGCAATACATGAATGAATTTTATAAGTCTTATTTGAGACTTATATGATAAATGAGTAGCTCAAGCATTAATATATTTGTAAAGAGTTTTGGTTTAGTGTTGCTAGTTGTTATATGCAAAGCTACAGTAAAATATAATTTAAGATTTTTTTCATCAGATCTCATGGAAAAGAGATTTTGATTTTTTTAAACATGTGTCAAAAGATCATTATATTTAAATAAAATATTCTGCACATGCTGATCCTTCCTATTACAGTGAGCAATATGTTAAAGCTATTACTAGTTGCTGATCCTTACAGTATGAGAACAAATGATTCCTTAAGCAATATGATTTTTTTTTAATTTATGGCCCTAGACAATATGTTAATTTTTCAGCAATACGTTTATTTAAATATATTGTTACTTGTATATCTGTTGAAAAGACCATAACGATATCTAATGCTTTAAATATATTTTGCTTTTAGTTTAAGTCCCACTTATTTTAGCCAATGAAATTATTTTTTTCCTATATCAGTTTTTGAATATCCAGGGTAGATGGAGAGTAAGGAAAAGGAAACCATTACAATGACTGGAAAGAATCTTGGTACCAGAAGGTGGCAAAATAGAGATTACATCTCTGTTGTCTTTGTAGGGATTTTCAACATTAATTCTGTATTTGCTAGAACCAAGCATTAAGCATGAAAACAAGATTAGAAAAGGGGCGGGGGGGGAAGTAAAGATAGCATTGTCTGTTAAGACGAGCAGAAAAAGATATGACAGAGGGAGAGAAAACACAGAAGGTCTCACGGAGGACAAGAAAACGGCAGTTTTGGGCAAATGGGATTTGCCTGCTGACAGAGAACAGTAAATTCTAGTATGGGACTTCCACATGGATACCAAATATTTCGTTCCATTTAGTACAATTTTGTTCATACGGAGGCAGTACTGACATATTGATTGCTTTCATTTGAGATGTGCATTTATTCCTTTGCATCTGTATCCATCTGAAGATTCTTCTTTGATATGTGTAAATACTGTTATAAGAAAGGTGCTAACTCCAAACCCAGCAGCTCAGTACTTTTCTTTAGCAGAAAAGGGTACATATTTAAGTGATATAGGAGAGTTAACAGTGCTTAAACTGGACACATTTATGGCCCCAAAAGCTTGAGAAAAAAGTTTAACAGGTGTCAGTTGATAACAGTTTAGAAGCACATATTTAAAAATTATTCTAGAAGCAGATGTGAACAAGTATATGAAAGGAAACACCTTATGAATGCAAATGTTTTTTCTAGGATGATTTGTGTTTAAAGGTGTTTTGAAGAGGAAATATCCATTCTACTTTTAACCATGACTCTACTTAACTATGACTCTGCTTTTCTGCTTCATATAGAGAAAAAAAACCACAAAGAAACAAAGAAACAAAAATGCTTAGTCTTTTTTTCTGGAAATAAGTATGTTAGTCATGGAGTAAAAAATGAAGGATATTATTCACTTATGGCATATATCTTAAGGTTACTTTTATGACTGTTTTAGGACACTTAATACTTCAAGCTAATGGAAACCAAGATTCAAAAATCTGTAATTTTATATGTAGTAGAACGTTCATAGGATGAGCTCACCAATATAAAGTCATGTCTTGTACACAAGAAGAAAAGTAGAATTCCTTTGATAAGTTTCCTGTCAGGGTGACATATTACCCTTATTTATGACTTTAACTGTCTGAAAACACTGATGGTTTTCTATGTAAGCAATATTTATATAGCTGAAGATTGTATTTGGAGACTTAGAATATTTGCCTAAGGGTAGGTCTCATATTAAGATAAACATATAAATAGAACAAACTCCATGGTTTTATTCTCTCAGTCAATAAAGGTGTAATTCAAGGGCATTGAAACACAGAGCCTATGCCCTAGAGGTCATAGGCAAATTGGTGCTCTGAGACTGCAGGCTGGGTGATGATAGTGTACAATTACAGAAAAAAAAAGGTGGTTTTAGTCTAGTCAAGTCCTTTGACTCTGCCTGTAAGCAAAATCATGTAAAAGTGCTTCAGACTACCTGTGGGGTGCTGTATTATTTCAAAGTTATTTCTGATGACTATGGAAGTGTTCTGGTTTGAGCTAAAATAGAACCAATTAGACTGAATCTGTTCAGTCAAACCTTGTGTAAGTAATTCCATCTTCTGAAAGTTAACTACATGTTTTTCAGATAGTGTCTCCCTCTAGAAGTGATGCTTGAAATTTATAGTTATCACCAAAGTAATGGATCTTTGGTTACAGAAATACCAATGCTTATATTTATTCCCACAGAGCCCAAAGCCATCACCAAGTGGGTGAAATACCGTAAGCAAAAAAAGGCAAAAAAGGGACATCATCTGCAGGGAGGAACAGACTGGACAAGTGAGCCAAAATTGACCAGCAAAGTATTCTGTTCCATATGCATAATACTCAGTACAAAACTGAGGGATCATGATGGTCAAGCTCTCGTTTTCAATGACTGTTGTCCAGTAAGGATCTTGTTTGTCTTTTTCCTCTTGATCTCAAATCTGTACATTCCTGAGTCCTCTTTCTGAATCCAGCTTCCATCTGCCACTGGCTGCAGTCAGAGACCTCTCCTTGTGCCTTCCCTGCAGTGCCAGTGGTGATGTATGGTCATTGACGTGGTGATGTTCAGTTCGGTGTATTTGTATATGTTTTATTATTTTCTTATTAATATTATTTTCTTGTTTATTGTTCATTAGAGCTGTTTTTGTTTTGATTTCTAATCCAGAGGTCCCTCTCTCTCATTTCCGTTTCCCTGTTTGGAGTGGAATGTTTCCTAAGTCAAAAGACCTCAGGTATCAAGCCATAGTTTCTTTGAATCATATTGAAATATTTAGAAACACATTCAAGGTTTAAATAAGTTAGATGAAATGGAGAATCTACCTTAGGATTTAAGTATTAGTTTGGTGCAAAAATAATTTCCACTTTTACCCGTCAAATTTAAACCAATATATCTGCTTAGAATAAAAATTATTAATTGAAATAAGAACTGCTAAAATCTATGCATTTTTGCCAACAAGAAATAAGTCTACTTATTCTAGTTGCACAGAATTCTAGACTTGTGCAACTGATGAGTACTTTGAAGGTGTGTTGAGCTGCTGTTTTGGTGTCAAAAACCTCTTGCAGGAAATTATAGAGGTGATTGAAAATGTGGTAATAGGTGGGAGAGAGGTCTGATGAGTGAGCTGGGGGAGGTAGAGTTTTGTAGTCCAGGTTGCACAACTTTTGCAGAGTCATTTGCAAGATGTGATCAGGTGTTGCCACAGAGAAGAATAACCCTTTTTCAGTTGACCAGTGTTGGGCATCAGTGTTGCAGTTCTTGGTGTATTTTGCTGATTTCCTGGCAATACTTCTCTGTTGTGATGATTTCACCAGTATTGAAGACGTTGTAGCGGATAATTCCACTTGCTGACCACCAAACAGTGATCATAATCTTCGTTTAATGCAAGTTCAGCTTGCAAAAGTTTTTGGTTCTTCACTTCAATCCAGACACTGCACAGAACACCATCAGTTGTCATATAAACTCCACATTCTTTCACAAGTCACAATGTAATCAAGAAATGGATCAGGTTTTTTGTGTAAAAGAAATGCAGAGCAGACTATGTAATAGTGATTTTTTTTATTTTCGTTCAGCTCACACAGCACCCATTTTTTGAGCTTTATTTTCCAATTTGGTGAAAATGTCAAACAACTGTTGAATGATAAGCATTTATTTCTTCTGTAGCCTCTTGAGTTGTTTTTCATTGGTCCGCTTTAACACTGACCCTCTCTTGGTTGTCTGTCGCAGAATGATGTCTTCAACTCTTCTTATCTTCAAGGCTCTCATTTCTTTAATAAATTTTTTTAAACCAATGTCAAGCTGTATATTCACTGGAAAGCCTCTGGTCAAATGCTTGGTTGATACTGCTAGTAGTTTTGCTGTATTAAGTCCCATTTTTTAACTCATACAATAAAATTGCATGAATTATTTTTTTCATCCTTAATTTGACAGCATAATATAAAACAGAATAAACTGTGAAAACAAAACTATTATCATAAATAAATGGAGAAATTTCACACTTTAATATGGTATAATACATAAACACATTTTAATAAATGTTCAATCCAAAGTAAGAGTAACAGTTTACAACAATTTTTTCTGAAGTCAGGGCTTAGCTGTTGACTGTTTATGCTCCTTGCCTGGCAAATGGAAGAACCTTATATTATCCAGAACATTTTCTTTTTTTTTAGGCATGTTTGGGTTGTGAACAGGTCATCTATTATATTCCTTAAAAAAAACCTGAGAAGACCAACTGTCTAGGTTCCTTCATCATTATGTAGAATTTCTGACAATATAAATAAATTGATTCATCACCTGCCAAATGGATGAAGAGTTCCTGTGAAAAAAAGCAGCCTTCCAATTTTTAGGATTTTACATATATGTTCCTTGCCAGGCAACATTGTCAGGGGAAAGCATATATGACTGTGTCAACAAATAAACTTGTTTAAAAACTCTATTAATTTTAAATAAGAATCTGTACTTTAACATATGTAAATGGAAAAAAATCCCACCAGGCAGACCATTAGAGGTAGAAGCTGATACTTTTCCCTTACTTCCTTAGTACTAGGCTGATTCACACTATCCAAGGATCTTGCCTATATGGCTTCTATGCTTGTGCAGGATTCTCTAAACCTTAAGACTAGATGTTGTTTGGTTATTAACCAAACCAGACACTTACAAATCATGTGTGTCACTGAATCACTAGATTCTATCCTCACACAACAGAAAGTATGTAAACATTTATCATGCAGTGAAAGTAGAAGTCTCTGAATGCTGCTGACAGAATGGTAATATGTTTGAATGCAGCCATTCTCTAATCAAACAGTTGAGAAACCCTGGGGAAAAAAATAGATTGAACATTTTAAACTGTTTCTATACACTTGTCTCACAGAGTACTGCATGAGAATGGGAGCTGTTGGAATTTGTGCTTATTGCAAACAGTATTACAGATGTTTTTAAAAAGCCACAAATGTGATGTCTGTACATAGTATGGAAATGACTCATTCATTTTTTATGCCTAAATTTCTAATTGACACTGCTTAGTCACAATAAATTAAGATTGCTGAATCCTTTCCCAATTCATGGACTTTGTCATTTATCTTTTACCATTTAGACTTATGAGGAAAAAATAATATCTGTTTTCCTATAGGTATTAACCTAATTTAACTGACTAGCCAGAAATTAATTTGTTAAGGTCATAAAACCTTGACAATGAACCAAGTATGAAATATTCCTGTCTCACTTGCTTTTATGCCATAGTTCCGTAAGTTTTAGTACTGTCAAAATACTGAGAAAAATTAAACCATAATAAATGCATTATGTACCTTTTAAACAGTTAATTCTTTCAGGATGGATGCTAAAGACCATTCATATTGTGCATCCTGGCATCAAAATTCTTGTTTTAATGATTTTCTTGAGAAGGCACTTAACTGGCTTTAATGTTTCTGCAGGTGATTAGCTCCCTGCAATTTCTGATAGAAATTTGCTTGAGACACATTCTATTGACTAGGTACTGTGATAACAAAGGCAGGATTGTTTTAAGGCTTTCAGACAGAACTACTAATACATTGAGTTATGAAGTGAACCATTCAGTGTTATACTTCATCATAGCAAAAAATGTTCTCCCAAAACATTTAATTGAACATTGGGCGTTTTTCATTTCTTCCTTCTTTTCTTGTTGGTGTTGTCTCTTTCTTGCAAATTGTATAAATATTCACCTTTTATATAGGTACACTTAAATGTGGTCAAACATTTTTTGGTTATCAACTTCAAAAAAAATCTTCAGATCACGTTTCAAGGAATGGTGATATCTTCCAGCAAATGGAAGTTGAATCCAAGCCTGAAAGAATTCCAAAATCTTTTTTACAATTAAGAACTGATTGCAATCTAAATGAAAGTCATTCATGAAACAATGAGATGTTGTTATAATATGAAAGATATTTTTAAAATGAGAGATGTTTTGAAAACTCAGAACACAAAATTATTCAAGTCTGTCTCTTCCCAATATTTTCCAAAAAGATTCAAAAGTAAATACAGAGGCAGGAGGTTCCCATCTTATATTACTCTGTTTTACAAGTTTCTGTAAAATTTCCTTGTAAATTACAGTTGGGAGTCATCTCAGGCAACTTTAAAATAATGTGTCTGTTTAACAATTGCATCTAATAAACTACAAGAGGTTACATTAAAAAGTAATTAAAGCTATGCAGAAATGCTGATATTAAAAGGAAGCTTGTAGATGATAGAATAATCCAACATTCCTGGTACATAAGAGATAAAATTTTGTTTATTTTTATAAATTTTCTTTAACCTTCTGTATGAGGATTAAATTTAAATGCAAATACTTTTTTTTTTTTGAAAGCTTTCAATACAAGCAAAAATCATACAAAACTGTCTGGATTTTTTCCAAAAGTATTGCTCTCATCTATTAGAACAAAAACATTTTCAGTTTGATTTGGTTTCATCTAATTGAAAACTACATTAATTAGAACAGCATAGTTGGAACCCTTCAGGTTTCTTTCCTGTCAGTTTCTTTTATTATGTATGTTTTTCAGTGGAATGTCTGACAAGTGGGGAAGAAAAAGTGAGATCCCACTCCCTGATTCAATCATAGCAAAACAATTAATTGAAGCCACCAGTCTAGGTCTCAGTAAACTATAATATGGGTTGAATCTTATCTTACCCCAGCTTCTGACTACAATATTAATTAATGCATAGAAAAGCATTGTATTCTTGGTATCTTTTATAATGATTTACAGGGCACTTCCAGTATTTCAGAATGTCTTAAAAAAAAAGTGAGAAAAGCCTCTGTTCTCCTCTGAAGAATCTCCAGATGAGTTTTAGAATGACTGAATGAGGAAAGTGTGGATAAAATGAAATTCAAGACAATGACTGAGATGAAGTTTTATTAGCTTTTTTAACCTTTGCCTTGCTTTTCTCTTTTTCTCACAAATACCTTTTCCTGCTTTTTACCGTTGATAAATTCAACAGCACGGAAGAGTCAAAAGAGTTCAATGGGTTCTATAGAAGAAGAAAATGTGGAAAGAGATACCTAAGTGAGTAGAGCTGAACTGAAGTCATCAATGCATATTTATCGTGCAGGAGGATACAAAGATGAATGAGATTGGAGAAAACAATAATGGAATTAATGGAGTTATTTGCCTGAAGCAGCGAAGTATGAGGAAAAACATGAGATCATATACAAAGTAGGAAAGAAAGAGGTTGTGTAAAACATGGATTGCAAAAACGGTACAGGAGTTTAAATGACTTACAAAGGTTAGGTCAAAGCAGTGAAAATACTTAACCTGATGACTTTCAAGGGACCAGAAGAAAGAGGAAGACTGCTAAACCACATTTCAGATAACTAAGCAACGAGAATTGATGTTTGGCAATTGACATTTTGCTACTTTGGTGCGCTTCGAAAGCGGAAAAATTCAATTTTATTAAGCAAACTGAGTACTTTGTATCTGTTCAAAACACACAGGATGGAAGTCCTTTAAATTCAGATACAGATTGTATGCCAATACATACAATAAACGATATATAATAACAAATATTAGATAATATATACATTTGCATATAACCTGACTTTGCAGCAACATTTTCTTTGAACGTTCTGCCCCTGACATTCTTGATTGCCACATTCAGACTGTGCATCCATTTGTCCATTACGTTTACTTACGATAACACATACTTGCGATATAATTCTGACATCAAAAGCATCTAATACGAGTGAAAGTGCCAGCCTTTAAGAAAGCAGCCTTTGAGGGAAATTTTGTGCTACAAAGTTTCAATTTCTTGAAATGTCCCTCAGATTTCAGTAATTTACCTGACATTTGAGTATGTATTTCTAGACCAGCATGTGCTTAAATGTCTTCTTAAATGAAGAACTAAAAAGATATATATAAACTAATATCCATGAATATGCAAAACCTGTTTCTTTGTTTCTTTTTTCTTCCAACTATAATCACTCCCTTACAATTTTTGTTGTTGTTGTTGCAATTCTTTTGGCTACCGTCACACTTCTTGCTTTTCAGAAGAGAAATCAGAAATTAATAACCTCTTATCCTGCCTATTACACTATCCTATTGTACTTACAATTAATATAATTTAAATTTAACATCACATCCATAATTCCCAAGCCTAACATATGGTTCCCAAAGCTAACAGATGTCATCTTGCTTATTCACTACTTGATAGAATATTTGTGACATAACCGTTATATTCTGTAGAAATAATTTTGATGTCAAAAACAGAGAATAAGGTTTTAAAAATGGGAGGGATAAAAACTGCCCACGGAATACATTAAATGATTATGTGAAAGTGAGATGTGTTCTCCTGCATTTGTAACAAAGAGTAATGGTGGTTGGGGAGCTTGTTCTGGTTTAGAAAAATAATGGAAACAAATTATGAAAGTTAAGCACTGTCGAATTCAGAACCTCAACTTTATTGAAAAAAAAAAAAGAGAAAACTGAAGGAAAAAAACAGTAGTGTAAAATGCAAAGGAGAAATTAGTTGTCAAGGATAATTTTCTGATTTTCCATTATATGCTCCAATTCTCTTTGAGATCCATTTTCAGGGCTAGTATTAGCAAACCATTTCAAGCTAGAATTATTTACAATGCTCAGTATCTATATACTACTTTTAAATGGCAATAATTTGGAAGTTATTTTTCTTGGACAATATGGATAGAAATAGAAATAATATATTTTTGAGGTGGAAAATATTAGTTTAATGTTTAAATTTGCATCTTTCCTGCTGCAAGAGACTTCTGTCCTTTTTGAAAGTCTCATGGACATCTTTGGGATTGAATAGGAAATGCCAAATGCTTATGCAAGAAGTTGGCAATGCCACTTTTATTTTCACCAGTGGAAGAGAAAATTACTCAGAAAAAAAATTAGGGATGTTATATAGCTGCTGTCTTGGATGAATTTGTTTTCTGAATATAGGTATTATGACATCTTATTTTCTTATTATTTTCATTGACATATTTTTGCTTTCACCCAAAGAATATTTCTTCTAAAATATGAGAGGAATGATCTGAGGAATGTATATAGTAGCTGCATTTGTGCTTACACGTGCTAGGTTATAATACTGTTTATGAAAGAGGTGAATGGGGTTCTATTCTCTTGTCCTGAAAAGTTTTCTGTGCTTTCTCTTTGTCTGTTGCGTATTGTCTGGTCTGAGGCCTCAGTTTGTAGCAGTTTTCCATGAAAGAACTTTGTGATTTTGAGAAACACTGGGTTATCCTATGCTATGCTCCCACGGACAAGGCAGTCATTCTGAGCAGATTTTGTAACAAATTGGTGCGGTAAATCACATTTAAGCAAGAATTTATGTTTAAAGATTGCTAACTTAGCACTATAGGTACTGATGTAGAGTAATAGAATAACATAAAAATGAAAATAATATAATAGAGTTTAAATTCAATGTCAATTCTCACTTGGAAATATTGATCCTTTAATGGGTTAACTAACACTTCCTTAGCTTTTTCCTTTCACCTAATACATTCATCTAACAATTTTTAGTATTCTCCTTCCTTTGTCCTTTATGTGTTTCATATACCGTATTCATCTTTTATACAATATGCTAATGTTGTCCTTCACTAGTCCCTGCTTTAAACTCCATGTAAGATATTGCTAGCATTTTACCCTTGCCAATACAGGGATGATATTTCTGATTCAGACAACCTCCTCTACCCGCAGTCTTCCACAAAGAACGACAATAATAAGAATAATAACTATAGCAGTTCATATTGTTCTCTCTTTATCAGATAAGATTTATTGCTTGGTGTTGTATGCTGAGTGCTGAAAACAACAGGAACTAGGTTTACAAAATGTGTGAAATCACTTTACTGCATTATCTGGACAGTCTGTTATTCACAATGCTTTCTTTGCTATAAAACACTCTTTTTATGGAACATCGACTATTTGAATATTATTCCATAAACCACTTAGTTTCCTGGTATAGCACAATGTGATCTATGCAGTTATTTTCCTACAGAAAAGAGTGAATGCACTGAGAAGTAAATTATTGATGCAGTAAAGATATGTGATAGCTCAGTAAATATTACAGAGATAAGGCAGGGAAAAGATGCAAAAGTATGGAATACAGCAGAAAGGCCTGGTGGTTCTACAAACTGTTGGTCTTTAGATATTGAAATTATTGGAACCTTTTGCCATTTTGCCACCAGCTTCAGTAATGACTGGACCAGGGACTGTGCCTAGTTTCACACACTCTTCTATTGACATGCATACATTTTTTAATGTCTCCTTAGAGTATCCATAAGTAACTGTACAAATAATTGTCGGTATTGACAGTCTTCTTTGTTTTCTGTTACATCTTAGTGAGAGATTTTAGAAATATATAGCATTTAGGCTCTTTTTAGTTCTCCATTAATTTAATTTACTCATTTACTAATAAACTTGTTTTGTTTAATTTTATTTTTACCAAATAGTCTTTCTTCTGATGTAAAAGGAAGTATCTTTTTTTCTATTTCCTTGAAATCCAAAAATCCTTAAACTAGGATTGAAGTGTAAATTCTTTTCTCTCTCCTCCTCAAATATTAAAGCTATTACAGTGCCTCAGCTTTATAAGTCTTATTTCTTAGTGAATTAAAGCTTTCAGTTTTCTGTATCATGTCTTCAAAGAATCAAGTGGCTCACAAAAGCCATTAGGAAATGTTCAGTACTTCTTACAAGCTAAGGAAGAGGAATTTTTTAATAGAACTTTATGACTGAAGTCCCCAGTTCATAATCCCTAGCCTTCACCTATACATAGGTACACTGGCCTCTTCTCACTAACTAAAGGCTGACATAGATCTTTTTTGTCATAATACTACCAAGGTCAGCATCGACTGACAAAGCGGAAAACCCTCTGTAGTGGAAACTTTTCCATTTTGTCTGAGAAAGACTTTCTAGTTATTTTTTTCCATCCTACTTTGAAAGTAGAGGCTCTGATCTCAATCTAAAAGGATAACTTGAAACAAGCACTCAAATCTTTCTGTTTAAGCAGCTGTATTATTTATGGAGCAATTAATTATTTGACTTCTACATTATCTTTAGATAATCATCATAAAAGAGAATTTTGTTGTGGTTTTGGTTTTGTTTTTGAATGTCACATTACTTCCCATTTCCAATCTCATTAATTTAGCCCATTTAGGAGCAAAACTCCATAGCATTTAAAAATATATCATAGCATATAACATTTTTTGTATATTAGTAGGACCATCTGGGAAGACATTTATCTGTGAAAATCTGATAGTTTAGAACAGAAGCGGTCACAGGCAGTTTTCTTGTATTCTGAAACAATAGTGAGTCATATGGAGAAGGGGTGAAAGAGTAATGTAAAAACCTCTTAAAGATGAAGAATGAAAGCAGACGGTAACTGAAAAAAAATTTCAGGAGTAATAACAGGAGTGTTGTCAGAAATTCATGAACTTCTACAGATCTGGGTAATGTATGTCTGTCATAAGACAAATAAGACGAAAAGATAGGAAAAATAATATAATGGAAAAATAGGTAAGTGGAGAAGTATAAAAGTTAGATAGGGAACAGGAATCACAATGGGAAGCAGGTGGTGAGGAGAGTACCATAGAGAGTAGCTGTCATACTAGTCAATACACACAAAAAAATAGATGCTTGTGTAAAAGAATTAATATCATTATTGACTTAAATAGGCACTTTACTGGGAATCATCTTGTCCTTAAGATTCGACTATAAAATATGATAAATACAAATTGCAAACAGCTGATAACTTTCCCAGTATGGAGAACCATAAGACATTGATAACAATGTACTTTCCAGCTAGGCTCAAAAACTTGCAAACTTTGATGAATACTAGGTACACACTTTTGTGTAGTATATTTACATATGTCAGGGTTCCACCAGCCCCCTGGATGATACCTCTAGGAACTGCACTCCTGTGATTGGAAGCTTTGAAGAGGTATGGTGAGGATAGAGCAAGAAATGCATTGGACAAGTGAGGTAGAATTTCTTTCTGGGGGCTTGGAAGTAATAGACAAAATTCTCTGAAGAGACACTGTGTATCACCTCCTAAAGGTAGTTACAGTCACTAAGGGGGCAGGAACTTCAGAGTATTTTCAACAGAAATCCTGCTGTCAATGAACCACTTGTGGTGGACAAAAAAATACATGCTAAAGGACAGAGGGAGACTGAACAAAATTTTCAGGCATAGTAACTTGGTCAGAAGAAGACTTTTAATGATTATCCCAGTGAAACACCGAAGGGCAGAGGTGCCTTCCTTTTAGGACTCAAACGGCACTAACTTCACCTACACTTAGGTCTTTATTAGAGATATGGCCTCACGTGGGTTAACCACTCTAATTCACTTGTCAGCGGCAAAAGCAGAAGATTTTAAGGCATGATTTATCGCATCCTAAAGTAGACTTCTAAAACAGACCCCTAAACATGCCTGTTTCTTACATAAATTTCTAAGTAATAATAATAACTACTACTACTACTTAACTTTCTTTTTAACAAGTTTCACTCTGAAAATGTAGTTTAATAATACTTTATTAGTTCTTAATGGTAAATAAATATTTTAAAATTATTTTAGGTTCCTTAAATTAAAGTTAAAAAAAATCAAGTGTAACAGTATGCAGAACTTATGGTTTAGAAGAATGTCGAGGGAAAAAATGTTCATTTTTTAAGAGGAAGGGCATTCTGACAGAAATCTGCCAAAGAAATTAATCTAAAACTTATTTTATATAGCTTATGTTTTCTAGTCACCTAGATCTGAAAAGCAGTAGTAATAATAATAAAAAAAAATTAAATAACATTCCAGTTCGCCATACAGATACAACCAATTTACAGTAAATCTACTTCCAAGAGATATAATACCTTTCATTGTAGTCTATCCAGCTCCTGCTTTGTGGATAGATGTTTTTATTTTAATGCTGATGTTTATGTACTTGTTCTGTAACTGTATTATATTCTCATTGCTGTAATCCATTGCCTTTAATGGAGTTATTCTTTTAATGGAGTTATTCAGTCCTTTAATGGAGTTATTCCTACGCAAACATGTAAAGTCTCTATGATTTCTCTTAATCTATAATCTAAAAAAATCTCTAAGCATTTTTAGGGGGCAGAAGGAAGTCATACTACACATACACAGCAAATTTGAGGTCTAAAATGAATAATCAACTTTCAATCAGAATTGAATAGCTGTAGGATGTATGAGTCTACGTTCCTGGGTACACTATCCTTGCTTTGTTCTCTTCCAGCATGCCAAAGTAGCCATAAACCTGGCAGGTGAAGCTGGGTTTATAACTACTTTACATCACTGCACAGCAGCTGGAGCACTCTTGGCACATCTGCTCTTTGTCTAATGAAAATTGATGCAAGAAGGGACTTCATAGAAATATCTCAGATTACACTGGGAAGATCAGATCCACAATTGACATAAATCCATTGCTAGTGTAAATCATGAGTTCAGTGGAGCTGGACTGACTTGCATACGACTTAAATCAATTTCAGATCTAGCCTCAGATCCTGGTTTGTGAAATTGTGAATAGAGACAATGTGGCAATGACAGTCAACAAGAGTGTCTAGTAGGAAGATAATTAAAAAACAATTGTCACTTCTAGTCAATGTTTTCCTAAAAAATTATTGTCCTCATAGGCTGCCAAGACAAGGTACTCTATGACATGAAAAATAAACATAACACATGGCATCATGAAAAGTTCTGTTAAAAACTATCATCCTTTTCTTTGTCTCCTCTTTATGATTTTGGTTAGCAATAGCCAAAAAGTATCATTGAAGCCACACTTCACAGACATTCATCAAAGATGCTATTCAAAGCTAAATTCCTGCTAGGTAATTTTTTGCTTGGCATAGTGTTCTGAAACACTATTTTGCAAATGTTGTTAGTTTTACTTTCATGTATGTTGTTTTTCAGCTTACACTATTGTGCTTACAGTGTTTACGTAGTGCCTTATGTTTTATACTGTTGGCATTTAACATCTTCATGATTCACTCACATTTTTCACTGTTTTTTTTCACATCCCTTCCTGATAAACAATACTTTACTGATTCAGCTGCAGATTTTAGTGCCTCAACATGTACAGCTATAGCCTGTATGCAGTTTGTAATTTGATGTTCAAATTAGATATTTTATGGATCCAGCTGCACACTTTCATGATCCAGTTGGATTCTTGATTTTCTATAAAATCTGTAGTTGCCCTTGTGTTCTATGATAATTAAGCTGATTACAATGTTTTGATATGTTTGAGGAAACAAACAAAAACTCCAAATCTAAAACCTGAGATTTTTTTTCATGATATGGAATACTACACAGGAAGATTTTAGGAAAGTTGAGCAAATTTTCTTAGTTATAATGAAAATACAATGACAACAGAGAATCACTTTGTCTTAAATATATTAGGAGGCATCTGGATTCAGGCAGGCTCTCCACTGCTCAACATTTTACCAAGAATTTTATAGGCAATTCAGACTACTAGAAAACTTTCTGGTAGCTCTTAAGCACAGAATTTACTGGACTTTCAGATTTGTTTAACATATCCAGGGCACATTAACAGCGTCTCTTAAATATTCCACTAATGGAGAAAATTTCCTTTTACATTTATGAATTCTATTACTATAAGAGTGATCTAAATGTTTGGTTCCTAAATATTAACACACCGTAAAATTGAATATGCTTTTACAGTTTGCTGTATGTTTTTATGTTTATGTTCTGTGTTCACATACAGACAATATCAGAATAAATGTTATATGACAGACATATATAAAGATAGTAAAGAAAATGAGACATGAACATTTCCCTGCTTTGATCTCGTTTAAGAATGGATTGAGTATATTCATTTAATCTCCAGAGAACTGTTCTTTAATAGAAATAAAAAAAATCTACGGTCCTTTTCTGCTTCTGAACTATATCACAGCCCTTTTTCTGCTTCTGAAATACATCGCAACCCGCAATAGTGCTTTACTTCACTCTGCTTATTAGACTAGTAAAAATGTTTCTCAAGCTAATCATAAATTTGCTATAGCCCTAGAGAACCTGCAGAAGGGTAGATGTACTCAGTACTTAGGACTTGTAACTTATGGATCTCCACTGGCAACTTAACTTTCCTCATGTAGTTGCCCCTTTACAGACTCCTGTTTTCAAAAAGCACTTCCTTTCAGATATTTTAGAAAAAAAAAAAAAGATTGTGAAATAGATTAATAACTTTATAAATTGGGATCCATCAGATGCACTCATTTATCACATAATCTTTTTCTTATTATCTCTCTAAGTGGATAAAACTCAACTTTGCTTTGTTTCTAATATCTTCCAAATATTATTTGCTCTATAATTAAACCTTAATACTAAGGTTTAATTTAATATTTCTGCCACCGTATCTTACAAAACTAGCACAGCTATCACTATATTTACCACACCATATAGCTGACAGTCAGTTTTCTTATTTTGAGGTTTTTTTGATACTGTGCTATCTTGTTGTCAGTACTAGTGCTTTTATTTCTTTTACAGCAATGACTCTGACTGCTTTACCTGGGATTGCGTCTCTTATGACAAGGAATTTCTGACTTCTTCCACCTTAAGCATTATTATAATTTTCTATGGATTCTTTTGTGCATTTGACTGGACAATTTGAGGTTCAGAAACACTTTTACCTACACAGGGCATTATGGCTCAGAAGTTTTGTAGATCCACAAAAATGCTGGGATTTATACTACTTTGGAGAGGAAAACTAAGCTTTTGTCTGATTAGTTTCAGTTTTCTTCTCTTTCTTTATGTATAGTGAAGTTTCAAATTTTTTCCTGCTTTCTGTTCCTGAAAACTTAGTTCAAAATTCTTATAAGTATGGCAACTGTTGTAGCAATTTTTTTTATTTTTTAGTTCCTTAAACTTCTCTCTAGAACATGACTTGTTGTCCTCAGAAATACCAAGAATATGATTCATGTTGCTCTCCTTAAATACCATGCAGTTCTCACATATTCACTCTTTTTCCTTGAATTAATCTAGCCTTCAGCATCAAGAAGTGATTTCTCACTTAATAAGTGATAAATATAAAAAAAAATTGCTATGGGTTTAATGATGTTCAGACTTACGAACACTTCAGTCTTTGGTTATGGGAAAATAATGAAGTATGTTGATGATGACATAGCGTTTTGTAAAAAATATCACTCCTTGACTTATCCACAGAGAGTGATTTGGGTAAAACTATTGCCCAAAATTTCTTCCTTGCTCTTGTCTTTTGATCCTAGATGAGAACAAAATGAGACAGTGAGATGATGATGATGATGATGATGGTGGTGGTGGTGAAGGGTTTTCTGCCAGGACTCTCTTTTCAGGTGAACTCTATTTAGTTTTTTTCTCAGCAACTAAATTGTAAGGGATTCTTCATTCAGCCTCTATCCTCAGATGTCTCATAATCAGTTCTAGGGGAAGTGTTTCCAGAGCCAGTGCTTGCAGAACAAGTCATACGGCAAGAACAGCACGTTATTTTCTTGCTCCAGGTTGGTTTGGTCAAGTGCCAGTCTGCTCAACAGCTTCCCCTGATCACATGACTGTTTTTATCTTATTTTCCCTTTTCTCCCTTCCAAGATAATAACCCATGCCTGTTCAATTTTTTGTCTTTGGATCTGATTTTGCTGATTTTACAACCTTATTTGGTAATTTGGGGCTCAATGTTTATGCATCCTTCACTCCAGACCTAGATATAGTCTGTGGTATATATAGATATTTCTTCACTATTATCTATGTGGATTACTTGGATTTTCTAATCAGCGTGCTTTAGGGAGGAAGAGAAGGAATAGCAATAAACAGCAATGAAACAGTATTGTGATAGCTTTAAATGGAATGTCCTAGGTGTAAGTAAACCTTGAGATGTCAGTTGTATTCAGTACAATCTACACATTGATTATATCTCTGTACATGCAGGATACATACATAGTAAATAGATTAAATATGTAGTTTAATCAGCAAATTATGCAAATGAACACAAATGAAATATACTATTCAACTGTTAAGATCGGTAAAGCATGCAATTCTATTAGTGAAACATTTGAGTGTTGAGTACCTTAAATGTACATCAAATTTATTAAACTTAAAGAATATTCTGTTGCTGGAGTTAAAAGAGTTTGTCAACCAAATGTCTGGTTTGACCAACATTGATAATGTAGCTATATGAAATGTGGTGAAGCATAATTAGCAAGATGATTGGTGAAAATTAATAACAGTAAAAACAAAAAAAGTGCATCTAAAGCTTTTTTCTCCATCACTGGAGGGTGAATACCAATTAGTAACCGGTGAGATAATATAACTACTTGAGATATGCTGATCAATGAGGTGGAATTTACAGACACTCAACAACTACTATACACGGCTCAAGTAGCAGGTTCCCTCCCAGCTCCTCATCTAGGTCAAAAATCAGCAAAGCGCTTAAGTCCATCCATAATTTTAAGTGTAAGATCAGTACCATAGAAATCTTTTGCTTGCCAGACACAGCTGATGTCATGGAAGTCAGATTAAATTAAATAAACAGATCATTTTTGTCTCTGTTTTTCTTTTTTTTTGGTAGTATTTGTAATGTAGTCATTGTAATGTGGTTTTGCATGTTGGCAAGTAAGCTACTTTCTTTTATTTAATGCAAACAAGTAGAACTCTTTTGAAGGCTGAACTTGCATCAGTGTTTTTGTTTGGATCAGAAATGTGCATTTCAATTAATTCCTTAAGGGTTCACACTCCTTTTGATTCAGCTTATAATTGGGAAACTGTTGGACCACACGATTTCTTTCAGATTAAACTTTTGTAGGCTGTACTTCCAGACCACACCTAATGCATTCCAGATACAGAGACAGAACTCCCTCTCAGGGACCAGACTAAAGCTGATTTTAACTCAATTGAAAGAAAAGGGGGTGAGGGAGAATGCACCCTGTATGACACTGTGTAAACATCAGTTTCTCAGAAACAATTCTTTGGCTTTAGAGGTCATCTATTAGTCCTTGCTTCTTGCTAACTTATATATAATTATAGTGTAACAAAGTTTGATCTCTCTACTGCTGTTCACACTCCTAGAACCATGATAAATTATCTCCACATGTTGGGATTTCAGAGCTAGATGATAACCAGTGCCTCCATACTGATTAGTGAAAGAGGGAAAAAACTTTCGGTTTGATTTGAATTAGGTTTTTTGATTTTGTATTGTTTTTCATAGAAATATGTTCTGATAGATTTATATAAGCCAGAGAGTCTTCTGTGTAAAGGAAACCAGGCTAATATAAGATTGTAGATATCCATATTTCTGAATAGATGTAGATTGTCTCAGTGCTTGCAGAGGATTGTGAGTCACCACTAAGAGCAGCTGTGATGCTTTTCCTTGCCTTTCCCATACTTTTCTCGCCTATCCCTTTCCTACTTCCCTTTCCCCCTTCGCTGTTAATTTTTTCGACGTAAAACACTGTGCAACCTTGTCAAGGTTCTATTGTAAATAACGGAAAAATTAAAGACTACCTATATGTGGATGCATAAATAGTGTTACATTTCAGTGTTAGTTTTTCATTTTACTAATCAGGAATTTCTGTTTGATGAAAAAAAATCAGAAATGAAAACACAACAGAAAATAAAATTGCAGCTTTCTATTGTAGATACATTTTATCTACTAAAAGAATTAGTTATCATCTTTACACAGTCCTTATCCTTCAGCATTGATAATAAATCAGTATTTTACATTTCCTTTCTTTTTTTGACATAGGGTGAAAAATATTCTGTACTATTACACAATCCCAAATAGTTCCTGGAAAACAGAAAGACAACTTAAATTCTTTGGTTAAATTCTTTTGTAACCCCTTGTCAATATGTGTTTTTGAGCAGAGAAGGTGCCTATTAGCAAATTTAAAAAGATTTGTCTTTATGGTTGGGTTTTTTTGTTATTTTTCTGGTTAAAAAGTATTCTTGAAGAGCTTTGAGAGGACTGCACAGAACAGATGCTGGCACTTCGTGTGTTTCAGACTTTCAAATATACCTCTTCTTTTCTCACTGCCATAGATGCTCTTCACTGTTACACATAGTTCATGGCTTTATGTTTAAGTTTTAGCAATGGAGAGGTGGCTACAGGGGTGGCATCTGTGAGGAGAGGCCAGCAACTGTTCCATGCTGGATGATTCTAGCCAGCTCCAATGGACACATGATACAGCACAGCTGAGTCCCTCAGCCAAGATGTTGGTGCCTCTGGGAAAATGTAGTTAAGAAAAACAGGCAGAGAAGGGGAGGTGTCAAAAAAACCAACCAACCAACCATAGAAACGGGAGAAATGGCAGACAAAACACCAAGGGCAGAAAAAGAGGAGAAGGAGGTTCTCCATGGCACTGGAGCAGAGATTGCCCTGCAGCCCACGAAAAGACCCACAGAGGAGCAGGTGAAAACTGTGAGGAGGAAGAAGCAGCAGAGGACCTTTTCTGGGGCGACCACAACACTTCATTCACTCCATTCCCCCATCTCTCTGCGCTGCTCAGATTTAGGATAGAGGAGTCTGGCATGAAGGAACGAAGCTGATCCTGGGAAAGGCAGAGGAAAATTGTGATTTTAATGTTTTTCTTTCTGTTTCCAACTACTTCAATTAGTTATCACATATTTATTTTAATTGGTAATAGATAATACATTAATTATACATTAACTTCATGTATTAATACGTTAAGATAGTTTTCCCCAAGTCAAGACTTTTTCTGCCACAACAGTAACAGGTAAAAAATTGCCCTGTCTTTATTTTGACCCATAAACTTGCTCATTCCTGTTTTTCTTATTTTGACTCTCTGTCCCACTGGGGGTGTGCAGAATAACTGAGTGGGGTTGTGGGGTGGGAAATCTGACTGTTAGTCAAACATAATCCACAATACACCAGCTCAGAACTGAGCAACTAAAACAATAGCATCAGTTGAAGTAAAGGTCTTGTAACTCACAGAGATATATTTTATAAGCACACACCAATGTTTAATTAGTTTAACATTTATTTTTTAATTATATCAATGCACATTCATGATACTCTGAGCATTAATCATTTGAAATATTTTATTTTGTATGAATAAAATAAGACATAAGTTGATAATCACATTTGCAAACCCATCAGACTGTGCCATATATGTATTAAAAAATTTTCCACTATAAAAATAAATAAATAAGTAAATAAATAATGCACATCAAGGACTACAGGAACCCACAGTTATGAATAAAGAAATAGCGATCCTTTATGTATGTTAATCTGCATATAATTATAAAAAATAACTATAAAAATGTGCTCTTTACAAGTAAAGATCTCTTTTTTGCTTTGGTGAAGAGTCACCAGGAAGTGTATGTTGGATATATGATTTGTATGTCTTTGCCTGCCTGGAGAGCTGTATAAGGGCAAGATTTAGGTATGACCCTATTTCTGTATTTTGCCTTCACTGTAGAAGTATCCGATTTCCTATCCACTGAAAAAGTTCTAGTCCTTGCTGTATCTTGAATAATTTCTCCCTTCTAGGAAAGTTTATATCCACTCTGCATCTTCTGCTCCTAACTTATGGCATGTCTTATGATGAGAGCAAAACAGAGTAGAGAGAATTAAGGAAAAAAAACCCTTTATTCTTAAACAGCAGAAAACAGTTTTGGAAAAATGAAAATAAAATTTACATTTGTCAATTTTTATTGATGATTCTTTTGAAGTATGTTCAGAGTCTTTCTCAGATCAAAGATTCCGCTTCTTTTTCCGTATTACATGCTTCATTTCTCATCTCAGGATTTTTCCCATGGATGAGTAGATAGACAAATTGACCTGTCCATCCTTCAGTCAGCTAATGAATGAGTTTTCCTTTAAAAAAATGCAGTCAGGAGTCAAAACAGTGATTGAAAATTAATAGTTTGAAGGGATCAACTTCTTGATTACTGGATGAACTGTTAAAACAAGCATTAGTAGCTTATTACCCATAGTATAGAGTTTCTTTGAATAGGACTCCATAGGTACTTTTTCAAATGTGTTTTAATATGTTTTAGAAACTTAATTCCCATGTGCAGGAAAATGGAAAAAGGAAAAGCATAAAAGAATGGCATCATTGTTATCATCATCAGCAGCAGCAGCAACCTGGGCTGCAGTGATCACACATTGGTAGATTTCAAGATCCTGAGGGATATGGGACAGGTGAGGAATATAGTCAGGACCCTAAATTTTAGTAAAGCAATATTCTAGCTCTTCAAAGAGTTAGTTAGACTGCCTAGAAAGTGGTCCTCAGGGACAATGGACCAGAACAGAGCTGACAAATATTTAAGGATGCCTTCCATAGAGCACAAGAATGCTCAGTCCCAAGATGTAGGAAATCAGTCAGGGAAGGGAAGAGACCAGCATGGCTGAGTCAAGACCTACTGGTCAAACTGAAGAGCAAGAGGGAACTACACGGGCAGTGAAAGCAAGGACAGGTAAACCGGGAAGAGTATAGGCATGCTGCCTGGTTACGTAGGGTTTGGGTCAGAAAGGCCAATGCGCAGCTGGAGCTGAGCTTGGCAAGGGAAGCAAAGAACAACAAGAAGGGCTTCTATAGGTATGTCAACCAAAACAAGAATATTAGAGAAAGTGTACCCCCACTGGTGAACGGAAATGGTGACCTCATATCAACAGACAAGGGGAAGAATTTTTGCCTCAGCCTTCACTGGCAACCTCTCTCCTCACCCTTCCTGGATCAGTGGACAAAGAAATGGGGATGAGGGGGAAGTTCTTGGGTATAACCCCTCCCACTTCAGAGGAAGATCAGGATTGTGACCACCTGAGGAACCTGAACGTATATAAGTCTCTGGGACCTGATAAGATGCACACTAGAGTCTTGAGGGAATTGATTCATGTGGTTGGCAAGCAACTTCCCATGGTATTTGAAAAGTCATGGTAGTCAGAGGAAGTCCCTGGTGACTGGAAGAAGGGCACCATTGTGTCCATATTTAAAAGCAGTGGAAAAGATGATCATAAGAACTATCAACCTGTAATCCTCTCCTCTGTGCTTGGGAAGATCATGGAACAGATCCTCCTAGAAGCTGTGCTAAATCACATGGAGGGCAGGGAGGTGATTCAAGAACGCTATCATGGCTTCATCAAGGGCAAGTCCTGTCTGATCAACCTAGCAGTTTTCTATGATGGGGTGACCACATCAACGGACACAGGAAAGACAATGGATGTAATCTATCTAGACTTCTGCAAAGCCTTTTACATAGTCACATAAAACATTATTCTCTCTAAATTGGACGAAAAGGAGTTGATGGGTGGACCGTTTGGTGGATAAATGAATTGGATGGAAGGTCACATTCAGGGAGTAGTGGTCAATGGCTTGATGTCTAGATGGAGATCTGTGACAAGCATCATCCCTCAGAACACCATACTGGCACCAGCGTCAATTAATATTTTCATCAATGGTATGGATGGCAAGATCAAGTGCATCTTCAGCATGTTTGCAGATGACACCAAGCTGAGAGGGACAGTTGACATGCCAGAAGGATGGAATGGCATGCAGAGGGACCTGGAGAAGCTGGAGAAGTGGGCCTGTGTGAACGTTATGAGGTTTAACAAGGTCAAGAAGAGCAAGGTCCTGCACCTGGCTCTGGGCAAACAGTGGTTTCAATGCAGGCTAGGAGACAATGTGATTGAGAGCAGCCCTGTGGAGAAGGAGTTGGGGTTGCTGATTGATGAGAAGATCAACAAGAGCCACTGATGTGCACTCACAGCCCGGATGGCCAAGCATATCCTGGGCTGCATCAAAAGAAGCATGGGCAGCAGGTCGAGGCAAGTGATTGTCCCCTTCTACTCTGCTTTCGTGAAGCCACCTGAAGTATTGTGTCTATTTCTGGAATCCCCAACATAAGAACTATTGGAACGGGTCCAGAGGATGGCTATCCATCCATAACGGGTTCAGAGGGCTAAAGCAGCTCTGCTATGAGGACAAGTTGAGAGAGTTGTGCTGGTTCAGCCTGGAGAAAAAAAAGTCTCCAGGGGGACCTCATAGCAGCCTTCCAATACCTGAAGAAGGCACACAAGAAATCTGGGGAGGGACTTTTTACAAGACCATTTAGTGATAGGACGAAGGGATGGCTTTAAATTGGGAGGAGAAAAATTTAGATTAGACCAGACCTTAGGAAGGAATTCTTCGTGATGAGGGTGGTGAGACACTGGCACAGGTTGCCTGGGGAAGTTGTGGATGCCCCCTCCCTGGAAGTGCTCAAGGCCAGGTTGTACGGGGTATTGAGCAGCTCGGTCTTGAGCAGTGGGAGGTGTCCCTGCTTATGGCAGAGTGGTGGAAGTAGATGATCTTTAAGGTACTTTTCAACCCAAACCATTCTATGATTCTATGACTCTAAATGGAGTTACACTTTTGACATAGATGCAGACAAATAAAATCAAATAAAATATTCCTTTACAGTTATATTGTTGCGGTCATCTATAGGTGTTTGTAAGATAATTCATGTCTTAAATGTCAGAGGAGAAACATTCATTTTAACATGAATACTACTTTCTTTCACCTTGGTATAGGTAAAAATTGAAAGTAGAATTCTCTGAAGATCTAGACACGCGTCAATCTAATCATTTATGTATGAAGTTAAAGATAAAAATTAACATCCTAAAAGGATTATTTTAAACTCAGACAAAACAAACTGGCAAAAATATACCCATAAACATGCATAGATAAATACATAAATACATCTATATATACAGATGTGATAAAAAAGATTTTCAGTAGAAGAATAGAAATAAATCAGATTCCTAGCTGTTACATGTGAAGTCAAGAAGTCTGAAAATGTAACTTCAATACTTTATTAGACAGTTGGAGAACTGTTAAACAAAGACTGTTTCCATCTGTCTTTCTTTCCTAACTGTCCTTGTAAGTGCCCCACCTTATAAAGGAAATTTACACTGTGGACTCCTTCCAACACAATTCAGTCTGCTTTTTTCCCCAGTTTAAACCAGTCCACTGATACCTTAGTTTTTGTTTTTTATTTTGTGGGGGTTTTAAGGTCCATTCAAAGTGAAATGTAACCTGCTGAAATACCATTCTCTGAGGCACCAAAGAGAACAAGCTGACAGTATTTACCAGTGATTCAAGTAGAGGCTGGAGCTAGTGATCTGTTCCAGCCCAGGGAGTGGGGAAATAGAGGTGCCTTATGGAGCGATATTTACTCTTGACCAATCCAATAAACAGGGAACATTTGGATGGAATGACCTTTCACTTTGTTTCTTTAACATTTTTGTGATTATATGTGCTTCTCATATGTAGAGTCACTTCTGTGCAGTGTCCAGACTACAAATAAAGTATGTCTCAATGCAACCGCAGTGAATATCTTTACTGCTTCACACAGATGTTACCATTCATCACTGTGTTTGCTGTCCCTTTGAGCAGCGTGGAACATCCCCTGCACACGCAAGTCAAATTGGCTTTGCAGAAATGTTCGCTACGGGAGTAAGGTATGTATGTTCATTTGTCTGTGTATGTGCATGCCTCTTCCTTGTTCCTGCAGCTTTTGAATCTATTGATTTTAGCAAAATTTGACAGAGTAGTAGAAGTCTCAAAGATAATTAAGTGCCAGTTCCAGTTTCTTGCACATTTCTCAGCAGCTGGTGTCCCTTTGCTCTCTAGTCTGATTTTCCATCCTAACCATGCTAACTGCTTTACTATTCAGAGAAGCCCACAAGCAGCCATAGCCTGAACAGTAATTCCTGATGGTTGATTCTGCTGAAAATTTCCTCTACAACCTCCGAAATACCGTGTAGGAGAGGATTGCAGGGAGAAAAAAAAAAAGCAAATAAAAACAAAACAAAAAGAAAAATACATCACTTTGCTCTAGTGTTTGAGGCCATAAGATTAAAAATATTCTGTGGATTCTGAGTATTGTAAATTGTCTCACTACATTTTATGTGGCAGCCTTCCTCATGCTACCTAGACTGTATTTTATAGAGAGAAGAATGGGAGCAGAGTGCTTTTAGTTTGTATTGATGTGGACCATACTTGATCCTCACGTGACTGTGTTTTATAAGACTCTTATTCCATGCCATATAATATTACTATTAGAAAAACAATTTCAAAGTCACAATATTTCATGTATATTTTCTGTTTTTCCAGAAAAAATAAAAAAAAGAAGAAATCTTTTGCTAGGAAGAGTGACGTGAGAGTAATAGAAGCCAAAAATGGGTCTGATGGAAGAAATATAAGAAATGACAGCTCTTAAAGAACTACAGATATCTGACTGAGGAAAAGCAACACAGACTCCTGCCCATGGCAGCAAAGGTGTGATTCAACATATTGTCCCTATCCTAGGAATCAACAAATCTTGTTGATGCTTCCTTTTCATTTACCTGTTTATTCATTAATTAGGAAAGCAGTTAGGCATACTTATGCAAGACCAGTTTGGATAATGGGTGGCTGATGCTGTCAGAAACACTGCTAAAATGTTTCAGAAATGTGTAGGGGAACCATAACATAAACATATCCACAGGTAATTTTACAATGCTTATGCTAAACTTCTAAAAGAGGTTAACAGAGTGACAGACGAAGAATTATCACGATACAGAAAAGGAAACCATGGAAATTAGGATATTTTACCACAGCATGTCGGGTGTCATATTATGTGAGAGAAACATGACAATTTCAGAGTATTTGTAGAATTGTAAAATGGTGCTTCCAATTTTAAGTGAAATTGTATAAATAAGGTGAGTTTTGTGGAAATATTTCTAGAGAAGAAGAGAAGTAATGTAAAATGAGGGTCGGAAAAAAAAAAAAAAAAAGATTCTACGAAGAAGTAAATGACTGGAAAGAGCAACTTCCAGAAAGGGAAAGTTGGGCATTAGGTGGTATCATAGTTTTTTATTGGTAATATCTTTCTCACCAGCATAGAGAGGATTTTATGAAGTGAGGAAGGAGTCTGGCTAAGAGGAAAGGGAAGAAGAGTGTGAATTCTGGGTCACAGGAGGGAGAAAGGAAAGCAAAGAAGAGGAAGAAATGTGTGGACACAAAGAGGTGTACATGCTTTCTGACATAATTCTTAGTCTGTGTGCTATAAGAACCGGTGGTCTGTCTTATTCCCCCAAACCACTTCATCCTCTCATCTCCCTGGCTTATTTTGTTTTGTGGTTGTAAAAACTGGTTTGCTATCGAATAAAAGTGAGTGAAACAGTCTGTGAGTGAGTAATGACGTAATCACCACAAAGTCTTCAGAATAAATTAAATAAAGAGAACAGATGAAAGACTGCATTTTTTTCCAAAGTAAGTTTCCTTCTGAGTCATGAGAACAGCCACCGCAGACAGATACTTAAATCCATAGACAGCCCCAAGCAGAATAAGAGTGTAATAACCATCCCAAGGGTCCAAGATTCTGTTTAACTCAAGTTACTGCCAACATATAAACTCTATCCTGTAAATAAAAACAACAGTAATCTCAGCAATGATAATTGTCTAAACAAAGCAGGCAAGAGACTCAACTGTTGGAATCAACATATTTCAATTAGTTCTGAAATCTTCTAAGAAATACTGACTCAAGCTTTACAAGACTGAAAAATAAAGATCGAAATGCCTGTTATGATATTTAATCTGAAGGTATGAGTTAAAGTTAATGAAACAATTTATAAGAATTTGAATTAAATTTAAAAATATCATTTGTCCTAATTATAACAAATTTCAACTTATTTTCTTCCCTCCTCAGATAGAAGAACGTGGCCTACAAACTTCCTCTTTAAACTATTTAGTGTATTTTGCCTTTGGATAAATAATTTATCAGTTCTGACTTTTAATAGCATACATCTTAATGTTGCTATTTTAACTCAAACTAACCTCCGCTTTTACAACTTAACTGATGTGTTGTTTTTTTTGGGCCTTTTTAAGTTTACTAGTATATTTTATCATCTGACTTTTGCAAAACAAAAAATAGGTTTGTGAAGATGGGAAATACAGATGTAGCTACTTTCATATGTAAAATTATGTCGTTAGAAACTGAAGCCACCTTTGAAAACCCAGTCACTAGGGAATGAAGATGTTTAAAATGAATTCCATGTAGCATACGAAAGAACAGATGAGTAATATCATCTCTGTGTGAACCTGCAATATGACAATTTTAAATATGCACAGTGCTGCATGAGTCATCCATGTGAAGTGAAACTCCTATGTGGATTCCAGTATAAATAGTACCTTTAAATAAATGACCGCACTAAACATTAAAGGCAGTCTGAGAGTAATCCAAAAGAATCTCCACTGTGCATTCTTTGAGGTAAAGTGCTGAACAGCCTCATGAATGAGCCAACTAAAAGGTTCAAACTTCTCCTTCTTACTTTCTATCTCTTTTTTATTGTTTTCTTTCTTGACATACTATATCATAAATTCAGCATAATTAATAAATTTATTCCAGAAAAAAGAAAGTTATAAATACAAGTTTTTGTCTAGATAACCAATTTGTCACTGAAACCCACTTCCTTCTTTATGCTTAGGATATGCATTCTTAGGCTAGTGATTTACCTAATATTTGAATTTTTACTTTTATAACCTCAACAATGTATTTTACAGGACTGTCAGAAAAGCATAATATTGCAAGAAATATTGCAATGGCCATTTACCAATGGTTACAAGTTGTTATACATGAGACTGCAATTTTTTTTAGTCCGAGAGGAGCATGAAATGACAATATAGTGCAGTTTAGAAATTGGTTGTTTCTTGTTTTCTATTCTTTTTTTAAATGTATCAAGGAAATTCTTTACCTTATTTATCTTCTGGAGTCTCGTATCTTTTCTGTACCCTTTACAAAAGCATGAAGTGCCTGTCACAGCAAAGCTTCCTGCTGTTTGTAACAATGTCCCACTTATCAGTAAGACCTTTCTTAGGAACAGAGAAATGCATATATATTCTTTTTGTATATGTGTGTATATATATATTTGTGAAGTGGAAATACCATTGAGAGGTACTAAGCAGAGGTGTTAACTTCAGCCTTTACGGTTGGGACTTTTCTCTGTCAGTTCCCTCACGGTGATATAACGAAGGAGTATACACAAATATCTCTGCTTCTACTATAAGAAAACAAAAACACAGAAAATGTAACTGAAGATTAAAACCGTAAACAAAGAAATTGTTATTTAAATTGTTTAGAAAAATAAATATTTTTTCCTTTTGCTTCTGTTGAACAAAAACATACGTATATTTGCACCTCATCTGAGGTAACTTTCTGCATAATCTTACAGAATCTAATTTTATAATTTTGTTTTCATCATTGCAGTCAATACAGATAGAGTATAATAGACTCTCAAGACTATGTTAGCACATACAACCTATCCTTTGTTGTTTGATGTCTTCTGTAAGTGAAGACTAAATCCACACCAAGGATTTCAAATTCCAGGCTACAAGTTTAATTTCCACAACTGTAATAACATTCCATCAGCAGCTAAATCTGCAAATAATAATCCTGAGGTACATATTTATTTTTAACTACAGGCACAGTAGATGGTTTATACTATAAAAATTGTTTTTAAAATTGCTCGAGAAATTCTGAAGGATGACAAGACTGTGAGCAAGTAGAAATATGGAAAAAAATCCTGTATTTTTATTTTCATATAAATATTGGGTTTCATAAATATTGGCTTTATCCAATAGTAGAGTTGTTTTTAGAAAGCCCTTTCTCTTAGCTAGAATCAGATAAAACAAAGGTATTGTTATGATGAGATCGCTATAAACCTGATCAAGGATCAGAAAAATGCGTATATTTTAAAGAATGAGAAAATTATAAACTCCTAAATACCTTCTAACCTCTAATCTTACTTAAAAGCAGGTATTAGGTTTAAGTGGTGGAACTGATTTTTTGAGGATAGATATTGAAGTCCAATAACAAAGCTAAAGGAATATGAAATTTATTTTAATATATAGCACTGGATCTTGAAACTGAAAAATCACTGACATTCATTGATTTGATCAACTCCTTTTTAATGATTTCTTAGTCATCCTGTGAAGTTATAGGTCTGCTTGCAGTTGGCTAGACTGCAGAAGAGATGTTCATGAATCTGTCATTATCTCACTTTTTCTTTTCCCTTTTCATCACTGCAACACTTTCAGTTCAGCTTTATATACTTTCCACTCGGGTTTATGCACATTGCCACAAAGAACTCATACATAAGCCTAAAGTTAATACTACTTTGCATTGACTGCAACTTCTTTTCTTTCTTCGAAACCCAGTGAAGTCAATATATATTTCTGTTATAATCCAATAGAGCATGTGATTAACTCCATGCACTCACATCAAAGGGACCATTCACATGCTTTAAGTTAAATATTTTTTTCCTTGATTTTGAATAAATAAGAATAGGATTTGAAGTATTCATTTAAAAAAAAAAGGAATAAATATCTTCAGATATTTTTGGTTATTGACTCCATCAAGCTTACATACGAAAAAATAACTTTTACCAGTATTTTGGTTTTACAAATATTGACAACCCATGGAAAAAGAAATCTAATCAGTAAATAATATGTAAAGAAATTATTAGTTGATTGTGAGACAATTTTAATAAATTGAAAAATCTTTAATTGCTCTGTCCTTGTCAATGCAATCAGTCTTCCTTTGTGATCTTTGTCTACAGTTTTTCTTTATCCCTATATACAGGACAGGAAGGAGTAAGCTTATGGATAACATGGATAACATTACTTTATGGGCATTCCTCATGCATTGCATTAGAACATAACAATAGATAGTCAAATGTAATCACAATTCTTCATGGAAAGTGATCAAAATTGGAGACATTACTGTTGGCATATGTATCTAATTACAAGTAAATGCTAATTACATTTCAAATTTTTTAATATCAGACTATTTAATGTTCAAACTATATTTTTCCAATAAAAATATCCCATTGAATTCCCCATCTGTAATTTCATGAACAGTATGTATCTAGATTGATCTAGACTATTCAGAATGGGATCAGCTTAAATTCAGGTGAAAAGAACATCCTGATAAGTGATTTTTTTTCATCTATGAGATTCAGCTTTACATTAAAACCTGACAAAATGCCAGTTCTGAAAACTCTCACTTCAGTTTTACTGGCAATGTACATCAACAGGCAGGAAAGCCATGACATTTTGTACAACATGCCCCTTAAACTCTTGCTCTCCTGTCACAGATTTTGTCACAGTTAAATTTGTTTGTATTTTCTGGGTATTGACATACAGCTACGATTCTATGAAACTGCAGTGCTTTGGGATGTATTCTCGTTAAACGTTTTTTTTGTTTTCTTTTAATCAGTGTTTAACTTCATCCGCTTTAATAGTGTTGTTTTTGATTTACAACAGTTTGTGAAAAGAACTAGAAACACCCTTCAAATCATATACTGGATAATGTTCAAAGCGAATTTCTCTTCCTTTTTTTTTCGATGGAATATTAAACAATAGAGAATTTCTGACCCAAATAGTAATATTCCAGAAATTCCCCAACTAATGATAGTTTTACATATATGTGGTTTTAATGTTCCTTATCTTGAAACCTCTGTTTGGTGGTCTTAGTGATTCTAAAGATACCTGCATCTACTGTTCTTAGAATTTAATGTTCATTTATATCTCACTTTCACTCACTTTATACTTGCAACAAAATTTTCTTCCAGAATTGTTAGCATATATGCTTACAGAAATATTTTCAAGACTTATTGTAACATACAGCAGTATAGGTAGAGTTTGGCTTCATTGTTGTATCTTTTCTATGCTTATGTAGCAAAAATTTTAAGGCTAAATACTTTCAGAGGAGTGCTGTATATCGTACTGACCCCTAGGACTCTCCCTAACTTTTGGCATTTACCCATTTACCATCTGATGCTCTACCACTTCCCCAAAATGTCAGAATAAAAGTACCAGAACTGTTCCCTAGAGGAAGAAGCTTATCAGATAAGTCTCTTGATTAAATCTTAGACATAAAAAGGCAGTAACAATAGTACTCATAAGAGTGCTTTACAACTAACGTACAATTAAAGATTTTTGGAAGGCCTAGTAACCAGGTGGATGAGTCATGAGAATATGATTTTCTTCAACAAATCAAAAAGATAACTAAATACTTTTAATGGGTGTGCTGCAGGATGTATGGGAGACTTACTGTGTTGCCAGGCGCTCCTAGAATCTGTCTTGATCTTGCCTTTGGATCATATACATAGAAAAATTAAATCATGCCAGGCTTGTGGCTTTTCTTAGAGCCTCAAGGACTTCCAAAGTGGCTGAAATACTCTTTAAGCCAAAGAAAACTCATGTCTGTCACATCTTAAATATATTAGTATGAAAGATGTTAAAAATGCCTTTGTAAAATACTTTTGTGGATGTTTCCCAAGTGTTCTGCCTCACAATAGCCCTGACAGCGTCAAGACTATCTGTCATGACTTTCTCATATCTATTCTGTTCTTCATTTCATGTTTGATTTGATAAAAAACAAAAGACAATCAAGACATACCAAGGCATAATTTCAGAGGACTTTTCTCATAAAAAGTTTTCACCTAGGTAATCAGGCAAGGGTAACTCAGCACTAAGCATTTAATGAGGTCAAATATTAGCAACTGATTCATCTTGCAATTTATTGTTAATGCCAAATCAAAGCCTGTTATTAAAAGTTTGACCCTATTGGTATATTTGTAATATAAAGTGTTTATAGTAATAATAATGATATAAATAATAATAAAGCTATCTGAAAGCTATTTAAACTTATTGTGTAGTTATGGGTACAACATTACTAAAAAGATATTGACAAATTGGGAGGATTTCCCTTATGAGTAACAAAAATAACCAGACTGGTGAAGATTAAATGTGCTAAATCACTTTGATACACATAACTGCACTTACATACATGCTCAGGGATACTGAGTGAACTAGCAGAAACATTCCCCAAAGACTTCCCACCATTTATCTGCAGCCTAGATTAATAGGGGACAGGTGAGGTCCTAGTTGATTAGACGTCATCAAATGTGATGCCCAGCTACAAGAAGGGCCAGAAAGAGGATCCAGGAACTGCAGGCCTGTATCATGTTAAACAGGCAAGATCTGTCAGGTGGCTGACGAGAACGTCCCATTAGGTCATGACATTCAAGATAAACCCCCTTGCTTTCTAACTACCCCTTGAGAAAGGAGCCTCATCTTGGCTGGATCCAATCTCTAGTCCCAGACCTGGTTGATGGTTTATGACTAAAGGATTACGTGTGTGTGTTTATGTGTGTTTTGGCACAAGTCAGAATTTGGTTACCTGTGAGAGTCTCCTTAGAGACAGATACACACAAGGTTCATATGCACTTCACAGCCCAAACTGTTGTCAATTCTGAGGTGATAAGTAATCTAATCAGAGCAACAGATAAGAACAAATTCAGGATTACTCTTGATAAATGCTCTTGTTACCTTAGCTAACCAATCTCTTTTGCAAAACCAAGCTTTCCTTTGAAAACTCAAAATGAGTTTAGAATTTGCCATCCACAGGGCCTAGCAAGTCTGTTATACCACACACAGAAGTAAATTTTTCTCTTGAATTTCACTGGAGTAATTCCCAGATTTATACCAATATTGAGCTGGTACCTATCCATCTGTTTTTCCAGATGCACTTGGCCATTGCTGGTCACTCCCTCTTGCCAACTGTTCTTTTTTCAGAAAAGCAAGGTCTCCTTTGTAAACTTACAGTGAATTTGGTGTTTGCCATTCACAGGGCCCAGCTAGTCCATTATATCACAGCCTGTCAGCCTCAGTGACAGGGAAAGTTATGGAGCAGGTCATCTTGAGTGCCATCACATGGCACATACAGGATAACCGTAGGGTTAGGCCTAGTCAGCATGGGTTTATAAAAGGAAGGTCCTGCATGATTAACCTGATCTCCTTCCATGACCAGTTGACTCAGGGGATGAGGGAAAAGCTGCGGCTGCTGTCTACCTAGAATTTAGTTAAGCCTTTGACACCAGTTCCAACAGCATTCTTCTGGAGAAACTGACTGCTCACTGGCTTGGATGAGCATACTCTTTGCTGGATGAAAAAACAGTTGAATGACCAAGGCCAGAGAGGAGTGGTGAATAGATTTAAATCCAGTTGGCAGCTGGTCACAGGTGGTGTTCCCCAGGGCTCAGTGTTGGGGCTGTTTCTATCTAATATTTTTTGGCCAATAGTGCACTTTCAGTAAGCTTGCAGATGACACCAAATTGGGCAAGGATGTTGATCAGCTTGCGGGAAGAAAAGCTCTACAGAGAGACCTGGACAGGCTGCAACAATGGTCTGATGTCAACTATATGGGATTCAATAAGGTTAAGTGTTAGGTGCTGCACTTCAGTAACAACAATCCTGTGCAATGCTACAGGCTTGGGGAACAATGGCTAGAAAGCTGCCTGGCAAGAAAACTCCTGGAGGAGCTGGCTAACAGTCAGCTGAATATAAGACAGCAGTATGCCCAGGTGGACAATACGGCCAACAATATTCTGACTTATATCAGAAATACTGTGATCAGCACTAGAAGGGAAGTGATTGTTCCCCTGTACTTGATGCTGGTGAGGACGCACCTCAAATCTTGGGTTTGCTTTTTGGACCCTCACTACAGAAAGAAAACGAGGGGCTGGACTGTGTCCAGAGAAGGGTAAAAAAGTTGGTGAAGTCTGGAGAACAAGTCTTATGAGAAGCAGCTGAGAGAACTGCAGTTGTTTAGTCTGGAGAAGAGAAGGCTGAAGAGAGACATTATTGCTCTCTATAACTACCCGAAAGGAGGTTGTAGCGAGGTGGGTGTTGATCTCTTTTTCCAAGTAACAACTCATAAGATGAGAGAAAATGGCCTCATGTTGTGTTAGGTAAGGTTTACATTGGGTATTAGGAAAACTTACTTCACTGAAAGGGTTATCAAGAATTGGAACAGGCTGTCCAGGGGAAGCATTAAGTCACCATCCCTGGCGGTATTTAAAAGACAGGTAGATGTGGTTTAGTAATGAACTTGGCAGTGCTGGGTTAAAGGTTGGGCTTGATAACCTTAAAGGTCTTCTCCAACCTTTTTCAAAATGATTCTATGATTCTAAACTTCCACAGTTTGACTATGTATTGACTGAGGGGAACATCCTAGGTTAAGTTAAGTTTTGGCACAGACATACTCCTGAGAGCACTACAGACATACTATTTCAGAAAGATTTCTGAAAGGACGTTTAAGTTCAGGGGCATTCAATCCTTTTTAACTGTAAAGGAGAACAGTGCTAATTCTTTCATGCTGAAGGATATTGACTTGCACAGTTTCACACCTTCCCTTCTCTCATCAGCTCTTTAAGAGTGATGTCATCAGATGTCTCTGTCAGAAGGACTCAGGAACAAACTGGTGGTCATACACTTTCTATATTTTTTTTTTATGAAATATACTTGAATGGGTTATTCAGTCCGGAAGGTAGAAATAAATGTGTCTAGTTTTTTAAGTGGATCTAGACTTAACTAGTAGTAGAATTCACATCTTTCCCAATGGGTCTTTTCCTATTTTAATTTATATGGTTCTAAGAAATCAGTATACTGTGATTTTAGCATGAAATTTCTGTATTTCTATGTAAAGGATACTCAAGCAGTTAGAGATCTGGGGGAAAACAAAAAAAAATCTAAATATTAGACCAAATAATGAATATGAATTTAACATAAATATTTAAAGTAATAATGGAGTAAAGCAGAGTGAAATGAGGAAGCTGAAACAAAATAATGTGATTTTAAGTCAGTCTGACACTTAACTATGTTCCAAAAAATGTTGATTAAAATTCTCATTTTATAGAAAATCTTGCAACGCAATTAGAAAATGCAGAAGCTTGCATTTGAAATCCTATCTGTTTAATTATTTACTTGCTAGTTTTATACTTTTCTTAAATATTGACTGGGGGGATGAATAGAAGAAGGGAACAATAAAGCAAGTTAGAGAATGTCAAGGAATTATGTATTCCTACTGTTTCAGCTTCCATTACAAATCAATAAGGGTTTTGAATATGTCTTGTAATGGATTGGGAAAAATGGCATAGAAGCTGTGGATTTTTCATTAATTAATCATAGGAAATAATTTTTGTACCTTTCTTTGCATAATATGTAATATTTGCAGTGACAGTTTCCTACAGCAAAAAGTATTCTAAAACACAATGGCTGACCCTCTACTAGTCGTAATTAAAACTGTAAGTGAAAGTTAGCTCATTTAAATACATTTTTAAAACATAACAAAATAGGAGGTAGAAAACGAAACTTCTAAAAAAAAAAGGACTAATTACAGTTTTTATATATTACCCTTAGAGGGAGTATGCATCAAGTACAGATTTGCTACAAAATAGGATTTTAAAGAATATTTTAAAAATTCAGAATTTAAAGTTTGCCTGGCATTTCTTAGTATTTATATTTTCTATTATGAGAGAAATGGAGATGATTATTTTATGGTTCATTTGTGGTTGAACTTCATGATCTTAAAAGCCTTTTCAACCTAAACGATTCTTTGATTCTGTGAAAACATCTTCAGGACTGAAGAGAGAGCAAACATTTTGATAAAAAGTTCACTGGGAGAAATAGGAACAGTCACAGGCCCCATAACATATTTCTTTTTGTAGTTTGCTATTTTAACAAGTCACATTCTGTATGTTTTCTCTGCTTAGCAGCATCTTTGTTCTTTACTTTCAAAGTTAGGACATTTTCATCTTTTTGAATGAAATTTCTCCAAATGAAGATGGAAAATGATTGTGTTCATAATAGTTATTACCATTCAGGCTAATCACAGTTCCCCAGAGTTTCTACTGTTAGCTGTGTCGTGTCTCCTACACCACTGAAAAACTGGAACTTTTTATAAAACAATTTACATGTCTGATTCAGTCTTCCATATTACAAATATCTTTCATACCATTCCATTATATCAAACAGAGTGTCTGTTTTCATAAATAATACCTTGAGGTTGTTTGATCCAAAAAAGCTAAAATTGGTTGCTGCTGAATTTCCTTAATTTTTTAAATCTCTGACCTTCTTTGCCATCTCTTGCATTTTTTCATGAAGTTTCATGCTCATCCTCAAGTATTCTTCCTCCTCTGTCCTTGCAGTACCAATGGGAAATATTGGGAAAGCAAGCTCTTCAGTCTGTGTTCAACTAAATAGATACTTCACTCAACCTGACTACTCAGACGATTTTCAGCCTAGTTGCAACCTGTGAAAATCTCTGGAAGAAATGTTACATATAAAAATGGGTTGCATAAAACTTTTATTTTTGTCCTCTGATTATACTTAGAAAATTGTTGCTGAAGATATGTTGGTGCTGCCTCCTCCACCTAGTAGTCTGCATCATGACTTCCAGTGTAGTTTCTATGGACAACAGAAAATTAAGAGACAATGGGTGGGTGTGGTTGGGAGACTCAAGGACTGTTTTTTCTCTCATAAAGAACAGTAGCTAAAAAATTGTACGATTTTTTTTAGTCTACTTCAAATAAGAACAATTCACACCCAGAGAACCATATTTTATATTGTATATTGTATATTGGGCAGTGTTGTTCAGAAAACAGAAGATAACAAGGAATTCTATTTCCTCTCAGGATACTTTTTTCCTAACATTTCTGTAAAAAGTGCGATCATCATAGTGTTTAAGCAGTATTCAACCAGCTAGTAATATTTTTTCAGGAATATCTCTCAAGAGCTCAAACTATATTTATTTATATTCTACCGTTATGGATGGATCTTGAGCTTGGCTAAATTGGAACTTTTTGTGATTTTGGCCAAGCCATGTGATTATTAGAATTAATTTTAGGAGTTGTGTCACTATAAGTATTCAGAAATTTATAAAAATGAGTATTGAATTTATTAACTTTCATAGCATGCCATGCTACAAAAATTCGGCTCAAAGTTTTTACATAAGGTGCAATAATGAACTTTTAACTTTAAAGTCAACTAATTTCATTTATATTTACACATTTTTCTTCTTAAATGCAGTGTGCCTTAATACTATTCTGTTTTATTTCTAGTAATGGACTAAGCTGTCTCTTCAAATATGAGTTTACATAATTGTCATGAATTTCTTTCTACATTATTCATATTCCTGTACTGAAAAATATCACGATTATTGTAGTTTATAAGTTTTCTTCTCTAGTATGAACCTGAAACTTCTCCTGTTGAAGTTAGCAGAGCTTTTGATACGAATGATATCATAGCCTGGCTCTATAGCATGTTCCTAAGTTTAGCAAGTGATACATTTAAAAGATTTATCAAAATAATTAATGCTATTGTAATGTCATGTTTTTTTTATGTAATAACCTTTTTATTACCATAGAAAAATCACTCTAAAAGAAATAGCTAAGCCAGTGTTTACTAAGATGTTGATTTTATACTGAAAAAGGATTTCATAAGAATAGAGGACTATAAATATGTAGTTTTCATTTCTCACATGTATATGGCAGAAATGATTTCTTATGTTCAGACATACTGCAAAGATTCAGGCAGCTTTCTCATCTTATCTAGCTACTCTTCCAAGGAATCTTTGTAGAAAGAAAGAACGAAAAATCATACCATAGTCTAGAAAAATGTCTCTGTGGAAAAAGAATGAATGTACGAACATTTAAAGCATCCCAGGAGATATCTGTAGGTATTCACAGAAAGACAATAAAGTCCCAGAGCATTTTCATATTTTCCTGACTCAAGAATGAGGGATGTCATCTCTCCCTCTACATTTAAAGGAGAGTCTAGAATGAACATTGTTGTTGCGTCAAATTAAGATATTTAGATTAAATAGAAAATCTGTAATAGTTGACTGGGACATATAGCTTGGACTTTAGTTCATTTGTGCTGAAGGAAGAACACCAGTTATAGATTACCAAAGGTTCTCCAGGGAAAATGTTTTAAACTTAAGATATAACTTCAGAGATTTTTTTTCCTACTCATGAATAAATTTGTATGAACTATCTTTGATAGTCCTATTAAAATCTAAATTAATTACCAATATGTAAAGCTTCTGTGTAGAGGAACTACAGTTTCATGTTGAAGAAAAAAGAAATTAAAAAAAAATAATGAACTACGGAGAAATAGTTCCAGTTTACCTCTTTATAACTGGATACTATCATGAATAAAATTTTGTTGACTTTAAAAATTAATTATTCTTTATATGTTAAAAGATAAAATTTTAAATGTGAATGCTGAACATATTTGTAGCCATCTATATAGTATTTTCATATAAAGAGGGGTCTTACAATCATATTTGACAGGAAAAATGCACAAGTCAAAAAAATGTGAGTCTTTAAGCAAACATACATAGAGGATGGTCTAAGCTGATAGTATTGCATGAGACATTCCCAAACACTGAAAAAAATGCTCTACTGTTCCAATGACCGTAGTAATCAGTTCCTTCTAAAAGGGAACATAACTTTGTCTCATGTCTCCTTAAGGAGCTGTTATTTAAACAGGACTCTATAAGGTTCGTAAAGGTTAGCATCAATGACTAAGCCTGTCGGTTCAGGATCTTCAGGTGACATACCCTTTCACTTCTGTTTTCTGAATAAAAGAGGGCTGGGAGGAATATTCAGGAATAAAGCACTCACTTGGGAAACTGAGAAGAAATTTATTGCAATAATAGGACTTAAAGTAACTGAAAATATAGCAATGTCTCCTTAGATACCTTCTGGTAAACCGTCTTCTTTCCATGGAAAGTCTTTTCCAACCCGAAATCTCATTCTAGGTTAGGAAATATAGGGGAAAATCCACTTTATAGCAGTGACTTTGATGACAGTAGTCGGTAAGCAGGACAAGGTATGGACCTATGAAAAAGGTGCTATATGGGTGGAAAGTGTTTTCTCACTATAAAAGGATTCGTAAAAAAACCCAAAAAAACCCAAGTCCTTCATAAGTTCATTACAGGATTTTCTAAACAAAAAATGTATCTCTTGCTACATCCCAATATAGTAGAGGGGTGCCAGGATGATTCCAAGCACCTACCACCATGTACCAGTTAACACCTTTTATTGTTTTTAATTACAAGATGACAGAACAGACTCCTCATGTATATACATGAACTTATAGTAGGGTTACTTAGCTTTTATTCCAACACAACAATAAGAAAACACAAGAGTTTAAAGATACGTGTTAGTACTTAAGGAGTCCATGGTCATCATTACAATTAGGACTGAGAGGACTCATCTGTGTTTGAAAAATTTTTTGCTGAGTGGTGTCTGAGAGTGGAAAAATTACAGGTCTCATGTCTTAAAATTTCTTGTTTCGTAGATAAATTCAGCCAAACAACTAAATAATCTGAAAACTCTCATATGACAAGAAAAAAAATTGTACACTAATAGCTGTCTATTTTGCTTTAAATAATCCTCAACAGGTTTTAGGCCACCGTTTTCTTTCCCTACCTAGTATACTCATTTTACTCAAACATGGACTATTTCCACAACTCTCCCAGTGTAGTTTCCTGGTACTCCTTTCAAAGAGAGATGTGGGTTAATTTGCATCTGGAAATGAGGTTCTAGATTCTGTAGTAGAACAGAGCAGACCCATATGTATGACACTGAAGTGGATGTCTGCTATAGGACACCTAACTAGGAAGAATAAATGGATAAGACTCTGCACAGACACACAGGAGTGGATGGAAGAACAGCCCAAAGACAGCTACTTAATATTCAAAGACCACCTCCTTCAAGTTCTATAGTAGTCCATCCCAACAAATAAACAGGAGATGATCCTTCTCCTCTACTCAGCACTGGTGAGGTCATGCTTGGAGTCCTCTGTCCAGTCCTGGGCTCCCCAGTACAAGAGCAACAACAGTGACTTACTGGAGAGAGTCCAAAGAAGGGCCAAAAAGGTGAAGGGACTGGAGCAGCTCACAGATGAGGAAAGGTTGACAGGGCTGGGAGTGTTCAACCTGGGGAAGAGAAGACTCAGGAGGGATCTTATCAATGTGCATAAAAACCTGACGGGATAGCGTGAAGAATGCAGTGAAAGCCAGGTTCTTCTCTGTGGTACCCAGCAACAGGATCAGAGGCACAGACTGAAACACAAGATGTTCATTTAAAAGTCAGGAAACACTTTTTACTGATGCAGGGTGACTGATCACTAGTACAGGTTGTCCAGAGAGGCTGTGGAATCTCCCACCTTGATGATATTCAAAGCCTGGAAATGATCATGGGCGCCCAGCTCTAGAGTGACCTGCTTGAGTGGGGGAGGCTGAACAAGATGAAATCCAGAGGTCTCTTCCAAATTGAACCATTCTGCAATCCTGTATCTCTTTTACTCCTAAAGGAGGATCAAAGGTGGTATGAGACAAGAATGTACTCTCATTTCATTAACATTGTGCTCTTTCAGAAGAGTAGAAGCTCTCTAAGGGCGAAAAAACTGCCATTTCCACTGGTCTCAAATTCTCAAATAGGACTTACCTAAGGAACATGCTCACTTCAGCCCCTGACTTCACCTAGCTAAGCCCATGATTGCACTGAGAGAAAAAAAAAGAAGAGATGGGTGTCTGCAATGAAGTAAGTTGCTTCCCTTTAAGAAACAGAAAAACTTTAATTCCAGAGAATAATCTCATTAGTGATGGGAGATGAGGCTTTGATTGGTTCAACAGCTGTCTAATCAAGGATTCCTTCTGCTTTGTGTTACCCCTTAAGATATTGGCTAAGTCCTTTGCTGTCACAGCAGTGAAAAATATTGAGAAGGGAAATGATCTGTTCCTTTTCCCTGTTGTAGAAGAAAGGCTCTACCTCATTTTTGACTTTTATTTCCTGGATTTCTCACTATATAGTTAAAAATGCATTAAACTTTCTAAAATAGGCATTCCATGCTCCTTTATTTAATAAAAACATCATTTCTAAGTTAGTTATATAGCAATGTAACCATGCATATTGTTGCAAGAAAGTTCTAAAATGCTCAATATTCCATAAGAAAACCCAAAGTCTTTAAAATTTAGGCAGACCTTATTGTATAGGAACTCTGAAATTGAAACTTATGCAGTTGCTTATTAAATGAGCTCTAGATTACTCTATGTCTAAATGCCTAAACCACATATTTAGAAGCAAGATTTTGTGAATCCCTCTGTTTTCACTCCATGAACTGATCTATTATGAAAACAAAGAATTTCCCTCACATACCTAAAGAAAACTCCTGTGCTGAAATATAATATTTTATCTCATGTTTTTCCAAGCAGTGTATGATTTATTTCAATGTTAATAAAACTTTTCATAATACTTTTGTTTATATATGTGTATTTCTAATATTATTTTGAAACTATGATAGAATTAAAAAAAATATTTATATACTATTATCTAGTGTATGTTTATTATATGTTCTGCATTGATCTGATACCATCATCTTTTTTACTATACAAATAAAGTTATGATAATGATACTAAATTATATTTCAACACCATTAAAGGTATTACTAATTCCATATATTGCTTCTCTGGCACCTTATAAGGTATCACTGTATCGGAAATACATTGACAGAGTTAAAAATGAAAAGTGTCAAGTGAACTGTATCTAAGCCTAAGGCTTCTATTCTAACTTATAAGACAGCTAATTTTATTGCTTCTCATTTTGGGCCAATGTAGATCAATAGTTCAGTAAAGTTTTTAAGGATGAACTAAAATTGAAAGTGTAAAGTAGCAGAGATGAGACTGTGGAGTTGGTAGACGGTAAAATTATTAAATACAAGGTCGTATAGAGAAATATATGTAATTATTTACAGATATGCTGTCGGTTTTATTCAAATGTTATTGGGATCTTTTTCATCATTGCATTTCATAATCTCAATAACTCCATTTAGCACATTTTGTCGATCAAAACAGAATTGGCTTCTTCACCCTCTTGTAAATATCTAATACTTGTCACTCTCAAGCATGACTACCGTATTTCTTCATTGGTATGATAATCAACATTATAGGCACTCCTCAATGTTACATATAAACACTGCAGTGTTATTTATATCTACCTTGCTGGATTTATATACTGTTTCTTCAGAATATAGTCCATCATATTCATCTTGGTCACCGTGACCTTGACACTGGATACACATACTAAAGATAATTTTTCCAGCATTTAAACTCAAGTCTTGTCTGTATCAGTATGACAAATATTTGTCCACTTGGCAGTTAGAATCATAGAATCATAGAACCATGGAATCATCAAATCATAGAATCCTGGAATCCTAGAATCATAGGAACATTAAGGTTGGAAAAGACCTCTAAGACCATTAAGACCAAGCATCAGCCCAAACTCCATGCTTAATAAACCATGTACCGAAGTGTCACGTCTATATGTTTTTGAACACCTCCAGGGATGGTGATTCCACCACTTTCCTAGGAAGCTTGTTCCAATGCTTCACCACTCTTTCAGTGAAGTAAGTTTTCCTAATATCCAGTATAAACCTCCTGTGAAACAACTTGTGACCTTTTCCCCTAGTCCTGTTGATAGTCACTTGGGAGAAAAGACCAATACGCGTCTCTTTATAACCTCCTTTCAGGTAGTTGTAGGGAGCGATAAGGTTTCCCCTCAGCCTCCTCTTCACACTAAAACACTCCAGTTTCTTCAGCTACTCCTCATAAAACTTGTTCTCCAGACTCTTCATCAATTTTCTTGCTCTCTTCTGGACATGCTCCAGCAGCACAATATACTGAGAGGCCCAAAACTGAACACAGTATTCAAGGTGCAGCCTCACCAGTACGGAGTACAGGGGGACAATCATCCCCTTCTCCTGTTGGTCACACTATTGCTGATACAAGATTGGATGCTACTTGTCCTCTTAGCTTTGGGCCTCCGTGATTTATTCTTTACTGTATGACTTCTTCTGCTTCCTCAAATTTTATTTAACAGCAAATACCTAAGGTTCAACAGTTTTATCTTCAGTCCTATTAGTTCTAGATTTTTCAAATTGATGTAAGAGAAATTACATCATTTTAAAAAGTGTTAACATTATAAAAGGGCAGAAAACACATTAGCATGTTTACTAATTTTCCAAAAAGGAAATACAGGAAGGAAAAATAAAGCCAAAATAAAAGGAAAAAATACGTATGTTGCAATCAACTTTTATTGATATAGCTTGCACAACTGAAATCTGTTGTTAATTGACTACATACTAAATTTATCATCTTAGAAGAAAGAATGGAAATGTGATACATTGTTTATTAAAAAATACTGCATTATTTGTGTAAATGGATTCAATAAACTTTCTCTTTTAATCTGTATTTGTAAGAATTTCCATTTATTTAGGCAAGTAAGGCATTGTGTCATCTTTATAACATATCCTGTATCAATATTTTGACAACAAATATATGCTATATCAGCATCTTTTTTATTATTTTCTCCTTGGATTTTATAGCAAAATGACTGCTGTACTTTTATAATGGTGATTTAATCTTTTTCAACCAATTAGATAATTTGGATTAATATGATCAAATTAATTTCTGTAAAATTTAAGCACTTTTTTAATATTTCCCGAAGTCTCACGATCTAAATATGTCAGACATTTTGACTCTAAATTCAATTCTGAATTTATTTGTGTCAGCAGAAATCTATACATTAATATTTGCAGCCTCATTCTCTTGCTGCGTAAAAACATTCATCATTTTCCTCTACTTTCCACTGATATACCAAATGGAGGCTGGTTATAACATTCTAAATATTTTATGTTTCTTTTCAGATAAAACTGAAATTTTCCCAAAGTTCAAATCATATCAGCTAGGAAATCTAAATCTGGAAGGTCATGTAGAAATTTTGTAATTTCACAGCCCCACTTTTTCACAGAGTTTTGAACAACAGTGTCTCTAATGGAATCAGGGAACTAACCAGTTAATTAACTAAACATTACCTTAAATATGAAGTGCTGTCTCAAAAATTACACAAAGGTTAGGAAAATGTGAGTTCAGACAACATGGTGGTTATTAACAGAAATAATACTACCTGTTTCTTCCGGACATATCTCTTCATACACTTCATATTCCTGATTATTTTTTATCAAGTTTGTAGTTTATTCACATACTATTTTTGTTAATATTTAAATATTTAGCCATTTATTCCTGAATGTAATTGAAATAGTACAATTATCCTTATGTATAATCATGAAAATTATGCAGAGATATACATGTATTTTCATTCTATTCTTGCAAAAAAATGGAATGCTGAAGTAAACATGCATTTCTGATTTTGTTAAACTTAATGAAAAGTGATTGGATTATGCTGATTTCCTTTCTTTTCACATAAAATTGTCATCTTCTCTTAACCGAATCATTTTTTTTCCTTGCTAATTTCTATACACCAATATTCTTATTGAAAATGCTCTGTGATACTTGATCCTTGGTATACATTTATGGCTACTTAATGTTCAAATTTTCCAAGTATCATTACAATTGACCAATTCTTTACCTCCTTATCTTTGCTTTGTTTTCATCTGTTTTCTTGACTGTTTATGAGAATATTCTTTACCCACGGTCTAGAACTTAAGATCTATTTTCTGTGATGCTCTAGGACAAGGTCAATCAACTACAATAAAATAATTTCCATTTTTTCCATAGAACTGAGTCATGAAAATAATTTATGCAACTTCACTTGATTAGAGACAGTTTGCTGTATGAATGATTTTAAACATCTTGATTGCGTACTCTATTAAAAACTCTTGAATGTATTATATTCTTCTTCATGGCATCTAGAAATAGGTGGGACAGTATAACATATTTTAGGAACTGGGATTTGTCCCACTTTATTACTGTCTCCTAGGGTTAGTGAGGCTGTCTTTGTAGAATAAGATGGGAAAAGTGGATGGTGAGGAGGGATAGAGTCATTGGGAGGATTTTCTTCTCACCATCTTCTATCTATCTAATTCACATTAAAGGTGCCTTTCTATTTCCCACCCCAATCCCCCCCTGCCCTACCCTAGCAATCTTTTTTCCACTCATTCCTGACTGGATGATTTCAGAAATATCAAACAGAGGTTTTATTTAAAAAATCGCCTCAAGAGTTCAATTTGCAAAATCTGCTTCCTCCCCTTCCCTAGCTGCGGCTTACAACTAAATAACTGATTGAAATATCAAAGAAAGAAAAAAAAAAACATCCTTAAAGAATCATAGAATCATAGAATGGTTTGGGTCGGCAGAGGCCTTAAAGATCATACAGTTCCAAGCCACCTGTCATGGGCAGGGACACCTCCCATTAGATCAGACTGCTCAAGATCCAATACAATCTGGCCTTGAACACTTCCAGGATGGGTGCATCCACAACTTCCCTGGGCAACTTGTTCCAGTGCCTCAGCACTCTCATCATGAAGAACATCTTCCTAATGTCTAATATAAGTCTTTTCCCTTCCAATTTGAAGTCGTTCCCTCTCGTCCTATCACTACAATCCCTTGTAAAAAGTCCCTCCACAGCTTTCTTGTAACCCCCCTTCAAGTATTGGAAGGCTGCTATAAGGTCTGCCTGGAGCCTTCTCTTCTCCAGGCTGAACAACCCCAACTCTCTCAGCCTGTCCTCATAGCAGAGGTGCTCCAGCCCTCTGATTATCTTCATAGCCCTCCTCTGGACCTGTTCCAACAGTTCCATATCCTTCTTAGGTTGCGGACTCCAGAACTGAACAAAATAATCCAGGTGGGGTCTCAGGAGAACAAAGTGGAACATATCATGATGTTATATTATTTAATGTACTTAACTGATCAATAACATCCATATGTATTAAGTATGGCAATTAGACATGATAACTATCAGGAAAATAAGTGACAGAAACAAGCCCATGAAAAACAGAAGGTTAATATACAATCCCAAGCAGAGTCATACCTCTCATAAACCAAAATACGTCATTATATAACTTCAAGTATTAACTTTAATAATAATACTTCCTGTAGTTCCAGAAAAGAGAGCAATATTTTCAATTGAAAAAGAAAATATGCCTATTTATAGAATTTTTTTCAGAAAATTAACATTGTATAATTAAATTGATTAATTGATATGATTGCAGAACAGAAATAATCATGGTAATTTTTAATGACTTGCAGAACATATTGATGCTTAACCATAAATTACAAAAATCACAAAATAGATCCCCTTTTTTCCATAGTGTACTGCACTGATCACTTAATGCAGCATTGGTCTAAGAATATTTGTTTCTTATATGTAATTTTTAATGCTTTTCAATAATATAATCCTTGAGAAAGGTGATCATGTTTTCTGTTCTATAGACAAAAACAAAGAATACATAGGCATGAAGTGAATTCCCAAGATCACAGAAATATCCTGAGACCATGCAGTTTTTATTTCTAGACCAGCTACAAAAAGAGTCCAATATTTTTTGACTGAAATCTACATTTTTCTTAAGTTGAAATTATTGAAAAACAAAAGGGATCTGGACAGGCTGAAAACAATGGGATGAGATTTAACAAGACCAAGTGCTGAGTCCTGCACTTGGGGCACAACAACCCCATGCGGCCTGCGGAAGACTGTCTAGAAAGGTGCCTGGAGGAGAAGGACTTGCGGGTATTGGTTGACAACTGGCTGAATATGAGCCAGCAGTGTGCCCAGGTGGCCAAGAGGGCCAATGGCATCTTGGCCTGTATCAAAAACAGTGTGGCCAGCATGACCAAGGAGGTGATTGTGCTCCTGTACTCGGCGCTGGTGAGGCCACACCTTGAATAATGTGTTCAGTTCTGGACCCCTCACTACAAGAAAGACATTGAGGTGTTGGAGCGCGTCCAGAGGAGGGTGACAAGGCTGGTGAAGAATCTGGAGAACAAGTCCTATGAGGGAACTGGGGTTGCTTAGCTTGGAGAAGAGGAGGTTGAGGGGAGACCTCATCATTGTCTACGGCTGCCTGAAAGGAGGTTGTGGCAGAGTGAGTGTTGATCTCTTCTCTCAAGTGACAGGTGATAGGACAAGGGGAAATGGCCATAAGTTGCGCCAGGAGTGGTTCAGACTGGATATTAGGAAGAATTTCTTTACCAAAAGGGTGGTCAGGCACTGGCACAGCTGCCCAGGGAGGTGGTTGAGTCACCATCCCTGGAGGTGTTTAAAAAAGTGGTAGATGAATTTTTGACGGACACGGTTTAGCAGATGATGGGTGTAGTTGGACTTGATAATCTCAGAGGTCTTTTCCAATCGGAAGATTCTATGTTTCTATGTTTGAATTTTTTGTGAATTGTCTCCCAGTCAGAAAACTCAGGTCTCCAAATTGTTGCTATGTAACAGCCCAGAAACCAATGTCAGGAGTTACACCAACTCTCAGTTTAGTATCTAAAGCATAAAATTTCTACTGACTGGCCCAGACCAAGAAAGAGTAAAACATTTAAGTAGATGAAATATCAGGAAGACTAGTGGTAACTATTATGCAAACAATTGAAATATTAGGTTTTATATGTTTGTATAATGGGGAAAGGTAATCTTGTATATTTTTGGAAGCCTTATTTTGAACTAAAACATTGGTCAATGTAGGGGAAGGTAGATGCCAAGATTCTTACTTTTAAATTGCTTGAGCCAGAATAAAGATAGGTAGTAGACGTAATGATACAGTTGAATTTTCTGAAAAATGCAGAGAATGTAATTCTGATTTTTTTTTCATTTTTTTTTTTTTTTTTTTACAGTTGGCTGCCATGAGCCATTGTTAATACCAAGACTCCCATTGTCTGGGCTTTTTTCCTCCATTTTTTTTTTTTTCAGTCCAATTTAACAAATATCTATGAAAATTTGTCTGCAGATCAATACTCTGTCAAATTCTTGAGCACAAGTAGCTACTTATTTGCCTCTTTTTGCCTAGTTCAACTGTGTTTCCTTGTTGCAAAGAGGTCAGTGCTTTCTACAGTAGGGTTTTCAATATGTCTGCAGAGGGCTGAAGTGTACAACCAGAGAACAAGGAGAAAACCTGCACACCTTTAGGGAAAGAACTGTAAGCTAAACAAAATTTTGCACATCTTTAAAATACCAATAGACATTTATATTAAATTCTATCCTTGGATAGGATATTTTCAGCTATTCAGCTAATCTAATAGATTAGTCTCCAAGCTTAAATGGAACAAATACTTAAAAATAGGTGCTTACAATCTGAAGCTGAACCTCTGCTTCACCATTAAACTACAAATTTGTTTGCGGAAACCTTGCGCTTACTGCCCTTGTAGGTGCCATAGAAAACTCTTCCTACTTTTTACTACCAGTTCAAGTCTCCTCCAGATCCTAACTACCTTTACCCTGTAGCCCTCTTGGGTTGCCCATGAGATCCTCAAATGGATCTGGAAGTGAGTTCTTTAGTCTGGTACATGTCCTGAACTAGGAGAAGGTTGCCTAGAATAATGACGTCTAAGTCCTGAAGTGGGGCACGGAAGGAGGACTGGATGGCAAGAATATCTCCCACTCTTTTTCGTCCAGACTCTCCTACTCTTCTTTAGGTGATGTCTTTACTCATCAAGTTAGTTTTTCTGGCTACTGCTTTTGATCGTTAGGAATTATGATCTGATCTGTCCAGGGTTCCTAAGTACTTAACTCTGGGTGACAGATTCCATTAAATGATAAGAGGTGTAGAAGGTAAAACTTTGGTACTATCTCAACAGAGATAAGGAGGAGAGATTTGTCCCTTGAATGGACAAACTGTAAGACTTTTGAGAAATATAATTCTCATCGCTTCAGATCTCCAATGCTTGCTGAAATGTTCTAAATCACATGCAAATATGTGTTTTATTTCTTGAGTAATTAAACCTTTAATGTCTAGAAGTAAGGTCTTGCCTTAGACGTGAGTGAAGTAAGAGACCTATACCATCTGTGAAGATTTTTGCTGTAATTCAAAATCTAGACAGAAATTACCTGAAAATACTTAAAACATCAGTAGAATAACAGCTGGAATACTATTTATGAGCAGAGGAGCTATATTTTTTCACCTTTATCTTCCAAAATTAAGCCATGAAATACACATAGCTATGTTAAAATGTTTTCAGCATGATTTGTTGTAAAGATAACACACAACTAAGTCTGAAGATACCAACTACTGTCCACAGTCAAAATAAAATTTCCTAATAACAATGTACTGACATTTCTGGGAGGAATCTGGGTATAGTTGTGTAATATAACTCCTACCTATAAGAGGTCAGTTTACATGTTTTCTTTTTTTTGTTGGTTGTTTTTTGTTACTTACTTTTTACAGAAATCAAGTATTAATTTTAGAAGAATTTTTTTCTTTTAATTGCAAGACTATGTTAGCAAGTCGATTGCAACAAAATACATATGAAAATAGAAAATATGTAATCTCAACATTCATTAAGTTAGAGTTGAATATCAAGTCATATAAAATTTTACACTTAAAAATTTACATGAGGCTGATAATAGGGTATGAAGATACAAATTTTTACAAAAACATGATAAGATAAAGTTAAGTACTATGGGCTCAGATTCAGTGCAAACAGTTTTGCACTTCTTTTTATGTCTTGAATCTTAAATGTTTATTTTCTACCCTGATACCCTGCAGTTGAGAAATGGGACAGCTGAAGAGCCTTTACAGTAGATCTCTGTATTGGAAAGAATTAGTGTGATGAAATCAGATCTAAAATTGTAAGCACAATTTCAATGCTTACAATATGCCCCAACTTTAATTTCTTTTAAGTAAGATGTATTTAAGATAAAACCAAACTCTTTGAAAAGAAGTTAAGTTCTGTAGATCTGATGGGTGAACCAGAGAGCAAAAGTGAAAAAAACCAAAAAAGGAGGTCTTGGTCGAGAAGCACTATCTTTAACTTTAGAGGAAATTAAACCAGATATAACTTTGGATTAAATTTTCTTGTTAACTGCAGGTTTTTTTTAGCCAGCCTCTAGACTTGTTGAACAGATACAAGTTTTCATTTACTTTTCCTTTCTAAAATTTGATTGAAAATCAATTTGGTCATAATTTTTGTTCACTTTGGAGGAAGAAAAGAAATTTCATGGTGGTTTTTTTCTTCTGCGGATGTATTCTGGAGTATAAATATATATTTTTTTAAACAATCTAAAACTTTGATAAAAAGGAATTTCCCATGTGGAAAATAGAGGACTTGTCTGTCTGAGTTTAATCATTTCAGACCAAACTGTTGTTAGCCCTATGAAAAATTACTGTGTATACAGCCTGATTGTTTAGTTGATCTTTGTTATTACCATCAAATGTATCCACACAGAACACTGACCTGCACAGTCATGTTGTCATTTAATTGGAGATTATGACACTGTTATATTCTGCCTTTTTTTTTTTTTGCTTTTTAATTTTAATTCAAAAGGATTTATTTCCACATGATGTACAGGATCTTGTTTCACTTTTTATAAAAAAAGTTATTTTGTGACAGGTTACAGTCCGTTCTTCTGTATTCAGATTGGACCAAATGCTGTACCTTATTTAATTTACCATGAAACTATTTTAAAAAAAATACTGGGATATGGAAATATGCTGAAAATGATCAAATACTGCCTGTAACCTGGAAAAGCGGCAAGACGGAAAAGCTGAAGGTAGCAGAAGATAGTGTTAAGCTAAAATATTGCTAAGATACATTTTTCAATAAGGCTTGCTTGCTGTATGCTGGCCAACCTTGATTAAGTGTCAAGAATATTGAGTAATCTCGATCCTGGCTAGAATGTTTTAGCAGGGTAAAACAGCCATATGAAAGCTGATTTGCCCTTGATGTAAAATTTATTACATCTCTATGCTAATGATCTTATTTCTGCATTTTCAGCCATAACAAAAGTTTATACTCCTATTGCGTTCCACAAGCTAAAACCATGTTCTTCCAACCCAAAAAAGGTCTCCAGGAATAATTTGAATATGAAAATAATGGCATTGGTACTTTAGACGATGACAGTTTTCTTTTTTGCATTCGTCTCACTCCAGTGACAAGAAGAATGGTGCAGCTTGGAAATACCATAAATAAAGTGAAGATGCACACCATACGTAACCTTTGGTGAGTAATTGTAACAATATTAAGATAAGTAAACTTAAAAGTAAACTAAATAATGTGTTTTTTCTTGGAAAAAAATTAAAAAATTGTGATTAACACAACAGAAAGTGAAAAACACAATTGAAAGTTTCTTGGCAAGAAAGGTTTTGGGTTTTTTTGGCTATGAAGCAGTGAGACAAAAGCATGATTTATGCATTTGCTAGGACTGGAACGTGTTTTGACTGAATAAAGGAAAAGGTTGCTTTAATATTTGGAAAGCGTCAAGTATTTTATAAGGATAGTTGTTTAGGCTTTACAAATTTTTATACTGTTATGATTTAGTGTAACTTTAGTATAAATGTCAATAAAGCTACTTAAAGCTAATGCAACATGGTATCGTAAGTTTATTGTGAGGGACATGCACCATATATTTATTTAATTAATATGTAATATTATAATTAAGCTATGTACCTAGAGTTTCATTAATAAATTTTTTTCAATTTTATCACTATGTACACTTCAATCACTACAAAATATTTCAGCTCTCTATATAGAACAAAATAAAATAGAATATCACAATCTGGAAGTGTCACATAAGGATCAATGTGTTCAACTCCAACATATATTGATCAGGCTTGGTTTTAACCTCTATATTTCCTAACGAACTATTAGTCAAATTCAAAACTTTTACCATTATGGTTTCAAATAACTCTTTTGTTATTACATTTCACCATAATATTTTAAAGGGGTTTTTTTAGCACTTTTTGTTTCTGGATATGTTTTAATGTCCCTAAAGATAACAGTTGCCACAGGGGAAAATCAGATTTCAGTGGTTTTAAAAGGAATGAGTTCTGAAGATCAAAACTGTATATCATAATTTTTTTTTTCTTTGGAATATGATCCACAGCATCAAAATTATTCTCTTAATTCACTGAATTAGAGTAATAGCTAAATTCTGACTGTCTATGCAGTCTGTGTATATATATGCGTGTGTGTGTGAGTGAGTGTGAAAAGGAAGAGCTGAAAGGAGATAAAATAACCTGATAATAAAAATAAAAAAGAGGTTATTTTCTTTGGTTAAATTTTGATGTGCTTTAACCAAAATTCTAAGAGAAGTCTAGATTTCAGACCTTATAGGCTATTCACAATAGCTTTCCACTAAATGCATTTAGAAATCCTGCAGAAATCAACAATCATTTCATAAAAAAAAATCTGTTTGCTTGTTCAGCTTATCAATTTCCACGGGGAAAAAAAAAGAAAATTATATGGATTTGAAGAAAATACAAAATGAAACAAATCTGAAGAGAATGCCTCCCAGGATTTCTTTAAACTGAAAATGGGTTCTCTCCAAAAATGAAAACCCAAAAAAAATTTATGGAAACTGAAAATTCGAACGTGTTTTTAAACGTATGTCCATTTTAGGATAGAGGGGAATAGTCAACTTTGATCCACCTTTTTCTATGCCACTTACAATGATGATAACAAATAAGATTTCCTTTTTGGATTCCTCATATTCTTATAGAAATTTCAATCTTTTATGTTTCACAAGGTACAAGTGAGAAAGAAAAAAAAAGATCAGCACTACATATTTTTTTTTAGAAATATTAAAAAAAAGACACAAACTATTAATTCATATCCCACAGAAGAAAATCCATGAAAAGGCTTCATAAAAGTTATGTTTTAAAAAGATTAGAAAGAGAAAAATAAAGAGAGGGAAAATCTGAGAGCTACCTCCTGTCGAATGTTTTATGACTCAGTGAGCTGATGTGAAAGATTTAATAGTCAGTAAAACTGTGCGGCATATCATTTCAAGCCAGGAAAGATGGAGCTGCTTCTTTCTTAAAAGGAATAAGACGCTTTCTGTGTCAAATGCAGGAAAAGGTATGTCTCTCTAAATTTTAAAGTTCAAAGACAGACAATAAGTAATTGACACATTTCATCATCACTAATGAAAAGGTATGCTTAAAATCGGTGCTGACTAAGAGCATTCTCTTCTGAAGAAACCACATAAAAATAAATACATAAATAAAAAAAAACCTGTGACTTTTTTCCTCCATTTTCCTTGCTAACCTCTCCCTTCCCCACTTTGAAGCTAATTGCAATATTTTTGACCAATTTTTTACAGAGAGGTAACTGATCAAAAAATCCAGATTGGTACATTTTTTCTCCACACTCATCTGGTACTTCAAAACTTTGTTTGATTTAGGCATCTCTGATTTTATAATATTTGAAAATACTGGAAATTTGGGTTATTTCTGCAAACATTATAACAAACCATTTACAGTCACACCTTATTTAAGTGTCTCGATCAAGGTTTGTATAACATATTGCACAATTCATATTTTCACTAACCCTGAGACTACAGACAACACAAATTTGTCATATTTGTGTCATAACATTAAGGTACTTTTGTGTCCCACACTGTTAAGATTTGAATCTCCTAAACAATATACTATGCAGATTATTTATGGCATTCAGATTAGTATTATTGTATGTAAGCCATCAAATATGTATCTTGGAATTTTAGAGCCCAAGAAAAATCACTTACAAGTAACTTTAGAGTGTTATTTCAACACAGTGCCAGTAAGTTTGGAGTGCCATTGTCTGTGAATAATCTTCCGCTCTGTTATGTGAATTACAGATTTGACACTGAATCTCTATAAATAAAATTATTTTCAAGGTGGATGAAACTGTAAGGTTTAAGCATTTAAAATTTACATTTATTGAAAACCATTCTTTAATATGAGGAAAAAATAAAATGTATGTATCATATGTCTGTGTTTATGACTGAGATTCACAAAACCACAGAATGGTTGACTTTGGAAGGGAATCTCTGGAAGTTGTCTCACCCAACCTCCTGCTCAGGCAAGGTCACCAAGAATCAGGTTCCCAGGGCTGAATATCTTCAACATGGGGCATTTCACAGCTTCTCTGTACAACCTGCACCAGTGATCAGTCACTCTTTGTCAGTAGAAAAAACCTGTTTCCTAACATTCAAATGGAGCCTCCTGTGTTCCAGTTTGCACTCATTATATCTGATCCTACCACTGGGCACCATTGAGAAGAACTTGGTTTGGCCTGTCTATTTTCACTATCCCTTCAAGTATCGGTATATATTGATAACATCCCTTCTAAGTCTTCTCTTCTCCAGTCCCAACCCTGTTGGTGTTTCGTCATATGAGAGCTGCTCCTGACCCGACCGTTTACCATCTTTATGACCCTTCTTTGGACTCTCTCCTATATGTCAATGTTGTTGCTCTTGTGCTGGGAAGACTAGCTCTGGACAGAAGACTCCAGGTGTAGCCTCATGGCCTCACCAGTACTGAGTAGAGAGGACCAGCTCTCCTGTCCATCTGGCAACACTCCTATTGCAATCTGGGATACTCTTAGCTTTCTTTGCTGCAAGGTCACATTACTGTTTCCTGTTGAACTTGGCATCCAGCAAGACACCCAGAGCCTTTTCTGCAAAGTTACGTTCCAGCTATTTAGGTCTCGGCATATATAAGGGATAGCTCTTCCCCAGCTGCAGGACATTGCAGTTCCGCTTGTTGAACTTCATGAGATTGCCATTCAGCAGCCCAGTTCTTCAGCTTCCCAAATTCCCTCTTTGAGAGAAGATGTGAAAACTGTTTCTATAGGTGTAAATCTCTTAATGGGAAGGTGGTAAAAGTTTTACCATTTTTTATCTTGACGAATATTTGCTATTGAAAGAGTCAATAAAAGAGAGGAAGTGTCCTTCCTCATATAAAGTAAGTATATTACAAGGTAATTACATGGGAAAGTTTTTGCTTGGCTTTTGTTAAACAGCTGCAGTTTTTATTTAATTACAATTATTTGTTCTAAACTTGGTAACTAAATGAGTAATGCAGGATTATTCACATTTGATAAAATCTATAATTTATGTTAGTCATCCAAGTAAGGGAGATAAAATCTCCTTTGTATCTTCATCACTGTCTCTGTGATCAGCAGTTTTGGTTTAGGAATCTTTGGCTGTGTGTATGCTGTTAAAAAAAAGATGAGGGTCAAATCCTTGGTACATTGTATAAGCTCTTCCTAAAATGGATTCTCCTTACATTTTGAGTCTAATGGGATTTTCCTATGTCCTAGTTGTTTATGCCGTTTTGTCTGCTCTTATATTTGAAATAAAAAGTTGAGTTATGCTGTTCCCCTGAACAGTAGCAGAATAAAATTGGGAGAACGTACTACACGGCCTGGGATGCAAATGGAAGAAAATGGGAGGACTGAGGCTACAAAGATTGTTTTCTGAAGGAGTATCAGATCATTGTAGAGGTTGCAGGATACTAAACATGATGTGATATCCACTCCACTGCGTTTTGGAGAGGTATATGAAATAAACTATTCCCTGACAACATTCAGATAGTAACTTCAGGAACAGAAGTTAGAGTAGTCCCAACAGTTCCAAATTTTTTATGTTTTTGTTTGTTTTTGTTTGTTTGTTTTTATGTCTTGCAGTGAGCTGATAATTAAGTAGTGAGAACTTAAGGAGTCAAGCTTGCTTCACAACTCTCCCTTGTTCAAAAACACAGATGTATCTGTTGGGATCCAGGTAATATGGATATGGGTATATAATAGCAATGATGGAAATATTGAATATGAAGGTATTAATGCACCTAATGCAGAATAACTCCTAAGTATTTAAGTGTCTAACTCCATCCAATACTACAGAATTTATTATTTGCTTGGTTGTTTGTTTTGTTTTGTTTGCTTGTTCTTTTGGTTTTATGTGTGTGTATTTGTAGGCAGTGTAACTCCCTGTAGTGTTAAAAAAAATAAGGTCATTTGTCTGGTTTTAATAGGGCTTCGATATTATCAAACACTATATACCAAAGTCTTCAAGGACTGTCTGGAATTTAGCTCTTCTGAAAATTACTCAGCAAATTTTCTGGTTATGAAATCTAAGATTAGACTCCACAGACAGAGATCCAACTTGTCTAATAATCAGCTACATTCTCACAGCTAGTGTTTTCTTCTAGCTAGGTGCCTTTAAAGGACCAGAATCACAGAAAGACTCACTGGTCATACAGTAATATGAAAATTAATGCAGTGGAGAAGGAAATGATTTTATAAATTCTAAATATTTTTTCATATATTGCAAGCTCTTCCATGTAAAACTAAACACAGAAAAAAACACCAGGTAATTAAAGAATCTATATGTTCTGGAGGAAGAAATCAGATTTTATGCCATGGCAATGGCCATTAATTCTGCCACACATTGATGTGAAAATGAAAAAAAGGTTCCTTATGTTCATCTGTATCTATCCCTTCAGCCTCAGCTGGAAAAAAAGCAAAGTGCCATTGTAGCTGACGTCCTTTTCACTTAACTTTATTCACCTGATGATAGAGGGACCTAAATTAGAATATTTTCATATGTCTATATTCCCCATGTAGAGACTCAGTTAATGCCAAAATTTGTCTCATACTTGAAATGGAGTTTATTTCATTTGGAAATTGTCTAGCTACAGATAGATACTTGGAAAAAAAAAATGTTGCAACTCTTACTGTCCATTATTTACTTCTGGTAGGTTTCTTTTACTAGATCAATCCACTTTATATCCATATTAGATTTTGACTTCTTGTATGGGCAATTGTTTCTTATTCCCTAATAGCTCTACTAGGGATGTACAAACTTAGAACATTTCTACTATTTACTGAGTTTGCTGAATCACAAGGAACATGCACATGTTTTATGAACTCTCATGTGGGTTACAATGTACAGAAATGAAAACAATATATGTGATATTCGTAGAGTCAGTTGACAGCAAAAAGACAGGGGAAAATATTAAAAAACCCTCATTTGTTTTTAGTGGTGATTCTCATAGGAATAAATTGACTATGATTTCTATATTTTTGTTTTCTTTTTATAGCTTGTAAAAGTTATGACTGATGCCAGAATTATTGTATCCCAGAGATACTTATTATGAGTACTACAATCAAACAGAATAATAGAGTACATGCATATCATACTTATATTTACATACTGTACAGTAAAACTTACTGAAATATATTATTGAATAATGGATGTAGACAAAGTTAGGCCATTATTAGTTTTCAAATATTGGCTTATTTTAAAAACACATTTATAAACAGCTTCAGAACATCTTCAATTTTGTCTAAATTTCCTCCTAAATCCTCTACTAGAAAAAAGGTTCAGAGGAATGTTGGATGTTAATTTGACTGAATATTAGTCAGAAACAAATCTCTTTAAGGGGTATATTTAGCTATTATTTTTTCCATTGCTTTTAACTTTAAAATTATAGCAACTGAAATTCTTGTTCATTTGATGTTGTCAATATCAACAAACACAACTATTTCATTAAGTTTTAACAATTAAGTGTAAATCTATTTGTTTATAACCTATTAAATACTTAAAGCTTTGGATATATCACAGTATCACATATCACAAGGTTGGAAAAGACCTTTGAGATCATCCATTGCAACCTATGACCCAACAACAAAACCTATTTGTCATCTAAACCATGGCACTGATCACTCAGTCAGCTCTGAGTTCTGAGGCTGGCTTTTAGTTCAAACCATGAGAATAAAAGCAAGAACCTGGGCATGACTGAAGAACATAATTCTCCAGATGGTTTCTGTGGAGGCCCTAGAAACACAGTAGGGTATCATTCTGCAATTAGATGAATAGTTTATCACTAGGCACTCATGAAGTCCTTTCTAACCAGAATACAGAGGCTTTTTCCATCTTGCCTGCTGGGAGCCATAAATGTCCTAAAGTGTTAGTTCACACAAGCAAAACCATGCCAGAGGCAAGAGTTCACTGTTAAAGAGTCTATAAAATGCCCAGGGTTTAAAACTATGTCCCGATTCTATTTATTTTACTGATAGAAGCATAGTCATTAGGTTCAAATCTAAAGAGTTTGTGAGTTTTGGTAAATCAGAGTTGGCGTGAAGTGATAATTTTGATTTATTTAGACAGTAGCAAAAATTGCATTGTACCTGAATACAGTCTATGGGAAATAAATCATAAAAGAATGCTAGAAAGGATATACTTTACAAACTCTAAATACTTTCAGTCTGGTTTTATTCTTAGCTCCTTGATAATAAGATCAGAGTTTCTTTTTTGTTGTTTATTTCTTTGTTTGTTTGTTTTCTTTTTTCCTCTCTTTTTTTTTTGCTCTGTCTCTATTTTATTTAAATGAAGCAGAGATATTTTTTCTCCTAAATGAGGGATCACTTTGCTTTTAAATTAATGATTCCAAATTGAACAGTTTTTCCTTAACAGAAATGAATCACGTTTTCTTTGCAGTTTTTTTGGTATCAGATAAAATATATGAAGAAGCTTCATTTAAGTTTTGATTGTACAGAATATCTAACAAGAATGGACACATCTACATGTGAACATGTCTGTGATGAGATGAAAACCTTGTAATAATATGCTTCTATCTTTCTGTTGTCTGTGAAAAAATGGTCCCAGTAAAATCTAAATTTTGAGAAGAAGATGGATGACATAACTATCCATATGCACATTATTTCATATTTTTTAAGTATTTTGGGGATTTTCTATAAAATTTGGCCAAGTATTCAAGTCTTTTTTGCCTGATACATTTTTCACGTGTCTGTCTTGAACTATATTCACTTGTTTGGGGTTGTGTTTTGACAGACAGAAAAGGATAAATTTCAGTATGAGTCTAGCGAAAAAATGCATTTCTTGCATTGTGTTAATTGTACAGTCATTTGGCAGAAAGCTGCAGGTTGTCCATGCCTTGGAGAAACAATTTTAAATCTGGCAACATGCTTGCCCTGCTATCTGAAATACTCCCTTTTGCCATCTCTGAGAAAGCTCTGTGGAATTAAGCTAATCCGCAAACCTCAGAAAATTGCAGGGTAGATATGTTCAGGAGGGACTGAGTCTGTCATACTAGATTGACATGCATTTTAAAAAGAGAAATTAAGTTTAGACTTTTCCAGGGAGTGGACAAAAACTGCTTAAGATAATAAAAGTTAAAGATGCAAGCAACAAACAGACGTGCAGTTGTTGGCAAGATATGGCATTCAGTGTCACATTGTCGGCTAAAGTCAATGAACAATTCGCGCTACGTATGCCATGGCTGTTAGTTGGCTCTTTCTATAGTCGGAGAGATGTCTGTAAAGTCTGAGTTTGGTGCCTATAGTGTAAATCTGAATGTTTTCTTTTTTTTTATTTATTTATTTGATGTAACACATGAATGATTCCTGTTGCTTTTATTCAGGAAACAAAAGGGGAGATTGAAAATGGACTCTTTGGGTTTCAAATACCAACCTGGTCAGCTTCCAAGATGAAATGGGCTTTTTTTTTGTAAGTGTGTTTATGCAAATTCAGTGGTGGTTTTACATGCTTAAAAGAATAATATGTATTTCAACATTCTGTTAAAAAACATAAAGAAATGTTATTAGTTCTATTGTTAGAGGGGAAAACCTGATAACTTTATTCCTAAAGGTTCAAATAAAAGAAGGCAAGTTATATGTTTTCATTGTACCTTAAGCTAGAACTATACTAAAGGTTTCAGGGCCATGAATCAATGTTTCAGAACCTAAAAGTTTGGAAAAACTACAATTCAAGGAAAAACTATTAAAAAAGATTTTCTAATTAATAATTCAAAGAGTAAAGGATATATGTGTTCTAAAGGTATGCCATAGCACTTTGCTTCTTGTAAACCGCAGCTTTCCAGTTTTTTCAATATAGAATATGACAGCAAGAGTTTACGATTCAGGTACAAACATTTGTGCAGCTAGTATGTATCATAAAAGAATAGTGGACACTTGGTCAACTAGATGGATATAGATGGATGATTTATACATGGCATGTGAACTACGCAATACATATTGATTGATGTGCTCTTATATGATGAAGCACTTGTATAATGAAGCGAGAAACTCTAGAAAGAAAGGAACAGACAGAAACCCTTATTACATTTTGTATCTTGATTTTATATATTTTATATATTTATATATTTATATATTTATATTTTTATCTATTTCTTTATACAACTGTTGATAGATAGATAGATAGATAGATAGATAGATAGATAGATAGATAGATAGATAGACAGATAGATAATCATTATAGATGTGTTGCATAAATAATCAATACAGAAACCCTCACAGAATCAGAATTCTATCTATTATTTTGATCTATGACTGCAAAAAATAGAAATGTGGAAACAGGTCCTGATGTTTGATATGTTGATAACTGGTTTTGGAATCAACTAGCTAGTTGATTTTCCTTTCACGGTGTATAGTCTCTGATATATAGGCAATAAGCGTTTTTCTTCAACATGGAATTTATTTCTGCACTCAGTCCTATCAATAAAGAAGATATGACGTACTAAACCATTAAGAACTAGACTAATATTTGACACAATATAATAATTGGCAGAAATGTGATAGTTCAGAAAATTTCTACAAAATATTGTTCAAATTTCGACTGTAGCACCTCAAAAACATTTTTTTTACAATTTTAAAAATAATAAAATTTAAGTAGTAGTATCAAATTTATCTGAAGAATTTAAATACCTGAATCCGTGATCACTGAAATGGGAGAGAAAATTACATGAAACAGGTTTTCAGATATTTTCTACTTTGCCAATAGCATTTTTAAACCAAAATCTCTGACGAAAAAGAATATTTTGGCACTTCCAATATCATCTTCCTGAAAATAGAATAGAAATCATATTTATCTGAATGTTTAAGCAACTCAGAAAGATTTAAACAAAACGCGACACTAGAAGTAGACAAAGATTAGGGAAGAATTATTTCTGACTCAACCGGTTAACAGCAACAACAAAAAAGATGTTTCAGAGAACTAATTGTGGCATGCAAAACCAGTTTGGGACTTGAATTGCATCAATCTTTTACAAAAAAAACCCTGATTTCTTTACTTTCATTCTGAAAATATATCCCCTTCAGCAGTCATCTGAACTCTATTCAGGTTCTTAACAGAGTGAAAGTGAGTTGATCAAGAATGTTTGATTGTCTTATAATTATATGCAACTTTCATAGACATTTATTACTTTAAGGAACATATTTTAATAGAAGCTCCTGCTTTCTTGAAATGTCCTTACAGCAAAATCTCAGACTTTCTGGGAATGTTTAAAAAACCAAATAAATTATAGTTAATTAAAAATCTCAGATTTTTTAAAATTATTTTCAAATTAAAACAAAAAATAATCAAGAAACCTACTTTCATAAACTCTTGCTAAAGGAATTGACATTTTACAATGGAAAGTGAGAAGTGTCAGAACTTTATATGCCGAAAATAATGAAAAATGTATTCCTTACCTGGTCAGATCAGCTCAAGCATCTTAAATGTAAGATCTGATTTCATTTGGCTTATTTTTATTATGCTTTGGGAACATTTTAACAGTTCTACATTAAGTCTGGTTGAGAAATGTCAATAAATAACAAGTTAAGCTATGTAGTGACATCTCTCAACGATGATGTTTTTAGGATATCTAATCCCAGGCCTGAATCATTTAAATAACAGTCCTTTGCTAATCCATTTCATCTAGACAGAGGTAGAACAGAACAATATTAATCCATGAGGAGTTTCATTAGGAAGATGAGGATGGAATCTGGAAGGGAGATAGCAAATCTCGTATCTGCATCCAGCAGTGCAGTTAATTCTACAATGAACACATATCTGCTTATCCAGAAATAAACTATACCAACATTACTTTTATCTTCATTACGAATTATATTTCCATAATAACATCATAAGAAAATCACAGCCACAATCAAAGTAGTAATGATAATATAAGGGGTATGCATTCATGAGGCTTTTTTAAAACCCTGTCTAAGCAGGTTTCTCAAGAAAATTATGTAAAACTGGTAGTAAAGTAGATAGTGTTTGAAACTGATGCAGGAATTGCATGATGCAGGGATTGTGTGAAGCAAAACCAAGCTCAACTAAATATTTCAAGGACCTAGTTAATAATAAAATAGCTATAAATATTTAGATATTTCTTCAAGAACTTGTAGTATTCTACTTAAAACTAATTTTATATTACTCAGGTATCATTTACTGGAATTTCTGTATAGAGATTTAGTGTTTATTTAAATAAAGATGATAGATACTCCCAGAGCTGACATCATTAAGCCCAATAATAGTACTCAGATTCCTAAATTTACTTACTGTAGCTGTTTTTAAAGGCATTTATCAACTGGTTGGGATTTTTTTGTTGGTTTGTTTTGTTTGTCGGTTGCTTGCTTTTCTTTTTTTGTCCCATTCATTATGCAAGTCATTACATCATTATGATGCAGCTGATACAAATTTGAATTCAGTTAACATGAAATTTGCTAACTGATTTGCTCTAGAGACTGACATTTTCAGCATAGATGTGTGGGTTGTACTGGAGCTAGTTTTACAGTGGTTAAGGTCTATCAACCTGCTGAAGGAAGGCAGCAAAAACATTTTCATACCTCTTAGCAAATAACAAAATGGTAACTCTAGCTGACTTTCCCCTAAACCTCTATATTTTATTCCTGCCTTCTTGTTGTTCTTCTCAGAAACATGAGTGCTAACATCCTTTCTAGAGCAGTAGAGATTCTGGTGCTTGTGACTACTTTTGCTGATGGATGGGATATGTGCTCAGAGCAGTGAAATGGCATGCTGTTTGGAGGTTTGCTGAAATCTCGGTCCCACTTTGGGTTCTTACAGGAAGTAATTGAGCCTGTGTTGTTGTCACGCCTTAGCCCAGGCCGGGTAATTTTTGGCAGCTAAAACCAAGCAGTTGGGCTCCCAATTCCCTTCTTCCCCGACCCACAGGGAAAGGTGAAAGGGAAATTAGAGGAAAAAGACTTGTGGACTGGAAACTAAACTAAAACAGCTTTTATAAACTAGTAATAGTAACAAAGAAATAATAAAATATCTGCAAATATATGAAATCTTGCCCTCACCCCTCGATGATTATAGGTTACCAAAAATGCTGCAGAGCAGACATAAAGGAAAAGGTTCAAGGATGGGAGGGAGCTGGGCTCAGGAACTTTGTTCAGGAACATACGTATCCATGTTCAGGAGCAAACAGACAGACGAGATCCTCACTGGATGCCATCCATCAAAAAAAGAGTGAGACCCTCATGATATCTCAAGTTTTATACTGAGTATGACATACCTATGATAGAATACTCTACTGGTCAGTTTGGGATCACCTCATCTATCTGCTCGTCCTTGCAGGTGTGACTCTTCTTCATCTTTGACTTAGGGTACACTACAACATCAAGGATAGCTTTGGTTACTATAGGAATAAGTATAAGCTTTGGCCTTTCTGCATACCAATCCCCCGCATTGTCACTGCTAGAGAGAAACACAGCCTGAAAAACATGCAATTAATTTTCAGAAAATGAAGTTATTTATACAAGACTTAGCTGAAGTTAGAAACTTATTCTACTTTAGGTCAGACCAAAACAGTTATCTGTTCAAAACTTGCTGGACCCCTGTGACACATCAGCACACATAAAGGCAGCAGGGACATTGAGCAGCATGTCATGGCTTATGATCTTTACAGGTGAATATCTTTAAGGAAGAATATGTGTGGCCTAAAGTGCTGGATTTGCCTAATGACTACATTTCTGTGTACCAGTTAACTTGCTGTAAACTGATTTTATCTTTAGGATAAGCCACTTTTTTTTATGGTAAAGCTGGTATCAAACTTACCTGGTTACCTTAGCTTGCAAGGGAAGAAAGCTAATTTCCTCTGAAAAGCCACTTGCAGCTGGTGTTATGGGTTTGGGCAAAGAAGCTCAGGGCCATACAGGGATGTTCCAGCCCCTGGGAGTCCCACAGCACAGAGATAGATGGGCAGGGCTGGTGCTTTTAGACTGTGCAAAGGGCTTATCCCTGCACCACTCCCTCTCACCTTGAAAATAGGGGACACAAGAAGCAGAAAATACCACGGAAGTGCCTAAAGCAGCCTCATCCCATTATTGAAACCATTATCTGCTTAGAATAGTACATAAACATATATTATAGGATCCTTCTTTCTTGTCTTACCTGCTCAAATGCTCTTTCTGCTTATCTTTCTTCTGTGTGTGTGCAACAAACAGGATAAGGTGCTGGAGAGGGGAAAGGGCATAACCTAGAGGTAACTTGGCAAGAGTGGAGACAGATGGCTGATCAGAAAGCATCAGAGATTTGCTCCCAGAGTACCTCCCAAAATAGAGTTGGTTGTAAATGAGAATTGCCCTTTATAAACAAGGTATATTGCTCTAAAGTCTGACCATCTAATTGTGGATGCAGATGGTCTGCTACTGTGGGAATTCAGAGGTGTAAAAGGATACATGATAGGTAACTGCCCGAAGCTCATGTCTCAGTGGCCTTAAGGTTACGCAGGCTGGATTCAGTTTGTAATTCTTTTTGAACAAGTATTTTTATTATGGGACTACTAACAATGGTATCAATACAGTTGTTTTTTTGAGTGTATTAAGCCATGGCCATTGTTTCAGTATATAATAGACTAGACTAACAACAATTTTAGTACGAACCAGAGAGCAATCCCAGATATTTTGAAAGATTATGTTCACAGTAGATCAAGAATATTTAAATATTTGCAATGTTTTAGGTATGTAAAGCGATATGAAACTAGGTACTTATGAACTTCTACTTACATATTTATGCCTATACATATGTATATAGAAGTTTACAGATACATAGATAAACACACACACAAATACATATATATTCCCATATGTGATGAACATATCCATACCTATATACAGAGGCATATAAGGACTTCTTTCTTCAGACAGAACTGCTGTGTGCTGCGATGAGACCACTACAAAGCAAACTAGCTAAACATCTCGCCATCAAAATAAACTGGGTAATAATCTTGACTTAATAAAATTAATACATATGTTAGTTATTACAGTGAAAATCCCTCAGACTTTACTCCATCAACACATGACATGTATTTATATATGCTCTATACTCATGAAGTAACGCCATTGTCCTTGTATTAAAGACTTGTTTTTTTAATGCACATAGTCACTGTTTTCGCACATCATCAGAAACTTTACAGCTCCTTCTAAGCTGTGGACATCTGGATTCACAGTGATGGTGGCACCTGGCTTAACAGGTGGGGAAAAAAAAGAACAAGCATTCTACTAAATTATTTAAGATGTCTAAAACAGTCTTTAAATGACTCTCTGTTAGTTTATGAGATATTTACAAAATATATAGCGTGTTTTAAAATATTTTCTATTTTTTCCTAATCCCAAATTCAGGATGAATAAATTTAAAAACAACCACATATGACATTGCCAATCTATATGTGATTTTCATATGCACATTTTTACCTACATATTACATATATAGCTGTGGTTGGATAGAAAGATAGCAACTATTTAAAGGTTCAATCCTAGTCCAGAAGTCAATAAAGGTAAGTTGCAATACAATATGCAGTACATTTTTACAGTTGTTGTGACCTTATGAACTCAGGTGAGTCACTTCACCCTCTTGTTTCTCATGCCTTTTTAAAATACATTTAAAATAAACAAAAATAATAAGAAATTAAAGGTCAAGCGTCATTGGTTATAACTTTTTGTGTTTCATATTAGAAATATAGTATAGTAAAATAAATAAGTTCCTACCATAGAGGAAAATATTTTTATTTAAATTTTGAAATTAAATATATTTTTATCTTATCTCTAAAAATTATTTCTTCACATCTAAAACACAGCTTCTGTTTTTTTGTCTCATGTTAAACCTCTTTAGTTATACTGATGTTGTTGAAATTTGGGAACAGCCTGAGTAATATTATAGTTTATTTTTTCCAAACTTTAACTGTTCATTCAGTATTCTTTTCTCACTTGCATTTATTTTTGAAAAGGAAGCTTACAGCCTTTGAACATTACCAATGTGCAATATTCTTAAAATATGCTACAATATTGATTTTTGAAAACCTTCTAATACTTTTTATTTCTTTTTATATAGGTACAAAGTTTGATTCTCCCATTTGAATAGAAAAGCCTTTAGGCATGCAGCTGCAGCAACAATAAGTTCTGTGTCTGAGCACTAGGTCTAGGTGCATAAGGGATTCCCAGAGCTGGTGAAAGACGAGGAAGAGCAGAGCTCCCCGCAAGGAGAGACTATGGGAGATCTAAATGGCCCTAGGGAGAGCCAGCAACCAGGAGCATGACAACTGCATTGTGTAAACAGGGATCACGATGGTGCAGCATTTAATGCAGAAGAGGGCGTGAGAAGGGCCTTGCACTCTGCCCATAGGCCTACAGCCCAGGGAAGTACTCTACATCTCTGCCATAATGGTGGACAAATGCCTCAGTTAAAACCAGTGTTTTTACAGAGAAAGTCCCTCAGATATATGACATTTCCATCCAGATGTAACTGGTAAGAAAGGAGACTTTAGTATAGGTGGCAGGTTGCAATCAGTACCTACATTCTCCTCCTGGAGAAAACTAAGCACTTGCAAAACATGTGCACAAGTGAATTATAATCTATTACACTCAGGTGGCTGAGGTGCAGGAAGCAGATAAAAGGTTTCACAATGTTAGAAAGGGGAGACAGGGTTTGAGCAGTGATTTCAGAACTATGCTCCTGTGGAGGAGACCTGTTACTGGGCATCTGCTACTGACCTCCAAACCAAGATGATAATGCCACCAATATCTGGGTCACTTACTTAAGTAAGATTTGGGCTAACAGAGCCTGGTTTTATGAGGGAATTTTTCTACCCAGACACTTATTAGAAGAGAAATACAGCAGGTCACATAATACCTATCAAGTTCCTGGAATGTGTAAAAGTGCTTCCTCATACAAAAGTTAGATGCATCAACCAGGAATGAGGAACGTGCTGCTGACAAAAAAAGAATACCTGTTTTGTAATATTGCTGTTAGCGATAGCCTTGGCTGCAGTGATCACAATATTGTAGAGTTTAGGATCATATTGAAGCTTAGTACTGAGACAAAGGCTTTACCTTTTAGAAGAGCAAACTTCAGGTCTCTCAGAGCTCAGTAGCAAGCGATCCCATGGGAAGCTTCCTTGGAGGATAAAGGAGCTAGCAAGTGGTGGGTCTTTTTCAAGAACACTCTCCTGGAAGCAGAAAAACAGTTCATCCTCTTTAAAGACAAAAGAAGTAAGCAGATCAAGACAACCACTTGGCTTAACTGTGAGCCTGAGTCTGCTGAAAACCAAAAAATGAGTATATCAGAGATGGAAAAGCAGACAAATACTCTTTGAGAATTACAAAGGCATTGCCAGGGTGTGCAGAGATGCACTTAGGAAAAAAAACCCCTCTGCTCAAGATCTGGAGGCACGTAAACAACAAATAGAAACAGAAGGAATATGTAGGTCCACTGTTAAACAGGAGAGGTGAATTAATCATCAATAATTCTGAAAAGCCAGAGGTTATCAATACTTTCTTTGCCTCCATCTTTACCAGCACTATTGGCCACCAGGACTTGGGAACAAAACCACAGGTTGATGCAAACACAAACTCACGATCAATAAAAGAGTAGTTGATATGAAAATCATTACAGGAGCTTGACCTGCAGATCGATGGGCCCTAACAATATCCACCCGAAGGTGTTAAGAGAGCTGGCTGATGTTGTGAGGCCACTCTCCATAATCTTTGAGAATCCCTGGAGCCTGGGGATGCCCAAGAAGACTAGAAGAAAAATAATATCATCCCTGCCTACAAGAAAGGCTTAAAGGGAGATCCAGGAAATTATAGGCACATCAGCCTTACTTCAGTCCCTGGGAAAGTTATGGAATGAATCCTCAGAAGTCCTATCAGAAGTCAAACAAAGCACAGGACTGGGAAAAGCCTACACAGATTCATCAAGGGCAAATCATGCTTGACCTGATCCCCTTCTACGACAAAATATCCTGCTTGACTGATGTGGGGTGAGTGGTAGACATTGTCTACCTGGATTTCCCCAAAGCTTTTGAAACTGTTTCCTACAGCTTCCTCCTAGAGAAATTCATGTGTGATGATCTGGACAAGTGGTTTGTGCAGTGGGTGGGAAACTGGCTGACAGGCAGCACCTAGACGATAGAGGTAAACAGCTCCTTTTCATACTGGCTACCTGTCACAAGTGGGATCTGCTGGGGTCAATATTGGACCCAATGCTGTTTAATATCTTTGTAAGTGATCTGGATGATGGGATCAATTGCACCTTCATGAAGTTTGCTGATGATACCAAACTGGGTAGAGAAGTGGACACTTCAGAAAGGAGAGACACACTGCAGAAAGACCTGGATAGACAGGAAGAGTGGGATAAAAAGAACATTATGAAGCGCAACCAGAACAAAGGTAAGGTCTTGCACCTGGGAAAATATAATCCAGGAGGTGTAGGATCTACCCAGGTGGGAAGAAGCTCTGTGGAAAGAGACCTAGGTGTTCTGGTGGACAACAAAGTCAACATGAGCCAATACTGTGCTGCTGCAACAAAGAAAGCGAATGGGATGCATCAACAAGGGCATCACTGGCAGAGATAAAGAAGTCATTATCCCACTCTACTTACCACTTGTCAGATCACACCTGGAATACTCTCTTCGTTTTTATCCCCTGCTTCATAAAAAATATGTGGACAGACTGGAGAAGGTCTATAGAAGGACCACAGGGATGATCAAAGGACTGAAAACCTGCCATATAAGGAAAGACTGAGGTAGCGGGATTGGTTCAACCTTGAGAAAAGAAGACTTAGGGCAGACCTTACCATCATGTTCCTGCACTTAGACAGTGGCTACAAAGAAGGTGGAGAGTCCCTTTTAACAATGAATCACCTGGAAAAGATGAGCAGCAATGGGTACAAGTTGGTCCTTGGGAGATTTGAATCATACTCAAGAGAAAAAAAAAATCTAAATTAGAACAATCAGTCATTGGAATAACCTATCCAGGAAAAAGTCGGGTTCTCCAGTATTGGACACTTTAAAAATTTAACTGGACAGAGTGATGGACCATCTTGCCTAGACTATGCTTTTGCCAAGAAAGATTGCACTAGATAATCCTTGTTGTCCCTTCCAGTTTGGTATTCTATGATTTTCTATCAATAATTAAATATCGAATTCTCTTTGTTTTCAATTGGTCTGAAATTTCTTACCTTAGCATAGTTGTGGAATAAAGATGAAAAGAAATGTTTCTAATCATAGAGTTTTATGCTAAGTAACCTGACAGCTTAGTCACTTTCAAGTATAGTCTACTGAAATCAGTGAGATGACACAACTGCTTATATATAAATTCTTAGACATTTTCTACTCTGGAGATCGTATTCCACCAATAGCTACAAATCTTATTGCCCCGCTTCCAAAATATCTATCTCCTTCATTTATATCACGTTTCTCCTAAACTACTAAAAATTTTGTAACATATTATAATATATGAATTGCCTATTTAATCTAGTGATAGCTGTCGTATTTCAGCCACAGTACAGATTATAAATGTAAAGCAAAGGAGTTAATTCCACAGCTCATACTCTCTCATGCTTTTCCTTCTATAAATTGCCCACCAAGTAATTTTGTTTCTTTGCTTCTGGTTACCTTTGTGTCAATTTAAGGAGTTTTCTGAAGATGTGAATTCTCAAAAAAATCACTGGCATGTATTCATAATTTTAAAAATTACCAAATTTTCAAAACAAGAAAGTTAACTCTTTGAACATGAAGTAATACTTTCTCTCTTATCCTTTTTTTATTTTTAATTAAGCTCAATTCCCTACGAGAAAATATTCTGAATATCAGGCAGCCATGTACTTGGAAAGAATACATTGTGGGAATTAATATGTATAGAACATGAAAAAAAGTGTAAGTGTACTGGGGGTCTTAAAGGCTAAGAATACACTTCAGTAATCTCAACCACTAAGCGAATGTTTTCACATCTATGTACATATTTTTTGGAGCTCTTCAGGATGAATTATTCTTTAAACAAAGACAGGACAATATTTGCAAGTAGGATTTGCATGCTCCCAAAAAGATCTAATTTTTCTGGCAATTCCAGGTGACTAATGGAAGTCGGTACATCTCCTTAAAAACTTCATCTTGACAATGTTCATAGTTCACTGCAGTTTAATCAGAATGCTACCATACACTAGTAATGATATATGCAGTTTAGGCTTTTCCATAAGTTTCAGTTTTCCTGTGGACTCTGACAATTTAATGCAACCTCATATGGCTAAAAGTAATTCTGAGGGCATGAAGCAAAGGTTTTACTCTCTTTGAATTAAAACTTCCAGAAAAAAATAAAAATCATGTAAGACTAGGCATTAAATCAGAGATTCTCAAAGTGCTTACAGAATCACAATTTATTAAGCCACCACAATTAGTTACAGGTTTGTGTGAGAAGTATTTGGGGGCAGTGGAGGACTGGTGCCGAATTTGTTTAAATGTGAAGAAAGTTTTTAGCCCTAATTCTCCAAGCACAGCCAATATAAAAAACAGAAAATATTTTGCTCTTGAAATGGCAGATGGTACTTAATTTCATCTGATATGCTCTTAATAGTTATATTTGGCCTCTTTTTTTTTTATTAATCCTACATATATTTACGTTATCCATACATTAGAAAATCTGTTGCTAACACATGTTCAGAAGACAGATCCACTATCTGAATTGGCTTGCTTACATTGTTTTAGATCTACTAGGCCTAAATTTGCCACATCCTACAAGTGCACTCTGAGTCCCATGCTACCCTTTCCAGACATAATTTTAAAACATTGCTTTAAAAGCCCTGGGAGGCCCCTGAGCCATTCTAGGTTTGTTTAATTTTTTTTCTGTATAGTACATTTCATAAGAGTGTGCCCTGTAGCAGTAAATGAAATCTAATCAATAAAATCTACTGAAATTTGACCTTCTCTTCACCTTTAGACTTTGTTGGATTCTTTTATTATTAATTTCTAAATTACTAAACAAGTGTTGAATACATTTTTGTGTGTTCCCTTATGGTTAGTTGCAGTCATTTTGGGTAATCATTTGCTAATGTAATAGCTCTTTAATTGTACAGCATATATAGAACTGGAACAATGTATTCATAAATGGGTTCTGGTTTTCATTTAATACCTGAATGCTCCTGAAAGGAGACAGCTAATAATACTCGACAGAGTCAAGTAAAATGCAAGATTCTTCATTGCTATTTTAGTGCTGTGTTGCAATCTGGCCAAACAGAAGTTCTGCTGCCCTTTTCCTGAGTATGATCAGCCATTACCAGGTGTCTGAAAAGCCACATGATGCCTTTATGACATAGAAAAACATCTATGAAAGGGGAGAGACCACAACTGGATGGATCATCAGCCATCCATTTGAAGCAAATGAGTGTTTTGCTCATAGTGGCTTTGTGTTACAGTTATAACCACACTGTTGAAAACTTTTCTGTTTTAAGTAAAAGCTAAACACAGAAAACTTCTTGTACTGTAAATCATGTGGGAGTCCAAAGCTTGATTACTTTCTGTATTGTTTATCTGTAAGCTCGGACTCTATTTATGAAATAGATTTGATCCCTTTCAGAAGGTTCTTGGCCATACTCACTGTCTTAACATGCACCCAGGTGTTCAGTTTTACAATCTACTAGGTTAATAAAAATTGACTGTCATATTTAGCATTCTGTCAGTTTGCTTTTTTCTAACTATAGTGTGAACACTTTAAGCTAAGCTACAAACAGTTCAAAAGAAAACAGCGCAAGAAGTATATAGGTGTCAATGTACATGTATATTATGAAATTAAAGTAGGGTAAAGAGAAACCTTAACATCAAATCTGCAAGTCTATACCTATTCTAGGAAAGCTAAAGGGGATATGCCATGGGTACAGGCACACAATTCTTAAACTGACAGTGTTAAAGTATTAGGAAAGCACACCCCATCACTTAGTCTGTGCCAGCCATCACTCTACAATAGTGCTTGACCATGATTTGATCATTCATTTGGGCTAAGAACTGTTTACAACAGGCAATATATTGTGGCTACTCTGATTGGAACTACTCTGGAGGAGAGTTAGGTCTATTACTATAAGCCATGCCATGCTACTCAGATTCAAGGCCAAAACTCAGTCCCTGGCACACAATCAGTACATGAAATGTTGTTGTTCACTCTGCTTAATTGAAAGCTCAGGTTTGGTTTATTCCCACTAGATCTCTTGGAGATGAATACAATCTAATGAGACAGTGTGGGTCTATAACGACCTTCTTCCAGACAACTTCAAGGCCTGGCCTGCCTTTATTTATCAACTTAAACCAAGCAAATATTTACCTATTGTAAGCCTGTCCTGAAGTCTGCTTCAGGCTTTGTATTGTAAGCACAGCTGGAGAAGTTTAGAGCTACAATGTCATCTGTATTCTGACATGTTTGTATAAGGTTTTGCCAGAATTCCTTCCGTTACTGGAATGCTCAATAACTGCTTATTTTACTACTTGCTTGTGACAAGAGGTTTAAAAGGTAGAGAAGAATAACATGCAATTGTGTCCACTGTCCTTTCATAGCAGTGAGCTTTGATATATGTATCCCACTTCTACTAAGCCATTTTCCCTGAGACCATTCAGGGGAAATTCAATAAAGAAATTGCTCCTGAGATGTCCAGGGCCCTCTGTTCAGTAGTCTTAACACAATACTCTTTCCTGTTTGTTGCTTAAGGCCTCAAAAATACAATGGTAAAACAACACAAGAGTTCTTAGTAAATGACCACACATTACAAGAAAAATATGCATTGATTTTTTATGTGAAAAATCTTTACATATCTCAGAAATAAGTAAATCATTACTTTAAGCCATATTCTGACCTCTCACTGTGGCTTCTTTAATGAACGTAATCAATACAAACTTTAAAAATATTACAGTGATTCTACTAAAGTAATCTGTACAGGCTGGTTTTACAGCCTGCCATAAGCTTACTCCCTACATACAACTGATGTAAACCGACCAAACACACCAAACAAATAAAATTAGAACTTCTAAAGCATTTGCAATGGCCACCTCAAATTCTTCTCTATTCTGATAGTAGACTCAGCCCAGGATAGTAGCAGTCTTGTTTGTTTGTTCAGTTCCTAGATTCAGAAGACGTGTCAGGTACTTTAAGTTCCATAGTCTGGATATTTGCTTCTCTTTGACGAGTTATTTCAGATCCAGTCATAAATATGAAAATCACTGCTGTATTTATTTTTTTTTAAAAAGAGAAATGAAAATTTTATTCTTATTTTTAGTAGGAGAAGTTTCATAAGTTAAAAATTTATGAAATATTTCCTTCTCTGCAAGTGGTATAATCCTGGCCTATAACATAACATATCCACAGCTAGCAAAGCCATAGGCTTTGCAATAATCTTGTAAGATCTTAGGACTGAAGTTTGTCAGGATTATTTTGTCTGAACTTTACTTGACCTGCCTGCAGCTTTATTTTTGCTTGGTTTAGTTGTAAGAACAATTTTTCTTCTGATCAGGTGGTTATGGCTAATTTTTTTCTCATTATATAGTACAATCATAGTTTTATAGAGATAGCAGTGACAAATAGTTTTTTCTATGCAGTATGAGATATTTATGGTTCTAAGACAATAATGTAGAGCAGAGAAATAAAGAGATGGTCACAAGAATTCATCAGAAGTGGGGATGTGGAAAAGTAAAGCACAGAACTGGGATGATAAGGGATGGAGTACGAGTTGGCACTGGAGACCCCATGACTCTAAATACCTCAGGCATGGTCAGTTATAGAAATGAAGACCTGGAGCTGGACAAATTTCATTTTAAGAGTAAAAAAGAACAAAGAATTAGTATCTAGTACACCTAAAAGCTATCATTGATATTATATTCAGATTTAGACCAACGAAGAAAGAGAAAGTTGTAAAGTTGTTTTAGCAAACACATAAAAAATATTCTTAGTGAATCCCAGAATAAGGTAGAAGAAATTCTTAGCATGAACACCAAGCATATTCCTTCCAGTGAAGAACTCCTGCTGCTGACAACTCACTGCAGCACTCCCTTCACCATCAGCAGAATGAAAATTGGCCCAGGACTCAGAGGAGCAGGAGGTGGGATAACACCTGGAAAAGTTTTAAAAATACATATGTCTGTAACATTGAATTTTGTTACTGTTACCACTGAGACTTTTTATCCTATTGAAAATTATTTCTTTTTCTGCAATAGTTTGGTCTGGACAAATAATTTGTCCTGCCTTAGATTGTTAAAATAGCTGCCACACTAAAAATGAATTACTGGATTTATACATAGGGCACGTTTCTTCTTTCCCGTTAAACAAGACTTTAAACACAACAGTATTAAATACATTCTGAACTGAAACGGAAAAAAAAGAGTGATAAAATCTGCCAGATCGCTGCAGCTGCTTATTGCTCAGATGTGCTTTGTTTCGCTTCTTCTTTAAGAACTGATTACAGAGAGAGAAGCAGTAAGTGTCATATTAGTTCCCCCGAATGTAAAAACACTTAGTGGCATCTGAGAAGTCCTGAGGTATCAAAATATCTATAATAAGTTGGTAAATATGACACAAAACCTACGAATTACCTGTCTTACCTTCTGGACTCTCAGTATGAGGCTACTAGCAATAATCTAGGGAATCTCAAATGGCATCAGAGGTCTCTGTTCAGGGAACATACCCTTAAAAGCTGCTTCTAGGTCTGATCTAGAGGAGACCACTGGAGATTTGAACTTAGTTCTGAGGGGGTTTCCAGATAATATTTGACCCCATCTTATTTTGCCTCCAGGTCAAATATAAACTTGAAAAATACCACATTCTGATACTAGTTCAAATTCAGAAAAAAACCTCACAGGAATGCCTTACTGAAAATTATGATCTCAGGTGAATTTATGTTATTTACCCATAATATTGATTTATAAAGTTTGCAAAATATAAACTTCAGTACAGAACTATGATTTACTTTTGAGTACTAGCCCAAACTTCTTCTAAATTTGTATCTGAAGTTTGAGTTCTCATTTCACACTAGATTCAGAAGCATGTTTTTGTTCTTTTAACTTGTATTTCTATAAGTTTAAAGCATCAGAAACACTGTTTACAGTGAAGAAACCGAAACTTTCAAATATAATGCAAATTGCAAGGGATGTTTCTCAGGCAACTGCTTGTCAGAATCACCTTGCTGAAAGTTACATCACTTGTGATACTAATATCTTTAGAATTCAATCTCTTCTCTTGAGTGATCAATGATAGAACTTGAGGGACTGGCAAGAAGATGTGTCAGGGGAAGTTCATGTTGGCTATTAGGAAAAGGTTCTTCACTCAGAGGGGAGGGAGAACTGGGACAGCTCCCCAGGGAAGGAGTCATGGCATCAAGCCTAACAATATTCAAGAAGTATTTGGACAACACCTTCAGAAACATGGTGTGAAAGTTGGGATTGTCCTGTGCAGGGATAGGAGTTGGACTGGATGAACCTTTTGTGTCCCTTCCAAATCGGGTCATTCTGTGATTCTGTGAAAAATACAAGACTGCTAATTAATTTTCTTTCTATCTTTTTGTGTGTGTGTGTGACTTTTTAAAATAATTAGAAGAAAGACATTAAATGTTTTATTTTTTTAAGTAACATCTTCAATTTTTAAACATTGACATTCCTATTCTGATTTCAAATTTTTATAAAGGCTGGGTAAACAATGGTTTTACCCCATCTGTCATTCATATAATGATGGTGTTTCAGGGATATGATATAATTTATAATATGATTACCATAAGCAGTTAGCTCAGAAATGCAGTTGAAAACCAGCATATCGTAATGTTTTTCCCCATGCAAATTTTCATATTGTTGTCCTGAGAATAAAAGGAACAATTTCTCTTCTCAAACTTCAGGTTCATATTTTCAGTTCAATGCTATTTTAGTCCGTTGACTGGCATTTTATCTCCACATCACAAAAATACCTATTTGATATATGGTAGGAACTGCTTTCAGAAGCATTACATTCACAGCTGCCTGATTTGATAGTGAAGACAGATACAGAAGCATTATTGAAGATGAACTTAAAACAAAAAACATTCTTTACCCTATTTTTGCATACAAAACAGATTTTAATCAACAACCGTTACTTGCAGGTTAATGACACATTTAGCTATTGCTTTCTGGAGTTGAGTAAGTCCCAAATGGATTGTGCCAAATCATTCCTTTTCTTTTTACTCCAATAAAGACAGTTGATAATATGGCAAATGATGTATGCAGACACTGTTCTTGGCATTGCTAAGACAATAATTAATTTAAGGCTTCCAGTTTCTCAAGTCTACAATGTATATTACTTCTTTTCTTTTGTAACAGAGATACATACTCTAGTTTTCCTCAAACATAATATAAAGAATCCTTATACCCTCACTCTGCAAGAACAGAGTTCTTACTCCCTTGGTCTCCATTCAGAATTTCACATTGGAAAAGCCAATTAAGAATGTAAAGTTTTGATTTTAAAATCTTACTCTGGTCAATACTTTCGTTTGTGTCTTTAGAGACTTGTCTTATATTTCTAGCGATAACAAAAAATCAGATTATTTCTTGAACTTTATAAAAATGAGGAGGATCAAACATAAAGTAAGCAGTTTACTAGAATGTAATGTTTGTATCTGTAGCGCATGTTAAACACAGAATTTATTTTCTGATAAAAGTGATATCTTTGCATGTTTACCTTCAGGTAAATCATAACATATGATTTGGCATCCTGTACCTTTAATTTAAGTTTTATGACTTTTTTTTTCATCTTTTCAGTTGCCAGACTAATTCATTCCCCTTTATTTTTTTTTCAAAGAGAATACTATTTTTGCTAAAACTATGTCTGAGGGTTTTATTTAAAACCATAAAACACCTCAAAAAAGAAGATCTTCAGGTGATTCTAACCTGTCACAACTAGAAAAATATAAAATCCTTACTACTTCTTAAAATTTAAGTCTGTATGTAAAACTGGGGCTATAGGTTCATCACATTATTCTTGCTCCTTTGTATCACGAGTGACTTATAAATGTCACATGAGCTGTATCAAAGCTTATAACATATTAGCCCCTATCAGTTTCTTGTGTACCTGTGCACTGTCATCTTTGAGACACTTTGCAGTTATTCTACATTCACTTTAAATGTTAAGAGAATGCAAAATTTGCATGTCAGGGCAAAAATCTAAATGAATTTATGAACAAGAATTTTTTCTTCTTAATATTCTTTGCTCTATTGTATCCTATTTCTTCAATTTGCAGTACATACTAGTGCTTGAGGTGATATTTTCGAGTAGATGGATCATTGATGCGTTTTAGTATGAAAGTCTGGCATGACAATTTGTTACCTAACTGCATGTCTCGACTATCCTCCCTACACAATTCTCTTTCACGTTTTGTCTTTTTTTTTTAAAAAAAAAAGTACAGTACTTTCCAGTCTAATCCTAGTTTCATTGCTTATTAGATATAGTTTTGTCTCCTCTAATATTAGTGTTTTCATTACAGCACTGATGATTTTTAGTCTTATTTAAACTGTATGATGTGAATGCTCTTGCTGATATTATTTTATCTTTTGCTGCTTTTATAAGTATCTGAGTATCATTAGCCTACCAGCGTTAAGATTTTGAATGTTTTTGATATTACTAGAAATTTAAATCTTATTTTTCTTAAAATCTTTTAAAGTTAGTTATCTTATTTTCTCCTAGGACTCCTTTTATTTTTTATATGCTTTCTTCAGCCTTCATCATAAAAATAAACTGTGATGAAACTCATCCCTCATTGAATTGAAGAAGGATTTTTCACATCCGTTGGCCAGCTTGACAGCAGTTTAATACATTTTCCGATGATGGTTTCAAGTGTGCAGTTAGAACAAATGTTTACACGTTTTAATATAATTCTGATCAAATAATCTTTATGAAGGATTAAAAGGCAAAAGTCTGTAGAGATAAGAAAAGTCTAGTAGATGAATCCTCTGCCTTGCAAACAGTATGCAAAATCCTTCTTTTAACTCTACTTTAATAATTCCCTTCTGACCTTAAGTTTTCAAGGTAATATATTTCATTAAAAAAACAGCTCATACAGGTGTGACTGAATCAACTTTAACAATGTAAACCAGCAGGAACAGTATAAATGCAGATACACAGAAATTAAACTGAAAGGAATGTAAAGAGAGTTACTTTAAGGAACTAAAAGTTAAAATTTGAGAACCTTGTTTTGAGTCGTTTATATCTCAACTCCTTTTTTGATAGAAGCTGATTTCTTTCAGAATGATGTGTGAGCAACTGTAGTGAACACCTTCCCAAGCCTACATTGCTGAAGATGAGGTGAGTTTTTAGACAACAGAAAATGCATCGGCATTAAAAAATGGCAGTGTTTTATTTGTTGTTCCATATTAAAATCTTAACTGAAATTTTCACATAAATGCATGCTGTCAAATAAGGGAATTATATACAGATTTTTCACTTGTGTATAGAGCCATTGTGTTGATTCTACTTCTTAGGAATCTTGGATATGTTAAAAGAACAAGTAAGTCACTTGAAGGTCATGTGCTGAGCATTAACTTTTGGGACCTTCTTTTCACTTCCCTACTATCTTACTAACAAGTTGGTCACGTCTGAATGCTAAGAATGCACTTCTAGATGTGCATGTCTGAATTAGATGTGAATGCTAATAAGAATATAGTTCTCAGAAATACTTAGCAATATCTATATGATCCTAACAATACTTCAAATACTATTTAATCAGACATGCATTCTAAGAAAGTCAGTTGTAGATATTGTTGAAAGACTCAGAAGAATCAGTTTTTCATGTACTGACTCAATTATAAACTTACTTTAAATATTTTCTGGAAAATGTTGGCAGTGACAGAGTAACTGTCACAGAGTGACATCGATGTTCATGTTCCAATAGTAACCAAAAAAAAATTAGTCCTAGGCAGAAGTAGTCCACTAGTTCTTAATCAATTTTATAGTGATTAATACCTGATTTGAGACCCTGTAAAATATTTATCTTACACTATTAAAGAAAAAAAGCAGTTACTAAGTCATCCTGTAAGATTTTTGAAATATCCATAATGATAATTCTCTGAGTCGTGACAATGAAAATCCTTGGAGAATCAGAAGCTGATCTTTGATGCAAGTAGTTGAATACTACTGAATAAACACCAGGTGTGACGGCTTGACCCCAGCTATCAACTAAGCACTCAGCAGCTGCTTGCTCGCTCTGCTTGCAGTGGGATGAGGGAGGCAATTGGAAGGGCAAAAGCAAGAAAAGCTCATGGGTCACCAAGATAGTTTAAGAAGTGAAGATGAAACACCTCCAGGATCGAAACAACAGGTGATGCACCGGCAACTACTCACCACCTCTCACCGGCAAACTGATGACCAGCCTGTTTCCAAGCAACAGCTATCTTGGAAAGACTCTGCCTCTGTATTTTTGCTGAAAATGATGTTGTATGGTATAGCATGTCTCCTTGGTCCGTTCAGGTCAGCTGTCCATGTTGTGTTGCCTCTCACCCTCTTGCCCATTGCCTGTCTATTACCTAAAGAGGGGCAGGATAAGAAACAGAAAGCCTTGGCACTTTACAAGTCCTGTTCAGCAACACATTGGTGTACTATCAGCACTGTTTTGGTCACTAGTCTAAAATGCAGCACCATACATGCTGCTATGAATAAAATTATCTTCATCCCAGCCAGACACAGCAGAACAGATTATAAAAAAAAAAAAAAAGGAACAAAACAAACCAAGAAAAGTCAAAGCTGTTCGGGTTGGTATAATAAACCCAAGATGCTTAGGTTTTGCAAAGCTGAGAAATTAAGAAATTAAGGTAGATTTTAAATTACAATTAACAGTGTGTACACTTTAAAAGACTGAAAGATAAGATGAGTTTAAACATTTTGGACTGCTGTCAGGATCCAGCTGATTCAAACACAAGCTTTTGTCTCTTTTTTTTCCCCTTTCCCTAGATTTAGTTGCTCTCTACAGAAACAAACATTCAGAATTACATGGGTATCATGAGCTGATCTAAATTACAGTTACATCATCTCAGATACTGGAACAACTGCTTTTAATACTGATGAAAAATATAATGTAGGAGAGCGTAGAGAGTCTTTGTCATTCACAAACTGAGTCCCTGAAAGTCCACAGCACAGATTTTCAAATGTTCTTTTAATCATTGGTGAAGATTAAAGCATCTAAACAGTCTGGATGTAAATTACTGCAAAATATCCCAGAGGAAGTCTGTGACACAGCCAGGAAGAACATTCACTATACCTGAGCAAAGGGTACAGTTGTAAGGTTATACCAGTGGCTTTCTTGTTTCCTTACTGGTGGGAGGGGTGGAAGATAAAGGTGTTCTCAGTGTCTTTTTCTGATGCCTTATCTTTTTCCAATCAAGATGAATAGCCCAATGGCCTCTTCAGCACAGATAAGACACTCTTGAGCTGTAGTAATACCTCAATTTTTTCTTTTTTTTTTTACCTGCAATTTACTTGGGAAGAAAATACCTTCTAATATGTTAAATAAACTGTTCACAAGGAAAGATGTAAGGTTTTGCTCACCCAAGGAGAAGTAAGAATTGTATGGTATCCTAAGGGGTTTGAATCAGACAGTAGCCTAAGCATTATTTCAGATTCAAAATACTCTTCGGTTATATTGCTAAATCCACTTGCTATGTCAGGAGGTGAGAAGCAGGTCAGCAGGCCAAACACAGAACATCTTTACGTAAGAATGAGAATTTATTAAAAACCAGTGAAAGTAAGGCCACAATTCAGTTCATCAAGCACAAAGAGAGGACCTTTACAAGAGGGGAGGAATAGGTTAGCTCCCAAGAGCAGTATCACGTTTGGAAGTATTATAATAAATAGTTTAGATTCAGAGTGAAAATAAATCTTTCTGAAACTTCAGAAAAGTTTGGGTTACTTCTTGCTTTCTCAGTTTTTCTATATTTCACCCATATATATAATTATAGCATTTACAGTATTCTTCACCTTGTGAGATACTAGTATTTTCCCATATCTCTTAGGAAAGACCTTCTGATCAGGAAATCCAGCATTTAAGTATGTTGCAGCAGCTGCCACTTCCTCTCTAGTGCATCCCACCTTTCTGAGCTGATGAGACATAAACTCCAGCGGTAATGTTGGCTTTCTCTACTGATTAGCTCCAGCGGATATTACTACTCCTACTTAAGAGCACTGCAGTATTGAAACCTTGGTCTTGTACTTTCCCCATTTTTCCAAATTTCTCTGTTTTGCAGTCTTTAAGGATTGCCAGGGTTTTAAGTTTTCCTTCCTTTTCATTAGTCTATAAGTTGGTATAACTCCAAAGTGATCCAATAACATGCTTGCCAATCAGGGATTTTTGTAAATAATACAGTACCATTTCTAAATAAAATATCCTCCAGCTATCTCATGTTTTGTATGTCAATGATATTGAAAAATCACATTGGTATGTTTGGGGGTTTGAAGTCAAGCATTTTTGACCAGAAAATCTAAAAGGTTGTTTAAAAGAAAAAAATTTTAAAGATGTTCTTAATGGCTTACAATGTAAGCATTCACAGTTTCCTTGAACAACAATTATTGGACTCCGTGGCATTTATCCTGTATGCAAACAAATGCAACATCATCACACTTTATACACTAGATGTAGAAGCTAGGTGTCACAAAATTGATACACTAATCAAATCACTAGACAAAATGCTAGTTTCTGTCAGGTTGAAAAATTAATTTTTCAAATTGTAAAAACTCAAATGCTTGTGGCATCTAAGGTGAGGAAACTAAAGTGTGTCTAGATTCTGATGGTGTGGGATTGCAACACTGACTATTATGACTTGACTTCTGCTGATGTTCACTGTCCAGCTGTACATAAAACACCAATCAAACCAATACCTATGGTGTATCTTTCAGCACAAGAAGTCAAACTGATCAGACACACAATTGCTCACTCGGCGAGGAGCACAGTTGTGCACCAGTAAGACCCCACGTGATGAGGGGGAAAAAGGGCTTCCCAAACCAAGTAAAAGTGTGGCACCGCTGAGAGATCAGCTGGGATCAGGCAGCCCCTGCTACTGACGGGGAGGGGGCATTCCCAGAAGGAACAGCGGAAGATGTAAACGGCCCCATAGGGAGCAGCGAACGGGGGCGGGGCTCGGCAGTTTGCTAAGGGCAGATGTGCAGGCTGGGAGAGCAAGGAGAGGGCACTTGGACCTCGAACAGAAAAACCAGAACACGGTGGTGACCACCCGCCAGAAGAATAAGAGACGTCCCAGCTCTGCTCCAGCTATGCCTGGGGCAGCCCTCCAGACTGAACCCCAGTGGTCACACGCTGCCACCCAGGCACCAAATTGCAGGACGTGCCCCCCTCCTGCACTGGTATCGGATGCCAGTGGCAAAGTCATGTGTCGGGGCTGTGCTCGGGTAGAGGAACTCCTCTGCTTGGTCACTGAACTCAGGGAGGAGGTAACAAGGCTGCGGACCATCAGGGAATGTGAGAGGGAGATTAACTACTGGAATAATTTACTATGCTCCCCGTCACAGCCTCAACAGGCAGACGAGCCTTTTATGAAAGAGGACCCCCCCATCCCATATCCACTCAACTAAGGTAAGTAATTTAGGAGATTGAGCAGAATGGCAGCAGGTTTCTGCTCGTCTCAAGCGGCGTCACAATTAGCACATATCCCCTGTTACTAACAAGGCCCTGGAGGTTCCACTGCAGAATAAATATATAGGCCTGCAAGTGGAACCGACTCCAAGGGCCGACAACTCTCATAGCCTGAAAACATCTCCCGCGTCAAGCAAACCAAAGCCACTAATTAAGATGGCTTCTGTAAAGAAGAAGAGGAGGGTTGTTGTCATTGGGGACTCCCTCCTGAAAGGTACAGAGGGTCCAATTTGCAGACCAGACTCATTGAAGAAGTCTGTTGCCTACCTGGGGCCTCAGCTGGTGAAGTGGCAAGACAACTTCCCAAACTTGTCAAATCCACAAATTATTACCCACTAATCATTTTCCAGGTGGGTAATAATGCAAAACTGACTAGAAACCTCAAAGGAATCAAAAACAACTTTAGGACCTTAGATCAAATGGTAAAGGGATCAGGAGCGCAGGTCATATTCTCCTCTATCATAGGGAATGGTGAGGGAAGGAGTAGGAGGAGCCAGGAATTGAATGGCTGGCTCCGAACATGGTGTGAAGAACAAAACTTTGGGTGCTTCAACAATGGGATGGCCTACACGCCAGGCCTGCTGGCAAAGGATGGAGTACACTTGTTCCATAAGGGCATAAGGATACTCTCTAAAAAGTTGGTTGGACTAATCAAGAGGGCTTTCAACTTGTTTGGAACAGGGAGGTGGACACCACTAGGCTCAATAGTTTAAGTTGTGGGAATGGCATCTCAGGCTCTGAGAGACAGTCTGGTGGTGAGAGCACTTGGTCTGCCACCTCAGTGGAAGTGGAGAATAGCACTCCAGGTGGCAGCCAGAATTCAAAGGCTATGGGTGGATTACAACATCAATCGTGGACAGTCAGGACTTGAGTCTATTCCACTTAGGAAAGGGGTGGAAATAACAGCCCAACTGCAGTGCATTTACAGTAATGCACATAGTATGGGCAACAAACAAAGGGAGCTGGAAGCCATTGCAAGGCTAGAAAACTATGATGTAATTGCAGTCATGGAAGCGTGGTAGGATGATTCGCACAACTGGAGTGCTGCCATGGGTGGCTATAAACTCTTCAGGCAGGACAGACTAGGAAAGGGAGGCGGGGAGGTTGCCCTCTATGTTAGAGAAAGTTTTGATTGTGTACAACTAAGATATGCTAACGATAGGATTTGCTGTTTGTGAACAGAGATGGCCTTGTGGGGGAGATGAATGTTGGAGGACACCGGGAGCTCAGTGATCATGAGATGATAGAATTCTCAGTTCTTGGAGGAGTAAGAAGGGGGGTTAGCAGAACTGCCACCTTGGACAGGAGGGCAGAATTTGAACTGTTCAGAAGGCTGCTTGAAAAAGTCCAGTGGGAGATGGATCTAAATGATGAAGGAGCCCAAGAGGGCTGGATGCTCCTCAAGAAGGAAATTCTGGCGACATAAGAGCAGCCCATCTCTGTGTGCGGTCAAATGAGTCGACAGGGAAGAAGGCCAGCTTGGCTTAACAGAGAGCTCTGTGTTTGTCTAAGGAAAATATATGAGCTTTGGAAGAGGGGGCAGGCATCTCAGGAGGACTACAAGGATCATGTAGGCAAAAAATTAGAAGGGCTAAAGCCCAACTAGAACTCCCATCTGACCAGTTCAGTGAAAGACAACAAAAAATGTTTCTTCAGGTATATTAACAACAACAGGAGGACCAAAGAGGATCTCTCTCCTTTATTGGATGCAAGGGGAATGGTAGTAACAAAGAATGAGGACAAGGCAGAGGTACTTAATGCCTTCTTTGCCTCCGTCTTTAATAGTAAGGTAAGATGTTCTCTGGGCTCCAAGCCTCCTGAGCCAGAAGGCTGTGAAGGCGAACCGTCAATGTTCCAAGAAGACTTGGTGAAAGACCTGCTCGGCTAATTAGATGTCTGTAGTCTATGGGGCCAGATGGGGTACACCCAAGGATATTAAGGGAGCTGGCGGAGGTCCTTGCTAAACCCCTTTGCTCAACAGTCCTGGCTGACTGGGGAAGTGCTGCTTGACTGGAGAGTGGCAAATCTAACCTGCCATTTACAAGAATGGTCGGAAGGAGGATCCAGGGAATTACAGGCCTGTCAGCTTGACCTTGGTACCAGGGAAGGTCATGGAGCAGATCATATAAAATGCTGTCACACAGCACATGTAGGACAGCCAGGTAATCAGGCCCAGTCAACATAGATTTATGAAAATCTGGTCCTGCCAGACCAACTTGATCTCATTCTATGACAAGGTTACCCGGTTAATGGACGAGGGAAAGACTGTGCATGTGGTGTACCTGGACTTCAGTAAAGCCTTTGACACCTTTCTCCCAGTATTCTGCTTGAGAAACTGGTTGCCATTGGCCTGGACGGGCAAACCCTCTGTAGGGTAAAAAAACTGGCTGAACGGCCAGGCCCAGAGGGTGGTGGTAAATGGAGTTAAATCCAGTTAGAAACCAGTCATGAGTGGTGTTCCTCAGGGTTCAGTGCTGGGTCCAGTCCTATTCAATATTCTTATTAATGATCTGGATGAAGGGATCAAGTGCACCCTTAGCAAGTTTGCAGTTGACACGAAGCTGGGTGGCAGTGTTGATCTGCTTGAAGGAAGGGAGGCACTGCAAAGAGATCTGGACAGGCTGGATCAATGGGCTGAGACCAATGGGATGAGGTTTAACAAGACCAAGTGTCAAGTCCTCCATTTAGGTCACAACAACCATATGCAGCATTATAGGCTTGGGGAAGAATGACTGGAAAGTTGCCTGGAGGAGAAGGACCTGGGGGTGTTGATTGACAGCTGGCTGAGTATTTGCCAGCAGTGTGCCCAGGTGGCCAAGAGGGCCAAAGGCATCTTGGCCTGTATCAAAAACAGCGTGGCCAGCAGGACCAGGGAGATGATTGTGCCCCTGTACTCAGCACTTGTGAGGCCACACCTCGAGTACTGTGTTTAGTTCTGGGCCCCTCAGTATAAGAAGGACATTGAGGTGTTGGTGTGTGTCCAGAGAAGGGCAACAAGACTGGTGAAGGGGCTGGAGAACAAGTCCTACAAGGAATGGCTGTGGGAACTGGGTTGTTTAGCTTGGAGAAGAGGAGGCTGAGGGGACACCTCATCACTGTCTACGGCTGCCTGAAAGGGGGCTGTGGCAGAGCAAGTGTTGATCTCTTCTCTCAGGTGGCAGGTTATAGGACAAGGGGAAATGGGCATAAGTTGTGCTAGGAGAGGTTCAGACTGGATATTAGGAAGTATTTCTTTACCAAAAGGGTGTTCAGGCGCTGGAAAATTCTGCCCAGGGAGGTGGCTGAGTTACCATCTCTTTCAGGAAAGTACAAGTCTAACCTTGTACAAATGGCCTTATGCAATGACAGACGTTCAAAAACCAGATTTAATACTATGTGGCTCAAACAAAAAAATAATGCAGCTTGATAACTTTATAAAGGACATAATGTCTATCCAATTTTGACTAGAAAACATGATGAGCTTTCCAGATGTAATCACATATGTAAATAGGAAAAAATAATCAATACAGCTGAGCTTTTAAATAGAATGTCACACTTACTGGCTAACCAAAACAACATAAAAAAAGAAATACAGCATAAATATTTCATATAGCAATGCGGCTTGGATTACAAGGTATTTGAAAGACTTCACATTTCAAATAGTGCACAAACTCATACAGGGTATCTTTCATTCTACAGTAAGCTCAGGCATAACATATGCATGCTGACAGGTAGCATTGATTTTTCCTTATGTATGGTTGTATTAATTTTTAAAGTTCATACAGACAAATGTGCTCGTTTCAGAAACAGAAGCAAGAAAATGAATAAGATCCGCAATGGAAATGTCCCTTATGAAGCTTTTGTTAATGGATGTGTGCGTTTAAAAAAAAATTCATTTTTGTTGTTTTTTAAAGTAGTTTTTTAAAGGGTAGTATTTTCTGTTATGCTTTCATATTTACAAATTTTACATACACAAACTTGCCTTACATTTTAAATCTTTTTCAAGAGAAAAGTTTATTTCTAAGAGTAATATTTTGTAAATTCAATAGCTGGAAGCAGTCAGCTTTTGATGCCCATTTTTTCATTGAATCAGCAAATAAATAAAATAAAGAAATAAACAAATTCAACACTGTAGCAAGTTCTTATAGGCAAGTTTAAACCTAGTGTCTACTGTGTATTTTCAATAGCACCAAACGTAAAAGAATATATATTATGTAAATAATTTAGAACTATTCATCACAACATAGGAAACGTAAGAAGGGAATGTGTTCTCTTGCAACTTAGAATGCATAACAATCTTCTTCATCAGTCTCTCTGACTTTCCCAGTCCAACACCAGACTTTCATCAACTCTAAAAAACAGCTCAAGCTTTTACATCTTGGAATTTTTATTGTCACTGCATATATTGCTGCAGAAATACATGATGGAAATGTCACTTCTGCAGTGTGGTTGCTAATTGGCATTCCCATTACCATGGCTACAGAAAACATAGGCAAACAACAGATTTTCCTCCCAAGTGGTATCTATTCATTTTGGATGTGCTTATTTTTTTCTGTTAAAAGGATATTTCCTCCAAGCTCTTCAAATACGGTTTACAAAAGAGGAGGGGTGCTTTTTATCTTTTAGGAGAAAAGCTCCTAGACTGATAGCTGATTGTTTACTTTGGAGGTTGGTTGGTTGGTTGGTTGATTTGAGGATGTTGGTTTAGTTTGGGTTTTATTTTGGGGGGAGAGACTAATAATTCTCTTAAAGAACTTTAGGCAGAGATTAATGACAGTTTACAAATCTCCACCTAATTAAGCTGTCATTGGTTTATTTTGGGTCTGGCTCCCTCTTCCCAAAGATCAAGTTTGTGCTCAAAGAAAACCATTTTTTGTTGGTAGAAGAAGTGAAAGCAAAACTGACAGACATTCTCAACAGCCTTTCAGAAAATGATTTGCAGACTTACTTTGAATATTGACAGCATCGTATGCAGCTCTGTGTCAACTCGGAAGGGAACTACTTTGAAGGTGATCATAGCTGATGGTCATATTTTTTAAAAATAGAAAGTGTTACTGACACAGTCTTGGGATTTTTTTTTTGTGTGTTGGACCTTGTAATTCAGATGTTCATGGCAAATAGTCCAGCATCCTCATTATTGATTTGCTGGGACTGTTTGGAATGAACATGAAAATGTCCTGTATACTTTCACAGATACAACTGAATTGGAAAACTTAATGTGAAAATGGAGTAACAGTTACGAGACTGTGGGAATGAATGTGAAATGGAGGCATAACAGCCAGGCTGTGGATCTGAGAAATTAAATTCGGTTTTGAAGAAGTGATTCACTCTTACTCATAATAAAAGGATAAGTTTTGTGACAGCATTTGACAGAGTGTGGGATTAGATGAAGATAATAAAGAGGGGAGTTTCTCTGTAAATGTCCTCTATATAAAATAAACTGCAAAACAGAACAAAATCATCAGTCCTTAACACTTAAAGGTGGAAGCCGCATAATATCTTTTCTACAGTTACACGTTGTGCTGATTGCAATTTTTGACTAGTTGAGTAGTTGAACTCCTTCCCCTGGAGACTGTGCCTGGTTGCTGATCTTGTGAATGAAACTAGTATGAGTAATGTATGTTTATACTGTTACAAGTGTCGCAATGCAAAGAACAAAGCTGTAAGTTGTCAATGAGTCAGTAGCAGAGTGGCATTACCTATAAGTTCTTTTGATATTGCAAACCAGAAATGGTTTTACGGATAAACTACCATATCTAATAATAGTAACAATAATAATAGTATTATTAGTAATAATTATAATAACTATAATACTACTACAAATAATTACAACAACAATAATAACAACAAGCATAATGATCAGGTCCTGAGCACCTACAGCTGGAAAAACAAAGTGAAAATCAGCTTTTTATCCAAAAAAGTATGCTGAAGGATGTGTCTTAAAGTTTAAAATAGAGAGAGAAAATAAGCCACCTCAGAGGGTCTTTTTTTCCTTCTTTTTCATCCATGTTTTCTCTTTCATTAGTCAGTAGTCATTATGTTAACCAACTATCAAAGAAAGCCTTTTGATGCAGTTTTTAGACTACAATAACAAGACATCTACATAGTCTCTTAGTATACTAGATGGAAGTGGAAATATTGATTGATTACCCAGGAACAGTTACAAATGTTGTCCTGGTGACAATGTGAAACATGAAAACAAAAAAATGAGAGAACTCTCCTGCTGAGTATTAGTCATTGTCAGTGCAAATCCTGCCTTAGTTGTAAAAACATTAAGTCCCTGTATTTTAAAATGTCTTAAGTACAAAATATTTAATAGTAAGGTAAGATGTTCTCTAGTTACTCAGCCTCCTGCATTAGAAGACAGGGAGGGGGAGCAAAACAGAGTTCCAATGAAGCAAGAGGGTTTGGTTAGAGACATGCTTGTCCAATTAGACATTCACAAGTCTATAGGGCCAGATGGAATCCACTCAGGGGGATCAAGGGAGCTGGTGGAGGTGCTCACCAAACCTCTTTCCATCATCTACTAGCAGTCCTGGCTGTCTGGCGAAGCTCCACTTAATTTGAGGTTGGCATATGTTTTGCACAATTATAAGAAAGTTCAGAGAGAGGATCCAGGAAACTACAGGTCTGTCAGTCTGACCTCGGTACCGGGAAGGTTATGGAGCAGGCCCTCTTGAGTGCTATCACATAGCACACACAAGACAACCAGGTGATCAGACCCAATTAACATGGGTTTATGAAAAGCAGATCCTGCCAGACAAACCTGATCTCTTTTTATGACAGTGGGTGAGAGGTAGGCTGTGGATATAGTGCAGCTGGGCTTTTCTTTGACACCGTTTCTCACAGCATTCTGCTTGAGAAACTGTCTGCCATTGGCCTGGACGGGCACACCCTCTGCTGGGTGAAAAACTAGCTGAATGGCCGAGTCCAAAGAGTGGCAGTAAATGGAGTTAAATCCAATTGGAGGGCAGTCACAGGTGGTGTTCCCCAGGGTTCAGTGCTGGGTCCAGTTCTGTTCAGTATCTTTATCGATGATCTGGATGAGGGGATTGAATGTCCCGTGAGTAAGTTCGCGGACGACACTAAGCTGAGCAGAAGACAAGTTTTTTATCCCAGGAGCTGTATACAGTTTCCTCAGATCCTGTCAACACAGAAAACAACATATCAGAAAAGGATAGATCATAGTACTATTAACAGGCTATCAGACTGGCCATATAGGTGAATGAGTATACAGATAATGTAACTATTTTCATGATTAGAAATGATCACCTCTTATGATTTTTAACTACACACTGAGGTTTGTTGTTTTTTTCTAAATCTCATTCCTAGCTAACTAGTCTAGATGAATTTCCTGAGTAACTACATTATCATCATCCATTTTAGATCATGTTACCTGCAAAACAAGAAGCACTTGTTTAAGTGACATCCCTGATATTGGCAACAATAGTAAAGTATTACGTAACGTGATACAATTAAGGTAGTATTTTTGATGGGTAATCTTTTACTTCTTTTCATTGTGTTATATACTACCTGTTTTTACTCAGATAAAAGGTGGCACAATGGAAAAAATAAAGTCACAATGATAAATTTAATCAAAGAAATAGAGGGTGTTCTTTTTTTTTTTTTTTCTGTGAATGCAGAATCCCTTATAACATTTAAACACCAGACCGAGTCCTGATACAAGTTTCAAATTTTACTAGAAGACCAATACTCATTGGTCTAGCAAGGAGGTCCTCATTTTGGTTTGCAGTTATGTTAGTCAGGTCTAAACTTCTATCACAGATAACTGCCCAGAAACTTGTACTTAAACACAGAAATTCTGTGTAATGAAAGTTGTACAGGCTCTTTTCCTCCTCGACTTCCACTGCTTATCTCAAAACCAGCTTGGTCTAGAAACTTCAAGTTTATTGCATTAACTAAGCCCAAAGGTGAACTACGCACAAGGGTATAGCTGTGTGGCTAATTTAAAAATTATTTACTGAGGAAAAAGAAATTAACTTCTGGATGCTTTGCAAAATGCCTGCAAAGATAATGACTTTAATGAAGAGCTCTTAACAGCCCCCAGGATTCACAATCCCTTCACTCAGTGTCACAGCAGATCATGGTAGCATACATGCCCAATTGTCACTATTTTCGCCAGCACAAATCCTTATTTTTTAGTATTTTCCTCCACTTTATGCTCAGATGTTTCCCAAAACATATTTCAGAAGTTTTAATAGCTGGTCTCACTGCCTCACTTCTCAAATTGCCTGACTTACAGCATTTAAATTTTGTTAAACAAATGCCTAAAACTTGCAAAAATATAGGTATCTTTGTTCAGTTTTTTGGCCCTGAAGCTTAAAAACTCTTTTTAAAAGGTACATAATAATTACAAAAGTAGGAAGAACAGTAATAGTAGCAGCGCAATATGAGGCAATGACTCAGCAAAACACTTAAATATGTATTATTTTCTGTACACTTATCTGCATTTGTAACAATGTTTTGAGCTTGTGTATTTTCTGGAAAAGACCTCACCATTTTTTTCACTGATGCATTCTGCAAAAGCGAAAAATTTGTCAGATGTCTTTAATCCCATACATATAGAATAACATCATATGAGAGTAATAGCTGATCTAATGCACACTGTGACATGTTGCACATCTCTCTGACCAAGGATGTTTTGGAAAAAGGTACAAGAGTATCTGTAATGGAAAAATCTGTCCATGCAGAAATTTTTTCTCATTTCAGGTACATACCTCAAAGTATGAAAATCTGTTCATTTTAAAAGTAACCATGCATTTTCTCATGGTTCATGTAGAAAGCTAGGCTTTTCAGTTCATCCTTCCTACTGTATTTTCTTTTTACAATGGATGCCAGAATTTTGGTACAATGTTTATTCCTAAATAGTATTGAGCACGTTTTACATTCTGAATAAAACAAAATATCCTGCTAATAAAGATAAATAAGAATGAGAACAAGTTTAAATATCTTCTCAAATATATAGATTTCAGTTGTGATCTGAGCATTCCTGCTTTTATTACTTTCTATTAAGACTTAAATGCTAATGCAAACTAACATACACTGTGTAAATATTTAAAGCTTGATCTCAGTTATGCTATTTTAGTCTTAATTCATACCTTGAAATTCAATTACAATGCAAATTTAATTCACCTAAAAGTGTACTCTTATGGCAAATAAGTGAGGAAGTTGAGCACCATGATCCTAAATTCTGTTGCATTTTTGAAAGGAAGTAGGCAACCTATAACTAGATTTCATGTGCTGAAGCAACTCCTAAAGTTGTTTCTGTCCAGTGACAAGAGAGAAAACAAAATTACAAAACTCCTTAATTAAGCTTTTAGTTAGATGCCTAAACTTAGATAGGGTTGTTCAGGGCCTTTTTCTTCAGTGTTGAAATTTAGTATATTCTGAATCAAAGAAATGGGATTTGTGATAAATTCAGGATCTGGTACTACAAGATGTCAAGTATACTGATATGTGCATATAATCAATCTCACATAGTTTGCCCAAGAGATGAATTTAAGAGAAATCCAAGTCTCTTGTAAAAAAAAAAAAAAAAGTCATAGATCTTATATTGTGCAAAATATTTTGTCCTCATCTTTCTTTTCAAACCTCAGTGGTAGATAAGCTAATCCTGCCTCAAAAACTCTGTTAGTTGCTATTAATTTATGTTGTTTTTAAAAGTAAGTACACTTTTTAATTAGGTAGTTTATAGGCTACTTCCTTTGTCCTAAGAACTGGTAGTCATTCTATTTCTTCTTTGATCTGATTCCTTCTCTCATCTCCTAAAGACTGCCATATTATTTACAGCAAACTGCTGTATGCATCTCATAATTTAAGGATGCTGTTGTTAACTTTTGTACACCTTTTGCATTTTTTTTCTCTTCTTCTACATGAAAACATTTATGTTGAATAATTTACCAAACCATAGATTACTTTATGACAAAGTAATTATTATATTATAAAAATGCTTTAAATTATTCGTATTTTTAACAAGCAGATAATCATCAAAAGTACATAAAACCATGCTACCCTTGTTCATCATAAATGTACTTTAAGTCATTTTGTTCCTGTACATTTGGCTAAAGATCAGTGATATTTACATCTGATCATAATTAATATATAAAATGTTCAGGAAGACTTTTTGATTTGATTAGCTTATTTGAACAAAACATTATGCTTTAAAAGTGCATTAATTTCTTCAGATTCCCATAAGTATGATACTAGAAACCCTACTGCTCTTCTGGCACATCTTCTATTGAATCTGGAAAGGTTTATTGGTAGTAAACAACTTTAGTAATAAATAATATGTATGTCTTTGTGGAGATGGGAAGTGATACTAAAACATATATAGAGCGGCTAACCAGAAATGTTTCACTATGTCTGTAGGTTTGAGTTTTGATGGATAATTAGGTTGAGTAAAAGGATCCTGCTTTGCAATTTCCATTGAACATGAATCTAGCCATATAGTCAGTGATAGAAAACTTAACGTATAATTTTCAAAAGTGTTTTTGTGTGGTAGGGCTAGCTTGTATATCTATTATTTCCAAAGGGTAAAAGTTGGAGTCACTAAAGTAATTGCACTTGTTCATCACAATCAGGAATTTTTCTGATTTCATGTTTTCATCATAATTTTATTACATCAGGTTTTGTTTTTTTTCCTTCTTCTTTTTCATTTGTTTAAAACTAGACATTGTTTGAAGCCATAAGAACTATTTTACTAATCAAGTATCACACTTGAATCAATTAAAAGAATTTGGAAAATTACTGCAAATTCTTTCCTAGAATTTCAGAAACTTCTTCAAACTGCAGCAGTACTAACTGGGTGCTGCTTTGAAATAAGTTAACATGTAATATTTCTTCTATGAATAGAATTAGTTCAGTCTAAAAAGTTTCATTTACCTCTTACACAGGTAACTTTTTTTTTTTTTTGTGGATAATATCTCGTATGTATGAGTGTGCATGTGTTTGTGCATGCAGACATGTGAGTTTTAGTGTCCTACAACTTTCAATGATAATTTTGTTTCTTACTTGGATTTTGATTTGCTGAAAAATATCTAATATCAATTATTGAGGGGTTCATTATGTTTTTTTCAGTATGTTCAGGTTTATCTTAGGAATTCTTACTCCTTTTGTATTTTTTTCATTTTAAAGAATTAATACCTTTTCCTTCCCCTCACCCTCTTCATCAATATTTTCTGTTGTAGTATCAGATTACTCCATTCCATTTGACATGCTGTTTCCTATGAGGAAATTATAATTTCATAAGAGATTTGGAACTGTATGAACCTAGAAGAGAAGACTGATGATAGGCAAATTCCAGGGATTTAAAAATATTAGTTTGGTTTTCAAAATCATTTTGAAGTATAGGCAACTGAATCATTTAGGTTGGAAAAGACCTTTAAGATCATCAAATCCAACTGTAAACCTGCCAATTCCATCACTAAACCACTTCTCCAAGAATCCTATCATTATCACTGTGCCCAAGATGGCCTCCAACCATCACATCTCCCACAAGTCCTTTTCTGTTTGTGAACAACAGGTCCAATGAGGCACCTTCCTTAATTGGCTCCCTCACCAGTTGTGTCAGGAAGTTATCTTCCACAGACTCCAGGGATCTCCTGGATTGTTTCCTCTCCACTGTGTTGTATTTTCAGCAGAGGTCTGGTAGGCTGAATTCCCCCATGAGGACAAGGGCTAATGTTAATGAGGTTTCTCTCAGCTGCCTATATAATATTTTATCTACCTCTTTACCCTGATTGGGTGGTCTGTGGCAGACTGCCATCATGATATCTGTCTTGCTGACCTTCCCTTTGGTTCTTACGCGTAAAGACTCAACCCTATTGTCACCATCATTAAGCTTTAACACAAAAATTTGGATTCAGCAGAACCAGGTGAATTTCTTAACTATGTGTATAAATCACCCTCTTGTCCATCGATCCAAATATCATATAAGACCCTGAGAAAACATTTGGGCACATCTCTGTCCTTAGCTGGTTAAGATTGTAGCTAGGTAAAGTGCTCTGAAACTCAGCCTTTCTTTGAGGCATTGGGCTACAGTTAGTCTTCTTGGGTACCACATAATATCAAACTGCGGAATATGCAATTTCCTTCTCTGTTGTTTCTTATGTCTTACCATAGATTACTTAAATGTAAAATTGTTATCCATTCATTATACAGATACACTGCATACCTGTGTGTATTTTTGCATCCTTTTCATCTACTACTAAGTTTTGCCCTGTTTGTAATCATAAGATAAGGAAGGGTGTATGAATCAAAGAGAAAATGAAAAACCCTTCCTTTCTTTTTCTCCAGGATGTCTTAAAACTGATTCATATTTATTTCAGATGAAGGGAAGGGTTTATCTTAGATTAAAGGAAATTTTTTTGATGTTGTTACCATCCCATGAGTTCAGAAAAATTATGTATTTCTGCTTTTTGTTTAGACATGCCAGTAGCTATACCTGAAAGAACAATTTACAAAAAAGATATGCAGATACACCTACAATATTACTATTTCTATTAATTTCTGGATTATCTGTTCCATGCTTCACTTTCAAAATTCTCACTTACTGAAAACTAAAGGTGTTATAACAAGCATAACTATTCTGAGCATAATCTGAATTCATATTGGCCTCAGTTCTCTTTTTGATTGTACGTAATTTATAATCTTTAGTTAAGGATCCAGGACTCTTTTATGTCATATGCTAACAGAAAAAGAGTTATTTCTCAGTATGCAGTGATCTGATGGAGACAAATGTGATAGTGTTGAAATGCGCTAATGCTATGTCTGATTAAATATGTTTGTTTTGCACATACACTTAGTTCTGTAAAGGTTTTATCCAAAAAGTTGATGAAGTCTGCACTGAAATTTGCAACTAGACAGACATACTCATAATGCTACAAGTTCAATAATACAAAATAATAACAGTAATTTGAAGTTGACTCCGAACACAAATCTGGAATATTCCTTCCATATTTTGTGGAATATCAGTTCTGATATCAGATTTGAACTCTCTTGTGTTCTTGTCCTCATTGTCTAACAGCTTCCTTTTCTAATCAGACAAAAAAATATATGTAATGCAGTGATTACATATTTAATGATGTGTTTGAAACTATTTGCTAATAGCCATTAAGAGTTTATCAGATACATATATGAAAAAATAAGAAAGTATCTTCAGAACAAGTTGTAATGAAAACTAGGAAAGAAAGTTCTTTATTCTGAGGGCTCTTTTGGTTTGTTTTTCCCCTTTACCCTCATTCCAAATATGATAATTCAATCTGAATTTCCGTGTGTTCCAAGTCTCCGTCAACACCAAACAATTCAGATATCTCATTCTTATGAAAATATTTTAAGAAAGAAAGCACTGTATGATTGCACTTAGGCTGAAATGCATCCATATGGATGAAAACAACTGTAAAAAGAATAGATCCGCTTTTATCAACAATCTTACAATCTCTATTCATGAATAGCTTATGCTCCATTTGTTCTCAGTTTATGTCTAAGCTCCCCTGGAAAGTTACACATCACACCTTTTGCATACAAATCATGCTAGAAAGAAGACCCACACGTAGTCCAGAGCTGAAAAACCTGATACTTGGGGATACACCGAATACTCACGAGCAGCCTGATTCATCTGGCACTTGAAGTCAAGTGCGTGGTTCTCAAACTAAAGACCCTCCAGTACCTTCTGTTGGACTGGTTGTTACTTATTTAGTGTTCAGCACCTATCATAGCTTGGAAGAACAATAATATTTAACAACAACAAAAAAAAGAAAGGAAACATGCTGCTGTTCCTTAATTGTTCTATGGACTTCTTATGGGAACGATAAACCCTAAAAATAATTAAATTATAACTACAAGCTTTATACCATTAAAAGTAATGCCAACTAATTAAAACTCATATTAATAATTGTTAGATAATGCAGGGAATAGATGAAGAAAAAGACAGGAAGGAAGGAATAAGAAGAGGAAGAAAGCAAAAAAAAAGCAAACAAGTGCAAATAACCAAGGAACAACAAGAACTAATGGCTAATTTTGCAGAGACAGAAAAGAAAGGGGAAGAAAAAAAGCTATGACAAACAAAACAACAAATAGAAACACTCAGAACCAAAATCTTAATATGAAAATAGATATTAAAAGAATAATGCTTTCATGTAACAGCTACCAGCATTGCAATTCACTTTCAAAAAAAGGACAGGTTTGTCATGAAAAGAGTTTGCTGTTATGCATGCAAAACTTTGGGTTCCGTTTCTTGCCAAGGACTGAATATAGTCTTATTATTCCTAATGCTGTTAATTTTTTTCTTTACATCTTTTTATGCATTTTAAATCAGGAAACTGTCTTCTGCAAATACGTTGTAAGAACATTTTACTTCCATCTGTTTTCTGATGTGAAAAAAATTAATTAGAATTTCATGTACAATAAGTAATTTATATTTATCCCTAAACATTTTCCGAATGAAATGAAATTTAAAAACTCTGCTTCTGTCTGACATTACATAGTATGCTCTGCTTTCCATACTTAATTGCATTATGTACTTTACAACACAGAAGTGTTATTAAAGAAAGTGTTATCTAGTTCTTTCTATAGGAAAGCAATTAGTGTATGTCACTGAAACTGGTTGCTTTGTGATTTTTTCCTAGCATGTGCTTGCATTACTCCAAAATGCAACATTCATGATCACTTAAAAGAACCTACAACTGTAATCATCTTTAGCATAGATTAACAAGGAAAAAAAAAACCAAACAAATCTCACATTCACATTTTGTTCTTCTACTTTTAGAGCAATATCTTAAGGTTGTAAGGCAAAAAAAAAAAGTCACTTATGTGTCTCATAAACCAGAAGTCAATCTTGAGAAAGTGGATGAAAGCCCACATAATTAACCTTTTGATTCAGAACAACTAAAAGCACACATCTAACCCCCCAAAAACACAACCAAAAATCAGAGAAAATTTTTGTATGTGAAGGTGATTGCAAAAGCCACATTCCTGGAGTTTCAAGATGGCATCACAGAGAGGAGATCTCTCCTCATCAGGGCAGAGTGGTGGGAGAGTGGAGGCAGCGCCAATAGAGGTGGAGTCCAAGCCCTGATTTGCTCAGGGCAGTGACTCACAGTTGTGCAGCACAGCATCAGAAGCATACACAGTCTTGTCTGGATGCAGTCCTACCTGGATACACTCCCAGAGCCAAGAATGTGGAAACCATGGAAGGAAGCTGGTGAAGACGCCCAGACTCGACTGGGATATGTTGGGCTGGCAGAGAGGCTCCTGGAACTCCTGACTCTTTGTTGATAAGTTGCAGCTTGATGATTTATAGATACTTTTGCACAGACCAAGTTGTGTAAAGTTGCCACATGTGCATTACTGATAAAAAAATTTATGGGGGTTTTTTTAATAGCTTGACAAATGTTTGGAGTTAGAACCGGGGATTTTTAGTACTTGTACATATTTTTAAGGGACAGTGTCAAAACAGCTGTTTCTGTAATTCAAATGACTAGATTTAATCACATTTGTACATATGCAACAGTTGCAATTGAGTGTGCATACTTTTAATAATTTTAGACGAAGTAGGTCAAGATAAAGTTTGTGCTAGTGTAAAGACAGCCACAAGTTTATCTTATTCTTTTTCATAATATCAGGAAAGTTACATCATTTCAATATTAGAACATGTTAAAATGATGTAATTTACGTAAATCAAGTCATATTTCAACTCAGCTTTAGGCTAAGAAAGATGGATTTTAGCTAACTAGAAAAAAATATTCAAAGTTAAAAAAATATATCAACCATAGCTAAGGAGTATTAAGTGAACTCACACAAGTTTATGTATTAGAAAGGTTTTAAATATACCTATGAGAAAATGTTTTCATTTTATGAAGCTGTATTCATTGCACTGAATCTATTCTCTAAAGCAGAAAAGTAAATTTCTCATGGAGTATACTCTCATGTGTATTGATCAGACACGGCAAATGAAGACGCCCTCTTATATTCTACCTTTATGCCCCCAACACTGCATTTGTGAATTTTCTTATGGGAAAATTAGAACAAGGTTTAACTGGAATGATAGCACTTGACAAGCTAATATTTACATAGTTTGAAATAAACTTAAAAAAAAAAAAAAGATATTGTCTCAAATTGGTGTAGTAGAATAGAAGCAAAAATGACATCTTGCAAACAGAAATCCAAACCAAATTTTAGGCAGTAAAAAAGTCCTAAACTCCTTTAAAATAAGGGCGTGAATTACTGCAGGAATAATATTTAAATAACTGTTTAGATGGAAATGCATATTTATAAAGATTATGGACTATGGTCAAATTTTATTCTTTTGTTCCTGCTTTGGGAACTTTAACTATCTCTAAATAGGCAAAATAAAACAATTTAAAAAGCTTTACATCAGGAAGTATTGAAGTAAAGCATTTTAGAACTGCTAGTATGAATTTTGGGGTTTAAAAAAAAGAAAAGAAAAGGAAAGAGGAGAAGAAATACACAGGAAGCTTCAAAAGGAAAAGATAGATTTCACGGAGCATCTGTTTAGCCAGCTCTAGTTTAAAATGTCATTCAGCTGTAAAACATCAATATGTCAGGCACATTACTAATATAATTTTTATGACAGCATAACATATTAAGAAGACATGATCCTTTTCCATTTTATTCAGACTTATCCAGTTGCCTGTCTTATTCACAGATCCTCTTTCGGTGGACCATTTTTCGGTGGATATTTAAGATCTCTATGCCAGTAATTTAGGGTAACCAGCATCTGCAACCGTCTATTCTGCAATTACCATTCAAGTAAGTAATCTCCCACTGTTAAGCATTCTGCAAAACTACGTGTATCCCAGTGTGGCCCAGATGGTAGCATACACTACAGGGGACTTAAATGAATCCAGAATTTCTGTGCTGCTGCTACCTGTAGGAATTTCAACTACAGCATGCATTTGAGAGTGAATTAATGAGAAATTCAAGTTACAAAGGTATACATGTGTGATTTGGTACAGACAAGAAAAAGAAAAATGTCTAAAATTCCTCTAATTTTACAAAAAATGTCAGTTTTACTTCCATGCATATAGTCCATCACGAATCTATGCAGTGAGTGAAGTACTAATACTACCAAAGTCAACTTCTTTGCAGTATATATACTTGCGTAAGTAACACAAAAGGAAGTTAAACATTTTTTACTCATAGGATTCCCATTTCATGTTTGTCATGATTTCTTTAAATCACTCATTTATTTTTTTTTGCCATTTCTCTGTCTGTCCAGAATTTCTTCAGATCTGAAAGTATAAAACTTCCCCATGTGACAAGACAGAAGAGATTTTTATTAATAGAAAGACAGCCAAGTTCATACTCTCTGCATATCTGCCAATGGCAGAAAGTTTTCTTTGGGGTTCAAACATGATGGAGAACTTACAGTGACATCTACCCAAGAAATAAAACATACTGTTATCCTCATCAGGTGCCCTGGTCATGTTTCCATCTGTCTCGCTCATATAAGCTGGACAGTTCTAAGCTCCACAGTAGCATTGCATAACCCTATTTAAAATCATCTCTTCTTTTCCATCAAGCCAGGCCTGACTTTCCATTGCATAAGGAAATGGTATGCAGAAAACAAACATTCAGCCCTAAATAATGGGTCTTCCAAGTAGCCTTTCTCCCGCTTTTGTTTGTTTTCTGTGTAAAACTGCAAGATGATGCTCATTATCTAGTTAAAGAATTGCTTTGCCAAACAGAATCCAGAGGTCTTCCTCTGTCCACTGTTTTCATTAAGAATTTTGTCTTGTAATGTAAACAGAGGGATTGTTTCTATCTTCCTTTTGAGTCACTCTGCTGATACAGTGACTTCATTCATGGCAAAGTGTAATAATACTGTTAAGTGAAACAAATCTTCTATCTAATGCTTTATTATATGCAGGCAGCATTATAGAAATAGCTATTCTGAGGAAATAAAAGGGGGTAATGAGTGTTAAAGAAGTGAAAATCATCAACAAGAAGATAGAAATCTATTTTTTAAGTTGAACTATCACTCTATTTTTGCTAGACTGTTGATAGACTTAGAAAATCAACACTTCCCACCATCATTCCTTCTCATTGAATGAAAATTTAGAATTAAAGACCTGTTGTCAACACTGTCATTTATATTAACCTTGCCAGTTGCCAGATGCCTGTCCATCTAGTTTCTCAATCCTCCTCCTCAAAAATACAGAGATAAAACACGATGAGAAAGATAGTGAGCTGAGATAAAGACAAGGAGGTTGCTTATTAACTACCATCATTGACGTAACAGATTCACCTTGAGAAAAACATAATTTAATTTATTGCCAATTGAAATAGATTTGGATAGTAAAAAACAAAGACAAAAGCTAAAAACACCTTCTTCCCACCTCCACTCTTTTCCCAGGCTCATCTTTGCTCCTTCAGTTCTGATTCCTGTACCTCCTCCCCCAGAGAAGAAAAACTGGACTAAAAAATAGAAAACAAATGAGAAAAAACACAGTCTTTTTTCTGTATAAATTTTTGTGCTTCTATCATTATCTTATGGGTTTTGAATGCTTGGGGTTGATTATCCTATTATTGCTCTCATTGAGTTCATGAATTGACTTGTGTGCAATTCCTGTGAAATATTGCATTTTCCTCACTCTGTTTCTCTTGAGTTTCTAGAAACTGGTAGAACCAATGCAGCCAACAGATAGAGCTCCTGTTCAAGCATGAAACCACTCAGGTTTCTGTGTGAGGGGATGTTCCTGGAGGCGGAAAGTGATTGCAAGCAAGACTCCAGGAGGTGTGACCAGATGGATGAACTGTTCTTCTTGGTGGCTGAACTGCAGGAAGAGGTAAGCAAACTGAGGAGTACTCAAGAGTCTGAGAGGGAGGCTGATGAATGGGACTGTACCCTTTCATCTATAATTCACAGAATCCAAATCAATGTGACTGCTACAGAGTCAGGTCCTAGATCTACGATGTATCAGGAGGATGACAATGCCCCAGGTGGTAAGAAGGGATGGAAAAAATTACATCATGGAGTGTTAAGAGAAACCACTCCTTACCCTCGAAGTTATCGTCTAAGACACCCATATAGAATAGGTGAGAGGCACTGGATATAATAGATGAAATGCACGACAAGCAAGAGGAGGAATCTCTGCAAGTAATCTTGCCAAGATCAAAGGCACCAACCCCTCTTATCAAAACCTGCATTAAGATCAGCACTAAGAAGAAAAAATGGCAAGTCAGTTATGGTCACTGGTGATTCCCCCCTGCACTGAAGGGAATCACCCATTTGCAAACTGAATTAAGGATGTCAACCCAAGACTGAACAGCCAATTTCAAGTTTCAGGCTGCTATCCATTTCTGTTGTTTTACTTGAGTATAAATGGTGTCATAAGAAAAGTCTGAATTCAGATCAAGAGACTTCAAATTCCTGGGAAGAATATGCATGCATTACTTTCCTTAATCCTTCCAGTAATGGGAGGAGCCTTCAGAAGAAATAGGTGAGCCCAGGATACCAATACCTGGCTCCAGGACTTGTGCCTCTGGAAAACTTTGTGATTTTAAACCATGGAAGAGCCTTTGAGAGACCAGATATGTTGGGGCCTGATGAGATCCACATGTCTTGATGGGGAAAATGCGTCTTTGGACATAAGCTGTTGAGGTTGGTCAAGAGAGTTTTAAACCAGAATCAGTGGGGGAGAGGTACTAACAGGATTGCAGTAGGTGAGCCAAGATCCGAAATGCTTGTATACCAACATACACAGCACAAGAAACAAATAGGATGAACTGGAAGTGTTGGTCAGCTCCAGAACTTACAATATCATTGGTATTAATGAGACTTGGTGGAATGAGTCCCATGATGGGAGTGATAGAATGGAGGGCTACAGGTTGTTCAGGAGGGATAGGCAGGGCAGGTGAAGTGGATGTGTTGCATTATACAGAATGGAGAAGTTTGACTGCACAGCTCTTACAGTTAATGATGATTCTCTAGGTAAGGATTAGAGGGGTGGAAAACAAGGGAGATGTTCTAGTGGATGTCTACAACTGGGCACCCAGCCAGGATGCAAGTACTAATGACTTATTCTGTAGGCAATTAGGAGAAAATTATGCATTGGTAGCCCTTGTTCCTATTGGATATTTTGGCTTCCCAAACATCAACAGCGAATATCACACAGCTGTGATGAGCAGGTCTTGAAAATCGTTGATGTTTGTAGGAAGTAACTTGGTGTTAAACGTACTCAGTGAGCCAGCTAGGAAAGATGCCTTTCTAGCCTTGTTATCTGTGAATAGAAGAGGACTTATGAAAGATGTGATGGTAGGTCACTGTCTTGGCCACAGTGATCATGAAATAGTTGAGTTTAAAACTTGGACTTGTGTAGTTTGGAGGTTGAGGAGCTACCTCATTGCTCTCTACAGCTTCCTGAGGAAAAATGGAAAAGGAAGTGCTGGTCTCTTCTCCTTCATATGTAGGGATAGGACGTGTGGGAATGGTTAAAAGCTGTGCCAAGGAAGGTTTAGACTGGATGTTCGGAAGCATATCCTTACGAAGCAGGTGGTCAAACGCTGGAACAGGCTTCCTAGAGAGGTGGTTGGTGACCTAAGCTTGTGACTGATTAATGAATGATGAGCTTAAAACATGCTTTGAGTTTTGGACAGCCCTGAAGTGTTCAGGCAATTGGACTAAGTGATTGTTGTAGGTACCTTCCAACAGAAATAATCTAGTTCTATTCTATTCTATTCTATTCTATTCTATTCTATTCTATTCTATTCTATTCTATTCTATTCTTTTTTTTTTCATTTCCCTTTCCATACATGATAAATCCAAAAGTGATATGCAGGTATTATGTGACAGCTATACTATGCTTAATCTAAAATCTAACAACTGAAAGTAACTTCCACAGAAATTAAAAATCATGCAATCATGCAATATTGTATCTTAATTATCCTTGTGTTGGACAAGTTAGTTTTGAAAAATTTTGTCAGAAGTAACCCCAAACAATGCACAAACATACTAAAACACAGTTAAAATCATTTATTAGTAGTCTCTAATGTTCCTTTTACAAGAGGATCAATGAAATCTCTGTATAAAAATATATTGATTTCACAAATAGTCACTATAGTCAGTCTGATAACAGAAAAATATCTGTGAATTGAAATCAAATATGAATTTAACATTAGTTTTTCTCAGCTAAATTTTACAACTCACTAATTCAAGTTCCTCAAATCAACTAAGTATCAAATACAGTTGTCATTAAACAGTTACATTGAGGAGTGATGCAAATGTATAACACACGACTTCTGATAGTTTGATGGAAATTGGAAATAAGTAAGCCTTTAGTCAAGAGAGGCAAAATAAAGCATGCTGCAGAAGTCCAACCTTGACTATGCCTTGTCCTGTATTGATTGATCAAATAAATAAGTAATCCTCAGTAACTTCAGCAGAACTTTGATTTCACAGTGTTTCTATGTATCTGTACTCACCCTAGAATGATGATCGTCTACTTTTTTTTGTGGGACAGTCACGTGCAATCACAATGACAGTATTAAAAAAAATCGTAACAGTTAATACTGAAGATCAGAAAGTAGGTGAAGGAAGGCAGGGGAAGTTATGGCATGAGCTAAAAATGACAAAAATCAAAGCTACTGTATTTGGCTATTTCATTGCTTTGCACATAGTTGAATTCAGAGCACCATTACAGAGACAATAGAATAGAGAGCTGACAGGGCTGCATTCTGCGGCCCATATATTTTCACTTTGAAAGAGTGTAAGAGCACAGAGATGCCTAAATCCACTGTAATAAGCTCTTGGGGGGAAAAAACCCCACATACTTAAATTGTTCACTTTGAAGTGATAGACAACAAACAAGTTAAGTCATTCCTCTGTCCATTTCCTTCTCTTATGGCATTAAAAACTATTTAAAATAAGAAAGATTAACAAAAATACAGATTACACATTTAGAAATTCATCAACAATTTGTCCACAAAAAAAAACCCATGACTATTTCAGGCAGGGAATATTTTTTTATTACGTAAGAAAAGTTCCTATCAAATTGACATTGTTCTTGTAACACTTCTATCAAATTACTAACATCTCTGAATAGTTCTACAAGATAGTGTAATCTTTTCTTTTCCTTCTCATTTTCATGTATTTTTCAGTATTTAGCAACATATACTAAGAAAGAAGGGAATAATTTATGTCTTTAAAAAACCAACAGCTTAAGTTAACAAAGCATCTATAAGTTTTAGTTTTTAACAAAAAATGCCATTCATGCTTTAATTTGCACTTCTATACATAAGAGCTATTTGTCCCTCTACCTTTTGGCAAAATCTTCTCATTCCATATGTTAATCTTTATTACTGGGAGATTTCTGGATGAAACAGATTAAGGGGTAGAGTTAATCATTATCTTTATGAATAAGGATGGATGATGCTGTCTTATATAAAGGTAAAGTAGGAATACTTTTTTTAAGTTTTTGAGACTTATTCCCTGAACAAAGGTATGATTCAGCCTTGAGAGCTAAAATATTGTTACATATTTATCCATGACAGAAATATTACCATGATCTAGGCAAGTCACTAAGACATTATAAAAAGTGTATTGGGAGGTGGACAATGTTCCTTATTATTGCAAACAACTGAGATAAGTTTTAATTTGTAAATGTGGTTCTGTTTGTCAGGTATTTGATGCTCTTGAACAATTATCACATTTGTATTTGCTAAATAAGATGTGAAAACTTAAAACAGTGGAACAATCACATGCGCATGTTACGCTGAACATTTCTTGATGTTCCTGTAATCTATGGAAAATGGAATATTGGTTTCAGCAATATATTTCATTCAAGTATTAAAATGACTCAGTGTATGCCAAAGCAAGATTATAGCTGGAGACACAGTGAGCTGTCCAGAAGTCATTTAAGTGGTGACAGAAAGATTACCTCTCTGTGTATCATTTTTTCAGTGATTCCCAGAAGTCAATGGGAAAACTAACCTATCTGTATGAATTTCCTAGTGCAGCAATCAGGATATTGATTCATTTTCCTCTTTTTTTCTTTCTCTGGACAAAACAGCTTTGCAAGATTTGTTTCCTATCAGTAAATATAGAATGTTGAACAAAGCCGTGATGTAATACAGTTACTGTGAAAAAGAAGTCCTATTAATTATGTTAGTTTGCAGTCATGACCTTCTTTGAACTATTTTTCTTTCTTTTTCTTTCAACTGTGGCAATGTTAATTCATTTATTTCAAACTACTAAATTAAAAAAAAATACTTAGAAGTTTGATAAATCAAATATCTGAAATAGAGGGTGTTAATGCATAGGTAAATTACTTGACTCTTTTTTTTTCCTTCTTACTGGTGTACTAAGAAAGGCAAATATTTCCCTATGATTCTGTAAAAAGGTGAAAAACTCAGAGAAAAAAGTGCCACTCAGTCCACAATACATTGATATTTTTTCTTAATACTAAAATCTAAGGCATTCATTACCACTGTTATGGCAGCTCAAGATATGTAAATCTATTGCAACTGCTTTGTGAAAGATGGTAGAAGTACTTATTAATATGTCTGTTTCCAGTTCACTTTCTAAGTCCAAAATATGTTGTGAAAAGATTGAAGGCTGGGCAGGAAGGAGGTATGCTGCTTGTTTGTCTTCAAATTGCTGCTTCGCTTTGGGTTGGGAGGGACCATTTAAATGCAGAGGGAGACATGATTGTCTCTGAAACATTTTGAGCACAACTAGCCTTGGGGAACCTGGGAGTGAATGTCTGGCAGCACAAGCACAGTTTGAAAGACCCTGGAATGCGCCAGGGACATACTTGTGTCAGGGAGCTGATTCATCCATAGTGAAACCTCTGAGGTGGCAGAGAACAGAGAGTGTCCTATCCAGAAAACCTATAGAAGGTATCTTCCTTTAGGTTTACTGGGAATTTCTGAAGTAAAATATTGGTTCTACAAGACCCAGGAGCTATATTTGTTCTCAAATCTTCAAACATTTGTCATCAGCAGATTGGTATTCTCTCCATTTTATTCCTGGCCTTGTCTGTTACTTCAGTGTTTAAAACAAGCACTGGTGGAAGAAACAGTAAGCCTTCAGTCATTTACTATATTTTGATATTTTCACTTAAAAGGATAAAAAATGGTAGAAGGGAAAAACAGAGAAGTTGCGAGAAGAGGCAAAAGGTCTAGTTGACTTGGATCCCAGCCAGGACCTTCCAGATTTTTGTGTTCTATTAGTGACAAAATTTGAGATACAAGATAACTAACCACATCACAGAAGCCATGAATACAAACCTTTAGTGCAGATACAAATATGGCCTCATTCTATCTTGTCCACATGAGAATTCGCACTAGCATAATTATCATTTTTTAATTGTAGAGGATAACCAAACTTGCCTGTCTTTTATAAACTTTATATCTTCAATTTAAATGTGTTTCAAGAAGCTGCCTTCAGGCTTAAGAATCTGTATAAATGTACCATATACTCAACAGGAAAAAAAATTTAAAATCAGTATTGGGAATTTCATGCTACAAGTATAGAAATTGCTTTAACTTGGAGGAGGTAAATCCCAAGTGGGAAAACACAGAAACAATTTTCCAAATGTACGTTCCTAAGTCTTGTACAAACCTATTTCTCTTTTAGCAAATTGCCTCAGTATACAGTGTTGGCAAAAACGTAGTTTTGCTACAGGGGAAAAAAATGATTTACAAACTGAATTAAAAGATTAATTTTGCACCTTGATGGACTGAAGCATTAAGAAGGAAAAATATGCACCAAATGCTTTCATGTTTGACTTTAAGAGGAAGAAAATAATTTTTAAGAGAGATGCCTTAGCAATCCATTAGGCTATTCAAGTCCTCAGCAGAAGGCTTGTGCACAATTTTACTGGTCACTTGCTATTATTTTTTTAAGTAAACTGGGAATGCAATTTCTTTTTCGTATATGGAATTGCTCTAAGAGAAATGAAAGTGTGTTATTTCCCCAGTGTTATTTTTCTAATTCATTATAAAAAAATCTTCAAAGACAATAATTTTGAAACTTTAATGCCCTCACTTTCTTCTTATAAATTTAACTCTGTAGCCATAAAATGTCATGATTATAATCTCTCACTTTTGCAACATGTAATAATTATGTTACAATTTATTATATCGCTTCCCCATACAGGTAAAGAATGCCAATTTAAAAGTTGTAACATTTCCAGTAACATTCTGTTACTGGAAAAACACTAATTTTTTTCTTATGCTAGTGATGTGTTTGTGATGTGTTTTAGTAAAGTTTGTCAATGTTTTCATCATAAAGCATGATTTTCAGGGATTTATAACTAGTACACCAAATTGCTTCAGTCCTAAATTTTACAGAGTGTACTCAGTCTTTGCAAGTGAGAGACATTCATTTTACCTTTTTGTTAGTATTTTAGACATTATAGATATATTTGAGAGTAACATAATGCAGATATATAACAAATTAAGTTTAAAAAATTCCCATGGTATTTTAGAGTAATGGAGAATTGCCTCCCTTAATTCTGACATCATCTATAATGACATGAGTTTTTGAGGCATACAGAGAATTTACTGTCCATGGTGATGGAAATTCGGTTGTCTGGAAAAATTAGAAGAGAAGAGTGAAAAACTAAAGACTCAAAAGCTCAGCAGGGAAATAAAAATCCTAGAATTTGCAAGTTAAAGTTGCATGCTGAAAACTGACTCATGGGTACTGTCACAAAGGACAGAAGACTTTATACTGAATTTGGTGAAGCACTCTGCTGAGACACTGAGAAATACACAGGAAGCCAAACACACGGTCACTGCAAGTCATTGGCCATAGCTGATAAGCAGGCTGATAGTAAGAATCAAGGAGAATATGCTTCTGTCTTCGAAAACACATTTGGATGGGGAGAATTTCTTCAGATTTTATGGCTGAAGAGCCATCAGAAGTTCTAGCGATAGCTGACTAGAGGACATCATAGATGACAACTTCAGCAGGATTTTCTTGCAATTTTTTTCCTAGATTTTCCATCTATTTTTTTTTTCAAGTGTTTTTTATTCAGTTACATTTTTCAGGACATTTTTCCAGTCCTATTATAGTCTTTTTTAGTCTTATTACATAGATCCACTAATACCCATAAATATATGTTAATATTTATTCATCATCCTTCAGTTGCATTTTATGGTGAATCCTTGTTCTTTTAAGCTCATAAATCTCTTAGTTTCATACAGATTGTACTCATAAAAATGGAAGGGATTTGGGAGTTAGCTTAGCTAAGGAACAAGCTCGAATGTCAAGAATCCCTTAATTGCTACCAAAATTCAAGCAAATTCCTTGTTCTACCAACACTCCTTTTTTTCCCACAAGAAACTGCTATTTTAACTCAACAGATCTTTGGACTTTAATTAAATCTACCCTCTTTTTTTCTGTTTTTCAATAATGTATTTATTACATTTGTTTTGGATGTTAACTCTCTTTTAACAACCCTTTTGGGATATAGAAATTTTATGTTTTATTCTTCACTTCATGTTCAGTGAGTTTTTTTGGGATTTCAGTGATGTCAGCCTCAGTCAGCATTTAAATGCATACATGTACCAGGTGCATAGTTCAAAGTATAAATAACACCCTTAAGCCTCAAACATGATAAACTTTGATTTCAGGTAAATATCTAACTGAACTGTGTTTTTTATTCCTCCAGAATTTTCTCAGTGGCAAGAATAATATTTCTAGGATGCACCACATCTCATGCAATCACTACAGGTTTCAATATGCAGTAATCCCGATATATTCTGAATGCCTAAGACTCACTGTGAATAAAACAAACTGTTCTAAAGGTACAATTGATGAATGCTATTTCCCTGGGATGTTTCAGACAGAAATGTACGTCTCATTTTGTTCTCTAGATTCATTAGCAGGAATTTTCCAGTGGCATTTAATGTCCACATGCGTTAAATCAGATCAAATCATAATTGGGTACTTTGCAGAGTAGAGAGCCCTCATTTATGGATACAGAAAGAAACTGAGAGGAGGCTGAACTGGAAAAAAAAAAAGAAAATAAAAAGTTCAGTTGACACAGACTTTAGTGTTTCGTTAAAGGTACAGACTACTGAGGAAAACCTTAATTACCTATCAAATAGTTCAACTGTTCAAACCAGACCATGGGAGCTGCTGACATCCTAGCAATTCCAAACTAAATACTATGAGGTTTTGTGTTGGATTGGCATTTGCAAAGCAATTGTGAAACCACAAGTGAAAAGAACCTTGTACCTTTTTAAGTATAACCATCTCTGTACATTAGCTGATTAAATTCAGGAATATTGACAGACTGTCTTGTACGAATTAGTTTAGAAATGAGTTTGATTGACTTTATTTAACGCACTTTGTCTTAGGTCTCAGGCAGTGTCATACAGAGGAAGCCTCAAATGCAACTTCAGGTGACAAAGAAGGCTTCTTTAAAACAGGTGTTTTTGAACATTCCTTAAAGTTTCTTAAAGTGTTTCCATGTTCTAATTAGATGACTAAGTTGATATACAGACTGCTCTCAAAGTTGAAAGCTTATTCATGTAACAACATAATTGAAAATGTTTAGCATAAATATACTGGAGGAACTTGTTTTTCTCATTTAATAGATCTCTTGATTAGGTAGTCTAAAAAAGAAATTGAAGGACCAATTGTTTTTAGCCTTTGCAAATTTATAAATATGTACCAAACTGACACTTGTGAAAAGACCTATTACATGCATGATGATGCATCTTGATGAATTTAATTTTTAAGGAAAAGTGACATTTGTTTTAAGAGGATGAAAGAGTATTTTAACTTTTATTGGTCCATCTGTTAAAAGTTACATGGGTTTGTGATGAATTACATTTTGTCCTTATGAATTGTTATAGAATTTTCATGTTCCCAGGGAGACAGAATGTTAAAAAAAAAAGCATTGGATGAACTACTGTTACTAGCTATATACTCTCCCCTACAATATGCTGCTTTTGCAAGAGTTTGCTAATGTAAGAAGAAAAGTCACGGCTTATGTGTGCATCATCCTAAGGTAATGTAGAACAATTTCTGACTATGTGCAGGGGCTGTTGAACAAACTGGTACCTTTCTTTATGATTTATTGAGAATGGATGATTAAATTAAATGTAAAAATTTCTCTAGGAAATTAGGACTTTCTATGCCAGATTCAGGTGACTGAAATGTGACCTTAGACATAACTGGCTAAGAAGTGAAACACAAAAGATCGTGTGTGAATTTGTCAGAGAACGATTTAACAATTTTAAATGAAATCAAGCACATATAAAATCATGAAAAAGTGTTCACAATCCTGAGATTTCCATCACACCTGAACTATTTTTAAATTAGAAAAAATAAAATAGTATAATTTTAACACCAGTTGGATAATTATGTAAAATAAATAGATACAAATTTTTTCTTACTTCTGTATTACTTACTATAGTTGGTAAGAAGTAATTTGACACAAATTAAACTAATGATAACTAATCTTCTGTAAGTTTTAGATAGGGATAATATTCTTTATATTTTAATCAGTCAGGATAAAAATGAAAATACAATACTCCCAAATGGTTCAATACGAGGTAAAAAAAAAACTTCCTTTCCCTCTACAGATTGATAATTGTATGTAGAAGGTCTTAGAAAGAAGCCATTTTAACTAAATGAAAAGCAACATACAATGTAAAATTGTGAGAAGTGCTACTAGAGTTTCAACAGATTCTCTGTACATGCACCTTTTAAGATTTTTTCACTGTAATTATTAGAAAAAGAAAGCAAGAGATGTGGTTGAGGCATAAATTATACTTCAAATAAAATATTATGAACTTTAGGAATTTTTTTTTAATGTTTCCTTCTTTTTCACAGTTAGCTGCCTTCCTATGAAGTCACGGTTTTGGAAGGGAAGCATCTATTTTTCTACATAAAATTTGGCTCACTAAAGAAGAGGTAAGTTTGCATCTGCCTTCTGGTTTGCTACTAGAATATGGAATTTTTATTTTTTCTATTTTGTTGGTGAAGAAAGAGGTATTGAGAGTTTATATTTTAAGCATTGTTTTCAGGATAAATAATATATGTAATACAAATGAACAATGAGAATCTGTTCAAGACATCTTTCATTCAAATCCCTTATGTTTTCTATTTGAAAACAAGGAAACGCCCAAAATGGGATATTTAAGCAACTGAAATTCACGCTTTAAAATTCTGCCTTTTTTTTTTCTCTTTCCTATGCACACATGCTTGCTTTTTACTTCGAAATAAACATAAACTGTGGAAAGCTTAATTAATACACTGTCTTAAGAACTACCAAAAAATAGTGATAATTCCAAAAGGAAATATTGCTTAGTAATTTCATTGTTTCAATAATTTAATTTTTATTACCCATAGTATTTTACATAGCATTTATAAATAAAAGGGAAAAAAAAAGCATTCATTTATTTTTTAAATTACTACATACATACAAGATAAAAATATTCTTTAAAATTATTGAAATTGCTCACACTCTAATAATATTGGAGCTCTTCTTTTTTTGCAAGGTCTCATTGAGTTCCACTCTTGGCTTTATGCTGTACAGTAGTTTTATCAAAGCTTTAAAAGAAAACATAAAATCATTACTAATGATATTTATAGATTTGAAGGATTGTAAGAGTGATCTTGGAGGTTTGGCAGCACCTAGCCTCCAAATCAATATTCTGGTTGAATTCCATCAAATTCATGTCATTCTTACATTTTATTATAATCTTTTCACGTGGGAAATCAGAAATTTTCATGTGGGATAATTCTATTAAAAGAAACTATTCAAACTGGCTGTTGGTAATCTGAAGTTTCACACTTTAGACAATATCTTTAAATAATAGAAAGTCATGACTTCAATTGAAAATGATCATTAGTTTTAGCAGTCAACACTGTATGTTAATGGAGATCAGATTATTAATCCCACACTATTTTTTTCCTCTCTGAAAGTGAAAAAAAAAGTAGTTCTTCTGTGTTGTGTTATACTGTCTGCTTACCTGTGGCTGCACTGAGGCAAAAAAAAAAAAAGACAATTTACTCTCCTGTTCTAGATTAGGCATAGAAATTTGTAAATTTATCATTTTTATTTCCCAGATACTACAGAATATTTCCTTTTCCCTACCCAAGACTTATGTTAATTATGTCATATCAAAGTAATAAAATATTTTATAGAGGATTGGAATAAAAAATTCTTATTGCTTTTGCTGCAACTATAATTAATTATGTTGTACACTGTGTACATTTATATAAAGATGTATGGAATATCTGCTGAGGAAAATCTGAATACTGTCATCAGTTTTACTATGATTAATTTTTAAACAATGTTGCCCTGGTTTTCAATTCTGTAAACTAGTGAATCGCTACAGCTTTTTAGTAGAGTATGCTGAATTTTTTCTCGCTAGGATGCTAGGACTCTAGTCTTTGTTGCATATGGAATCCCATAAAGTTCTTTTTTTCTCTTCCTATAAATGTGAAATACTGTATAATCTGTGTTCTAGCCTTCAGAGTTTTTCATGTTTTTTCTCTATAAAATGCCATTAAAAAAAAAATAAAAACAAACACAATGATTTTTAAGCAGTTTTATTTTGTTTGAGATAAGCATGAGAAAGATATCAATATTATGCAAAAGCCTAATATGTTTTCTTATGGTCATGGCAAATTCAAGGGACAGTGTCCACATTGTGTTACCCAGCATACTCTCATGACTGTTGTACTCCTCTGGACTGAGAGTACTTACCTTTTTTTCTCTATATTACTCAGAAGTATGTACATATGCACATATTTGAAAATTGTCGTGATTAAAATCCACACTTCTGGAAAACAGTACCTCTTTAGAAATGTTGATACCTACAAATAAATCTTGGTTAACTTACACACCACGCTATACATTCAAATAAATCATAATGTAATACTTTGCAGGAAACTGAAGGCCAAATGGCATTTGAAGATGGCAGCGGCAAGGGGCTATGGGAAGAAGAGTCAGATGTAAACTTCCACAGTCTTCATTTTCATGTATACTTTGCTAAAACATATTGTTTTCCTACAAGTAGCCTACAATTTCTATGAATGAAAACATGGAATGAACCAAAGAGACAGAGACAGAGTGTTAAGGTATCATAGTAAAATCTGTAGAAAAGGTATTAGAACTATCAGAAGAGTTTTGATCTTTGTTTTACTATTTGGAAACTTAATTTTTGTTCAGCTTTTTATGTGGAATGAATTAGGGATGGTAACTATTGTTACACTTGATTCGGATTCCATTAATTTCAGTCAAAATATTGGAGATGTTGTTGTTCAGGAATTTAAATCATGCTATTATATTTTATTTCCAAAATATTCCACACAGATTGTGGAAATTGCATTTAATTTACCATATGAAAATGTCAAGGTTTTTTGTTTACCTTAAATATTTTTTTATTTTCAAATTCATCTATGTTTTTGCCATGGTTTAATGATGGGTTGGTGTTGGGTTATAGGTTGGACTTGATGATCTCAGAGGTTCTTTCCAAACTTATGATACTGTGTGATACTGTGTTTGAGCAGAAAGAATCCAAAACTGAAAAAAAGTTAAACAGATTAAGTAGGAGGAAATGCTTGAAATATATATTTTTGCATATCTTCCTGTTTCTTTATGGTAAAAACCTTGATATATTTCTATTTCAGATCTCCTGGCCAGCTTCTTTATTTTACAGATCTTTGATCTAGCCTAAGCATTGAATTTTAAAAGAATTCATTGTTTATACCACTCTATCCTGGTATCCAAACGAGTAACTTTCAAACTTGTTTCTTGCCCTGAACATTTGTTATGTTATTTTCTTTGCCAGAATCATATTACCTTTCATTTCTGAAGATTTATAGGAAGATTTCTTTTTTAAGTGTTCACAAATACTGCCGTTGTAATCAGACTTGATTAGTTAGTTTAGCACCAACTATTTTGTGTGGGAAAAACTGTATAATGTGAGAGCAATTATGTGATTAGTTTATTCCTTCTAAGCATAAGCATTTTCAAAAGACCAAAAACTGCAGGTTATAAGGTAATTGTTTTTTTTCAGCATCTTTGTATGTTACTGCCAAGTGATATGAATCATTTCACTATGTTATATAGTTCTAGAAATGATCTCTTGTGCTGAATTCTGAAAAAGGACTATAATTTTCGCAATGGTATCATTTTTTTTTCTGATGTGTGATGGCCTTAGGGGAAATCCTATGATTGTCTATGCTGTAAGAGTGGTGCAGAGATTTCCCAACTTATCAGTGAAAGAATTAGCTGTAAACCTGTAATCAGTATAGTCATTTTAGCAGAGCTGCAAGAAACTAATTCCTCCTACCTTCGAGATAACGTCTTATGATGCTGTATGAGGCTGACACTTCAATGCTGTTTCAGGAGCTGAGCTAGCATCTCTCTGCTGACACTGCAAAACTTCAGATATAGGTTCAAGCTTGCTGAGATCTACTTTGGAGTTTTCACACACTGTGTTTCTCTACGGAGTGTATCCATGATTGTATATGATTTTTTATCAAATCATCAATATTTTATAATGGCAGTATACACACTGATACGTACTGTTGTCAGTGATTTTTTTGGTAAAGGCTAGTTAAAAACTGATTATTAACACCAAAATATAGTAACATTCTTTTTTTTTTCTTTAAAAAAAACCCAAACAAACAAAAACAAACCCCACAAACTTTACTAGGTACAGCAGAATCCTCTACAATGAAAAAAGCCCAGGGCACAGTACAAGTGATTTTCCATGTTCTTGTGTCACTGGGCCTGAAATTCAGTATCATAAAAAGGGTACAAATGTTCAAAATTTACCTATGTAGGCTAGTATTTAGAAGTGAACTCTGGAAAAAATTAATTATTTGGCTGTTGAAAAAGGAGTTATCAAAAGCTAGTTCGAATTTACCAGTTTTCACTTGTAGTGTCAATTTCTAAATGACAGAAATACTTTGCATTATTGTGCATTGGTTGAGACATTTCTTTCAGGAATGTTCTTTTGGGTCAATATAGACCAATTTCAGTAAAGTAAATGACACAATTACCAGTCATAATGTGCTGCTCTACTTTCATTCCTCCCATATTCTATCCATGTTACTGAAATCAGTAACTTCACTAAAGGCAACTGGACTGACATCAAGAAAGTGAACATTTGCTAATAAAGTTTGTAGCATATTACAAGAGATAAGCATATAAAGCAAATATAGTGTATTATACACCTGGCTATTCTAAGCTTTCTTTCAAAATTATTTCAGATTTTCCATCAATTTTGCATGAATTTTGTTGACAGAATAGGGAATTATTTTTTATCTCAAGACCATAGTACTGCTATCAAAAAAAGGAGGAGAGGGCCACATAAGTCTCTGTTGTGTGAATACTCTCAAGGAAAAAAGATGAAAAGTTAAGCTTTGAAATACTATTTGATAATCTTTCATTCACTAACACATCTTAAAAATTTTAACAGTTACCTTGCAAGGAACAGGTCAAAACCTACTCAAAGTTCAATAAAATAAGATTAATAGACATTGAAATCCAGGGAAAAAATAGCGCTATCCATTGGAGTGTTCAATAAAACAGTGATCATAGAATTTTACCCAGTATATGAATAAATCCCTAATTAACATAAATAAATATAGTAGCAATTATATCAATGCGTACTAGAAATACATTTCAGCTTTGTATAGTCTGTGATATTTTTAGTTATTTATTTATGTATTGGGTTAATTTCTTTATGTTTCCATGAATTTTAATCACAGTAAAATTGTTTAACACATAAATGCTAATAAAAATAAATACTTCTGAGCGATTACTGAGCTCTGATTTTGGGGTCCAAAATTAATACCTAAGTGTAAGTTATTAATTTTAGAAGCTCATTATTGCTTATGAAAGGAAATATGTACTGTAGCTCAAACGTTAAAGAAAAAAATTAAAAACTTTTTATTCCCTTGGCTATAAATATTTCTATACATTATCAAGATAAAAGGGAAGAATACCTGGAAAATTTATCTATTTGGAATAATATTTTGCAGTTTAAATACAACCTAGACTGAACTGACATCAAGAAAGTAAACACAGACTAATAAAGTTTATAACATATTACCGGAGATAAGAATGTAAAGCAAATATTATGTATTATATACTTGACTCTTCTTAGCCCTAGTTCAAAATAATTTCAGATTGTCCATCAAGTTCCATTCAACATGTATGAATTTTGTGTTTTGTTGACCAAGATAATCTGAAAGATAATTTTTGTATGCCTTCTAAAACTCCAAGAAAAGGATGCCTGATCTTAAAATATGGTTGTCATATTTGCTTTATGAAAATGATAGCATTGATATTGAAATTAGAGTTCAAATAATGTCTAGTCATATGACTTCATTGATTTTTTTTGTTTTCTTTAACTTATGTGACTAAGCCTTCAGAATAGTTTTGATTTTCTTTATACAAGTGATACATGTACATGTATACATACAGATAAAATCTTTGCACATAATCATCTCCAAAGACAAATAGAACCAGATTTTTTTCAAAAAAATTTTTCATAAGCATTCTCAATGATAATTCTTATATTGTAGTACAATTTAAACTATTGTTAATTTGTATGATTTTCTAGTAGCTGTGTTTCTTGTATACAGGTTCAACTACTTCAGGAGTTCTAGCACATCCAAAATTCATGAGCTCCTTTAAGGAAGATCTTTTATTTTTGTTCATGTGTTGAATATATTTCAGTGTTCTATCTCATTTGATTTTTTGATCTATTCATGTCCAACTATATCTTCTCTTGCTTGCTTTCCAAATCAGTGTTTTTTAGACTGGATGAGATTACAAGACCAAAGGAATACATAATGGGGGGAAGGGAAAGGAAGGGGAGAAAAAAGTCTTATGTAAAGAACATAGCAGAGGAAAGCTTAAACCTTATATTGAAAAATGACGATTTTTTTTTTACAAGGAACATGTAATATAACTTGTGTTCCTATAAAAAATTTGCTATGGTTTCTCTCGAGAAATTATCAGTTAAATTTGTGAAGTTAGCATAAGCATAAGCATTGCAAAATAGGAAAACTGTTAGCTTAAAGTGAAGATATCAGTAGATTATACTATATAGATGAATGAAGAAAGTTATTACTAATGGGGAATCACTCTCAATTTTGTCTTTAACATTGGAAATCAATGTAAGACCATTTTACAGAAATCTGATTAGTAAGACAAAGTGGGAGATGTTTACATAGTTGAAGGGTATCAATAAATCATACAAAAATTTATATATGATCTCAAATAATGACTAGAAAACAGTAGTCATTTTAGCACAAAAACCTAAGATCTGGTCTGAAAATTTCTATCACACATTAAGAGCTCATCACTTTAGTAGATTACAGGAAAGACAAGATATATAAATTTACTGGGACAAATAGAGTAAAAAGTTGCTTTGGGTGTTGTGCATCCAATAAAGGATGGTGAGACTGAATAACATTTACTGAAACATGAATAAGACATCATCTAGACTACTGAGTAGTGTACTGCAGTTTCAGAATTTCTTTTCAGTTTGCCCAGGTTGCACAGAAAAGAGAAAGGAAGGGTGTTCCTGATACTCACAAAATCACTGATACACTGGTTTTGCCAATGGGTTTTAACCTGTCTCTTCTATGAGAGAATGGTGGTACTGTACCCAGATGGTTCCAGCACGTGGGTAAGGAGATGTGGGGTTTTTTATCATGTTGCTGAAATTTCTAAAATCTGTTCTCCAGCAAACCAAACACTCACCAATCATTGAAGTTTTTTTCCCGGGAAAGAGCTGAAATTCAGGAATGTTTTCTCACTTCTTTTATCCCCAGTCAGCAGAAATTAATGTTAATGTTGACATTTGATAACAGATATTGTAATAAAAAAAAATAAAATGGCTATTAATTTACTGTAAAGCGTGTTCCTCATTCCTAGTATGGGCATATGTATTAGTGCTAAGTAATTTGAAAACCTGTAAAACAGGAAAAAAAAATCCAAATAGCCTAAAAGACATAAGCTTCATGTAAAAACTATGGCTGTGACAAATATTCACACACATAGAGTTCCTTCTCATCTATGCCAGCATAAATCAACAAGGAAATTTCCATAGTCAAAAGAATTATATTAATATTTGGCTAAATCCAAAGAACTTCTCATGTCACTAACTGCTACACTCATTCTACATATCATCTGAAGACTGGCAGCAGGCTTGGTATATATTTAATACATACATGTTATTTCATTTGCTGCACATTTTCAGGGCAGCAGAGATAAGCTAGGAGCACGAAATGATATAATGCAAGCGTGTGGTCAGTCAGATTTGCAATAAAGTAAAGAAGGACTAAAACAAATGGTGATTCCTTCTGCCTTCTCCTAGTACATTTATTGTAAAAATCTATTAAATAATATAAGAACTAAAGAACATATCTTGTAAGTGATCTTAAAATTAAAAGATATTGCCACCACTATAGAACGTTGTCAAAGGATAATGGTCTCCTGCTACCAAACACTGTAAACACTGAAGTGAAACTAAGACATTTGTTTTCTGCTATTGATCTTATGACAAAATTCTATTACAATGACTTTATTTCAAACACACCAAATGATAGATGTATATTTAATAACTGTATGTGATGGATTTTGATGCAGTAAGTTGACAGCAGCGTGCACTGTTATCATATCCTACTATGTATAAATTGGCTACAACTCAAACACCAGGAACATTGCGCCTTTCAAATGTTCAAAGACTGATTTACCAACAGAACCAGAGTTTTATGTCTATCATTATCAGTTATTTTAGCAATTAATAGATCTTTTCCATTACCTGAAACAGTTTTTGTTAATATTTTTATCATGAGACAGAATGACATAGATTAAGTATCTACTTGATTTAAGGTACTTTCAATCTTCATAAGCTATTCAAATAACTGAACACAGTGTGAGAGTATGGGGAAAACACAAAGTGCTGTACAAATTTTTTTGACCAAATAAGTATGCATGCTGTGAGGCTAGTGTATAATTACATAGTGGGAAAAATGTGTTTTAATTCATTTGTATAATCTCCATGTAGTTCTTACCAATTACAGTGAGATTTTATGTTCAGGGGAAAAGAGAAAGAATTTGGCTTTTTGTGTCAAGTTTTGTGTTTATTACACTTTTTAAATCCTGTAGCCTACCACGAGATGGCATACAATGTGGTGGCAGAATGGTAACAATTTATAACAAAATATTTTGAAGGAAAAGTTTTGTTTTGAACTGCACAATCTGACTTAAGCAGGGGAGATTCAGGACTGACAATGCTGAAACAGAATGATGAGAGTTCTATTAATCATATTTTTGAGTTATTAATGGTACTTAAAAAGCATCCAATCTTCTCACAGGCACTAAATAAGTTATGCTCATGATATTCTGTAGGGATAAACTTTTATTCCATTACAGGAAATTAAGCTCAATTATTGATACCACTTAACGTTACTTATCCTAAGATTATTATTAAAATAAACCTCTCCTCACATAGAGAAGTACCAGCAATGCCACAATAACTTAAACATCTAATATACATTTGAAAAGCATTTCAGGTGTGTCAGCATTTTGGGTAGACTGAGTAGTTTGGCACACATCTTCTGTTGAACTTCATCTTCTACAGGATCCACAAGATGCCTCATTCCATGCTTTGGCATCGGATTTATGAAAAGGACAAACTAAGATGCAGGTCCTTGAGCTGGTTCACATTCACAGCACCAATCTTCTAGAAGATAGTTTAAGCATAAATGTCAAAGAATGAGATAAGGTAACCTCTTTTCATAATGCTGATGCTAATACTTACTCCAGAAAGAACTGAAAAATGCTGCCTTTGGATTCTAAACCCACCACCAGCTGCAACAGAGACCACCAGAAACCTTATTACTCTATTGGAGCTAAGAAGAGCTGACAATCGTACCATAGCAGGCCCCTCAAGTCTGTCCTGTGGAAGGTCCAATGCATCAGCAGTGTGCCCAGGTGGCCGAGAAGGCCAATAGCAACCTCGCCTGCATTAGAAATGATGTGACCAGCAGAATTAGAGAAGTGATTGTTCCCCTGTACTTGGCACAGCTGAGACTGCTGTCTTGAATACTGTGTTCATTTTTGGGCCCTTCAATTCAAGAAGGACGTTGAGGTTCTGGAGTACGTACAGAGAAGGGCAGCGATGCTGGTCAGGGATCTGGAGCACAAGTCTTATGAGCAGCAGCTGAGGGAACTGGGGCTGTTTAGCCTAGAAAGAAGGAGGCTGAGGGGAGACCTCATCACTGTCTACAACTACTGGAAAGGAGATTGTAGTTGGTTGGGTGCTGGTCTCTTCTCCCAAGTGACAGGTGATGAGATGAGAGGAAGTGGCCTCAAGTTGCATTAGGGGAGTATTAGAGTAGATATTAGGAAAAACATCTTTACTGAAGGAGTAGTCAAGCATTGCAACAGCCTGCCCAGGGAAGTAGTTGAGTTGTCATCCCTGGATGCGTTCAAAAAATGTACACTTCAAGACATGGTTTAGTAGACATAGTGGTGATGGGCTTGATGGGTCGACTTGATGATCTTAGAGGTCTTTTCCAACCTCTGTGCTTCTGTGATTTTCTCACTGTTCTTTACTGATTTCTGATTGACAATGATTCCTCAAAAGATTTCAAGTACTATTTTGTAACTGAGAGTTTTTAAGTAAATATTTCTTGTATGTCTCTGTAGCTACAAATTGTGACAGTATTCCACGGAAAAATCTCCTGAATCAAAAGAGATAATGCTATTTTATGAAGAATTATTCACAGTGAGCTCAATAGTTTATCATCTGCAACCATTCCCAACTCCATCTTGGAAGACTCATTGAGAAAATTGATGACAAGGATATGAACGAATTTAGAGGGAAAGTTACATGTAAATGACCATGTCTTCATAAGCAGTGTTCTGTGTTTGGTTCTTCTCAACCTACATGCCATTGTCTTTGCTATTGCCTATGCTCACCAGGAGTAACAGAAGTTGCAGAATTTGTTATGGAAAGCCTGTGTAAGAACACAAAAAAAAGAAATACTTATTAGTCGGCTCTGCATAATGAAGTTCTCTTACAAGTTCCAAATAAAGTTGAGAAATGTATTTAACTAACCATATATTGACTACTTGCCATTTTGGACGCAAAAATTCAGGAGAAATATGAGATTTTAAAGAAAGGACTCCCAAATCATCAGCTCCTAATGCAATATAACAATAACACATGATTCAGTGTGCCATCTAAAACTATAACTATGTCATTCAAAATTCAGAAATAGGGAAGAATAACATAGAGTTAACAGTAATTTAATACATGTCTTGTCTTTTATTATTTCTGTGGACTTGTTTTGTCTTAAACATACTTTATACCTAAATAACAGATACTTTTAAATATATGTTAGTGAATAGAGAATAGTTGATTTCATTCACAAAAACTGTCTTATCATTTTGAAATATTCAGAGAAATTTACATATTTAAAGCATGTATTGTAGATGGACATCAACTATGGAAGTATCTGGATATGTTCAGACTTTTAATTAGATTGGAAATGTAGAACACGGAACTTGCTATGCCATAAGACTGAACAGTGAGTGAAATAAAAAGGCAAACATATTTAAGTTTGAATTGGTACTTTAAAGGAGGAGAATGAGTTATGAATACTAAATCTGTTTTTTTAATCCAAAATTACACTATTTTTTTAAAGTAAATTGCCTATTTTCAATAGACTGAATTAATGCATTTGAAAGACTAACTTACTACATGATAAACTAATTCAAACAATGAAACACCATCTTGTTATTAGGCATAGAAAAAAATTATGTTGTCAAATATGATCAGGACTCAGTACAGGTAAGGACTGCTTGTTTTTGCAACTATCTCTTAATGGTAGGTAGGGCTGAAAGAGTAACTAATCTTTCAGTTAGGGCTGAAAGCAGTTAGAAAAAAATATCTGAATGCTAAATAAATTCTGTGCAAGCTAAAGAATAATTCCTAAGTGCCTGTTTCCTGGATAAACTACTATTTTGACATTTATTATACATGATGTGAAGTAGTTCTCTCAAGAAGAAGCAGTAATTTAAACTGCCGTTTACTATGGCAGTAAGACAACTTTCCTACAGGTTGAGAATCCCAAAACTTAAAGGAATTCTTCAGCTGAATCAAAGGCAAAAGCTGGCTTATATTGTCTCATACCTCTTGAAAAGTCCTTAAATTAACATCTTATAGTGTACCCTGTACACAACCTGAACTATTGGACAAAAGAAGCAGACCAACACAATAATTTCTCCAGCCCTTTGCATTCATTTGTTGAGCAAGATCGGGAAAATCCGTCTTACGAAAACTGAATATACAGAATTCAACTGGAATTAGAAAGCAGTTTATATTCTCAATAGCAATTTCTAAACTTACTTGGAGTCTGGCATTGGTAGACTTTGTTTGCCCTTAACGATTTTGTTTCCTTTTTGCTGAAAAAGGAAACTTTTGCTTGTCAAAGGCAATAGCTTTTTGAAAGGCCTATGACTTACTCATGCTCATGAAAGAAAATTATCAAATTAAACTGTATATCCTTTGCAATTTTGGCTGAAAATAATGGGGGGGGGGTTGTCTGTTTTAGATGTTAGGGAGTGCTTCATATTACTAACCAACTGTTCGGCTTCATTTTTTGAAGAACAACTGGAAGATTCTATGGTTCTATGATCCTATGATTTTTTATTCTTTCCTCAAAAAACACGTATAGTTATATTTGTCAAAGAGATTCTATAAGTAGTAATGAAACAAAAACGTGACTCCTCCAATAAGAAAAATAAAAAAAACCCCAAGTATTATGTTTCTTTCCTGTGAAGAAAAAAATATTATTCTACTACAAAACAATATAAAAAATAACAGGGTTGTTATTGCGTGTACTCTACCCATCATTGTATAGTATAAGTACATATAGTTATCCAAAATATCAGTATTGAACAAGTTTTAATTAATGTTCTTTTTAAACAAAGCATCAAACATTAGCTCTTTTACTTTACAAGCATTAGATGAGTTTCCAAGGGAATTACCAATGTGTTCATAACTTAAAAGTGAATTTGCAGTTTCCTGTGTCCTAGTACATCTATTCACTGTAACTATAGGTTTGTTTTCTTGCTCTTTAATGGAAATCTTTCTTTGCTTAGGCTGCATTTTGTCTTAATTGAAAAAAAAAAAAGTTGCTCAAGACAGTCTGTCCCAGAAAAATAAAATTGCAAGCTTTGGATAACTCTTTATGTCCTTTGTGAGGTTTCATTTCCTTTGAAGTCTATTCAGTTCAAGTTTTGCTGCTGACAGTTAAAGCATGGTGCCGCTCTAATCAGAGCAGATTACCAGCCAAGCTTTCATATTCTGCTCCCCTTATTACTCTGATACTTGTCATCATGTTTTTCCCATATCATTTTCACAGTTGCCTATTCTGTATACATCTACACAAGTTGTTACATCACTATGCTTCATTCAGCAGCCCTGCAGTGATAGTTTGGCCTTCAAAAGGAAAATAATGGTACTAACATTTATGTCCATTTGGTTAGGCCATTTACCATTATGTTTTGTGGTTTACAGAAGAGATGAAAGTCATGGGAAAATAGTATTAAGATGGAATAGACAAAATGTCCTTGCGCTGTGACAGTCCTTCAAAGGAAAACTACAAACTAGAAGGATTATTTTGTTGATTACAATATACTCCAAGTGTCATTGTGTGACACCTCTAGTCACTAAGTACAATATCTTATGCCCAACAAAGTGACAAAATATCTTGTATTATAAGATTAGGTAAAAGCATAGCAAGAGAAAGAGAACAGTATTTTGTTAGGTTTATTAAGTTTACCTGTCTTAGAAACTTTAAAAAAAATATAATTTCATAAATGCTTATTAGTCTTCAGTTCCCATTTTCTCTTTCATTATGAGGAAGAAGGTCTCTTTGGAGAATGACATGAAAGAATGATTGTACTTGATAGTGCAGTTATACAACTTATCTCACAATGCTTGTCCAGTACAGTGTATGCAAGGAAGAAGAAAGAAGAGACAAAACAAGGGTTCCATGTGTCTAAATACGTGTGGGTAAGTAAAGGGCACCTGTGTGACTTATACTTACAAACCTCAGAAGACATAATAATCTGTTTTCTTCTCTTGTAAAAGCTGGAAGACTGTATATTGCAAAAGAGAGAATTAAAAACAGAAGGTTACTAAAAGTGGAAGCATTTTCCCTGTCATGAATCTGTGCTTGTGTCAACATTTGAAAACTAAAAGTGTTAGGACTGTTTTGCATCTGGGACAAATCCAACTTCCAGCTGACATCCAGTATAATGTTTCTGTAATAGGGGCGGGGGTGGCGGGAGGAGTGGGAAGAAATCACCATATCTGCTCTCTGATAAAAATCAGAGAGTTTTTGTTTTTAGAAAATGTCTTTATTTAAATGTTTATAAAACTGCAGAGAACAACGCTGATGAAAAAGAAGCCTATAAGCTTTCTCTTCCAGAAGTAGATAAAAATTCTGACTTTCTGACAGTACCCCAGAAAACTAAAAAAACAGACAAAAAAATCCCACAAAGCAAGCAAACAACAAACAAGAAAGCAACTTAACACCAAACATGTTTCAGTGCTTTCAGTTATCTATCTGCTTTGTTTTCTATTTTCAACTCTATGTTTTGCATGCTCAGTTGGTCAGTAACAAAAGACCCCATTCACACTAAGTGCTAACAGGCTCATCCTAGGCCTTTCAGTTAAATTTCTCTGCTACAATTTACTATCATCAAAAGTATACATATTCTTATAGATAGACACACATACAAACAGGGAGGTGAATACACACTGCAGGATCAGAAAAGATCATTTAATTAGTGTAACTCTGCCTTTCCCTTACTCCACCATTATTTTATTAATTTAAGGTATGGTTGTTGCTTTTTTTTCTGAAATACACCCAATGCATCTTATAATTCCATCCTTGAAATTTTAAATCACTGCTCAGATACTTTTACTTCTCAGAAATCAGTTTTCTAATATTCTTTTTTCACTTTGATGAGTCTGTGGGAATGACTACATGTGTTCTATGCATATATAAATAGAATTTATTTCCCTCTTTTATATATTCCTTCATTATTAAAACAGACCAAAAGAAAAAAAAAATCCTGAAAGACTCCTTTTTTTGTACTGTGTTCCAAGCAAGGATTTAAAAACACATAAATATTATTTTCTTATTCTTAATATGTTGATAAATAATATAGGTATTGTTTTAATAACAGTATTAAAATCTCTATGCTACAGAGATGATAGGAGATGATAGGAGAAGATAACATAAGAAGTTCAATGATCCATTCCTCTTATCTATGACAGTGCCTTCTTTTTTAAAAAAAAACCAAACCAGGTTTCTGTGAAAAAAACCAACAAAAAAACTGTCCCTCTACCCCTGCACTGAAAAGAGAAGAAAAAAGCTCTTTTTTGAAGGATTCCGATAGTAATGACAGTAATGCCAGTAACAGTTCATTTTGCTTTTTCTTGAAATTGTTGTGACATAACTAGGTGTTTACAGCACTTTAGTAAGTACCACAGGTACTATCTCTGAACATGCCCCTTGAAACAAAAAGAATACTATTTTTAACTGAGTTCAGTTGGATGAAGGTCATGGTCAATGCCAACAGAAATTGTTGGAACTTATTACCAACCTTGCCAGGATACTCATCATATAGCAGAAGTGAGTTTGCGTTTCCTGATTGGAAAATTAAGGGACTAAGTATAATAAACAATACCATGGTGTTGTTCGAGATACTAGATTCTTCAAGAGAGGTAAAGCCAAAATTTACTTGGAGTACAAAGTTCTAAGAGCCATGTATTTATTTTGCTTCTTTTTTTCATTGCCTCCATGTTGCTCATTAGTAAACAGTTAATGGTAACTAGAGAAAAGAGTTTAATCTTCGTAGGTTTATTAATAAGACCACTGGTCTCTGGCTTGTTCCATGTGGCAGGGCATGAAGTGTTCTATCCACCTAGAGAAGTCCTATAATTGCGTCAGAAACATGCCCTCTTGCCCTGCAGTCTCCATGGAAACATTGTCATTCAAGCAAAGCACCTGCTTAAATGAAAAGATTATATGAAAGTAAAAGCCAAATTCAGTACTGTGAAGAGCTGCAACAAGATACAAAAGCAAAATAAATGTATGGGGTTTTTCCCATCTTTGAAAGGTAACTCTGTAAGCAGTAACTTCTTCAGGCTTTGTCAATCTGCCAAGATCACTTCTAGCTATCTTGCCATCCTCTTGTTAAGGTTTTAGTTCTTTGTAGATCGAATGAATTTGATATTGTACAGTGTGTGTCTTATGGGCTGAATTAAAAAGTGTTCACTCTTTTACATGCTTTAGAGAATACTAACCTGTGAAGAGTTGTGTCTCAAAACCAAGGAGTTATTGAGCATGCAAGATTATAGGATCAGAGAATCACAGAATCACTTAGGATGGAAAAGACTTAAGTTCGAGTGCAACTGTAAACCTAGCACCACTAAGTCCAACACTAAACCATGCCCATGAGTGCTGCATCTATACATCTTCTAAATATTCTAATCAATTTCCTGGGCAGCATTTCGGCTTCTTGATAACCCTTTCAGTGAATAAATTTTTTCCTAATATCCAATCTAACCTCCCCTAGCACAATTTGAGGTGTTTCCTCTTGTCTTATCTCTTGTTCCTTGGGAAAATAGACCAACTACCACCTTACTACAACCTCCTTTCAGGTAGGTTGTAGAAATTGATAGGATTTCCCCTCAGCCTCCTTTTCTCCACCTAGAGTCTTGAGTAGGGAGGTTTGACTGGATGACCTCCAGAAGTATATTCCAACTTCAACAACTCTGTGTTTTTGTGAAAGAATCAAATCCACCCTGTTCCCTGCTGACAGTGCTGAAGACATCCATTATTTTCACCTATGTGATTTTAGTGTTGAGCATTTGGTGCTTTGCCAAGGAAGTCTTTTCACAAATCGGGCCTTAGAACAAGAGAAAAGCAGGACTGTCTAAGGTTTCTCAACTTGGGTACATTAAGCATCAAAATGAACATGTTACTTTGAACTGTAAAAGCTGATATTATTAAATTAGAAAATTTTTGCCTCAATGAATAAGATTTTCCAGAGGGAAATGGCTGTTGGTGAGAAATCTTTGAAGTGAAATCCTCCCCCATATACGTATGATTTGAAATCATTTACCCACTCTAATTGCATAGTATGAATTCCTGCATCAAAAAGCTGTGCAATTAATCAATCCTCTTACTAACTCTTCAAGCCATCCCAGCTGTATATGAAGGAGGTGTGAAAAATTAAAGTTCAGTAATCTAAAGAAATACTCCAGCTTTATTCCTTTCTTTGTTGGCTGGGAGTAGTTGTGGAGGAATCACAGTAGTATTCACTCTGTGGGTGATTTTTAAGATGGGCTTTTCTGATCTAAACCTAAATTGTGTTCTAAAATTAAAACATGGGTTAGATTTGGCATTTTATGTGCAAAGAATTTTCTGAATCAGTCCTAGTGATTTTCCGAGTCACTTATGTTTTTAGTACTTTCTGTAATTAAAGCTTTTGAGATATTCAGTTCTAAGCAGCTGCACTAGACTAACTAGCAGGTGCTCATGCCTCCACTTGAATTAGTTTCCATCCTGCTGAGATAGCTATCCAAGACGGAGCAAAAACAGTGTCTGACTGAATACAGGACAGAGCATGATCTTTTATGATTCCTCTACCAAAGAATATTCATTCTCATTTCAACCAATGCATCAGTGTGTATACCAAGAAAAGAAGAAACCAGAGATTTCTGAGAGTAAGTAAAACATTCATGATTACGTGTGGGAACTGTAAGGTTTAGCTTAAAGCGTCCTGTTGTTTCTGGTAAGGTATATACAGACATACCAAGGTTTTGTGGTCTTAATTAGCCATCACATATTGATTCCTTTTTATAGATAATAAATACAAATGAGACTTAAGGAAAAAATATGAAAGAGAAAAATCCCTTTAGGGTGATGTAAAAGGCAAATCCAGGTGAGAACAGTTTTGGAAAATACTTCAAAAATCTGAGAAAAAGTAGAATAGAAACAAAATCCTGAGTGACAAGGAACAAAAAAAGCATCAAGGGCCAAGATAGCCAGCTGAAGACAAATATTCAAATAACATGAGTTATTGAAACAGAGGGGTGAGAGAAAATCATAAAGGGAACAAAAGCACTGAGGAGTGTATAATGTAAGAAAGAACATAAAAGGCACGACACTGAGCTTCAGACTGAATGAGACAAATATAGGATGAGGAGGCAGGAGAAACAGATTTTAAAAGACTATTTAGACAAATAAGTATATGAAATATTAAGAGCATAGGTGAGAGGTTAAGAGGTAGACCGTCAAAATCTTAAGATTGCATATGAGAGGAAAAAAAAAGTGAAGATGAAAGTTAAGACACTATCCCTTATCGCATTTAGGGCATTGACCTTTCCATCCAGAAGGAGAGTCTCTGAGTGTCTCTTTTGCTTGAAGTCTTCTATCACTGAGCTATCAGATTAAATTTGATGTCGGAAAGATGTTTCTCATTTTCTCTGGTTTCTATTTTGTCTTTTTCAAACAAATGGGTTGACCTAGTTTGTAAAGAGGAATTTGCCATGATTGTCTGAGCTTCTTGTTTTGTCTTTCTTCAACCAGATTGGCTCTTTCCTTCTCCTACTGATGAATCTGCTGATCATTCAAACCCTTCTCTGAGCAAAAACACTTTGTACTTTCTTCTCAGTTTATAATAAATAAACTAATTAGAGTAAACAAAAAGAGCAAACTTATCTTTTAAACACAAGGTCATTCATCACTGCTGAGGGAAGCTTATTCAAAAAAAGTAGTGAAAATATATAATGATGGTACTGTAACACACAGTAAATAGTCAAAGAAGATTTGTGTTACAGATCTTACACTGAACAATTTGAAAAGGTGCCTGGAAATTTTCTAACGCAATTTATATCTTCAATACTTTGTTTTACTAGAAGACTAAAAAAAGAATAGAAGTAAGATCTAAAAAAAAATAAAAATTGTTTGTGTGAGGCAGATTAAGGAAAGGTTTGATAATCGGTTTCCCTTATACTCATTGAATCTTTATATCTAGACTTTCCTTCCAGTCTTTTTCTTTGATAGAAATATGTAAGTGCTCCAAACAACCAACTCTGCACTGTCTCTTCTTGGTCTCTGAGAAAATAATTTTGTCAAATTAGAATTGACGTGTATCTGTTTTCTTCTATTTTTGAACATCTCTTAGACTGGTAGTCATATCATCTAATAGTATATATCTCAATTAGTTACCCTAAGTTCTATATTCAGTCAATGGAAAGAAACAGATGCTTAAAAAGTGAATTATAAAAATATTGTTCTGTCTACTTTAGGACATTTGATTAATTTCTTTCATTTGACTATAAAAGGAATTTTCATGATTGGTTCTAAATCTCAAATGTCTATACTTGTTCGGGTGAAACTCTTCTTTTTCCACCAAGTTTTCTACTTGCAACCCCTCTCTCCCTTTTACTCTCTCTCTCTATCGTTGTATCTATCCTGAACTATACGTCTCTTTTCTTCTCACCTGTTTACAGAATTCACAGAATTTACCTGTTTATAGAATTCACATAGTAAAGTTACAGCAAATAAATAAACCAGAAAGATATTGTGCCACAGTGCTCTTAAATTGAACAGACTACTGCAATTTTATGTATGTTTTCTTACCAGTTCAAATCCGAGAACTAATGGGAACAAAACAACACACATTTGTAAATCCATTTATTTTGATTAAAATAATTAAATGAGATGAGGGTATCTAAAATAAAAGTCATGGAAGTGACTATATAGGCATAATAAGCAATGATTGCAGCACAGTCAGTAATTTTTATGCTTATGAGTTGGATGTTGACAAGAACATTCATGAATATTTCACTGGTGTCCATAATGTGTCAACTACAATGGAGAAGTTATTTTTGCTTGTGATTACAGACTATAAACAACTCTCAGTAGTTTTATGGTGATCACTTATACATGACTAGCTTGTATCAGATGTAGCATCTAGATTGTAACAATATGAACAAAAAGTGTCTTTTTTTACCTCTGGATAAGCTTTTTATAGGATCCTCAATAAAATAATTTAGGAGACATCATACAATTATTAAAAAAAAGTAAATAATCATAGAATAGAATCATAGAATCATAGAATCATAGAATATTCCGGTTGGGAAAGACCTTTGAGATCATCACATCCAACCGCACTCATCCTCTGCTACTCCATGCCCTTCAAAAACTCATCTACCCATTTTTAAACACCTCCAGGGATTGGGACTCAACCACCTCCCTGGGCAGCCTGTTTCAGTGCCTGACCACCCTTTCACTACAGAAATTCTTCCTAATATCTAGTCTGAACCTCCCATGGTGCAACTTATGGCCATTTCTTCTTGTCCCATAACCTGTCACTTTTGAGAAGAGAACAACACTCACTTTACCACAACCTACATTCAGGTAGCTGTAGGCAGCAATGAGATGTCCCCTCCGCCTCCTCTACTCCAAGCTAAACAACCCCAGTTCCCTCAGTCTCTCCTCGTAGGAGTTGTTCTCCAGCTCCTTCACCAGCCTTGTCGTCCTTCTCTGGACAGGCTCCAACACCACAATGTCCTTCTTGTACTGAGCTGCCCAGAACTGAACACAGTACTTGAGGTCAATACCCTGAGTACAGGGGCACAATCACCTCCCCTGTCCTGCTAGCCACGCTGTTTTTGATACAGGTCAAGATACCATTGGCCCTCTTGGCCACCTGGGCACACTGCTGGCTCATATTCAGCCAGCCGTCAACCAATATTCCCAGGTCCTCGTAGGACTTGTTCTCCAGCCCCTTCACCAGTCTTGTTGCCCTTCTCTGGACACGCACCAACACCTCAATGTCCTTCTTGTACTGAGGGGCCCAGAACTAGACACAGTGCTCGAGGTGTGGCCTCACAAGTGCTGAGTACAGGGGCACAATCATCTCCCTGGTCCTGCTGGCCACGCTGTTTTTGATACAGGCCAAGATGCCTTTGGCCCTCTTGGCCACCTGGGCACACTGCTGGCAAATACTCAGCCAGCTGTCAATCAACACCCCCAGGTCGTTCTCCACCAGGCAGCTTTCCAGCCAGTCTTTCCCAAATCTGTAACGCTGCATGGGGTTGTTGTGACCTAAATGAAGGACTTGACACTTGGTCTTGTTAAACCTCAGCCCACCGATCCAGCCTGTTCAGATTCCTCTGCAGAGCCTCCCTTCCTTCAAGCAGATCAGTACTGCCACCTAGCTTGGTGTCAACTGCAAACTCGCCCAGGGTGCACTCTACCCCTTCATCCAGATCATTAATGAAGATATTGAACAGGACTGGATGCAGTACTGAACCCCGGGGAGCACAACTCATGACTGGTTTCCAACTGGATTTAGCTCCATTTACCACAACACTTTGGGCCCGGTCATCCAGCCAGTCCTTCACCCAACAGAGGATTTGCCCATCCAGGCCAATGGCAGCCAGTTTCTCCATCAGAATTCTGTGAGAAATGATGTCAAAGGCTTTAACAAAAGTCCAGGTACACCACATCCACAGCCTTCCCCTCGTTTATTAACCGGGAAACCTTGTCATAGAATGAGATCAGGTTCGTGTGGCAAGACCTGCCTTTCATAAACCTATGTTGACTGGGTCTGATCACCTGGCTGTCCTGCATGTGCTGTGTGATAGCACTCAATATGATCTGCTCCATGACCTTCCTTGGTACCAAGGTCAGACTGACAGGTCTGTAGTTCCCTGGATCCTGCCTCCAACCCTTCTTGTAAATGGGAGTCACGTTTGCCAGTCTCCAGTGGAGCAGCACTTCCCCAGTTAGCCAGGACTTTTGATAGATGAGGGAAAGGGGGTTGGCAAGGATCCCTGATAGCTCCCTTAATATCCTTGGGTGTATCCCATCTGGCCCCACAGACTGTGGATGTTTAGTTGGCCAAGCAGATCTTTCACCAAGTCTTCTTGGAACATTGAGGGTTGGTCTTCACAGTCTTCTGGCTCAGGAGGTTTTGAGTCCAGAGAACATCTTTCTTACTATTGAAGACGGAGGCAAAGAAGGCATTAAGTACCTCTGCTTGGTCCTCATCCTTTGTTACTACCATTCCTCTTGCATCCAGCAAAGGAAGGAGGTTCTCCTTGGTCCTTCTGTTGTTGTTTATGTATTTGAAGAAGCTTTTTTTATTATCTTTTACTGAATTGGCTAAGAAAATCCAGACCGACACAGATTGTGCCAGCAGTAAGTTGTAGTTCTGGAAGTTGTGCTCCAGACATATTTCACTCTAAGCTAACATAACGTAAGCTAAGTCCCCCAAAATTATAAAACTTGAACTCCTGAGCTGAGCTGATGACAAAGAAGATAATGTTGATATGCACGTGTCCCAGAGGAAGAGCTATTCTCAAGAAAAAAACGAATTAAAATAGTTGAACAGCTTTCATTATCAGCAAGAAAATCTTACAAATATATCTCCTTTAATGCAATTGAACATACAATCTTCAGAATTCAGTCAAGATTCAATAAGTGTCTCTAAAATTATGCAAAGTAGTAACATATTCGTAACTCAAAACATATCTGAAATACAAGTTCAAGATGTGTTTCAGGTGTGCACAGCTCCTATTTAAAGCATGAGTGGCTGATTAGTTAGCTTCATTCATTGCAAAAGCTGTCAAAAAAGGAAGATTGTTGAAGTCAGTTCAGAAATATCTTAGTTCTCTCTGCCAGATTGGATGTCATCTGTTTTCCAAAGCAATGAAATTTATAAAAATGATTATGTGGTAGAGATAAGCAATGCAGCAAAGTTCATAAGTCCTCTTGTTCACTGATCAAAGAGACAAATAAAAGTCTGTTTCATTGGACACTTTTGTGCCAGCGGATCACCCTAGCACAACCTACAGTTACCAAGCTTGCTTAGTTGGTTCCAAAAAGTTCGTTAAAAAGCTTTGTGTAGGATACAAGTCCAAACACGGGTTCTTGGTAAAGCTAGCCATAATGAATTAACAATATGCATTGTTTTGTATTGAACTTCATTATATTCAATTATTAAATTAAATTATTAAATTAATGTCAGTCTAGCGTCTGGAGTAAACAGCAATATTCAATTTGTTCTGGAATTTGGTTTTGCTGCTAGAAAGATGTGAAAGATTAATGTCATTTTCAGCCTTTGACAGAAATGTCAATATTTCTGCTTGTACTACTTCTTTTCTTGGATATATCAGTGGGAAAATTAGTTTTGGAAATACTTTTGTAGCATATCACTCTCAGAGCACTTCAAATTTCTTTTGTTTCTAGATTTCTTTAAAAGTCTATGATTGCCTCTGGTACCTTAGTACTCTTTTTTTTCTTTCTGGGACAACTGGTTTGGACACAAATTTCCTTGCATAGTTCACAACACAAAGTACCCTTTTATTTCTATCCTGTATGTTGAATCAGACATTTTTTTGGCAGCTGTAGTTTGTTGGCTTATATCTGTAGATTTGTTCTGTTGTTTTTTCTTTCTTTTACGGTATTTCAGTTTCCTACAATTTACATTATTGTTCTTTTTGTTTTCTGTTTTTATTTTTCATTCAAACACTACTTAGAGTCTCTGGTCGTGTTCTTCTACTGCCTTTTCCCCAAACCGAAATGCCATTTGTGTAGACCTCGGTAACATATACAATAACAAAAATGTGTTGCAATTTTGGTAAAACACCTTGTGTACTGAACACAGCCGAAATGGCAGTTTGAGAAACAGTATTTCCCAAAGGGGCTATTGAACATGCATAAAAATATCCTCTACTTTTCCAAGGGCAGCTAGCATAACCCTGGTGATACACGAAACATGAAATATATACATATGGGGTCAGCCATTAACTCCTGAACATCGCCCCTTTGAAATCAGAAGGAAATCACAATAAATATACTTAATTATTTTGGGATTTTGTTTACAAGCTGACAATACTGTCAGAACTCCGTCAGTTCTGACTATTTTTCCTAGAAAGGCCAGTAATTATATGCATTCTAGTAGTCTGATACACAATGATTTTCAGAGCAATATTCTCATTATAAACTTTCACATAGGTTATGTAGCAATGTTATGAAATGGGAGATATTTAACCTTCATTACTCTTCCAGTTTGCTGTATTTCTCTCTTTTGAAGACTTATTCAGACAGTTACTCAGGTGTGATGTTACCTGATTATTTACAGTGAATGTACTCTTGATTAGGCACAGGATATTGCTCATATGTTTAATTTGTATATTCTTTTAATGAAATTAAACTCTTAATTGCCAGTTCTGTATTTTTTTTTCCTCCTGATTTGTCTGTCACTAGTGGTTCACAGACTTATATTTCCCTTGGATTTCTACCTTAAAAAGAAAAATGTTTCATCTACTTTCTGGTCAATATTGTTCTTTACACTAACGAAAAATTCCTCTAAGGTAATTGGACTACTATGTTATGAGATTACTGGTCTTTGTAAATGTCTCAAGGTAATCTAAATAATTCTCATGCTTATATTGTGTTTCACAGTATTTGTATTTTATTTCTAAATAATGAGTATTACGTTTGGGGTTATTGCATCAACATCTCTCATTTCTTAGAATTTGTGAGCTCTCTATGGACTTTCCTTGCTGAATAGTCTTTCTCGCGTTGCTTTCTCTCTAATTTTAAATTAATCAATTTTCTTAAAATTGATTTAAAATTTTAGGTTAGAATGGGTAATGTTTTCTGTTGGGAAATTATAATTGCCCTCTGTAACACTTTCTCCCTATGTTTCTATTTCTTTATCAATTTTACATAGATTCATAACTTAGTATCAAATTTTGAAAGAGCTGCAAATTGTATTTTTAAGCAAGTATTTTTCTGTTAATTTGATAATATGATTATTAAGGTTAACTTCCAAATACATTCCTGTAGTTTTCACTGCCCACTGCTGACATATATAACATCAAATACTCTTCAAAGACTTTCTTATTTCTGGAGTTTCAAAACTGTTGGAAATCACAGTTGCCCTACTTTTTCAATAAAGTTGTTTTCCTAATTTCTCTGTTATTACTGTGTTCCAAATCAAGGAATAACACAGCACTGCTTTAGTTAGTATTTGACTTCTACATTATTGTTACTGCAAAATATTATCTATTGCAGCACAGAAAACACATTTCCATCTGGCTCATGCTAAAGGTGAAAATATCAAAAAGGTGCCACAAATCTTTTTGCTGCTTTTTATTGATTCTGATGGTCCAAAAAGCTTCCAAATAAGCAACTATTTTACACTCATGCAACATGCTGCTATCACATAGGAGGTAATTTTAGGGAATTCACATCAATGCTACTCTCAAATATAGGAATTTCATTTAGATTTACAAATAATATTTTTATTGCAATTTAAAATATATATTTTGTTTCTTTGTTTATTCGTCTTCTGTAAAAACAAAGCAAAAAGATCAATTTAACTCCTCTCATTTCCAAACAATGTTCTATTCCAGGTTCCATGCTTGCTTTATTTATGAAAGAAGACTTTACATTTGAGGTAAAGACTCAAAGTCCTCTCAGGACTCCTGGTGCTGAAGATAAAAAAAAAAAAAAAAAGACTGAGGGAGGAGAGAAACTCTCAAATGAAATGAAATAAGAAATAAAACTTATAGGACACATAATGTAAGACATATCCAGTAAATTCCAGTTTCTATCCTTTGCTCTTATATTTCAGTATTTTTTTCATTACAGATATTCTCTGTATTTGAACCCTCACATTATTTTATGGTGTATCAGTCTTGTCTCTCTGTGTTTTTTCTTTTTGCTTTTTTTGTTTAATATGAAGAGAGAAGAAGCATTAAGCTGTGGTGAATGCTAGAAGCTTAACTGGGTGATTCTGGAAGGGAGAGGCCCTAAAAAATTTATTAGAATATGAGAGTTTGAGTTCTCTAAAACATAAAGTATTTACCTGATGTTCATCAATCAGTTTTGAATCTCTCCCTAAAATGGACAGTCCTAAAAGTTTGGGCACTGTTCTATTATTGCCAAATAGAAATGAGTTCATGTTCATCTTGAAATATTTTTAAAAAATTATGTTTATGCTTATTTTAATAATTATATAAACCAGAACTTTTAATTCAGTTGAAAGAATATTTCATAGATTCTTATTTTATCACAAAAAAACTGAGACAAATCTGGTTTGCATCAAACAGGACTGCTGTGCCTACCCTTCCCTCTCACATCTATTCTTACAATTTTAGAAGTAAACTGCAAGTGTTCTTTTCCTCACTTTGAGAAACCTGTTTTACTGGGGGCTCATGGGATCCATCTGTCAGAGAAGTAGAAGAGTATCCTTGGTCATAGGCTTGCCAACCTGGTAAAAAGGGCTTTAAACTAAAGTTGCTGAGGGAGGGGAACATCAGTCTATCCCGTTCTCACCAGTTTGATAGCAGTGCCAGCAAGAGATGCTCAGAGCCAGAATAAGTGTCACAGGTCAGCAGGAGAGCACCTGAAGAGCAGCACAAAAGATTCCCAGCCAGACAGCTTGATGGGGAGCCTAACTTAAGTGCTTCTGTAGCATGAGGAATAAACAAGAAAAGTTCGAGAAGATGATCAGAAGGCTGGAGAACCTCTCATATGAGGACAGGCTCAGTGAACTCAGGCTCAAGGAAGGCATTATAGCAGCCTTCCAGTACTTAAAGGGGGCCTACAGGAAAGCTGAGGAAGGGCTTTTTATTCAGGGAGGATAGTAACAGGATGAAGGGTAAAGGTTTTAAACTGAAAAAAGGAGATTTAGATTAGATATTAGGAAGAAATTTTTTTACTGTGAGATTGGTGAAGCCCTGGAACAGGTTGCCAGGAGCAGCTGTGGATGCCTCATCCCTGAAGATATTCAAGGCTTTGAGCAATCAGATCTAGAGGCAGGTGTCCCTGCCCATGGCAGTGATGTTTGATCTAGATGATCTTTAGAGTCCCTTTCAACACAAATCATTCTATGATTCTATGATTTTATGATTTATGAACTTTAGCAGTGACCAGATAAGTAGGGGACATTCTGTCTTTTTGCTGAATCTCATTCTTATCCTCAGATAATACTAAATTCTCCTTGCAGAGAGGCTGGTTAACTCTGACTTATACATATAAAGAATAAAAACATTACATAGAAAAAAATACAGATTCTACCAAAGAGAAATCAGCTGACTTTTTAGGTGGTAAGGGGAACAGGCTGGCACTTATAGTGATGGTTGTCCTGGTTTTTGGGTAGTTTGGGTTCTTTTTTTTGAGAGAAAGAATATCCAAAACTGTAAGTTTTAATCAAAGAAGATACTTCAAGAGCATAAAATCTGTTCCTTTGGCAAGAGGTTTTATCTTTCACCTCTCCAATTATCACATATTGCCAAATTCAGAAAATAAATTAATGCATCCCAGCACAAGTTCCAGTGCCTAAAGCTTTCTAAAAACACAGACACATTGCTTCTCCTTATTCAAACTTCGTAAACCATTGGTCTACTGCCTCAATGTTTGGTATTTCAACAGAAATTGCACACAAAAATGAAGAACTGAAGGATTTTTTGGTTCAGTTTACTTCTAGTGTAATTTCTTGCAATCATAGTCAATGTGTAATGTCATAGAGATGCAGAAAGTTTCACAGATATACCTTGCTATAGTTCAACCCACAACACTCTTCGGGGAACATCCTACAATAATTCATACTGCTATGTAAAACAGGAAACCTAATAAATCTCCTTTAAATAAGAAGGAAAAAAAAAAAGAGATGAAGAATATTGTTAATGTCTACAGTTCTTGCACTTCATTAGAAAAAAATATCCACCGTATCATAAGCTGTACACACAAGTGACAAGTTTCTAAAAGTCTCTGATAGTCTCAACACTTTGTCTAATGTAATCCAGGTAGCAAAAGCACATTTCTGGCTCCTGATCAACTTGTTTTTTACTAGAACCTCTACTTCCTTTCCTGTCAAACAGCTTTACAGGTGGGCAACACTCACCATACCTTTGTGCATGGGATTATTCCTCCCCAGGTACAGGGCTTTGCATTTCCCCTTGCTGATCTTCATGAGGTTCCTATCAGCTCATTTCTCCAGCCTGTTGAGGTCCTTCTGGGTAGCAGCACTACCCTCTGGTGTAGTAGCCAATCCTCCCATTTTTGTGCCACCAGCAAGCTTGCAGGAAGTGTACTCTGCCCCACAACCTGGATCATTGATGAAGATGTTAAACAGGACTGGACTCAGTATTGACCCATGGGGTACACCGCTAGCTACCGGTTTCAAACTAAACTTCATGCCACTGTTCACGACACTCTGGGCCCAGACATTTATCCGGTTGTCAATCCACCTTACTGTTTGCTGATCCAGCCCATACACACATCAAAATCTTGTCTATTGAGTATTTTCTGGGAGATAGTGTCAATGGCTTTTAGTTTATTAAGTTGGCCAAGCACAACTTCACTTTTGTGAATTCATTCTTACTAATCCTAATTATTTTCTCATCAAGTTTCTGGGGCTGGATGCTCCACTTGTTAAATAGGACTGGTCTTTCTCCTCTGGTATCCTGCCTTCAGCACTGGCAAAAGGAGAGGTGATTTAGGGTGACCTTACAAACCAAATGACTGTGTTCACTGTATGCATTATAAAGCACCCTAGGCTCTGGAATTGTTCTGTTAGGAACTCTTCCTTGCCTAGTTCACTTAGTATCCATATAAAAACTCGATTTAATTTTGGTTTTCCCTTTTTCTGGCAGCTTCCCAAATGCTTTCTGGAGCTGAAGTAGAAAAAAAAAAAAAAGCCATTCAAACAATAATGATTCATCACGATGAAACTCTGTTACTATAACTAAATGACAGAAAATATTGCCTGCTAGATATGTAACACGGAGTTAGGACTTTTCTGATGGATTCCAGCTACACAAAGAACAAATACAGAATGAAAAAGACTCACAAATAAAAGTGTCTCTAAAATAATGAAATCAACAGCAATCTATGGTTTAGGACATCTTCCTCTATAGATGGGAGAGATGGTATCTTAATAAGAGCAAATATATTAATATTATCACAACTTTTTTTACTATCAGGGAAGATTTCTTAGAAATTTAGAAAACTCAAGTATAAGAGAACATCAGGTTTGTGGATTAAGTGCAAAAGGTGAAAATTTCAAATATATGTTTTGCTTTTATTTTCTCTGTTTTTAAAGAAAATTTATTTTCTCTTTCTCGCATGCTATGCATCTTTGTCCTTCCTTTCTTTCATATTTTTTTTTTCATTACAAGGTTTAAGGATAGCATGCAATAAGAACATTAATCTCTTGTAAAGAGGCACTGGTCCAAATTAATCCAATCTCCACTAACATAAAATCAGCATTTAACTATCAAGTTAAGCATGTGAGATTTCTTTATCTTTACATCACAGATCAGAGAAGAATTCAACCTGAATTATTGTATCTTTTTATTTTATTACAATAATTTACTCAATGTTTTATCTATAGTCCACCAAAAAAGAGTATAGTTTAAAAAAGTAATAAAATATTGTAAAAAAAAAGCAAACACTGTCTTTGAAATTACAGTCCCTTTCTGAAATATTAATCCTAATTGGAGAGTGAGTCAATAAATTACATTCATTGAATAGCAAATCAATAATGGAGCAAAAAAACAGGGAGTCTTTATCAAATGAAAACTGAATTATAATAACTTAAAAACTTCTGTTCAGCAATTATCAATTCACATGATAATGCTAATTCTATCTGGCACAGCAGCTTTAAATAAAAAGCTTTTTCATGCAGTTATTTATCTTTAAGTTTTTATCAATTTTTGTTTTGAATAATTTTCTCTATTGTAGAGAAAACAAAACAAATCAAAAATATTGATTGCATACCTGAAATTTTCCTCATTTCATTGCAAAATAATTTACTTTCTGTATTCCAATACATTACTTGATGAAAAAGGTGTATTTTTTTGAAATATTTTTGCAAATATTTGGAAATACTCTAATAAAAATGTGGACTAAACTTTTTGAGATAATTCTGCAAAATGTTAATAGGTATTTCACTGGTCAGTTGTTAAAGATGTAAGTCACATGCTCAGTAACTTAAGTGATGTGTTGATTTACTTCAAATTGCATATGGCTTATACTGTGGGCTATACACTGATTGCAGAGAAATGCTGAGGACTTTTAGCACTCTGGCTAATGGTAATCCGCCTGTGAACACTGCCAAGGACCCCTGGCAGAAAAAGGCATGTTGAACAATTAGTGTCTTAAAGGAAGAACAGGAACTCTTATTTGCTCATGACAATACGGCATTTTCTCAGATCAACTGATAATAGGTTATGCTTTTATGACACAGTTGAAAGAAGATTTTTTTTTTTTGTTTTACACAGTTTGAAATTATCCCTTCTTCCTGATGAGACCTATTGTTTCTAAGTGTCATTTCTAACAGGTTAAATTTGTTTTAAATCTTCGCTAAGTGCTCTAAAAGTTTTAAGACCACAAGTAATAAGACTGTTGACTACATGCGTTAGAACATGAATAAGAGCACCATGTTTGGTGCATCATTTATGGACACATCGGCAGATTTAGACCAAGCATTGAGCAGTTCAATGAGCAGGACCTTTAAAATATAGTGGAAAGTAGGCTCATCTGAACAGAAAAACTTAATTACTTCAAGATAGAGATGTGAAAAATCTTTCCAGGTTCAGTAGCCCACAAACAAAGGTTATTGACAGCCACACCCCATGGAGCGTCAGTACCTTGCATGCTAGTCTGTTTTAGGGGAGACTGAGAATGAAGTCTGTGTAATGAAGGTAGGGTGGAGAAGTCATCTGTGAGAAACATAACCACTTCAGAGAGGAACTTAGGTGGATAACTTAGAAGAAAATGAGGTTATGGCTATCAAAGTTTTCGTGGAAAAAGCTACTTGGATCTTCACATACTCCAGAAACCTGTTAAAATGCTTCCTGTCCACTACATTTTATTTCTAGAAGACTTCTGGTATCTTGAAATTTAGGTGCCTGTGAGGTTTCTCCCAGCTCTTTATAGAATATTTCATCTATCTCTTTATGACGTTATGGTGGTCTATAACAGAATCCCACCATGATATCTGCCTTTTTGGCCTTCCCCCTGATTCTTACCCATAAACTACAAATCCTATAACCACCACCATAGAATCATAGAATCGTCTGCTTGGAAAAGACCTCTGAGATCATTGAGTCCAGCCATACCTGTCCCATGACTAAACCACATCCCTAAGAAACCCATCTACCTGCCTTTCAAACACCTCCAGGGATGGAGACTCAACCACCTCCCTGGACAGCTGTTCCAACCACCCTTTCAGTAAAGAAATTCTTCCTGATGTCTAGTCTGAACCTCCCCTGGTGCAACTTGCGGCCTTTTCCTCTTATCCTATCACCTGTCACTTGCAAGAAGAGACTAGCACCCACCTCACCACAACCTCCTTTCAGATATTTGTAGACAATTATTAGGTCTCCCCTCGGCCTCCTCTTCTCTAAACTAAACAATCCTAGTTCCCTCAGCCACTTTTCATAACTCTTGTTCTCCTTTGCTACACTCCAAACTTTCAAAACATTCCTTGACGCACAAGGCTACCCCAATGCGTCTGGTGCTTTTCCTCTCCCTTCTGAAGAGTTTATAGGCATCCATTATAACACTCTAGTTATGCAAACCATCCTACCATATTTCTGTGATTACAATGATATTGTCGTTTTTCAACTACACAACGGCTTCCGGCTTCTTCTCTTTGTTGTCAATATTGTGTATATTGGTGTAGGTGTGCTTCAGTTGGATTATTGATCCTGTCACCTTTTTTTTCTTGGTGAGATGCCCTAATTCTTATATGATTCTTCTCAGGCACTTCCATGGTTTCTAACACACCAACAGCTCTGACGTCTTTACTGCCACATGGATCTTCATCTCCTGCCTCCACTGAGATGGCTAGGGTGCTGTACGTATTAGTGTGGGGACATTTCTAATGTGCTCTAGTGTACTCAGCGCATTGTAAAGAAGACAAAGGACCTCACTAGCACACTGTCATATTGCCCCCAGGCTTACCTCTAGCTTATTCCTTTGCTTAGAGATCTAGTTTAAAGCTCGTTTAATAAGCCCTACTATCTCCTGCACAAAAATCCTTTTCCCTCTCTGAGACAGGTGTACCACATCTGTTGCCAGTAGGCCTGCTGTCACGTAAACTGACTCATGACCAAAAACCTCTGTTTTTTATTGGTGACACCAGATAAAGGAGAAACTAGTTGTGCTCCTGACCCCTTAACCAATCATCCCAAATCTCATTTGATTGCCCTTGAATTTAATGCAACTTCACCATTTCCTACATGAAATAAAGAGCAGTCTGAGGGCCATATCAAAGGAGGAAGTTTCCTTATCACATCTTTGACCCAGGTTCCAGGGAGGCAGCAGTTTTCTCTAAAGAGTGAGTTTGGTTCTGTTCTAAAAGCCTGCTCCTATGGTGATGATACATCTTTTTTAATATATGGGAGAAGTTTTATGCAGGGCATAGGCCAACTTAACCTTGGTGATACCTACGATCTAGATGAACCATCGTCTTGGTCATTGTTCACATTTGCACAGCCTCATACTTACTGTGCAAGGTCACCTGGGAAAGTTGGGTAGTCACAGAGAAGACACATCTGCTGCACTGGGCAGGAACTTGTCACCATTACCCCTTGTCCCTTAAGTCACTATGTTTTGCTGTGTGGAGAGAGGATAGGGGATCCTCTACATAACGCCTCCTGTCTGCCTGAGAGGCCTGTCCCAGGTAATGTAGGGTTCTGTTCCAATATTCTTATCTGTTTCAGACTCCCAGACACTCCTCAACTTACTCACCTCTGTCTGAAGCTCTCCCTCTAGTTCTTCAGCATGGGTCCCCTCCCTACAGGTGTACTCACTGCTGCTGTCTGGTACTGGCTTCATTTGGTAGGGTACATCCTGAAGACTGACACCTGAGTGGCTGCATCTTCCCATCAGAGAGAGCTCTGATTAAAGCTTTGTCAGAATTTCCAGAGGACATGGCGTTCTACTAGATGGACACCATTGTGCCCTGGCTGAGTTGACTGAATTTCAGTGTCCTTCCTACACACTCTTCTATGTGATCTGCTGCTCAAACTGCTGCACGGTGCCCTTGCTGACACATCATGCCCTGTTTTCCTACCCTGTTTGTGATGCTCCTGGCCGTTTCTTTTTAGAGGAAGGCAGAGCTTGGCTCCCATTACTCCTGGGCCCACCCATGTCTTCTCAGTGGCTGTTGTGTGAGCTGCAAGCTCCTGACAGATATCTCATGTCTGCCTAAGGATCCCCTTGTTCTGAACTACCCCTGTACACCATGCTAGAGTGCTCTGCTGAAGATCATGTCATCATCAGAGCTGCTCAACTCAGTGACTGAGTGAAATACATACACCCCCATTTAAAATATCTCAGTCATGACCATATTAAATCATAGAATGGTTTGGGTTGGAAGGGATCACTTTAAATTTCATCTATTTCCAGTCCCCCTGCCATAGGTAAGGACATCTTTCACTGCGTAAGGTTGCTTAAAGCCCAATACAGTCTGGCCTTGAACACTTCCACTTATTCACAAGTTCTCTGGTCAACATGTTCCAGTGTCTAACCACCCTCATCACAGTTTTTTTTTGCTTTACACCTAATCCAAATGTATCCTCTTTTAGTTTAAAGCTGTTACCCCTTGTTCTGTCACTACAGGCCCTGGTAAGAAGTCTTAATCCATCCTTCTCATTTAAATATTGAAAGCCACATTTAAACATTGAAAGATCACAATAAGGTTTCCCTGAAGCCTTCTCTCCTCTAGTCTGAACAATCCTAACTCTCTCAGCCATTCTGCATAAGAGAGGCATTCCAGCCTTCTGACCATTTTTTAAGTCCTCCTCTGAACCCGCTCTAATAAGTCCATGTTGTTCTTCAGTTTTATTAAACTGAAGGATTTTGGTGTTTAAAATAGTTACACTGACAACTATGAGTTTAAGTGTCTTAATTCTAGGTTTAATCATTTTTATTACTTTATTAGATGTATTCAGTGATTCATTAAATGTATAAAATATATTTTTAAAAAGTCTGTGTTAGTAGCCTTGAAAATGCAATCGATGTGTTGACAACTTGCTGAAGTAACATTTAAATTTTCATCTCAACCAAAATTAAATTCCTGATTTTTGGCTCCAGAATGTATACAGTACACATAAAACATTCCAGCAACACCAATTCCATATTTAGGTGTTGAGTTATTTTAAAAGAGTTACAAGTTATTTTATTTCTTGGGGTCTTTTTTTCTCAGTTGAACAAGCAGAAAACCTTGAGTAATTGACAATTGTTTATTAAATACTTCTGTAATAATTTATTTAGTTCACATATAGGAAAAGGAAGTCAGATATTAATGTCCCTGTTTTTAATGTCAAGATCTGAACTTGTGTTTCACTGAAGAGGGAGTAGTTCCTATCAGGAGTGATTAAATAATCAATGGGAATAACATCGTTTAAGATTAGGACTTATATTTAGATGTCTGTACTATCTAAATACCTAAACTTTAACTATAAAACACAGAACGTTGGTAATTCTGTGACATCTTACAGCATGTTGAGAAAATCTGAGAAATGTCCTATTGAATCTGAAATAGCAGTAAAAGTCTAATTTTAACTAAGTGAATGGAGCCTGCAGTTAGTTCAGGCAATTTAACTCAGGATAAATGCACCTTATACTAAACTAGATTACTAGAGCTTTAATGTAGAATTCTAGTGTAATTTCACATTCTTGAGGATGTTTGAAACATTCATAGAGTTAGAAAATATGATAGGGTGTGTCTAGGGAAATCATGTCTTTCTGAAGTAACAGCTGGAAGCCAAGTGAGAAACCCCAGGCAATTAAAACAGTGGTTAATACCTCTGTGTATGATCTATGTTGAAACATACATAGATCTCCACTATGTTTAAACAGTTAGTTTAGTGGTAACTCACATATGTAAGTGTGTACAAGTTTAGCTTACCTATTTAGCCCTACATATACACCTTTCTGTTTATGTGTCCTGATCTTGAACTCAATCTTTCTCTGTTTCTTCGCCTCATGAATAAATAGTGAAAGAAGAGTAATAAATCACATTATTAAGTGGATAAAAAATGTTTCTTTTCTCCAAACACAGGATCCGATGACTCTTTTCAACATGTAGGAGCAGATGCCTTCAAAGAAGAAATGGAGAGATATTTTTTCTTCAGTGTGTAACGCTGACTACCAATTTTTTTTATTTTTTTTTTTCCATTGCCAGCTATTGTTTACTGTTTCAGTTCTTAGTATGCACGTCCTTTACTTTTTCTAGCTGTGTGCGAGGAAAATCTTTAAGTTTTCCGAAGAGCAGGAATGACATTAGCCCTTATAAGTATTTTTCTCCATCCTACACCTTTCCCACAGTTCTTACTGGAAAGTGTGTAGTCTTCTTTACTCTTTTTGCTATACAAGATATTGCAAGGCTTGAGCCCCAGTGAAAAAAATTTTACAAAACCTTAAATGTCAGCACGTGTAATCTACAAGAACTTCATTGTTTCCTTTGATCTATTTTTTGCAGGCCTGTTGCTTTATGAAGGAATAAAGCTTATTAATAAGGATATACAAGGAATTAAATGAAACAAGAAAATAAATGAGTGTTTACTGATGGAGGCGAGGAATAATACAATCCTTACTAATTGGTTATGGCTGAAGTTTGATAAGCCATTCAAATAACTACATGTGTTAGATTTGCCTTGTCAGCTGAGCTTTAGAAGTTGAGTGGCTGTTCAATTCCCAGGATGGACTAATGCTTAGAGTGTAGTAGAATTGCTCGAAAATTTACAAAATCCATTACTGGAATATAAGTGCAACGTGGCAGATGAACTACTACAAAGTACATTGAATGCATGGATTGATTACAGTTATTTTAGTGTTTAAATAACATCATGCGAATGCTCAGCCAGCCCTTTAAAGAGCTGGAGTGAACTAAGTGTGCCTGTACGCTAACAGTCCTTAAAGCTCTACAACAATGAACTTACTCCTCTGTTTAACCTGAGACATAGTAAGTGAGGATGTGAATGACAGCTCCAAGAAATGGGAGAAGATGTCTTTCCTTTTTCTGGCTTCATAAGCTGAAAAACCTTTCTGAGTCAGCATGTTTTCTGTACACAGCTTTACTTTTCAACACATGTAAAATACATTGTCTCACTGCCTACTATGAGTTTATGGAATCACAAATTAGGCACCTGTACTGAGAGCAAGGGTTTCTAACTTAATGAAATATAAAAACATTATTCATAAGCAGCTCATTATGCTAGCCAAGTTTTTTAAAAATAACCTACTATAACTGATGTATTTATCAAGTCATGATGCATATCAGAAAGATGTTATCATTTATTACTGCTGTGAAATAAACGCAACCAATTAGAAGGAGATCAAAGGTCTTCTATCTGAATGCAGTTTTGAAGATTTGATTTTGTAGATTATTAATGACTATATGTGGGTGCTAAGTAGAAGGATTCCAGCCAGAGCTATCCCCTGTGTTGCAGAGAGCAGAATTATTATCACAATGTTGTGTTACTCATGAAATACTGCATTAATATATTCCAGAATTAGAGTTCCTCTTTTTGTTTTACATTGCTGACTCATAGTTGGTTTTAAATCCCTCGTATGTCCCAGATCCATATTTGATTGTTTTGTTTGGTTGGTTTTTTTTAAATAATATTGCCAGGTCAGTTACTCCCATTTTTAGTTTACACTTCAGGTTTTGGTATAGTTGTTCAGCTTCTCTGTATTCTCTGATTGATATTTTCTGAATTTCAGTCCAATCATAATAAGCAGTAAGATAATATGTTTTGTGCATTTTGAGAAGGAATAAAATTTGAAATTCTCCAAATTCCAATTTATTGAATTTTGTATAAATTTGCCAAAAAGACCTTATAATCTTAACTAGTCATTGAAAACTACTTCCACCTCTTCTACTATAATGTCATCCATTTATGTATTTCATCCATTCCAACTATTAATGTAAATATCAAAGACAACTAGGTCTAGGGCAGATCCATGGAGAAAGACACCTGAAACACTCTCTTCAGATACAGATAAACTATTAATAACTACCTTTTCAGAGTAAGTTTTAAATGAGTGATTACATCTTAACTGCATTTTCTCAGCTTGCTTATACGAATGTCATGCATGGGCAGCATAAAAAAAAACTCATAAAATCAACCGTACCAAACCTATTGCTTCTCCTTTATTCACTTGGCCTGTTAACCTGTCAGAGAAAGAAATTAGATCAGTTTGACATGATCAGTTCTTGACAAACTCATGCTGTCCATTTTTATCATCTTATTATATTTGAGGTACTTATAAATTGATTTCTTAATAATTTTTTACAGAATCCTGCCAGAAACAGGAATTAGACTAACGTGGCTATAATGCTCTGGGTTCTTTTTTCCCCTCCTTTTTTTTTTTTTTTTTCCCAACTCCCTTTTAAGCTTAGGTATTAAGCTTATTCCTGTTATAACTCCTGGTATAACTTTGTAAAATAATTTTCCAGGGGTCTAGCTATTTTGTGAAATTAATTCCTGATTTAAAATGTTTAATTTAGCAGAGTTGCACCTCTGCGCATCTTGAATTTGCCAACCCTAATTTATAAAAAGATATGCAATAGTGTGTTCTTTCTGCTTTCTGTTCTGTACATCATCATACTTCATAAAGCTACATATATGCATAGATAAAACAAGGTTTTGGGATACTTGCTTATTTGTTTCTTTTTCAAAGCAAAGCAGGCACCATTTGTTGCAATCTTTAAATAATCCAATGTTTGTTTTGAATCTCTGCTTCTTTTTTTTGTCTTATTGTTAACTTTCTTATCCTACAGCATTTCTGTTCCTTGCTAATGAAATCTTATTTGACAACTTAGTCTCTCTCTGATTTTATTCCAATGTTTTTCTCTCCCTTAGCACATTCTTAGATATCTACCCTTGTTTCTAGCCTTAATTTATATATCCAACGTTTTTTTTCATGTCCTTGTAGAGTTTCTGACCCTGTATTTCTCTCTTTATATGCTTCTTAACTATCCTGTGCAATAGGATAGCCTGCCATTATGAATCTAATTTTACTTTTGACATTATTGCCAGCTGTCTCACATGCCTTCATACCTTAAACTCTCTCTCTCTGAGGTATCTTGTCTCATAGTTTTCTGAGTTGTCCATATTGGCTTTTCTGAATTGTATTGGTTTTACTTTTATTCTGTTCTGCTACCATCGATTTCTTAGAAAATTAGCATTACCCACTTTTAAGAAATTATTATTCAGCTCAGGTTATATCTGTAGATTCTTAGTCAGTATTTCTATATGAGTAAGAATATATTCTAAAACAGCGTTTTCCCTACCAACCCCTCTGCTTTATAAAGCAAAAAAAAATAATTTTAGTAGAATACTGTTATGATCAACAAATCTGAAACTGTTAGTGCTGTCTTGTGCAGCAGTACATTTGTTCCCTCTTCATCAATACCTGGCTGAAAATAAACTTTCTGTTGACAGCTGTGAGAGCAGCCAGGCACTGATATTCCTTCCATTATTATCCAAAGTGTTGTGAAGTCTCCTGTTCTAAACATGGCAGTACATAGCCAGTACCCGCCTGGAAAAACAGCAGGAAAAGTGTCAGACATTTGTGTGAGACTCTCAAACTGTACTGTAGACACAGATTTTTGTCCCTAGAAAGGAATCAGTGCAGATTAATACTCTTTCCTCATAAGAAATCTTCCAACAGACAAGACACTTTGTGTTCTGTCTTGGGGAATATGAGCTGTTAGGTTTCCTAGCCTGTAATTCAAGTAAAACTTTGTCCCCATTGATTTTGCTGTAACAATTGCCATGAGGTATATATTAGCAGAAAGGTAAAATTTCAGCATTAGTTTGACTCATTTCTATTTTAGAATCAAAAGTAGATGACACAGTTTCAGTTTCTATTTGTATGCAGTGGAGATTCGGTGTGCAAAGGTCAGATTACCACAAGATTAAACTGGTACTTATCATATGGTGGTAAAATCTGAATAAAGAAGCTTGGCATTAGTGAGCTCCAAATCGTAATATAGATCCCATTTGGATCTAAGCACTTCCTTCTCACCCATCTTTAATATGTAAATGTAATCAACATGTAAGGAAGCTAGTTTGCTCTGACTTCTCCTTATGCTACATTCCAAGAGAATAATTCTGTAAGTTAAAATGGTGATCTCAATGAGTCATCTCTGATTTGTATTTTAGGACAGACTGACTTAGAATGATCATGCAGCTATTACCTCACAGATGTCTGCGGTAAAATTTTTAAAAATTACAGATGCAACTGGTATGAACAGAGAGACAATTCAGAGCCACAGAAGTTCTTTCAGTGTCTGATGCTAATTGTATTAATTACAAACAAGTGCAAGATGTAAAAAATGCCATTTCCAATAATCAAATAAGGCCCCTGGGTCCCAATTCCCCCCACCCAACCTGCCCAGTCAGAGAGGAAAGGGTCCTCTGAGACGAATTGGAAATCGACAAATCTCCCAGGGTAAATTAAAATGGTATTTTTTTGGAGCACAGCCAAAATAGTAAGCCAACATTTTGGAGATAGCCAAAATAGTAAGTCAACTACTCAGGTGCACTCTGAGTTGCAGCTTCCCAAAAGCTGCAAAACCAGATCCCAGCCTGTGCAGATCAGAATCTGGTTGTTCAGATCTGAATCTGATACCCTCAAGACAGCTGCACAATATAACAGAGTTCTAATCTGATCTGATCTGATGCAGAGAGTGCCATGGGAAAAAAAAGAAAAGAAGAAAAGGAAAGAAGAGAGAGAGAGAGGAATAAGAGTAGCAAGGGAAGAGGAAAATAATCACCACTTCGTGGGCCTCTGGAAAACGTGGTCTTCAGGAATGTAAAAACCCCTTAGTTTTGAGGTGAAGATGGTCAGATAAAATATTATCTCTAATATCTAGGCCTGGATTTTATGCCTATATTCTCTTACCTTTATTTTAATTTTAATTAATACGACAGAAACTCCATGCATTTTTATTGTAAAGAAATGATCCAGAGAATTCTTTTAGTCTATCCTGTAGTATAAACTTATTATATGTATAAATATGCACATAAGTTTAATATAAAATGGTTTAATGAATCTTGCTCAAGTATTTATATGAAATACCTGAGGAACAATTAATAATAGAATCCATTAATATACTCATTATTAATATGTTAATTAATACATTAAATTAATTATGAATTTATTAAGAATTGTGGATGGCATTTAATGCAATTTTCTTTAGTTAATTTCTGTTCCTTTCCTTGTATAACTTAGCTGATGGAAAAAAAATCCTCCTAAACCCCAAACTAATAGAAAACACTATTTGTTACGTAAAAATAGATGTACGTTTTGTACACATACATGTTCATTTTTATGTGTTTCTCTTTGTGAGTGTGTGTGTGTATGAATTCGTACGTTAGCAAGTAACCTGCCAGTGAATCTTTATATGGAAACCAGATTTCATGTTAAAACATGCACAGATGTGCTGACCCAGTTTCTCTTTCTATGTAAATGTGTTCATGATAGATAAAATGCATAAAAGAAAATAAATAAAAAGGTCAACTATGTACATTTGTTTTGGCTATAGGTTTGGTTTTGTTTTGTTTTCCAGTAGGATTTTCCCAGGCGGGAAGATAGGCTAGCAGTGTAGTGGGACTCCAAGAAGTCTAAGCCATTAACATTGTCCGCTGGCTCTGACTGAGTCAGAATTATGGTGTTGTGTTTTCGATTTGTGTCAAGGCATTCTCTTTTCCTCACTCTGACCTCAACACCAAGACAGTAGGCTGGGGATGCACAAAAAGTTGTGAGGGGCCACAGCCAGGCTAGCAGATCTCAGTTGACCAAAACAATATCCTACAGCATATAATGTCATGCTCAGCAATAAAAGTCAGGTAAAGGAGGAGGGATGGGGAATGTTTGTGGTTACAGTATTTGTCTTCCCTAGCAAACGCTATGCGTGCTGAGGCCAAGATTTCCTGCAAGTACCTAAACATGTTCCAGCTCATGGAAAGTAGTGAATGAATTCTTCACTTTGCTTTGCTTGCCTGTGCAACTTTGCTTCACTTGTTAGTCTGTTTTATGCTTAACCTATGAGTTTTCAGCTTTTGCTCTTCCATTCCTCTCCCCAGTCCCCCTGAGGGGCAGTGGAGCGAGAGAACAACTGGATGGAGGCTTAGCTGATGGTTGGGTTCAAATTACCACACATAGATAGTAAAAATACAAAGAGAGAGAGAAAGTAAAAACATTTTCTAAAATATTTTCTTCCATAATTATAGCCTTCAGATCACATCCCTTCAACAAATTGAAAATCACTAAGATGTTTGAGCAATTAATTTGCGATAATATTTCATAAATGCATGGTTCTAAAGAATTTGTGAGAAGTTACTCTTGGAGAGAGATTAGTGTATTACTTGCAAGGATGGTGTTCATTTTACTCTCAGTTTAAACACTCTTATCGTACACGCTACATTGAGTAATAGTTGTGAAAATACAGATAATATGACAGTAAATGTTCAGATAAGGAGAAGGTGCATAACTTCAGCACAAATTTTACCGTTCAAGATGCAGATCACAGTCCCCATGTTTTTCTAGGCGTTGCTGCTTTCTTTCCCATACCCCTCCAGATTAATAATAATGATTCTCATTCAAGAAGAAAACAAGGAAGGAATATTCCACCATCATTACTCATTGTAAATCTGTTTTAATGTTTCTTTTCTTACCAGAGTGAAGATGGACATTCAATTACATACAAAATATATTAACAGGTGGTGATTCTTAAAAGAATAAAGGGAATTGAAAACATCTTGGTGTAGTAACGTTCTGCAGCACAGCCATATGGCAGATTGATAGTGTTCCCATTCCTTGTACTTTCGGCAGTCCACAGACATAAACACATTATTTCTGGAATAGCAGACTGTTTCTGTGAGTCTCTGTTGTACAAATTTTGGATATCTCCTATCAGCTGTCTTAGAGCGACCATAGAATATATATATGAAATATAAAGTTGTGCATTTCGTTCTTTCAGTCTTAGGAAAAGTACTTTCAGCATAGCTACAGAAAGGTATATCTATAGGAAAAAAAGGGAAGTTACATGGGATTGTGAAGTAATGTATTTTGTATACCAAAATTTCTCAAGATCAAATCTCCTAATTTTGACAGTCAACATCTTGCATTCAGTTGTAAAAACAAAAATACATTAGGATACCCTCACTTTTTTTTTTAGAAAAAATGAAAATCTTGTGATTTCAAAACTACGTAAAAACTGCATGAGTTAAAGTGATGTGTATTTCAAATTAAATTTGACAGGCATTTATTCTGTAACAATGACAGCCATTGTAATTGCTTTTATTGTTTTGGAAAAAGAAAAAATGAAACCAACGAGCTATTTAATTTTATAGAAAATACTGGACATGAACTGAGTATCATAATCACTAAAACTGTTATGTGAAATTTAGCGTTTGGATTTGCTTCAGGAGGGTATGAGCGTTAGAGCAGTTGTGGCTATGGACTAATGTGTCAAAGTTCATTTTCAGCTATATTAGTAATCAGTGTTTCACATCAATGCATTGTCTCTGTGATTAATGGTTTAGTACGGAACGTATTTCAATATTATGAAAGTATGACTTCATAGATTATATATGAGATCATGATTTACAAAAAAGAATCTAACAGCATCACTCAAATATCCTATTGCAAAAGACCTTCTACAGCTGGTTTTGTCAAAAAAAACCCAAGACAGGAGTCAAAAACCTGTATGTTACATATATATATATTTTCTTATCATAGTTAGGAGGAAGGAACTGAAACACTTTGAGGACACATAAAATGATGGCTGCAATAAACTCTACCACTGAGTCTGCGATACACAGAATAAACACTATCTTTCAAGAAATTGATATTGAAAGACCATAAATGCCACACAGCGCTATTAAATGCTCAGGGAGAAAACTATGGGCAGTATAGACTAAGAATGATGAAGAAGAGCTTTTTACAAAATCCTGCAGTTCATTCTGTGACAGAACTAGCACTACCCTCTTAGTATTGAATTATCATTTTGAGACAGAAATTAAAAATACATTACCATTTGTTCAGATTAATACACAGGCACGTGAACCGATAAAAGACATTATTTGAATGCTGGTAAATTTGTGAATATTTTGACATTTTGCAATCATGGTTCCAATATTTCAATTTAATATTGATTATAGTTATAAATGCAATTATATGATATAAGCATACTTTTATTATATTACATTAACTATAATTATATTATATATAATTATTAGTGTTTAATACAATTACATATATTGTGTATATAGAGAGTTATAAATAAAGATTTTATGTAGTAACAAGAGGATATATAATACAAAACCTTCCACACGAAGTTTTCCCTGTATGGAAATTTGTTCCTTTGGTTAATTTTTTGCATGCTTTACTGTACTCGGTTCTTAATTAACCATTCCTGTAAGCCTCTAGGATCCCATTTCCCCATGCAAAGCATAAAGCCAAAGATAAGAGCAGAACCAGATCAGTCCTTTTACAGCTGCTTTGTCAAATGGCAAGAAATCTGTAGAAAAATTAGATAAGCCTCAGGTTTAGTACATTTGCCCTGAACTTCAGAGAAATTTGCTTTTATGGCATTTCAGGGGCCAGTTGTCAACACAGGAGATACCATTGCTCTGATGAATCTTATTTTATAAAATAATACAAAATAAATAAATAAGAAAACCCCCAAATTGAATAAATTAAAAGCCCTTCATCACAAGTGTATTGTTGAAGTTCAGTAAATGAACTTTTGCTCACTTTAAAGACTTTTTCTTTCCTTCCTTTCTTCCTTCCTTCTTAGTGATGATTTTTCTTTTTCTGGTTAACAAGTGAATCATAGAATCATAGAATCATAAGGTTGGAAGCGACCTCTGAGATCATCATGTCCAACCATGCCTGTCTCCTTACTAAACCATATCCCTAAGAAACTCATCTATCCACCTTTTAAACACCTCCAGGGATGGAGACTCCACCGCCTCCTTGGGCAATCTGTTTCAGTGCCTGACCACTCTCTCAGAGAAGAAAATCTTCCTAATGTCCACTCTAAACCTGCCCTGGCACAACTTGCAGCCGTTCCCTCTCATCCTGTTCCCCATCACTTGTGAGAAGAGAGCAGCACCCACCCCGTTACAACCTCCTTTCGGGTAGTTGTAAGCAGTAATGAGGTCTACCCTCATTCTCCTTTTGTCTAAGCTAAACAACCCAAATTCCCTCAGTCTGTCCTCGTAGGACCTATTCTCCAGCCCCTTCACCAGCCTAATTGCCCATTTTTGCACACGCTCCAGCACCTCAATGTCTTTCTTGTAGTGAGGTGCCCAAAACTGAACACAGTACTCAGGGTGTGGTCTCACCAGTGCTGTACAGGGGCACAGTCACTTCCCTGGTCCTGCTGGCCACACTTTTTGATACAGTTCAAGATGCCATTGGCCTTCTTGGCCACCTGGGCACGCTATTGGTGCATATTCAGCCAGTTTTCTACCAACACTATCAGGTCCTTCTCTGACAGGTAACATTCAAGTCATTCTTCCCTAAGTCTGTAATGCAGACTTGGTGTTTTGTCCCAAGTGCAGGACTCTGTACTTGGACTTGTTAAACCTCAATCAAAAGCACCACATACTCCAATATAAAAATGGATATACAAAACCATGTACTCAATTTAATTTTTCATGAATTACAATATCTCCAAATTTCAAATGGGAGAAAGATTCCATTTTGACTTCATTCTCTTTCTTTTTCTTTAGCAGACCACATTTCATTTATTTTGAACAGTTCTCCCTCTAAAACAGTTTAAATTTGTTGCCTTCCCTATTAATAGCAATGAAGATTTTTTTATTATATTCAATAGTTTTGGAATTTTTTTGGCTTCAGAATCCTAGAATAAAAAAAAAAATCTTTCTGTTCCTACCTGCTACTACAGATAATTTTGGGTTATACCTCAATGAATGAATAAATCATTTTTCTGTAAGCAGGAAAAATCGTATCTGGAACTCGGCATGCTCCTAAGTGTAGAAAAAGGCATAGTCAGATATTCAGTAAGTAAACTAAACAGAAAATAAACAGAAAACACAAACATTAATTTAAGGACGCTGGATAATGTTTATTCAAGCTGTAAAAATATTTGTTCAGAAACAGTATAAAATAAAGAGGAGGAAAAAGATGTTTAAATATTAACTGCATGCTGAATGGTATGTAGAGAGAGAGCTCACGGAAACTGGTAGGGTAGTACAATAAAAGGTACATTAATTTTCCAGAAAAGTCGTATGCACACCAATGAAATACTAATAGCCATCACGAAGATTTGTACCTTAGAGATTATTATTTCCATATCACCTTCTAATAGTAATAACAACCTTCAGGGTCTCTACTGTAAGAATTTGTAGTATGTTTATCATCCTGATATGCACATACTTGTTAACCAACCTTGTCATGAAGCATTTAGAAGTGTGTAGAAAAGATTAAAATCATCAGAACATTTTCCTGGGAATAATGACTAGCTGCATTTATTTCCTTCCGTGTGATCAATGAGCCCCAGGAAATACCTTATAACTCAATTGCTACTGTTTAATCTGCAAATGAACCTATTCCATCCTACCTCCTGCCAAGATCCTGATGCATTAGGGGACAGCAGTTCTTTCAAGTGGCTATATTTAATCTTAACTGAGACATGAGAAAGATCCTAGGTTTGTCCCTGGACAATTAGTGTCAGATCATCATCCACCCTCTGCACCAGACTGATGAACACTTCTAGTCATGTTGCTGCCTCCTTTATAGCTTTTATGAACAGCAGTCTTTCTCCACCATCTCAGTCATCCAGCCTCTGCAATAGATGTCTGTCATTCAGAACCATGAAACAAGTCCATATGTCAGGTCACTACATAACATAACAGGGTGAATTTGGTCATGTTGCTGTTTTGTGTCTCAGCCACAGGGGTGCTGGGCAGGCAGAGGGAATATGTCTGTCTGTGCCTGGATCTCGTGGGAGTCCTTGCCTGTGGGTGCTGCTAGAGGCAGCACCTTCTCTGTGGTCATCTGTATGACTGACCATGTCTGTGTCCGTGTTTTTGGTGTGTGTCTGTGTCAGCCTCACTAATGGCTGAAGGGACAGTAGCAGCCATATCCCTAAGCCTGAGCAGAGACCCCAAGTCTTGGGGCACCAGGATGGGCAGAAGGAGTCCTCGGACCACTCTAAGGCACAAATGCTGGAAGTGATGGTCTCTTATCCTTTTGCATTAAAATAGTGGCTTTTCAAAAAAATTTGCAATGGGTCCATCGTGGTTAAACTTAGACTACTAACATTTGCACTGAAGTCCTCTGTGATGAAACACTGCTGAAAAATAAGCTATTCCAGAGGCTGTTCCAATCATCTGAACCATCTGAGCTAAACTTAACTGAAATGTAGAATAAATATTATGATTACAGTTGTTGCTAGCAATACTGATGACAGAGTTGGAGATCCTACTTATGCAAATAGCTACCATGTATTAATTGGTCAATTAATAAATTAATAGTAATAGATTACACATTAATATTGAAATATAAATGTTTGTAAACACTTAAATTAATTGTACCCTGAGCTTGAGTATTCTTATAGACTTTATTTGAAAATACCTTTCTCTATAGATCTACATATTCCCCTAATACTAAACACAGACCATTACAAAACCAGTAAAAATACAGAGACAAAAAACGTGAAGTATTTTTGATTAATCTCCATGGTTATATTTGCTTCAAGCACAGAAAGGAATATAAATCAGCAACAAAATTGTCACTGAGACTCCTGAAAAGGCCAAGTGTGGAAAATGTGAACGTGTTAACTGCTCATATAAAAGGCTTTTCTATCACAATTTCTATCACTATCACAATAAGTGGACTGCATGGCTGATATCTCAATGAATTCAGTTTGGTCTCATCCAATTGCTTATTTAATTCTTAGACATGGCAAGTGGTTTAAAAGCAAATTAACATTGTGTCATTTCTGTTCCACAAATCTTGAGTCAAGTAAATTGCCCTCCAGGTGTGTCCTGAATAACATGTCGGCTGAAACGGTTCCAAAGAAAATTAGTAATCTACTCTGCTTGAGAAAATTATTTGCAATGAGATGAAATCTTTTCAGACAGATACTGATTTGAACACCAAAATGAGCAGTCACCATTCACAACGGTTTTTATATTTACCCGCATCCAAAAGAATTATAACACAAGTATTCATTTTCGGAATTGGTACAAAAGAAAAAGAATTCAAAATAAAACCTGCATTTCCTTTATTTTCTTCCCTCATTTTCTTCTTCACGGCTCACACAGTTAATAAAATCTGGATTGTTTTTTCAGGACTGAAACTTTTGGCTTATTTTATGCACTATTGTACCTAACGAACTACATGAGAGTAATGTGCATTTCTGGCCTGCTGTAAAGAATCTGATGCTAACAGTAAGGGGGATATGATGCAGCAGGAGAGCAATTTGAGGCAGCTGGTTTCTCTTTCTTGACTACACCACACTATTCTTTTTTTTGCCATGCCTCATTTGCACTGAGGTAAACACCAGTGCCATGAGCAAAACTTGTGTAACAGCAGCTGCTCATAGTAAGTATGATGTAATTCCAAGTGGATTATTTCTCAAAGACATGTATCTCAGTGGGATTAATTTCCCTCTCTGGATGACTGTCTCCCTCCATGATGATAAAAAGAATTACATTGCTTCAGTTAGATTCATTGCTTAATAGTTCCCTAAAAGGTGAAATAAATTCCACCCAACAAAGTTAAAAAAGATTATTTTAAATTCGGGTAAAATCAATTTTATAGACACTACAAAATATAACTCTTCATCTTACAGAGTAAATATAGGCTGCTTTTGCAGAAACAAATCAAGACTAAAAATTAATTCACTAGTGATATTCACTGTAAAGCTATTCATGTAAGTCCTTTTGTAGATGGGCTAGTAGCATAAAGTCAATGACATTAGATGAAGTTTATCTGGACTTATGTAAAGAGCTGTTTAAGGAAGTTAGGAAAGTGAAGGACGAAAATACTGTGCTGATGGAGACATACATATCAAAAAACAGCATTTTAATAACATGAGTATGTATACTTCCCAGATCCTTTTGGGAAGAATGCACTTCATAACCAGTGCAGGTGCCACAGGATGCTGGCCTTCATATACAGACCAGGGCTAACCCTTGATTCTGCTTCCCATGGTGATGTGAGTGATTATTTAACACCAACGTCTGGCAAATCTTTGTCAATTCAGAAAGTGAAATGCTCTTTTCATCACAAACAACGTATGTCATTTAACTCTAAAATAGGCGAAGGTAATTTCAGAGTGGGGACATTATTAAGAATTTAATTTGAAATTTTATTTGCACAAAATGTCACTGTGTATTGAGAAGTAGCATTTTCGGATAAGAATGTCTCATAACATTTTAAAAAAAATTGATTTTTGGAAGAGCAATGTATCAATTTATTGTATCAATTACTCACATGGACCAGAAAGAAATGACTAAATTATTTTAGTCCACTTAGTCTGACACTCATATAACTTGATTAGCTTACTATATTAAAGTATTTATTTGTGAAATTTTAAGCTTTGTAGATTTAAATAGATGAAAAATAGACTGGTACAGACGGTGACTGGTACTTAGTAAAGACTCATAGAGAAATAAAAAGGGTTGAAGAGATGAATCCCATTAGTACAGATTTACTCTATACAAAATTAACTGATTCCAGTTAATGAAACAGACCAAAAAGCTCTGCATCTGATTAAGGCTGGGGAATGATAAAAATATATTTCAGAAGAGCATAAAATAACAAAAATGGAAGGTTAACACTAAAAGTGTTAACAGCAGTTGAGAAAGGAGGTGAAAGTCATGATTTACAGTCTCACTTGTAGCTGTTTAAAAGGCAGATAACACTGCTTTTCCATATTAAATTATTGCATAATGAAAATCCCCTGGTCAGTTGAAATTGTATTCTCCATTAGATACAAGTTGATTAAAAAAAACTTCTGGCTTGTAATCTATCACCCTATGTGATTTTTATGACATTTATAATCTACTTCTGCATATGTAGAATGTTTTCTGAACTTTCAATGCCTAATATGACTTTCCAGTTCTTTGAATTCTGAGTGCTATCAGCAAATAAGTAATGGATGTAGCAAAGAGATGGCATTTACACACAGTATGGAGTAATCTAGTATAAAGTAATAATAGAAACAAATGTTGTTAATGCAATTTGTATGTGTTAACTAACGTCAGAAGCAGGTGCTGCATCCAGCACCTCCAGGCCTGAGCATTTCCCGTGCCCAGCCCTGAGACATTGGGGTCTCTGTTCAAGGCCAATAGATGCAGCTGCTAATTTCCCATTTGCAGATTCAGCCAGTAGCAAGGCTGAATGCAACACAGGGGACATGGACATGGCCAGTCACTTAGATGACCACCGACAATGTGCTGCCTCCAGCAACACTCACATTCAGGACTCACACCAGACATGGGCACAGCCAGCCACGTTCCCTCTTTCTTTTAACCTGGTAAAGGCAGAAAGTCATTAGTGCAGAAAACACATCACACTCTGCAGGTTCACAAGCACACACTTATTTGTGGATCCCCCAAGCACCAACACAGTCCCCCTGCCCACCCAGCAACCCTGCCCAGATCCCAACCCACCTTATTCACCCCACAGCTTCCTGACTCAGCAGAACACACACACTGATCCTGCAGGCATCTCATACCCACATGTCCCCCCAAATACCAGGACGGATTCTCTGTTCACCTGATACTCTGGGCTGGATCCAGGGCCTCCTTCTCACTTGATGGTCCAGCTTGGATTTTGCCAGCAAATCCATGCGTGTAACCCCGCCTGCATCCCAGTTTGAGGAAGGTATAGATACTTGCCCCCAGTACCCAGCATCTAGCACATGGGCTGTGACTTGTGGTCCCAGTTCAGCCGCCAGTGCTAAGGGCTTTACACATGCTTTGCGCATTAAGCTAACCTTAGACTTTAGCTCATATTTATAAAATAAATGTTTCCCTGTTGCCTGTAAGTGCTGTAAGTCCTGTAATAGAACACCATAGCATAAATTTTCAGTAACAGCAATAAAGGAGACAGTAGAAATAAAAGTGCTAAGTTCAGGGAGGAGGTATAAATATTTAATTCACATATTAAAATATAGTATTAGATTACATAAGTAAATTCAGATAAATTCCTGGTGAGAAGATCCCAGAATCCAAACCTGTGTTTCACGATATTGGGAAAAATAAATTCCATCCTACTAGCTATGTATCTGCAGTGTAGTTAAAGAAGACAAAAGACCAGCTGTAATAAAACATATGCATCTCAAAAGCACATGTTAATTTGAGATAATAACAAACAATTACTTTGTTACGCAGCTACACTCAGTAGCATGGCAAGCAGGAGAGTGCTATAGTTCATTATGACACGAAACCACAATGAAGACTAGCACTGATATTGTGCCTTCCTAGAACAAGGTATACTTTTTTAAACATCTCAGCTTTGAGCGAACTCAAAGGAAATGAATGTAAGGAAACAAAAATACTTCCGATGAGTGTCAGAGAAGATCATGTCTATTTTCACGCTCACCTAGAAAGCACCAATCTGGGAATGAAGATATCGCAGGAAATAATGACATAACATATCATATAGCATGGTTTGTGAGTCAAAGGTTTTATTTTCTGTGTATATGCATATATACATACATATGGATATATAATACATGGAAACACAAATTATTTCTGCTTGTGTGTTTGTATACCTAGAACAAATATTTATAGATAGATAGGCAGAGATAAAGATAGTAATATTTATGGATATATGGCTCAGTAACTGATTGTAAGCTCGAGATCCAAAGACACAATTTTCAACATGGTTCAGGACTTCAAAAAAATGCTAGATTGTTTCCAGCATGCATCAGAATAAACAGAGAGGAAATGATGCCTGGAGGTTATGCTTGCCATGTTACTTTTTTATGACTCTGGTTACTCAGCATGCTACTTATCCTGCTTAGAAACTGTAATCTTAAACAAGAGGAGACTTCTAGGTTTGTTACAGAAATAGAAATTAAAGTATGAATATATATGGCTAGAAGGAGAGAAAAAGAAATAAAAGTATTCACTGCTTTCAGAATTATGAAATTCAATAGATAGAATCACCATGATTTCTGAAAAAGTACTATATTCAGTATAGGCAGATTTAAAAAAGAGTAAGCCCAAGTGCTCTATTGTGAAGGGGTCAGTCTCCTGAGAGCTTGTATCTGTACTGGCATTTCTCTTGGGGATTCATGGCACATAATTTTCTCTTTCTATTCATTCTAGCTTTCTTATATACTGGGCATAAACACAGACAAAAAAACTCTATTATTCTCTGTGCTTCTAGTCATTATCCTGCTGTGAACAGGAACAGTAATATTCTGTCAAGAAGTATACTTTTTAAATGACATTAATATTACCTGCAGTTTGCTCTTTAGTTTGCTCTTAATTATTTTTCTTATTTCTAAAAACCTGAATTTCTAATCAGACCTGAAAATGTCATTTTATAAACAGTCTTTGCCTGCTGTAAAAACAAGGCATATTCTTGCTGAGTATTATACAACTCATTCAGGTTAAAGTTAAAGAAACAAAAATGTATGAGCCACATTAACTTCCTTTTAGTTTCCAATAGCAGAAAGCCAATTTAATTCACTTCTTGCAACCAGGAAACAGCAGACCTGAAAATTAATTTATTTTTGTTTCTTTTCCCTCAAAACCTGATACAGTAACAACAAAGTAGATTTTCTGTTAACAGGTTTTGAAGGTAGGGTAAAGAGCTGAGCAGGTGATTCTGAAATGTTCTCACTTTTCCTTATCTAGTCCAAATACGTAATCAGAAGCACAGTTTTACTTTGTTCATTTTCCATTGTCAAAGTTAAATTAAAAATAAATACATAAATAAATAAAAAATAAACTATTTCCCCTCAAACATCTCTTGCATTTATCTTCATGGTAAACTGGGTTGGTAAACTGGGCTAATAAACTGGGCTAGTGCTTACATTCAGCCCCAAACTCACTACTTTTAAACCAATATAGTTTCCTTTCATATTTACAATCGAGAGGAAAGACAAAGGAAGAAAAAAAGGAGGGGAAATGCAGATGTGGTCTTCTCCCTTAAGTACATTGCAAGTTGAACTAATTTAAATAACCAACATTTTGAACTCTGGGATGAACATACAGAGACAGCACAGCAGTGGCCTGTGACGTCTACAAAATAACGTTCAGAAGTATGGGTTCTGGGTTTAGTTCTATGAAAGCTGTGGCCTCTGTCTGAAAGCCTCACTTTGGGTATCTAAATCTGTATAATGAAAAATATCATCAAATAATCAAATTGTAGAATGGTTTGGGTTGCAAGGGACCTTAAAGATCACCTATTTCCCACCTTTCTGCCATGGACAGGGACTCATTCCACTTTACCAGGTTGCTCAAAGCCTCATCTGGCCTGGCTTTGAACCTCCAGGGATGGGATATCCACAGCTTCTCTGAGTAGCCTCTTCCAGTGCCTCACCACCCTCAGAGAAAACAAAAATTCTTCCCAGTATCTGATCTAAACCTACCCTCTTTCAGCTTAAAACTGTTACTCCTTGTCTTGTCACTACACTCCCTAATAAAGAGCCCCTCCCCAGCTTTCCTGTAGGTCCCCTTTAAGTACTGGAAGGCTGCTATAAGATCTTCCTGGAGCCTTCTCTTCTCTAGGTTAAATAACCCCAACTCTCTCAGCCTATCCTCGTATGGGAGGTGCTCCAGCCCTCTGTTTATCTTCATGGCCTTCCTCTGGATTTGCTTTAACAGATCGATATTCTTTCTGTGCTGAGGACTCCAGAATTGAACTCAGTACTCCAGCTGATGTCTCACAAGAACAGAGTAGCGGGCAAAATCACCTTCCTCAACCTGCTGGTCACACCTCTTTTGATACAGGCGAGGATACGGTTGGTTTTCTGGGCTTCAAGTGCACATTGTTGAGCTTCTCATCCACCAGCACACACAAGCCCTTCTCCGAAGAGCTGTTCTCAAACCATTCTATGCCCTGCCTGTATTTGTGTTTGGGATTGCCCTGACCCAGGTGCAAGACCTTACACTTGGCCTTGTTGTCACAGGCTCACCTCTCCAGACTGTCCAGGACCCTCTGGATGGCATTCCAGCATGCTGACCACAACACACGGCTTGGTGCCATTGGCAAAGTTATTGAGAGTGTCCTCAATCCCACTGTCCATGTCTCCAACAAAAATGCTAAACAACACTCCTCTCAATACCAACCCCTGAGGAATGCCACTTGTCACTGGCCTCCACTTGTACATTGAACTATTGACCATCATTCTGTGGATGAGACTATCCAGACAATCCCTTATTCACCGAGTGGTCCATTCATCAAATCCATGTCTCTCCAATTTAGAGACAAGGATGCCATCTGGGACACTAGAATGCTTTATACAAATTCAGACAGATAATATCAGTTACTCTTCAGTTACCTATGAATGCTCTAGTCCTATCATAGAAGGCCACCAAATTTCTGAGGCACAATTTTCCCTTACTGAAGCCATGTTGATTGTCACAAATCACCTCCTTAATTTCCATGTGCCTCAACAGAGTTTCCAGGAGAATCTGCTCATTGGTCTTGCCAGGCACAGAGGTTAGACTGACCAGCCTATAGTTCCCCTGGTCTTCCTTTTTTTCACTTTTTAAGAATGAGAGTTATGTTTCCCCTCTTCCAATCATTGGAGAATTCACTGGACTGCCACAACTTTTCAGATATGATTGATACTGACTTAGCAGCTTCATTCGCTAGTTCAATCCATGGACTCATGTACCTTCAGGTTCCTTAGATGGTCTACCACAGAGGATTGTTCTTCAGTCTCCTAGTACCCGACTTTGCCTTGTGCGACAGTGTGCCTTGTGCCTTAACCCCTTGTCAGTGAAGGCTGAGGCGGAAAAAGTCATTTAATACCTCCATATTCTCCATGTCCTGGATAACCAGTTCTCCTGTTTTCTTCTGGAGAGGGCTAACATTCTCACTAGTCTTACTTCTGTTACCACCGTAGTTGTAGAACTTTTCTTGTTACCCTTAACATCATTGACCAAATTTAATTCTATCAGGGGATTAGCTTTCCTAACCTGGTCCCTGGTTGCTCGGACATCTTCTCTGTATTCCTCCCAGGCTACCTGTCCTTGCTTCCATCCTCTGTAGGTTTCCTTTTTAAGTTTAAGATGGTCCAGAAGGTCCTTGTTCATCTATGTAGTCCTCCTGCTGCTTTGCCTGACTTCCTCTTTGTTTAAGGAGCCCTGCAGTACCCGGGTTTTCTCCTGTAGGCACTGTCATATCTGCTAGTTTACGGATGTATAAGTCACAAAGGCAACTCAGATGGTACCAGCTGCTTTTTTTATAGTCAGATAATCCAGGCTCTGTTTTTTTAGCTCATCACTTTTATAGTATTTTTTCCTTTTTCCATGCTTTCTCGCTCTTTTTTTAATATTAAAAAATAATAAATATACTCCTGTTAGAATTTGACTCAGCCTCCTCAGCTCTGTGCTCCAATTCATACCAACACTTTTTATGACAGTTGAATTTAACTGCTGTGAAGGAAATTCAGAGCAAAAAACCCTTAGTGTCCCTCATGCCCAATTCTTCTCTAAAATGAAACAAAAAAAACAGTGAAAAGTTGATGTTTTTAGGTGTCCAGAGAGTGAAAACAGGTCGTGTGCCAAGGTTAGAGTCAGATCAGCTATCTGTTTTGACCCTATCAGACTTTTTAAAGATATGTGGAACTTGCTGGAGCTGGGGAGCTGAGTGCCTTCATGACTGTCAGGAAAAAGAGAAAAAAAAAAGGCAAAAGTGCAAAAAACTAAATAACACCACGGGAACTAGATCTAAGATAAATAAAAGAGCAAAGCACTTCTGGCAGGTATTCCTGTCACAATAAAGATAACTGCAGAAAATAGTAGAAAAGTCCGCAAAATAGATGGACACAAGTTCTACATGGCTGAGAATAGTCAGCAATACAGTTGGCATAGTAAAACTGATAAAAACAAATTATCTTTTAAATGATAAAGAGGGAAAGAAGAGTAGTTTCTTGAATCAATGATTTTTGTATAGTCATTGAATAGGAAAACTATACATAGTTTTAATTAACTGTAAAAAAAATGAAATCTAAAAAAAGAATTAATTTCACTTTCCAGGGATGAGTAGGGGCTTTGAGGTTGTATATATAAAAGGCCATGTTTGGTATTACATGTCAGGGAAAAAGGAGACAAAGTAAAAAATGAAGATAATGAATAATAATAATAATAAAAGAAGAAGAAGAAGAAGAAGAAGAAGAAGAAGAAGAAGGTGGAGGAAGAATAACAGAGGAAACATTAACAACTATAGCATAGTGACTGACGTATCACTAAAGATGTCCATTTTGCATTTTATTGCATGTGATCAGAACTGTGCTGAGTCCACTAGGGTATGAGTATCAATTAAGTCATTATGCAGTAAAGGTTTCTTTTGTATTGTTACTAAATAACTCTGGAAATCAAGGAATAGAAATAGTCCTTCTAAGTAATAGTCTAAAATCAGTTTCCAAATAGTTTTTAAATAATATTTCTGTATTTTTTCTGATATATATTTTCTAGTTTTCTTACAAAAATATCATTTGAGAATATCTATTAAATGTAAGTTTTCAGTCATTGCTACCAGTGTGTCCAGATTACGTCTGACATTCTTTTTCAAATTTTGTCTTACTAAAATTCTCCAAACGTACCCTAATTTTTTATTTCAACTTTAAATCTTTCTATCGGTACAAAGTACCAGGAAAATTATGTCTGAAGCTTCAAATAGTCTCTTTTAGGAGCTACCAGGTTTCTTTTTCCACTTAATAATTATTCCCAATGGATGTTACTTGCCAAATCATTGAGTTTGTTGCAATTTACATTTTAGGGCTATTTTCACAAGTATGTAGCTTTCTCTCCTTCATTGTTTTAGATTTATTTTACTAGTTTGCAAATGGTACTGTCTAATTTGCTTTCTGTATACAAAGACTTAAATAGTTCTCACTGTTTACATAAATCAAATTCATTCTAGTCGAACTATGTTTATTTTCTTTCTAAAGAAAGTCTTCAACCATTCAACAATTGACCATGTGTTTCCTATGGGTATTCTAACTGTGAGCCTCTAAGTCCTTGTGACATTCCTCCCGAGATACTGAGATCTTATCTACTCTCTCAGTGTAGGGACTGGATAATTCCATTCTTTGTTTGATTACAGAGTACAAAACTATTTGAAAGATACTAAGGTAGTCAGTAAGGTAAGTAAGCAAGAACCTGAAAGTAAGTAAGTACCTAGTCTCTTCTCTAAAGTAATGAGGGATGGGATGAGAGGAACTGGCCTCAAATTGTATCACTAGAGTTTTAACATAGATATTAGGAAACATTACTTCATCAAAAGGGTTGTCAGTTGGCTGCCCAGGGAAGTGGTTGTGTCACCATCCCTGGAGGTATTTAAAAGACATATAGATGTGATGTTTAGGGACATGGTTTGGTGGTAGACTTGTCAGTGTAATGTTTATGGTTGGACTTGATGATCTTAAAGGTTTATCCCACCTAAATGATTCTGTGATTCTGAGTGATGGACATCATGCCTGCTCTGCATGTTTCTCCAGCAGAAAAAAAACAGTTCTCTTTCCTCTTCACTGACATTTTGACTCTCTTTGCCTTCGTTATATTCCTTTATTTCAGACATGTACTTATACATTCAAACATTGAAGTATTTAATTGAATATCAGTTAACTCCATGAGGCACATAAATTTTCATTGCTTAATGAACTAATCCTTCTGAAGGAAAGACGGGATTTAGCTGCAAAATTTATATGTGGGGTTCTCTTCTGACTTTCAGTTGATACACTGGTAGAACATCTGGTGACACATATTTCAGCAATCATCTTCAGTATACTAGAACCACGTCACTTTGGGACCAGTGTAGTTAAATCTCCTTGCTGCAGACATGAACAAAGGAAATGAGGACAACCTCTGTAAGTTTGCTGACAACACCAAACTGCATGGCGAGTTTAACACGCTCGAGGGAAAGGATTCCATACAGAGAAACCACCTGAGAGGTGGGCCTGTGCTAACCTCATGAAATTCAATAAGGCCAAGTACAAGGTCCTGCACCTGGGTTGGGGCAATCTCAAACACAAGTAAAGGCAAGGTGGAAAAAAATTGAGTAGCCCTGAAGAGAAGGGTTTAGAGGTGCTGGTGCATAAGAAGCTAAACATGAGTCATCGGTCTGTGCTTGCAGGCAAGAAAGCCAACAGTATCCCCATCTGTGTCAGAAAAAGTGCAACCAGCAGGTTGAGGAAGGTGATTTTGCCCTCTACTCTGTTCTTGTGAGTCATCAGCTGGAGTTCTGTGTTCAGTTCTGAAGTCTTTAGCACAGAAAGGACATGGATCTGTTAGAGTGAATCCCAAGGAGGGTCACGAAGATAAACAGAGGGCTGGAGCACCTCCCATACGAGGACAGGCTGAGAGAGTTTGGGTTATTCAACCTAGAGAAGAAAAGTCTCCAGGAAGACTTTCTAGCAGCCTTCCAGAACTTAAAGGGGGCCTACATGAAAGCTGGAGAGGGGCTCTTTATTAGCTTTGAAAGCTGAAAGAGGGTAGATTTAGGTTAGATTTTAGGAAGAAATTTTTCACCGTGAGGTCGGAAGAGATTACTCAGAGAAGTTGTGGATGTCCCATCCCTGGAGGTGTTCAAGACCAGATTTAATGAGGTTGTAAGCAACTTGATGGAGTGGAAGGTGTCCCCGCTCATGGCAGGGGGATTAGAAATGGATGATCTTTAAGTTCCCTTCCAGCCAAAACATTCTGTGATTCTTTGAGGACATTTCCAAAATCCCAGATTATTAAGCCTGCTGCATTAGACGCTTTGTTGCAAAATTATTTTTCATTATAACTCATTCTAAAATATTTTGGTTGTATCTTTTCCACACTCTTCAAATTTGGGGAGGCCTCCAGACAAGGTCTTATTTAAATAAGGTGTGGAAATACTGTTGAATTTCATGAGAGTATAATGAGAATGATTCAGTTCAGAAAATAGGCTGAGGCAAGACAGAATGAAAGAACTGGATTTTTTTATGTCTAGAGGTCGGAATAGAGGAAAGCAATATTCAACCATTTAAAAGCAAACAGATAAGCTGAAGTTTGGTCAACATGTTCTGAGGCAACAAGAAGAATCCAGATATTTTGCAATGCAACATTTAAATTTAATATTAGAAAAAGAAGAGGTAGTAAAAAAACCCTAATAAACTATCTTGACTTGTTTAATTTAATTCCTGATTGTCCTAGCAATGCCTTCATGAATAACATTTTGAGCCTTATATTTCTATAAGTTCATGTGACACATATTTGGAAACTCAAGTTTAAACATATAAAGGGAAAAAATATATTTTTTTCACAAGTAAGAAGTATTAGACAGAGTTGGTATCAACATTGAATACAAATGCTGAGATTGTATTTTTACGTCTATTAACTCAGAGACACAGTCCTAATGTACCTGTGTACTTTTGTTCTATCATTCAGATATAGACATATTAACTTGTAATGTCACTTGAGAAGGTCTAGACTATCAAGCCTGGTCTCCAGCAGCTATGTTTTACAGATTTTTCAAGGCTCTCTTAAAACATGTTTTTTAATTTAATTTATGTTGGCTTGCTCATATCTAGCTGCCAACATTTTTGCTGAAGTTACATTTTACTTTTAGAACTTAATGTAGTTACTGCTGTTGTTTTGGCTTTTTTTTTAAACCCTTCTTTTTCATGACAGAGGAAAAACAATTTGAGATAATTGGAAAAGCAATTTTGCTTTTTAGATTACTTTGAGGTACAAATAGACCTAGTTTCAAGTAATGCTGGTACAATAGACTTCTCTCAGGCAAATAACTGAAAAAAATATTTCTTCTTTTCAGCTTAAGAAAAGTAATAAACCGCTTTTCATGAGCTTTGGAAGCTTCCCACAGATTTTTCTGGCTTTTAGACTAGGTCAATTGTACTAAATGCAAGTATGTTTTAGAATTCAAACTACTATATAAAACATATTTTTTTTCCTACTGTATATATGTTATGTAAATTAATATCTATGTATATGCGTATGTTTATTTTTCCCTTACCTCTTTCCTCTCTTCCTCCTTTCCTCCCTTCCTCCTTCTCTCTCTGTTCTACTCTTTATCTTTCTCCCCCTTATTTCTTTCATTTATTTATTTTCTTTCTTTCTTTCCTTTGTTCTCTTTCTCTCCTTCAAATAATAATGACTTTGAGGGTTTAGGTATAATCCTTTCAACAAAATGTAAAACAAAGCAGAGATGTGTGGGTATAGGCAGAAGACTGAGTCATTCAGTTGTCAGTAACAGCAACTTCTGTTATGTGAAAAAAGTACAAGCATTGTATTCTCAGAGCTTTTACAGATATCATCTGATAAATCCAGCTCTGGTATTTTAAGTCATTATTGCTTTTTCCCATCACACCTATTGATCTGTCATACATTACCATCCTTTTAGAACAGCTGGCAGAATAGGACTCATACTTCATTTATTTCTGTTCTTTTCTCTCAGTGAAAATATATCTTTGCATGTTAGTTCATATTCCTGAATATCATTGTTCATATTCCAAACTATCACATACAAAGATTGATAATAGTGTATGTTTCCATTTCTAGACTTCTCAGGAGTATCTGTCACAATTTGGTAATACTCTTATGAAACTTAGTGTAGTCATTAGTAACAGTATAAAATGATGTGTCATCAGAAGCAATTTCGATTTTTTTGGTTTTGCTTTTCTTTTCCTAGTCATATTCTATAGCAGAGAGGAAAATACCTAATTCTCAAATGTTTATCAAGAGGAATTTTATTCTCACTTATTGATGATGGGATTTATCTCACCTAAATTTATGGTGGCATGCATCACTTACCTTTATGGGTACCTATCTGCCCCTGAGGAATTTTTCTAGACTTTCTTTCCACGTCATGCAAAACAAGTCAATGGACTCAATGGAATATAGAGTGATTCATATTTCGCCTCAGGTAACTGATTGATCTGACCAAGTATGATTGATTACTTTAGAATTAGATCAATTGTTTTTCAGATTACACTGACTATATCAACTGAATTTTCATTTATTATAATAAGAATTTAAACATCTACATATAGTGACCCACAATGAGCGAGATTAACTCCTCTCCTAGGGTCTCTGATCTACTGGGTACCATCTAGTGATATTTGGCATACTTTAGGTATCACACCTCACCTTCAGCTAATCCTAAACAAGGATTAATCTGTGTCTCCCAAAGGGTCTGTTTTGTATTAACTAGCGTTTTACAGTTCTCTGGATTATCTCAGCACTAGATGTCAAAAATGGAGCAGCTAAAACCTCTAGATACTCATCTAAAGAAAACATCCCAAAACTCCCTTTACAGTTATCAGAGAGAAACAGATAAATAATAATCAAATTCTTCCTAATTTCGTTCTATAAATAGGTATCAGGTAATATGTGTCCTAGTCAACTATCTGAGACAAACCTCTTTCCGAGAAGCTGAAGAGCATACTAGCACTGCTTACTGATGTCTTTTAGTTTAGTCTTCTTATGTAGCTCGGGCATAATGACAACTACTCTGTTTTTCAGTTAAATCACCTGAAATAATATGTGGGAAGTGTAGCAGGTGCTAGTACTAGTATGCTGTCTGTGTAACATGATGACAAAGAGTACGATTTATTCATCTTGAAGAGATACACTACAATGTTCCAGGTAAAGCATCCTGAAGTTTCAAAAACTGACAAGATCATTTGAAAGATAATAAAAAGGGTTAGAAGTCATGCAATATCACTCCCATCATTTTAATATCATACTGTCAATATTGCTTAATTTTGATTTCATTTTGGAATAAGCTGGTTTGGCAAAAAATCATAGCTAAAAATAAGTTAAGGTGCATGAATGTTCTCCTGACAGTATGCAGCTTTGTGCAGATAACAGGACCTGCTCAAAATCGTAGAAAGGACATGGACCTCAACAACATCCCACTTCCTACTGCCGCTACAGCAAGTTGCAACATCGGCTACTAAGCTTCAAAAACCTCCAAGGGTGCAGATTCCGGAATCCTCCTGGCAAACTGCTCCAGCTCTTCACTCCCAGGTCATAATCAGCGGCTGCAGTTGTTTGCTACTGAGGGGGAAAAAAGTCTCAATCATTTTTTTAACTACTCTTGATGCCACTGTAAGAGTCAATTTTTTTCCTTTTCATGAGCCTAGAGAAGACCAATACCCTAACCTCTCTTTTGACAGTATAGAAATATCTGTGCTTGATTGTAGAGGTGTAAATGCTCACTATAAACGAAAATGAAAAAAAAAAGGTGGAAAGTAGATAAAAGAAAAACCTATTGCATACAACTAAAAGATCTTAAGAATAGATGAAAAGGATAAATAAAATGGATTATAGTAATATTTGAGGGTCTTTATTCTTCAATACTGATGCTCTTGTTCAGGAAGCAGAATTATACAAAAAGTACCTAGGGACTGCTTTTGCAAATACTTATTATAATTGTACTCAAGTCAATTGAATTACTTGCACAACTACAAATTTTTAAGACCAAATTTAGTTAATGATTAAATTAATGTTAGTTTTTTATTCTCATTGTTAGCAGCTGATTTAATTTCTTTCAGACTATTATTACAGTATTATTAATTAGAAAATAATGGGGTATATAATTACTTTACTTTTAAAAAATAAATTACATAGCAAAAGCTAAGAAAATATGGTGAAGTCTTATGGCTAATCTAGTAGTTTAGAACTTTTAAAGCACTAAAGTAAATAACAGGATACACATGTATTTTGTTGCCATTTTATTCTTAAAGATTTTATAAATGGTATATTAAAGGCTGTCCTCAACTTCTCATCTTTTACTTTCTTCTTCATAGTTCTCTTAAGTACCATTTGAAAGATCACTATCGAAAGTACAGAAGACTTCCACCTGTTACTTGTGATATGCATTGCTAATCCATGCCATAAAGTTAGAAATCACACTTTAAAGAGAAGTTTCATTTCCCTCTTAAATAGTGCAGACAATTCACATTGTAGCTTTAAAAGATTTAACAGTCAGTCTCAAACAAGGACTTAACTATAATAATTATCTGCCTGCTCTCAGTCAATTCAAATTCTAACTGACAGAACCCAGGAAAATGATTTAAATTTGAAATTTGATTGCTCAGCTGACAGCCAACAACTAGTTAAAACAGAATAACTTTATTATGCCTCTGAGCCTATTGGCTTTTGCTTCATCCCCTTTAACTTGAAAAATGTAAATATTGCTTCTAAGTTGACAAGTGCTATTATGTTAGACTTTCCCTATTGTCAATGGAGATACATGTCTTTAATAGGTGACTTGGACTACACAAAAATATATTTCCTATAAACACTGTTCAATTTTACTGACTATTTTTGCAGGAAAAAAAACCCTGAGAAACTCAGCATTAAATCATCTGGCTTAAGAATTGCCAAATAGTTTCAAACAGCTGAAAAAGAAGTTCATTAGAGTCTCTTACTGCACAGAACTGAAAGAATTTAAGAAGAGCCAAACAGGATAAATAACTGAAAGAATGAATAACTGAAAAGGATAAATAATAATACCTGGAAACACTGGGTAATATTAGGGAGGGTTTGTTACCGGTTTAGCAATGTCACATGAATATTAATATTAATACAAAAAAAATTCATATATCATTACGTAATCTCTGCCTGAAAATCATCAAATACTGCTATTAAGAAACTATATGCATCTAAAATTTATATTTTCTTCCATTAAATTTTATTCCATTAAGATATTAAAGAAAGATCACTGGCAAAGCCCTACTAATACAACAATTCATGCCAATGAATTAATATTTCTATAGATAACCAAACTAAATATAAGGTTTTGAGAAGTTTAATGTAATGTTAATTAGAGAATATTAATGTGTTCAAGTAAAATAATTTGGAATCAATTATTTTGTAAAACTACAAGAGAAGACAACTCTCCTGACAAGAATGAAGTGCATTAAATATCTATTCTTTATCAGTGATAAAGTTTTACTAAAATTTTTCTCATCTTTTTATTCTATGTGGCAGAGGAGATTCAAATAAATGAAGTGTTTACAACTAACATAGAAACTTTGTTACCTGCCTCTATATTTTGGTCAGAGCATCCAGATCTATTTCTCAAGGACAATAGATCCAAATTTAGGTGAGGCCACTAGAAACGAAAACTGCTGAGAAAGTTGCTTTTTTTTTAAGTAGTGCAAGAAATCTCTCTGCATTTCCCTGCAAACGATTATTTTACTTTGTCAATCAAAGTGTTAGACATATTGAGAGGGTTCCTCCCTTTTGGATTGTATTCCAGTGTCCCAAAACAATCACAGTTTTTCAATCTTCAGACTAATGAGACTGTCTTGAGGTTTTAATACTTCACCTCTCCTACCCCATTTATGTTCAAGAAATATCATACTGATATATATTGTGCCAGTTTCTGTTCTTATTAAAATCTGTGTCCAAAAATGAATATTAGAATTTTTCAATGACTAGCTTATTGTGTGAAATCAGGTACTGTGTTCAAGTATTTTACTGCTATGACTTATTGTCTGAGTTTAAAGCAAAAACTAAGATGTCTGTTGGGGTTATATCTCCCACATGGAAATCACCACGACCCTGTGCAAGTAATAGACTTTAATCAAGAGGAGAATATGAAATTGTATAGGAAAAGATAACAGTTCTCAGCAGCAAAATATATCTGTAACCAAACACAGAACCGAACAGACAGCAACTCTGTAACCCAACAGTTCAAAACCCAACACCTCAAAAAAATTCAGTAAGTCCTCCGTGGTCCAGCTGGGCTGGACAAAACAAAACTCAGGTGCGGGAAGGGCTGTTGCAAGGTGAGTTGGAAATCGACTCCTAGGAGGCGTTGGGGGAAGGGGGGAGGGGAAGGAAATGAGAAAGAAGTCCATAAAATCTGGAGAGAAATCCAGCTGGTGTTGATCGCACTCCTCCTCTTCCTGCGCAAAAAATTGTGGCGGCAAGGCTGTACAGGAAGCCACCCCTCCTCCCAGGATGTCCCCAGTAATGCTGTCACCCAGGAAACTCGTGTTTCCAACGTCCCAGCAGATTGACCGGTCCCAGTGGGCCTGCCATGCCCTGCCCCCACCAATGCCAATGTTGGTAAGGGGAGAAATAAAATCTGTAAAAAATGAAATTACAATACATTTCAATTGCTTAGCCTATTCTACTTTTTTTTCCCCAACAGTTTACCATGGTATAAACAAGAGATATCTAGCTGATCCAGCTGATCCAAATGCAGACAGCTGCTGAAGACAGTGTATAGCTGTGGGTCACATTAATTTAATTTACATATTATTAAAAAGTAAAAATCATGATATCTGTTTCATATGAAAGGCTTGTCATGAGAAAAGATAGCAGTATGCAGTTATTTTTCTTATGAAGACCTCTGAAATAATAAGGATTAATTAAAATTTAGCAATATCATTATGGTCTTCTTTTGGAACTATGTGTGTGATATTAATTTTCTTTTGTTTTTCTGAATTTTATGTGAGAAAAAATATTCCACGCGTAAGGAAAAACAAACAATATAGTGAATTTAATTACTGTCCGTTTCAATGAACACAGATGACAGAATTTTGAGATGAGATGATGCACAGATACACTTCAAAGGTGAAATTTTAATAATAAAATGACACTTGTATTTCTTTATGTCTACATTCAAAACTTAAATAAATACATTTTTCAGTACTCATAACGATATTTTATAGAAAATTTCAATGATCTCTTTCTTGCTAACAAAAAGTAGATGCCAATATTCTGTATTTATCCCGATTTTAAACCACAGAATCACAGAATGGGTTGAAGTTGGAAGAGACCTCTGGAGGTCATCTTGACCAACACCCCCTACTCAAGAAGGGTCACTCAAAATTGAGTGCCCTGGACTATGTCTAAACAACTTCTGAATATCTCCAACATGGGTGAATCCACAACTTCTCTGGGAAACCTGTGCCAGGGATCAGTCACCTTTACAGGAAAATAGTGTTTCCTGATGTTTATATGGAAGCTCCTGTCTTTCAGTTTGAACCCATTGCCGTTGGTCTCACTGAGATGAGCTTGGCTCTGTTTTCTTTAGAATCTGCCTTCAGGTGTTCATAGATCCTTAAGCCTTCTCTTCAGATTCAAATGTCCCAGCCCTCTCATCCTTTTCTCATATGCAAGCTGTTCTTGTCTCCTCATTATACACGTGCCTTTCATTGGAGTCTCTTCAACAAGTTCATTTCTCTCTTGTACTGAGAATCCCAGAACTGGACACAGCAGTCCAGGTACGACCTCACCAGTGATGAGTAAAATTATTAAATTCGATGTCCATCAGGATCTCTGGTGTATTTTCTGCTAAACTGCATTCCAACTGGGCAGCCCCCAGCGTATATTAGTGCATGTGTTTGTTGCTTCCCAAGTGCAGGACTTTGCACTTTCCCTTGTTGCATTTCATGAGCTCCCTGTTGACTAATTCCTTCAGCCTGTTGAGGTCACTCTGGATGGCATCATGACTCCCTGGTGTATCAATCAATCCTCCCAGTTTTTTGTCATTAACAAACTCAAAGGGTACACTCTGGCCCATCATCCAGAACATTAATATATTAAACAAGGACTAGACCTAACACTGACCCATGGAGTACACTGCTAGCTACCAGACTCCAATTAGACTTCGTGTTACTGATCATATATCAACATACTTGTCTATGAGGATCTTACAGGGCACATCATCAAAGCCTTCCCGAAATCCAGGTGGTCAATATCCACTGCCTTCTCCTCAGCTACCAGGCCAGTCATTTCATATCAGAAGTTTATCAACTTGGTCAAGCATGAATTCCCCTTAGCGGATCCATGCTGATTACTGCTGATTACTTCCTTGTCCTTAATGTGTCTATGCTCAATCTAATCTGCAGAAGGCTTGTTGAAGAGAATAAAAAGGCTCCCATCAACTCTAAATTGTTAATAGACCAAATCATCAAGATAAAATTGTGCATAAAATTGTGCATGTGTGGCAACTGGATAGCAAGAAATATCTGGGGAAGTAGAGCTTCAGATGCATGAGAGATTACTGGAAACAGTTAAAGTTAATAGTATTGAAGTTTATGATTTCTTAGCTGGTGCCTTCTTGGTTCTTCTTACTTTCTAAAGGCACTTTATAACAGAACAACTAGAAGATTAAAAGCTGGATATCTGACTTCAGGATAAAGACACAACTAGTACAGTTCAACACAGAATTAAAAGATGGCCCTTGGGATGAATGACTTAACAAACGTGTTGCCTTTCTGCTTCAGTGACACTGATTCGTATTTCCTGTGGTTACACAATGAAGGTAGTGACTAAACAATGTGTTTAAATTATTTTCTATCTCTTTTTAATGGTCAAAATTATATAAAATAATAGTGATTGCTAATTGAAGGACTTTGTCAATAATTCCGTACCTCAAAGAAGGGAGAAAGATAAACCATGCACAGGCATACTGTACACTGCATTTATGATCTTAGACAGGAGAACTGACTGCAGTATGTTAAATCCTTCATCTTACAACATTACTGTATATCATATCATCAACATATAACTTCTCATGCTGTAACAGAGACAGCTCCACCACCAACTCTTATATATTCCATGAAACATGGCTTGTCAGCCTTAAGGAAAATAAAAAATCAGGCTTTCTCTGCTCTCAGACATGAACTACATACTGGAAAGGCAAGCACTAAGCATAAATAAGAAACGGTACATGAAGAAGTTGTTTTTTCCATGCATAACATTTTGTCTAATAAAGGATATTATCTTTCTGTACAAACCTTGTCTCACATCCTTCAACTGTCTTGCTCACAGCAGTATTATCATTTGCATTTGAGGAAGCAGATCATAGTGGCTAAAATGCGAATATTTTATCATTTTAAGCCTAGAATTCATGTCCTATTCTCTAAAAATATTTTCAGGCTTTTTAACACTATATGGATATGGAAAACCTCAACTCAGTTACATGATATAAATTTTCAAAACTACCTCAGGGAAAGACTTTTAAAACATTTAAATTACGTATTCTGCTAGTAGATGGTAATGTATACTTGTTTATATAATGGCCTTAGCTGATGAAGAATCTATAAAACAGTTATGTATCCAGTTCAAATGTTTGACAGCAGCTGAACTAAAGTCATCAGGTGCTGGAACCTGTAACTAATAAGAGAGAATCAAATCTGTAGTGTTTTGTGTACCACATCTCAATATTAAAATTGACAAACAAGTCTATTTAATTTAAACAGGCCCAGATGACAGGATTTTTTTTAACCATGTTTCTAGATTAAATGTACTTATTTTTATTGTCTTAGTAGTCCTATGCATACTTACGGAGATATTATAGTAAGTCCTCTCGGATCACGCCAAACCTCCCCTCTAAGGATATAAAGAGAAAAATTAAGAAAGCTGTTAATTTACAAAGTGCAGTACAATATTTTGTAAGAATGCTTCCTTTTATTCATTAGCTCAAACTGTAACAGAAAATATTCATGTCTATAACAGTCACTATTTTCTGGTCATTTAGATTCGTCATGAACATCACATTTTCTCTTTTGCTTCTGCAGTAACATTTAAAGACAAAATACAGGAAAAGAAATTCATACTTCTTCCTTAGGCTCTAAACTCTATCATATTCTGAGCTTATGCCAGTGCCATTCAGCTGGAAACCATTAAGTTGGAGATTAGTTTTGGTGGTATTTGTGTGCTCTCATACTGAAAGGAAAGCTCTTTATTTCATTAAGAAACTCAAACTGTTTTCATAGAATTTAAGTCATTCTCAACTTGTTATGCTATATCTGCTGCAATATTTGCAGTTTTTATATAAATGAAAAGTCATTATACAGTTCATTAAAGATTAGATCGCTACATCTGGAAAGTGTGATAAATGCAACCACACTTTTTTTCCCTTCTAAAATCAGTGGAAACATCCAAATTCTACCCGCACATCACTACTGCTACAGAGTATGTAATAGGTTTGATCTCTAGTAAAGTTTTTATGGGGAAATTCTAGTTAAAGAGTAAGTATACATCATGTTTTAAAGCATTGTTTTAATGTGCATTACCTCTATTTTATCTCTGTTGCTTTTATTCTGTTTTTCTTCCTGTTACATGCTGAACTTGTATTATAATGTAATAAGAGTTGCCTAATAAAAGCCACTTCATGGGAATATCTTTGTGTATCTAAACATTAAGACCATACTTTACCATTGAAAACTATTTAGTTCTTCTATTATGGACAAAGATTTGCCTTCCCACCACCTTAGAGAGGAAATGAAATGAAACAAAATGAAAAGAAGAAAAGGAAATTTGAAAAGGAAATGAAGTTGGTTTTCATCAGTGTGCTGAATAGACTACCTTCCCCAATACTACTGTTCTCAGTTCACCTTTTCTCCAAGTGTTATGTAAGAGCTTTAAAATAAAAAGTAGACAAATGTTAAAGAACATTTAAAAAAGAAGTTAAAAAAAGAAAATCTGCATATCCCATTAACATTGTTTTCCAGCAACTAGCTCTCTTCTTCTGTTGCAGAACTTGCCTTCTTCAATACCTGACACAGTCTGTTGGTATAAATAAGCGAGCAATTAGTGACTCTTCTTTCGGTAAGGCAAATCATTTAAAAGTACAAAGCCTTCAGAATTCAGTTTTCAGCCTTGGAAGTTGCACCCAGGTGCCACAACAAAATATTTATGTGTTTAAAAACTTTATTATCATGCTGAATTTAAACCCTCTGCTTTAATCACCCCTTGTCATTGAAATGTGCCCCCTTTATAACTCAATCTCATGGTCACCTTAGGCTCAAGAAAATACCCTGCATACTTCCTCTAAGTGCCGCTTAAGTTCATCTATGTTAAATACTAGTATATTCCTAAATTAAACAAGCAAAGAAACAAATACAATACACATCCCTCCTCCACTGAACTGTAAAATAGTAGATATAAAATCTCATTCTCCCTTTCCCTTTTCAGTTGTCATAAAAATATTTGTTCGGTGTCTGAACTTTTGCATGCTTAGCTTCATAATGTTTTGTTTTCAGATGGAGAAATAGAGATTGTTGCTACTAAGCGTATGCTGTGGTAAGGTTGTTGTGGTACTTTTTTAGAACAGAAAAAAAAATGTTATCATGCTCCTTTAGCTTAAAGCAGATGTACAACCAGTTTCTTTGACTTTCTATGCAACATCTACTGCTAGATTAGTATGCAAATAGTTATTCTTGTGCCTTTCTCCACTTAATATGTCATATGAGTATCTGAAATTATGTTATAAAGAAACTTCCAAGACAATCTAGGAGATGCTCAGAGTAGTCATGGATGCTCCATCCCTGGAACTTTCAAGGTCAGGTTGGACGAGGCTTTAAGCAACACGTTTCAGTGGAAGGTGCTTTTGGAAGGGGATTTGGAACTAGATGTTCTCTATGGTCCCTTCCAACACAAACCATTCTATGATTATATATGATTATATGACTCCAAGATTTTTGAACTTAAGTACCAGTGTCAGTAAATCCTAGAAGGAACCTACCTACTAGTTTAGATATTACTAGAGACATAAACGACTTTCCATATATAAACCCCGAACTGGACAAGAGTTAGTTGTACTGGACATAATGCTTGATGGGAAAGACTTTGCACATCTAGGAGTGATTTTTTTAGGTATCAGATCAATAAAACAGGATAATCATGAGCTGTTTGATAAATCAAGGAGCATCAATCTGTTTTCTGGAGATGTTACCAAGGTCAGAATATAATACTGGCTGCTCAGAGAAATAAGATAAAATTTCAAGAAGCTAAGTCTCTCAGACTCCCTTCAGATTATAAAGTTACAAGAAAGTAGTACACGACAACAACTAGCCACTCTGCCCATTATGTCAAATGCAACTAATTGTTGCTGTGCGAATCTTCAAGGCACTCAAAATATGTCTTGCAGTCACCAGATGTCTTTTTTTTTTACCTTGTATATTTCCCTGTTGGTGAAAATTCATACTCCCTTAACAATTTATAAACCGAGCCAAAACCTACTTTAGAGCAAAGCAGATTCATCTCCATTTTAGTTAAAAGAGAACTAGCAAAAAATTCAGAACCTTAACATGATAAACGAACTTCAGGGAGCCCAAAAAGCACATTGATCTTGGATCCAAGCTCTCTGGACCAGTACTTTTGCTGAACTCAAAAAGAAAAACTTATGATTAATTCAGTTCAGCTAATTATCTTAGCTGAAGGATAGCTTTCATTATTTAATCACTTCCCCTCCATATGTACTCATGATCAGCCATTCAGTGACGATTATAGAGCAAATTCTTTGAATGTCATTATCTGCAACCCATGTAGCATGCTTTAGTTTACCTACCCCACCTGTCTAAGAACTTGTTTTATTTTCTATGAAAGAAGCTCTTTGAAGTGAAGAACAGGAGAGAATTAGGACTGAAACAGTTGTTTCACAAACTATGACAAAAGAAGATTAATTAAGAAGCGTGACATTTTAAGTCTGTTTCACACTATCAGTTTATGTTTAAAAGAAAAATGTAATCAAGCAAGCTTCTTGAGATTTAAGAAGAGGGGATATGCTTATAAAGACAGTAGTCAACAGGGCAGAAAGGCTATTTCTGGAACTGACCGATGACCAATAGACTTATTGACATGGCACTATGCTGTGTTAGCAAGTCTTGCCAGTTTAACACGGGTATGTGACTTCAGAAACAGAAGTCCCTACCCTGAAGGTTTGTGATAGTGGGGGAGCAAACATAATCAAGGACAACTCAGAAACATTTACTGTCATTGCAGCATGATGATTATCTCTTTTTTAATTTTACTGTCATAAATTTAGGTTTCTAAGTCTAAGTTATCTGTGTACTCTCATTAAAATCAGAAGAGAGCAGACTGTCACAAGTCACTTCCTCACATTAAACTTACCTCTGGTCTGGATGAACTGCCATCTCAGAAAAGCTTTCTCTCTTCATTGATTGTGCGTATAACAGGTTTAACATAAGCACTTTATGCCATCTTAGCAGCCTTAGGGAACTCTCCCTGGCCTCCATCTGCCTCTCCAGAACATGGACCTTATGCAGATTTTGTCATATCTGTCATCATCAGTATTCTAACTAGCCTCCAAATCTCCATTTTCAGACATTCTAGGGCACCTAGACATTCGCTTGACAGTTGGCCCTCTGAAGTGGTTGATGGGGGCAGGGTGAAATATGGCCCTCCTGCAATCCATGAGGAGGAGGTTAGAGACCTGCTGAGCCGCTTGGACCCTCATAAGTCTATGGGGCCGGATGGGATCCATCCTAGGGTGCTGAGAGAGCTGGCGGATGAGCTTGCTAAGCCGCTCTCCATCATCTTTCAGCAGTCCTGGCTCACTGGAGAGGTCCCGGAAGACTGGAAGTTGGCCAATGTGACGCCCATCCATAAGAAGGGCCGTAAGGATGATCCAGGTAATTACAGACCTGTCAGCCTGACCTCGGACCCAGGTAAAATCATGGAGAAGATAATACTGGGTGAAATCATGCACCACCTGCAGAACGGTCAAGAAATCAGGCCCAGCCAGCATGGATTTAGGAGGGGTAGGTCCTGCCTGACCAACCTGATCTCCTTTTACGACCATGTGACTCGCCTGGTGGATGAGAGGAAGGCTGTGGATGTGGTATACCTGGACTTCAGTAAGGCCTTTGACACTGTCCCCCACAGTAGACTCCTAGGGAAGCTGGCAGCACGTGGCTTAGACAGGAGCACTCTGTGCTGGGTTAGGAATTGGCTGGATGGCCGAGCCCAAAGAGTGATGGTGAATGGTGTTTCATCCAGTTGGCGGCCGGTCACCAGTGGTGTCCCCCAGGGATCGGTGTTGGGTCCCGTCCTGTTTAATATCTTTATTGACGATTTGGATGAGGGTATTGAGTCCATCATCAGCAAATTTGCAGATGATACCAAGCTGGGAAGAAGGGTTGATCTGTTAGAGGGTAGGATGGCCCTACAGAGGGACCTGGACAGATTGGAGAGCTGGGCCGATTCTAATGGGATGATGTTTAATAAGTCCAAATGTCGGGTACTTCATTTTGGACACAACAATCCCATGCAGAGCTACAGACTGGGCACAGAGTGGCTAGAGAGTAGTCAGGCAGAGAAGGACCTGGGAGTGCTGGTGGACAGGAAGCTCAACATGAGCCAGCAGTGTGCCCAGGTGGCCAAGAAGGCCAATGGCATTCTGGCCTGCATCAGGAATACTGTAGTAAGCAGGACCAGAGAAGTTATAGTCCCCCTGTACTCGGCACTGGTCAGGCCTCACCTTGAATACTGTGTCCAGTTCTGGGCCCCCCAATTTGGGAAGGATGTTAGGATACTAGAATGTGTTCAGAGGAGGGCAACGAAGATGGTGAAGGGGCTGGAGCACAAGCCCTATGAGGAGCGACTGAGGGAATTGGGGCTGTTTAGCCTGGAGAAGAGGAGGCTCAGGGGAGACCTCATTGCTCTCTACAACTACCTAAAAGGAGGTTGTAGTCGGGCAGGGATTGGTCTCTTCTCTCAGGTGACCAGTGGCAGAACCAGAGGACATGGACTTAAGCTTCGTCAGAGAAAGTTTAGGCTTGATATGTGGAAAAAATTCTTCACTGAAAGGGTGATTGGCCATTGGAATGGGCTGCCCAGGGAGGTGGTGGAGTCACCGACCCTGGAGGTGTTTAAAGGGAGACTGGATGAGGCACTGAGTGCCATGATTTTATTGCCAGGTTTAGATGATGGTTGGTGTTAGTGTTGGTGTTAGTGTTAGATTATAGGTTGGACTTGATGATCTCAGAGGTCCTTTCCAACCTTGTGATACTGTGATACTGTGATACTGTGATCTAAAATGGGCAGCTGTAGGAAGGATCTTTGGTACCTGAAATAGCACTAGAAAACTACCTTTTGTTACCCTGTAGCTTGAAATACGGTGTTGACATTGCTAGTGATAGGTCACATGCTTTCTACAAAGCCTCAGGAGTCAGGTTTGTTGGACCTGCTCTGCCTGATCTTTTTCTGACCCGCCTGCAGCTTTGCTTCACTTGGTTTATCTGTGACAGAATCTTTTTTTAATTGACCAGACAATTTGTGTTTATCTTAGAAACAGTGCCTCCAACATTTTACAATGGTAATGTACTGATAGCATAGAGAAATAGAGGCCTCGTACTGCAGCAGAGACCTTGAGACGTGAGGACATAGGAAGCGGCATAAAGGAGCATAGCTGTGGGATGATAAAGGATGGGGTACAGATTAGCATTAGAGGCCTTAAAAGAGTAAACTATGGACATTTATCGAGACTTTTCCTCTACAGAACCATTCTTTTCTTCTCTGTAACAATTGGATCTAAACTAATGATGATTCTTGCATTAGACTGTTCAAATTTCAATTATACTAACAATAAGTTATTGATTGTATATATAAGGCGATCGCTTCTTGCCCATAAATAAGATTTTGGTCATTAACAGTTTGCAGAGTGAAATTATGTTCCTGTTAACAAACCAGTGTTAACAGGAACATAAGCCAGTGTTTTGAGGATAACCCTTAGGTAAAACAGATTTTTTTTCCATACATTTTGATTCAGAGACTTGTACAGTGATCTAAGATGTGGGGCTGGCAAATATGGCAACTGTGAATTAAGCAAGCCTGCTTCATCATCATCATCTGGAAGTCACAACAATTTCTAAGCAGTCATTAATGGTCCTATAAACTTAGTTTACATGTCTGAAACCAGACCACCTGGTATTCAGTGTGATAACCAGGCTCAAAAAAAATTAGTCATGTTTAAAGATGAACAATGCCACTCTTCGTTAGCACCCCAAAAACCTTTTTTAATTTTTTTTCCCCAGTATTTTCTAATACAATGAAATTCTGAAATGCCTGCAGTTAAGCCAGATTTTAAATTAATGCAACATTTTGATATCCACTCTGCCCTATAAATCAATAGTTCCTTATTATTCCAGAACTCTCGTATGCCATGATGGTAACTTCTAGATATACACAGACACTGATAAAGAAAAAAATCAAAAACCCACAAATGCACACCCCACATGCTTCTTCAAGTCAGTTAATGAAAGAACTCAAGTATCTAATAAACATGTTTTACTTTTCAAGCTGAGATTTTTCTGAGAGAGGCTCACGTCTTTGTGAACTTCATTAGGATTTGTTCACCTAGGTCCATTCAACTACATCTAAATCATTCTATCTTTTTACTACTATTAAAATATTCTTGAAAATAAAGTAAAACAATCACATATTCTTCTCTGAAAATGTAACACTTGGCTGCTATGAGGAGGAGGATGATATCTTGAAAGAGACCAGGATCCTAAAGAAGATAATACAGTTTTGATACAGCAATTTAATAGTTGTAACCGGGAATGCCAGGAGATCTTTTTTTGTTCAAGTAGGGAATAGAAAATGCTTGTCAAAGAAAAAAATCTCTAGGTCTTCACCATTTCTAAAGGATTCATACTTGAAATAGCAATTCTTCTGATGAAATCCTGCGAGATTTCAAGAAAGGTGTTATTGATTTTGGTTGTTTCTTTTTACAAGAACATACTTCAAATAAGGGGAAGGGAGGGGAAGCAAAGGTGGAAGATATTTGAAGGAGATGCAGAAAGGAAAAAATCATGCTAATTTCACCGTATTTCTTGCAGTACTTTGGTTTTCTGCATCTAGTCATCCAGCAGGATGAGCACGGAAACTCTTTAACTTCATGTGCAGTTTGCGTGTTCTTTCTCCACTGTGTAGGAGGAGGGCATGCCAATTGCTTCTAGGAAGTGTCACTTAAACCAGCAAATGTAGAACAATGTCAGGCATATATAATTGAAGAATTAGTCACCAAGTAAACATCAAAACTGCTAAGTATATGTTTTTTTTGTATAATTACGCAGTATGGCTACCTCCTCTTGCGTGATATGGTAATATATCTTCCTTGCAAATGATAACATTGACACAAAGTACTGGTAAGAAAATCCAGGATATTAACTTAAATCCAATCTTGCAAATATTTATAGTGATCACTTTTTTTTTTTACTCTACTTACACATTTTTTTAATTTCTAAACTTAAATACAACCTCATTCTGTATCCATAATTTTCTTATAATTTATAATTATAACTTATAATTCAGGAACAAGAGGAAGCATGGCTAGAATTTTTTTGATGTTGCTTCAGAAGATATGTGTTGAAATGAACCACCAAGATTTTTTCAGCATAAGACAGATTCCTCTATTTTAATGAAAACATCAATGGACAAAAGGCTGATGGCACTAACCAGTGGGGGGAAAAAAAAGAAAACTTTGAAATGCATTCTGAAATATAAGAAAGTAATATATGTATCATATATGTATCAATATGTTTTCATCTAGATTCACAGAATTAGCAGAAAAATTCCAAAAATTATTTCTCTAGCTATGAAGCTCCTAGGGAGAAAATTAAATTACTTGTTATTTGCTTGATACTGAGATCAACATTTTCCTTTCTAGGCAGAATCAAGGCGATTATACATTGGGCCATGTACAGACTTTGCAAAACACTAAGCATGAAAGTTAAGATTCATGGGATATAGAAGTAAGTAAAAGAAGTACATGCAAAGAACACCGAAATATGAACTATATACTCAAAATTGGTAGTTAACACTTGTTTCCATTCACTTTTATATTAGGTTGATGCCATTCTTAGAACTGATGTCTTTAAACAAAAGAGACTTATGGAAGAGGCACATGAACTTGAGAAGAAACTGTATAAATATATTCAATTTTAATGTCAGTATCATTCTATTGTAATTTAAAATCAGAATCCTTGATTTATATCTCAAAATTAATCTCCTACATTTTAATGCTTCAAGCCATGGGCTCTCGAAATCCTTAACTACATCTCTTATAAACAAGTTATGAGTGGATGTTCAAAAACTTACTTTCCGTATTGAATGACTGCATAGAGATTCAAGGAATTATTCATGTTAATTAAATCATGAATTTCTTTCTGAAATGTGTTTTGATTTTTGTCAAAAAAGAAAAAAACTTGCATTTTTCACCTTTTCTTTTTCCAACTGCTAGTGCTGTCATTTTATATTCATTCCCAAAGACACATTAGCAGTTTATTAGCTGTTTGGAAAGTTAGCGTCTGAAAAACTCCTAAATTTGATTTTGATTTGATTCCAATACAGTACGTAGTCACACAAAATGAATAGCCATTAAAAGAGATCTTATTCTTTGGATATTCAAACTATACTTTAAAGAACTGTAAAGGTATCAAAGACATTCATAAGAGAAGTCATTGCAAGGAGATGAAATAGTAGTTTTCACTGCCACAAAACATGAATGTCACTGGCAACATATAACAAATATAGTTAAACATTAAAATTCATTTTTAACATTAAATATCTTGTATGCCTGGAACTTACGCACTTTACATACACAACACTTTAAAGGTCAGGAAATCAATCACCTGTGGTTTACTTGTCATGCCTATTAGTTTGAGCCAATATAAAATAATGAATACTCCTTTGTATTACACTTCTGTCTTGGCCTGATTGATCCTCTATAAAGCTATTATAAAGGTCACAATATGATAAGTGAAAGACTACTGGGGAACAAGAGGGCACAAGGTAAGATAAACACGTCATCTATTCTGGAATGGAGTCAAGCTACTCCTGTATTTGGAACTAAATATTAGCTAAAATCAAACTTCACTTTAGTGTTAAAGGTCTTCCTGTATTTTCGTTGTCTATCCTTATTTTCAGTAATTCACGCGTGTATAACAAAACTCTTTTGCTGTTGATCCTTGTAAAACATGAGATAGATAAATTTTTAAATGTTTGTATTCTTTCTTGCAAAATTACCTGCACAGTATGACTGGATATTGGATGTTTATGCAATCATTCCTCTCCTGTGAATAGTAGGTGTTTAAAACATGAGAAGGAAGAGTTAGCTTAAATTTAATTTGAAATGAAATACTATATATCTATATTTCATATGTTTATATATATTATACAAAATCTATGTGCAATATATTGAAAAACTTTTGGTTTTTATATAAATATATGTAGGTATGTAAATACACAGCTCACATACAAATATAATATCTACAGCAACTATATAGAAAATGAAATTGAGTGATTGACTGATTAAGTAGGGTGAGAGAAACAGGTATAATGTATATATTAATAATGTTAATAAAGTAGAAAGAAGATTTTATGGTGTTAATTTTAAACTATTAATTATTTCTATGACAATAACCACAAATTATGTCAATAAACACACACCCTTTTTGGTATTTTTCATTGCACACCCTATGAATTTGTTTTAGTAATCTATTCATACTGTTGTTGCATGTAGTTTATCAGTAAGAATTAGATGTTAATATAATAGGAATTTTTTTTTTCTTTCTGAGACGACTAATTTGATTAAATATGGGTGCTCAATAAGAAAAACAGACATAATTTCTTAGCAACATGTCTGACTGTAGCAGGGCTATAATTCCATTTTAAATCCCATCTACTCAAAGAATGTATATTTTGATTTTATGACAAAAAGAAATGCCTGAGAAAAACATAGATTATATAAAAACTATATTTTGATATTTTTTCCATTTTCTTTATATTCTATGAAAGAATAATATGAACATCTACAAGCATGCACACTCAAGACTGCTTCTATAATTTTACTGGGCAGATAAAATCTTATTCTTCCCTTTATTTTATAAGCAAGTAGAAATAAATATTTGAAAAATATACTTGGAAAAAAAGATTTTGAAAATGTTACATGAGCTTCTTTAAAATTTCTGGAATTTTATATTTGATTTATTTAATTTCAAAATGTTTCCATGAGGCTTTTGACTGATTTTTTACAGAATTTATGAAAATTTTATGTTCTATAGAAGTTATTTTTTCTTGTGAATTCCAAATATCTTAAATAATTTTGGAATTTGCTTTATTTTTATATGTTTGTGAATATTAAACTACACATATTAATCTGCCAATGTATAAATGTATAGCTACCAATAAATAAATGACAAAGAAATAATTTTTAAAATTTGTTTTTCCAAGTTATGTAAGAGAGATCTAGCCATTAAAAACAACTGATTCACCAGAAAGTTATAAAAAAAAATAAAGAAAATCAAACAATGAAAAAAAATACATTTTTGCTTCATCACGGTCAATTTACACATTTTCTCTGCTAGTTATGTTGGTACAAAATTTAAAGAAAAGCTGTTTCACAGAAAAAAATTGTCTCTTCTTTTCCAATATTGAATAATGTTCTTAACAAACATTCTAGATTAAAAAAAATCTACATAAATATTTATGTATTATTATGAAAACCAATATATTTCTATATGGATTCCATATTGTTTAGTATGTTTGTCTTGCTCAGGGAATTTTTAACTATTTTACAGAGATTGAATAAAATCTCAGGGTTAGGGGGAAGATGGGGAAGAAAGAAAGAGAGAATAATGCAAGAAAGTAAGCTAATTATCTCATTCAATTTCTAATTATATTAATTTATTTCATATCCTAGGATATGAAATAATATTGTTTCACAGTATCACAGTATCACAAGGTTGGAAAGGACCTCTCAGATCATCAAGTCCAACCTATAACCTAACACTAACACCAACACTAACACCAACCATCATCTAAACCATGGCACTCAGTGCCTCATCCAGTCTCCCTTTAAACACCTCCAGGGTCGGTGACTCCACCACCTCCCTGGGCAGCCCATTCCAATGGCCAATCACCCTTTCAGTGAAGAATTTTTTACTCATATCAAGTCTAAACTTTCCCTGACGAAGCTTAAGTCCATGCCCTCTGGTTCTGCCACTGGTCACCTGAAAGAAGAGACCAATCCCTGCCCGACTACAACCTCTTTTTAGGTAGTTATAGAGAGCAATGAGGTCTCCCCTGAGCCTCCTCTTCTCCAGGCTAAACAGCCCCAATTCCCTCAGTCGCTCCTCATAGGGCTTGTGCTCCAGCCCCTTCACCATCTTCGTTGCCCTCCTCTGAACACATTCCAGTATCTTAACATCCTTCCCAAATTGGGGGACCCAGAACTGAACACAGTATTCAAGGTGAGGCCTGACCAGTGCCGAGTACAGGGGGACGATAACTTCTCTGGTCCTACTTACTACAGTATTCCTGATGCAGGCCAGGATGCCATTGGCCTTCTTGGCCACCTGGGCACACTGCTGGCTCATGTTGAGCTTCCTGTCCACCAGCACTCCCAGGTCCTTCTCTGCCTGACTACTCTCTAGCCACTCTGTGCCCAGTCTGTAGCTCTGCATGGGATTGTTGTGTCCAAAATGAAGTACCCGACATTTGGACTTATTAAACATCATCCCATTAGAATCGGCCCAGCTCTCCAATCTGTCCAGGTCCCTCTGTAGGGCCATCCTACCCTCTAACAGATCAACCCTTCCTCCCAGCTTGGTATCATCTGCAAATTTGCTGATGATGGACTCAATACCCTCATCCAAATCGTCAATAAAGATATTAAACAGGACGGGACCCAATACCAATCCCTGGGGGACACCACTAGTGACCGGCCGCCAACTGGATGAAACACCATTCACCATCACTCTTTGGGCTCAGCCATCCAGCCAATTCCTAACCCAGCACAGAGTGCTCCTGTCTAAGCCACGTGCTGCCAGCTTCCCTAGGAGTCTACTGTGGGGGACAGTGTCAAAGGCCTTACTGAAGTCCAGGTATACCACATCCACAGCCTTCCTCTCATCCACCAGGCGAGTCACATGGTCGTAAAAGGAGATCAGGTTGGTCAGGCAGGACCTACCCCTCCTAAATCCATGCTGGCTGGGCCTGATTTCTTGACCGTTCTGCAGGTGGTGCATGATTTCACCCAGTATTATCTTCTCCATGATTTTACCTGGGTCCGAGGTCAGGCTGACAGGTCTGTAATTACCTGGATCATCCTTACGGCCCTTCTTATGGATGGGCGTCACATTGGCCAACTTCCAGTCTTCCGGGACCTCTCCAGTGAGCCAGGACTGCTGAAAGATGATGGAGAGCGGCTTAGCAAGCTCATCCGCCAGCTCTCTCAGCACCCTAGGATGGATCCCATCTGGCCCCATAGACTTATGAGGGTCCAAGCGGCTCAGCAGGTCTCTAACCTCCTCCTCATGGATTGCAGGAGGGCCATATTTCACCCTGCCCCCATCAACCACTTCAGAGGGCCAACTGTCAAGCGAGCTGACATCCTTGCTGTTAAAAACTGAGGCAAAGAAAGCATTAAGTACCTCAGCCTTCTCTGCATCTCTGGTTACTATATTTCCCTCCACATCCAACAAGGAGTGGAGGTCGCTGCCGCCCTTCTTTCTGCCATTGATGTTTTTATAAAAACTCTTCTTATTGTCCTTAACAGAAGTGGCCAATTTGAGCTCCAGATGGGCTTTTGCTTCCCTGATTTTCCTCCTACACGACTTAACAACATCCTTAAACATGACATGACTTACATCCCCTTCTTTCCAACGATGATACATCCTCTTTTTCTTACTTAGTTCCTTTAGAAGTTCCCTACTCATCCAGGCCGGCCGTCTGCCCCTACGACTCTTCTTACAACACACAGTGACAGCCCGCTCCTGCGCCTTCAAGATTTCATTCTTGAAGTGTATCCAAGCTTCCTGGACCCCCTTGCCACTAAGAGCTATTTCCCAGGGTACTTTCCTGACCAGTTCCTTAAATAATCCAAAATCTGCCCGCCGAAAGTCCAGCATTGATGTTCTGTTCCTGGCTTTTCCTATTACATTGTTCAGAGAGAACTCAATTATCTCATGATCACTACACCCCAGACATCCTCCGACAACGACATCACTCATCAGCCCATCTTTGTTTGTAAACAGCAAGTCGAGCAGAGCCTCACCTCTGGTGGGATCACTCACCAGCTGTGACAAAAAGCAGTCCTCAATACACTCTAAGAACCTCCTGGACTGCCTCCTCTCAGCAGTATTAAGTTTCCAGCAGATATCTGGAAGGTTAAAGTCTCCTAAAAGAATAAGGGCAGCCGATCTAGAGGCAGCCTCCAGCTGTTTAAACAACAGAAGATCCAAATCCTCCTCCTGGTCGGGCGGTCTGTAGCACACTCCAACCAGGAGGTCAGACCTGACTGCCCCTCTGACTCTTACCCATAAGCACTCAACCTGGTCATCACCGATTTCAACTTCAACAGTATCTAGGGTTTCCCTAGTGTAGAGGGCCACCCTTCCACCCCTCTTCTCACGCCTGTCTCTCCTGAAGAGCCTGTAGCCTTCCATGGCAGCACTCCAGTTATGACAGTCGTTCCACCACGTTTCCGTGATGGCAACTATATCATATCTCTTCCGCTGGACCAGGACTTCTAGCTCCTCCTGCTTGTTTCCCATACTGCGTGCGTTTGTGTACATGCACTTCAGTTGGGTTACTGACAACCCCCTTTGGGATGGCTCATCCTCCACAGGGACATCTTTGGTGAGCCTAGTAACTCCCCCCTCCCCCGTCATGCCTAGTTTAAAGCCCTCTCAACAAGCCCTGCCAGCTCCTGGGCTAGAATCCTCCTACCCTTCGGAGTTAGACGAGACCCATCTGGGTCAAACAGGCCAGGTTCCGTAAAGGTTTCCCCATGATCAAAGAACCCAAAATTCATCTGCCGACACCAGCCCCTAAGCCATCTATTAACTGCATATATTCTCTTATTCCTGTCTGTATCCATCCCTGCCACCGGGGGAACTGAACAGAACACCACCTGTGCTCCTGCCTTATCTATTGACCGTCCCAGTTCCTGGAGTTCCTTTTTAACTACCCTTGACCCTCTTTTCGCTAGTTGATCACTACCAGCCTGTACCACCAGAAGCGGGTAATAATCGGAGGATTTAATTAGGTCCGGGAATCTCTTGGCGATGTCGTGTACCCGGGCTTGGGGAAGGCAGCAGACTTCCCTATGAGTTGGGTCCATCCTACAAATAGGGCCCTCCGTCCCTTTCAGAAGGGAGTCTCCCACTACAATGACCCTCCTTTTCTTTTTCTTACTTGAGGTCCTGACCCGTCCGATGGGCAATGTGAGGTCAGCCTCTTCAGGTGAGCTCTCTGTCAGACTATCCTCCACCTGAGCATCAAATTCCAACTCCCCAAACCTGTTTTGGAGGGTCAGCTGGAAAGGTGGCATTTGAAAGGGAGGTCTATAACCCCCACGAGAGCAGACCTGCTCCCAGTCCTCCTCACCAGTCAGGTCACTCTCCTTACCCTGTTGATGAGGAATATGGCATTCCTCAGCCTCCTGGGGAGGATTACTGGGAGGAGAGAGGGTTCTACTCCACCAGTCAATCTCCCTTTCACTTTCGCGAATACTTCTCAACGTCTCCACCTGATCCTTGAGATCTGCAACCATAAGGAGCAGATCCTGAATCTGTTCGCACCTCAGACAAGTATTTTTTGTATTTTTGTTATGGTCCTCAGGAGCCACAAGTAGGCTCAGACACTCCCTACAGTCTCGAGTCTGAGTAGCTGTTTCTCGTAATACTGCTTCCATTTGGGTTTGATGAATTGGACTATTTATTATGTCTTTTATGTATTTTTAATGAATTGTTGATGGACTTATTGTCAACTTCCATCTTCAGAGGAAAAATACACAATTTTTAGTGCAGAAATTCTACTTAATTTTTGGAAAAAAAAAAGAAAAAAGAAAACAAAACAAAGGAGTACAAAACAAAAACTGACTATGTTTAACTAGAGTTTTTGATATGATTTACCACTTTGAATATTTCTGTTGTCATTTAGTTCAACATAGTTAACATCTGGAAATAAGTAAAATAGGAAAAGCTAGTCCACTTTAAGAAGAAAATTAATATAGATGTACTTGCTTCATAAAAGATTCCTCTTTTTCAGTCTTAATAAACTTTCCACAATTACTTCCTTACAATTATGGAAATTTGTCTGGTGGAAAGATCCTGGTCTGGTTGTATCAATATTATTACTAGTTACTAATAGTGGGTACTTGAGAACTTGCTTGAACACAGTCATGGGCAAAATGGACGTAGACAACTCAGTGGAGAGAAGCAATTGAACTGTATGAACATCATACAGAGCGTTCAGCATGCATCAGTTAGAAGTTGGTATCTTACAACAGAAGTCACGGGAGCCTGTTAATCTCTTTGAGAGCAGAGCAGACATAACAGGCATGAATTGTGGAGGGAAAGTATTTCTCAGGATACCGAGTACTTGATCAAAAGTAAAAAAACAATCAGGCAACTCCAGAAACAAACCTGGGGAAATACCCTGAAAACTTTGTGGGATACTTGGATGCACCAGTCAACTGTACTATGGTTACTACTTAGTCCTTGGTGGCTTAGGCACTCTTGTTATTATACAAACAAGCTGCCAGAGGCCCTGATAATAATTCAAATCAGATTAAGTCTTTAGCCTAATAACAAACCTTTGTTAAGGAGGCATTAATCAGTTGATTAAATAATTTTATGGTCTAATAAACAGTCAAAATTAAACATTTTGAATTATGAAGTTAATTAGTATCATACACACAAATATGTTAATTTTGGCAGAACTGTGATCACTCAGTACTGTATAAATGAACTTTTAATGCCTCTACTGTGAGTTTTACACTGGAGATTTCTTAAATATCTTAACAAGATAAAAAAATATCTCAACTGATTGACTGGGTATCACTGAAATCCTGATACTGAGATAGTATGAAGTAGAGGCAGACCAAAAAAGGGAACTCTATAGTCTAGAGAGCATCACAAATTCAGTATCATCACTGTATTTTTTAAAGTTTAAAGTCTCTTTAGTTTCTTGTAGTAAATCCACACATGTTAAAAAAAAATATTCTGTGTAATTAAATTGTCTTTAATATGTATCTCTTAATGACAAAAGTATGATTGACCACAGTATGGAGTACTACAAGTTCCATAGCTCCCACTAATCCATTCCTCAATGTATTTACTTTATAATTAAAACAATAAAAATCCTACATATAATTCAAAATTTTATTTTAAAAAATGGAAATATATCAGGAACTTATGATTACAAAGAACAACCTGAATCAATGAATGTAATGAACTTCTTGAACTTTTTCATAAATTGATTTAACTCCAGCATGAAATCATACTAACCACTTTCGTTTAGCTTCTTGTACGATCATTTTGAAAGCGCAAATGATTTCAGGTTGAATTAATGTCCCAGGTGAAGCCTGCAGAAATAATGTCTCCTGAATAATGACCTTGATTGCTTCTTTCTAGTGCTAACTGACTGGATTGACCCGATACAAGCTGGAAAACGAGTAATAGATGGACATTGTTTTGCCACTGCTGGCAACACTTCTGTTAACACTAAAACTAAACCGCATTAAACAGAAGGTCCACGTAGCTTTACATCCTGCTCATTACAGTTGCCAAAAGTGAGTGTTTGAGGAAGAATCACAGAATTGTTTAGGTTGGGAAAGACCTTTAAGATTGAATCCAGCCATAAACCTAACACTGTCAAGTCCACCACTGAACTGTGACCCTAAAAGTCATATCTATGCATATCTGAGAATAGGCCAGATATGTATCGTAATGCTCAGAATGTTCTCCAAGGTTGCACAGGTTTTTTCTCCAGGACTTCTTAACATGATTTCTACATAATCTATGATTATCTCCGCTGATTCGTTCTTCTATGAATTTTTATAGTTCCTTTTTGAAAAAAACTTTTTCTTTCAATATTTTACATTAAGAGCAATCCATTGGAAAGGGATCATTTCTATTTATCTGTTTTAAATCTGTAGTTTGATAAGTTCATTTGAATGGTAATAACTTTTTCAAAAAATATTGATAATTGTAACACACATCCTTTTTGTCATCCTTTTCCCTAGGAATATTCTAGTGTTATTTAATCAGTCTTTTTAAATAAATTATGTCACTTCTACATGTTAATTTCTCTCATCTATTGCGTAGAATTTGAATTTTCGTATCTTCTGCAAAAAAATACTAATTGAATCTGGCATCCAGTCCATATAATATGCTTTTCAATTTTATTTGCATTCTAAATAGATCCTCTTAAAATAAATACATACTTAACTTCCACTCCTCAGTGAAGAAGGCTTCTAGAAAGTCATTCAGTCAAGATCAACTATCTCTTTCGGTTTTAGATCAAACTATAAATTTCAATTTCTTTTCTGTATCATCTACTAAAAGAACTCTTTCACTGACCACATTCTGTTATATTCCTATGTTGATAATGACTTTGATTAGAATTTCTGATTCTTAGAGAACTTCTAGTAGGCAAGGAGACAAAGTTGCCTATAGCCTTCAGTCCTAATGAAGACTAACAAGAGTCATTTGAGCATTAAACATTTCTTCGATATTTTAAAACCTTAAGTAGTGAAGTATTTTCTTATCACTATACTGAAAACGTATGAGGATATGAAATAATATGTGTATATGAAATAGTACGTTTGCAGATATTCTTTACAGACTAACATGTTTGTATTTAACAGATGTTTTTAAAAGAAAATAAATATGTCTTTAGAGGAGCATTACACAAGTTAAAAGAATGCATATAATAAGTCACATGATGATATTCTTGCATTCAGTGAAGTGTTTTATCCACCATATACTTAACTAATTTTTAGTCATATGACTAAGTTAAACACACAAATTAGAAGACATCAATTAATAAAATTATCTTATTGCAGTTAAGGGCAAAAAAGGGGAAAGAAGAAAGATGATAAATGCTTATAATTAGTCACATTTTAAATATCTTTCTCAGTGAGGAAAGATGTATTTTTTGTGTACTCTTCAATTCAAATGGTCACTTGAAAATAAATGTTAAATATACGCAGGTGCTTCTAAAATGAACAGTGGTACTACTCTGTAACAAACAATCCACTTGTCATTTGTAGAAGTACATAACTCCATCTCTGGAACTTCATCTACTGTGTATAGCAGTTCTTTGGGACTTTTTCCTTGGGTTTATTTTGGAAAATAAGGAGTGTTTTAAACAGTTCTTGTCTTCTGTCATGCATATTTTTCCATTGTAGAAATTGTTAGAATCTTGACAAAAGATAACAAATCAACCAAATCTGAATCTTTTTATCCATTATATAGTCATGATTCTGTAGATCTTAAAACCACGTGTATATGAAATGCCGTTCCAATGAAATTGCAGAAAATTCTTTAATACATACATATGAAAAACACAAAAGGCCTTTTTTCTATATAATATGTAAAACTTCTTAGGGATACCTAGATGTGATTTTTGTGTTTTAATTATAGTAGTTGGAAACAGGACAATATAAAGTGGCAAAGTACTTTCATGGGGTTGAATCTGGGAATGTTCGACTTATAGTTTACTTCAACTTTTCCCTTGAGAAACAAAGTATTTCGTGGAGATGACAGCTGGGTTCACAGATGTAGTGTTTAATATTCTTTCAAGAGAATTGAATTGAAAAGTAGAATAAATGTAATTTTGGAAAAACTAATTAGCCTTGACAAAAATTAAAGCAACAGCTTTTGAAACAGGCTTCCACCAAATCAATCCTTTCATTGCTTAGGAAGTTAGAAGGTGGATTATGAAATGCCTTACTTCTTACGAGATTTTCTGCTTAATAAGATTTCATGAACTCTCAGTCATTTTACCTGACCTGGTACTTCTCATCCCCTTCGAACAGTGTTTTTGTATTTCCTTTTAACATTTCCATATTTTTCCAGAGTTCATGTGGGGTTTTTTTGATTTCTTTCTCAGAGTATAAGATCTCATTTAAAATAAAACTCTGTGGAACCACAAGAAAAAACATACAAACTTGTTATGTGTTCGCATTATATTGGCAATGTACTGCTCCGTGTGACTAGGTAACTTACTTTTCCTTACAGGATGAATCAAAGGAAAGCAAAAGTACTTTCACTCTATGATCTGAAGTAGAAATATTTATTACATCTATATTTGTACAAAAACCTGAAAAGGAAGAAATTCAACATTTTATTTTAGTTTCTATAACAAATATTCACCTCTTTTCCTGAATGGAATTCCAACTTGAATTTGATTTCTATCATCCTTTTTTAAATTTCTAGCATTGAATAACGTTGTTAGTATTCAATTTAAGAAGTCCTATATTAATTTTGAAATTAATATATAAGTTTTCCATATAACTATGGAAGATAAGCTAGAAACCTGGCACAACATCCAAAATTCACTCTGAATTTACATGGACAGAGAACATCAGAAACAGCATAAGCTTTCCATTCCTTTCTCTTCCCTCCCATATATATATACATATATATATTGCTGTTCATAATACCTAATCATAAAATTACAGTAGCTTCTTCATTCTTAGCATGTACAATGAATACTAGCAAGATTTGAAACATTTGTGTTAAATCACTGTCAAGATCTACACTTGATAAGAGAGAAAATTATAGATTAGAATGAAGACTTTTATTCAAAACTTTCAAAATTTTCTGGTTCTTAATTCCTATCATTTTCCACCCTTTATGCACACTCATAATAGAAAATGGGAAAACCACGAGTTTTTTCCATTATTCTATGCCTATAGATGAGATTCTTTCATGTTTCTCCTCAGAAGAATCATTCAGTTTTCTGAAACCCTCTATATAGAAGATCACTCCATTATCATGTTTAAAAAAAACAGAAAAAAAACCCAACTTTCTTTCTGAAGGCAATATTAATCCATTTCTTTTAAAATCTAACAAATCTACAAGTCAGCCTTCAAATCAGCAAAGAATTAATAACAAAAACAACAAACAAGGCTTCTTATTTATAGTGTTTAACTCTTCATGTGAAATATCTTAAAGCATAATTAAAAGCTATTATCATAAATACTGAAGACCAAATGACAACGTAGGAAGGTGAGTTTCAGTTCTACATTTATTGTTACTATTCTATTGACTCACTTTCAAAGCCTAGTTATTAACACTATATTTCCCAGAGATTGTCAAAATTTGAGAGGATGCAGAGATTAATAACTGCTCTAAGCAATGTATTTCTTCATGATAGATTGCTGTAAATTCACATTTAGAGTCTCATCTTGCTGTCTAATATTTCTAGTCTATAAAATACAAAATACTGCAATATGTATGAAAGGTATTTGGAAACATTTTATTAAGTATAACTATCTAGAAGTTCAACACTTTGTCACCGACATATACGTACCTATCGATTTTACGTGAATCTTAGATATCTGTTTGGAATTAGAAGATACCACACAAAATCAACAGAATACTAATATTCATCTGGAATAGCAGAGGAAAGTCAGCATCTTAAATGGCTTTAAACACGAATATGTGATCACTTGAATCAAGGCCTTTTGCCTTCCAAAACTTTTGTTGCCACATTTTTTTCCATATAAGCATTTAATAAAGAATCAACCCCTCTTAAGCTGTGCCAAGACTAATAGCATCTCTAGGAAACATAGTCCAATCAGATAGTTAAGACAGGGCTCAAGAATCAGATAGAAACATGCCACCTTCTAACCACCAAGAAAATATATACAAATCAAACAATTTGAAAACCAAATCTTTCACCTCTTTTGCTACAAGTTATAACAGAAACAATTTATTTAACAAAAAAAAAAAGAACATTATTTTGGCTCTGATCTCTTCTACAGCAACTTAGAAATTCAAATTCTGCTTCTTCAGAACCAAATGGTTTCCCTTATTTTTCTGTATGATATGTTTGTCACTATTATTTCCACAGCGGTCTCTAACTTTCTTTTTCAGCTTTTAATGTAATCTAGAGAACTTTTTAAAATGTTTGTGTTTGAAATAGAAAAAATACAATATAAACCGACATATGTTGATTTAAACGCATATGAAGATATGGCTTGAACATATTATTTAAGGAAGATGATCTGTGGTACAAGAGACCTTTTGATGTAGCAGAGAAAGTATAACTAGAACCAATGCTTGCAGCTGCAGCAGAAGAAAATTACATAAAAGAAAATGAACTGTAATAGTTCTAGATTTTCAGAAAGGATAATTAGACATTATAGTGAATTATGAGGAAACACGGCACAAGTTCCATGTCCAGTTGATATGCTCTATTTCAAACAAAAGCCTGTAATGCTTATTGCAGGAAAGGTATTTGTTAGTAGAAAAATCAAACTAATTTTTATTACCCAATTATTTTCCCGCTTAAATGTATGGGATCCTGTCACTGATATCTAGTTTTTCAACAATGTTACCAGAGAGCAACTTCATAGAACTGAGTCCTAATGCATGCTACCTGCGTTTACAAAAGTTGTTTTAAACTTGAATGAATTTTGTTCTAAATAAAACAGAATTTGTCTTCTTTTTTTTCATTATTTGTGCAACACTGACTCCTTTTTTTTCCACTGAAAATTTGTATTGGATATATTTTTAACATGTATACACTTCACATAAGTGAGTATATCCCATAGTTTTGCAGTTAAGTTAATAACCAGAGCTTAAACAGATTGTAGACTATTCATTATCAGTGTCTTCCTTTTTAATGTGTACATTAAGGTTCTGATTCTTCTCAGGAGTTAATTAGAAAGAACTCCACTTTAGTAACCAGATTTATATGAACCTGAGAGGAAGAGATGATTCTAAATAGGTATGTTTCAGGTATTGATCTTTATGGAGTACTTAGATAATATGTGCTCCTCGTATACACTAAATTTATTTGATGTTGTTCTAGAAAGCAATCAAGGGGAAAAATTATGACTTTAGATGTCTTGAAATTTTGCATAAATATGTAGCCTGATAATGCTGCTCAGAAATATTAGGTAGTTTACCAGGTAAATCATAAACATTACATTAATATCAGGCTGACCCTGCTTCATAGGCTGGGAAAACTGCTTCTAAGAACTTTCTCATACTATATATAACTCCATAATAAATCATATAGAATAAGTCTGTACTATTAGACTTCTTTAGTCTTCTTTAGAAATGAGGTGCTTTGACTTAATGGAAATGAGCAGTCACATTTTGGGTTTTGCTGATGTTAATTTAAATTAATTGATGCACTCTTCTGTGAATAAAATTGTGCAACAAGCGTATGTGAGGTTCCAATGTAACATGAAAGATCCATTAGGTGCTAGTTAAGAATTCCATGAATTGAAAAAAAACAACATATGCACAGTTAAGCATTGAATATATCAAAGCAAAAAGATGCATTGAAGCACATCTTCAGTAATTTTGTTCTCAGTCTCTCCGAATGTTTGCAGCCGCTATGACTACTAAATAGATCTTTTGTTTAATACATCAAAACACCTGCAGGCCTTTTATAAAAAAGGTAATGGAATTTAGAAAAAAATGTTACTTTTATGAAGAACTTACACATATAAGAAAATGAGTGACCTTTTAGACCTTTGCATATCAGGGGCTGAAGCAATGTGTTCTTTACCACACAGGACAAAAACATCTCTATTAATTATATCTTTTTTTATATATATTGTTCTATACTTCCACAGCCAGACTTTCCAGGCTAAATATAAAAGACAGGCATTTTAGTCTGTACTAAAACAGAGTGATACTCCAGTAGACTGTTCAACAGTTGTTACCACAAATTGAATGAAAATTCTAAAAGAGATTTAAAGAAAAGGGCTATACTGTTGTGGTGTCTGCATTGAGGACAGCAGAAAAGGAGGGTAAATATATAGATTTTCTTTCCATCAAACACCAAAATGTTCAATAACTATGTGCTTAACAAAACTCCATTACTATGTAAGTACCATTTCATTTTGGAAAGAGTTGTGAACTCACTGAAACAAAGAATGTAATAATTATACCTTTGACAAATTAGACAAACTTCTGTTTGGCTTCAGTCATGAAAAGTATTATCAAAAGAATGAAGGTGAGTTACATCTGCCATAACACTGGAATTAATTAGATATAGAAGTCCTCACCTGGGACAGTAGTTTAAAATGTGTTGTAGTCAAAAATAAAGAAACAGAGGAATAGGTTACTCTAAGGTGTGGTTTATCTCTCTTGTTATAGTCAACTACTTTTAAATGAAATGAACTGCACCTTAGAAGTGCCTGTGCCTCTTCATTAACTGTGAGAGGAAGTATTCTTCTGAATATAGAGAAATACATAACTTGCCTCTGCCTTTCCCTGGACGTGTGGAAGAACGAATATTATTCCCCTGTAATTCTTGTTTCAGCTGCAACAAATAGAGAGAAAAAGAGGACACTACATGATTATCTGCATTGCAAGCCTGGAAATAGTAATGGGTAAAGGTTACAGGAAAAGGTAAGAAAAGCCATGAATCATAATATTCAGAGTACAATGGAGTATGTCTGAAAAAGCTATGAAAACATTTGCTGATTTGCTCCTCTGAAACTAAGGACACTGGAATAGAGAAAGAGACTATGCAGCTGCCACAGTCTTACTGAAGGTATGGCCTGACCATGTAAAGATGCCTTTCGACTCAGCAAAGGAGGAAAATTCTGGTCTGTATTAAGTCACAAAAGTGCTTCCTGTATTCCAAACATCAGAAATGCCAGGATTAAGTCAATTTTGCTATGAAGTGTTTCTTTAATGTTTAACCAACTTTTTATGGGCCAATGACTGTGAATAATGTGTATAGGCATCGGTTATCCTGCACAATGTAATGTAGTCCCATAAAAAAGTGATCTGAAATCAGATTAATCCAAATCTAGCAAATGAGTAACTCAAAGTGGGGGAAAATACTGAAAGCAAACAACATTGTAAGGTCACAAAACCTGTACCTGTCCTAATTCCGTCTTGCCAAGATCGATCCAACTGCTCTCTGCAGTGAAGTATTTTCATTACCGAGTTTCAAATTGTTGGAATGATAAAAAGAAGTATTTTGTCATCTTTAATTCAAATGTAGATTTGTGTAAACATCTGTATCCAAATCAAAACCAAATCCAGTATCTGCCTTCAGGCATGATCAAGAGACTCATTGGAACTGATCCAAAAGCTTGTCAAAGAGCATGCATGCTTATCTGTACCATGGAATAAATACTTAGTTGCAATCCAGAGCTGAGTTACCATGCCTGTAGTTTAAATTCAGTGGTTTATATTGATAAAGATCTTACTGAGAATTAAAAGATAAAGATACCTCTATGCTTCCCTTGCTTAGTTCTTCTTCCCTCTCAATGTACAATAATGAGGAAACTGATATGCCTTTTGCCTGGGACATTATAATGTGTTTCTTTATTTAGAACCAGTCTGCACACTATTACTTCAGTTAAATACATATTGAATTTAGAAGAAAACAGTGGGTTTTTTGACAACAAAAGAGACTCCCTCTCTTCATTTCTTCCTCATCACCAGAACTTTAATTGATGACAGTCAGAATGTGCAACATAACAAAAATTAGAATTCAAGCCAAGCTTTTGCAAATGTTTTCTGACTTCATGAGAAAATGAAATCTAACCAAAGGTAAAAATAAATATTGGATTTCAGGCAATGGACTGGAGGCAGCTAGTTACATACCGAGGTGACACTAATGGTCCCTGTGGGAAGGTGCTCAATGAAGAGCAATAAAGCAGCCTTTGTAAGCTAGTTCCCAGAGCAGCAGTAGCCTGACACTGCCCAGCAGCAAAGGCAAATAAGAGTATAAAAACGACTGTAGCAGACTCAGTATATTATTACCATGCCATGGAAACAGAAGGACATTTTAACAGAAGTTACAAGTGAAATCATGAGAATAATGTTTTTTGGTTTTTTCTTCTTCTGGTTTTGATCTGTTTTGAAGGAAGTGGTAATAGAAGCCACGCGTCGTGTGAGAACTGGAATTATAGGTGTATGGTGATTTGACAGGGTCATTCCTAGTGATATTTTCTGCCATGCGCTTGAACACATGCAATCAAGTGGAGGTGACTTTTTCTGCATGGGTGTCTTTCTCTTACCTAAGTATTAGATTTTTCTGTTTAGACCCATCTTAGTTTTGCATACTAAATATTTTGATGCATATTCTCTTAAGTTAGCACTCTTTCAGTCAATTACAATTAAATATGTCACTATATTTTTTTTTCAATAAAACTTAATGATTTTCATGGAAGATTTAACTATTCACCTTCCTTGCAGGAGAATAAATCAATTTACTCGATGTTTAGTTAAATTAAGGCAATATAATTTAAAGGAAAAATAAAAAAAAGAAATGTGTAATACAATTTCCATACTGATCTGAGACTGAATGGAGAGCAATCTTTGATAAGGATAGAAAAAAAATCTGTTTCAAAAATTAATTAAGGACAAATTGTGAAGCCCTTCTCTTAGGTGTCATATCCCCTTGGACTGAACATGTGCCAGTGTACATGAATGAGTGGTTTTAAAAGAAAATTATAAATGGAACAGGGACTGAAAAGAAAGAAATCTTGGAACCATGGATTCCAAGGCTTTACTATCATGAAGACATACTCTTTTATATAAATCTTTTCAAATACCATCCGGATAACACTGTAATTATTATTCATATGTATTATTTTAATTTTATTTGCAGTGGAAAGCTACTCGACAACATCACAACTCTGGTGGTTGGAGTTCTATGATTTTTCAGATTCCTACACTCAGATTGATCTCATGGTGACATTGACTTCTGTAGTAAAATAAAAAAAAAGCAGAAAAAAAAAGAAAAAAGCTTTTCTCTGCATTAGTCCTTTTCTTTGAAGTGTTTAGACAGCAGTCCCCTTGAAGAGTTCATTTTATCTTTCAACCCACCTTGTTTAACCTCCTTTTTTTGCATGAAAGGTTCTCCAGTCCCTGATCAATCTGGTAGCCATTTCTTTACACTTCTTCGAGTTTCAACTGAATAGGAGGCAGTCTTATTTTTCACCTTTTTTGTAAAAGTCTGTCTGGGTTTTTTAGGTACAATTTTGTAATAGGAATCAGATATAAGATAGATCTTTCAGTATATTATGATGTAACAAATGAGCATTGTTCAAATATGAATTATACCGTTGTTTATATAGTGAGGGTGCAGCTTTCATCTCAGGGATAATTTGTGCAATTATTGCCAACTTGAAAGCAATAAAGTAATTCCATTCTACTAAGTTCAGATGAATATAGCTTTATATACAGTTATACAAGAGGAGCTTGGAAAGCTATTTTGTTTTAGAATTAGTATCCTATAAATATAAGGGTTATCAGATCCTACAAGAACAGTTTTAAGACTGTTTAAGTGTTTCAAAGTTGTATTTATGTAAGAATAAGGATTTGCAGGTACTTCCAATTAAGTTTGGAGAAGGATCATAACTTGAAAGGTAATGTGAATAACGTAAAATGAAATACCAAAATATTAAACAAAAATTAGTAGCAAAGTGCAAAAGAAAATTAAGGAATTGTAGGTATTCTTTTTTTATAGCAATGTGGCAAAGTGAGCCCAGGTGGCCAAGAGAGCCAATGGCATCTTGACCTGTATCAAAAACATTGTCTCCAGCAGGACCAGGGAGGTGATTGTGTCCCTGTACTCAGCAATGGTGATGCCTCACCACAAGTACTGTGTTCAGTTTTGGACACCTCACTACAAGAAGGACATTGAGGTGCTGGAGTGCATCCAGAGAAGGGCGACAAGGCTGTTGAGGGGTCTGGAGAATAAGCCCTATGACGAGAGGCTGAGGGAACTGGGTTTGTTTAACTTGGAGAAGAGGAGGCTGAGGGGAGATCTCATCATTGTTTACAACTACCTGAAAGGAGGTTGTGAAAGGATGGGTGCTGCTCTCTTCTCGCAAGTGACAAATGACTGGATGAGAGGGAACGGCTGTAAGTTGTGCCAGGGAAGGTTTAGAGTGGACATTAGGAAGAATTTCTTCACTGAGAGAGTGGTCAGGCACTGGAACAGATTGCTCAAGGAGATGGTGGAGTCTCCATTCCTGGAGGTGTTTAAAAGACAGGTAGATAAGTTTCTTAGGGAAATGGTTTAGTAGGGAGACAGGCATAGTTGGACTTGATGATCTCAGAGGTCTCTTCCACCCTTATGATTCTATGATTCTAAGATAATTGTGGTAGGTTAGCCATTGTCAACAGGTAAACTCTTGCCTTGTTGCTCCTCCTCAGCAGGACAGGGGAATGACATGGAATGAGAAAGCTCATGGGTCGCTTTGACATGGGGTCCTTCACAGGCAGGTTCTGTGAGGTGGTGGGTGCATGATGACTGGCTTCTTGGCAGGCTTCTATTTATAGAACAAGTCCATGTCCTTTACCCCAATTAGCATGAAGGGTGGTCTTGCTGCGAACGTTCTTGAACTGGGGTATGCACAGAAGCTTAGTCGGGGCCCTCAGGGTCCACTTGTACAGTCAGGTGTGGGTGCAAGAGCAGGTGCTACCCCTCCTCTGCAGCAGCACAGTCAGCCCAACAGGAGACACAGCACTCAAGAAATTGTTAAAGACAACATTACAAGTAGAGCAACATGATGTTTAAGACAATACAAGTACAAATTGACAATGTTTAAGACATCAATAGATTTAGAAGCAGTCCCTACACCGGACCTGCAACTCCCTTCAGGAAGGAGTCCCCAATGACTCTCCTCTTTTACTTTACTGAAGCTATTTTGATTAATGGTTTTGAGTGTCTTAACCTTCTAGACTGTGTGAATCATTGTCGATGTTAGGGTTCACTTCCACATGTAGACCTTCATATCTGTTATACAAGGGAACCTTGGAGACCAAGGATCGATAGTTCAGCTGCAGAACTTACCATTTCTACTGCTGAATCTCACTGATTCCTGTGTTGCAAACAGCAGAAGACTAAGAAAATGTGTGGTGGGAGTATCATGTATCATGTATCCACACCTGTTCCTCTGCTTTAGATTAAAGTCATAGACATGGCAGTGTGTTTTATATTTGCAGCTAAGTAATATGTTTAGTCTTTTTTTGGGGTGGGGAGTAAATGATAATAACCGAGTGCTTCTTACTGAAGGGTTTGGTAAACAAGCAACTGGACAGTGTGACCCTAGGACATACCTCAGATACTTAAAAGGTAATAGCAGGTGAACCCTCAGAAACTGCATAGTCTAGATAGAGGACTGATACTCAAGGCATCGAAGAAGTGTTTTTTAGTAATCAGTGTAATTGGAAGGGCATGTTGTTGTGCAGCAAGGTATACAGGAGCACTTCTGAACCTCCAGAATCCCCAAGAATTTGTTCCTTATCAAAATGCCTGAATACTGATATTGCGATCCCAGATTTGTTCTTTTCCACAGGTTTCAAAACATCCTTTCTTCTCTAATGTATCAGAAATTGTTTCAAGTGAACTTTGGATACTGTGAGTTCTTAGTCCAGCTATGTCCTAGAAGTCGTCTCTTAAAAGAATATTTGAGATAGATTGATTCTAGGTGGATAGAGAAGCGTATAGTGAAGCTTAAAAATTCTTTCCTAGTCTTTGCAATAAAGTAATTTTTTTTCTGGGTAATTTCTACAGTAATCCTGTGAAGCAGCTGTTTTTTCATCAGATGTGCTTTGAGCTGCATGCTCAGTAGTGAAGCCTCAGAACTAGAAGATATTCTCTGTTGATGAAAAATACTAATATCTGTAGAAATAGGATTGTGGCTGAGCAAAACATTTGAAAGCTTTAGTCATATATGGGGTTTATATGACATTAAAACCTCTAAACCTTGATATGTCTGATAGTTAACCCTGACATTCCCAAGTGGCTTGCGGAAGAACTCTCATAACCAAATTCTTTCATGCGACTAATTAAATTTCCCACTCCTAGTTCTGGGGCAATTTCCTTAACCAAGACTTCCATCGGACTTTTGGCTTTATATAGTCACAGGTGTCCAAATAAGTGGAGATTCTTGCAGAACAAAGACATGAAACTTCGCTTACCTCAGGAGAATGGCACTTAACATCATAGAAGAATGAAGTGTGCAGCAATCATGTAGCCCATCTAACTCAAAAGCGAATAGCTGTATGACTCTCAGAAGTATATACTTCTAAAAACCCTTTCAACTGGCATACTTAAGACATGGTTCTGTAGTTTTGTGTTCAAATCATTAATACAGTAAGAATAAAAATGAAACAAAGTGCCAGAGAAAATAATGTTCAATTGATCATTTGCAATATCAACTATAACTCAAAGACGCAAAACTGAGTCAGGAATGTACTCAAATTTTAATTATTTTCGAATAGTTAATGTCTTCTACTAGTGTCTATATTAGGATGGTATAAACATCGTGACTGTGATCAAACCTTTTTTTTTGTACTTGCTTTCATATAGTTAATACAAATCTTACCACACTGACAGTTTTCTTTTTCTGAGATCTGGTTCCTGTTCTCAGCTTTAAAAAAAACAAGAAAAAGAAAACTTGGTATACTAGAGAATGGATATTGGGAAAAACAGAGTTGATTTATTTGTTAGTTTTGTGAAAAAACCCACATATTTATCAAAAAAGCTGAAGATAATGTACAGATCACCTAGGGAACATTGTATAATCAGTAATAAACAGTTGAAATAGCTGCATATTAATGAAAATATAGTTTCAAATCTTATTCATATTTCAGATAGAGAATACAGTATAAACTAGGAAGGAAAATATAAACTTTTGATATGATAAGCAAGGTATTCTTGCATGACTCAGGGGTTGATGGCTATGTTGCCCATGTAACCTGGACTAAGGTAAGATCTCTTATGGGCAGTTCCTTGGAGTTTGGTCATCTTGAAGAATCATGACATTGTATTAGAACAGATGCAGACCAAGGTGACTAGTGAACAGAAAATTTTTCACTCAATGAAGAGGTGGATCCTAAGTCTGAGAGGACAGACAGTGTTAAACCCATCAGGGTAGCAGGAAAAGAGATCTGTTTGAGTTGAAGGGCAATGTTATCACAAAAGCATATGTCTATAAACTGTTCGAAAATTAGAAAAAAATTTCCAAGAGTAGTCTTGCAGTGGGAGTAACAGGCAAAACATACAACGGAGTCTGAAAGGTATCATTTGGCATGGTTGCTTGCATTAACAGAGCATTAAACCTTCTGACAGTGATCAGGTGGTTAAGTTTGGTGGATGCCTAGCCTGAAGTCATCGGAGTTTCTCACTGTCCAGCAAGACCATTTAGGTCTAGATCATTGTTCATCACATCTCGTGGGTACAGAACCATGAATGAAAGAAACTGATAAGGTGAAAGGCAGTCAACTCTCAGTTTCCCTCAGTACCGAGAAAGAAATCTAACTTTTAGCACCCAGGGAAATGTAGTTAAATCATATAATATAATTTACAGGCTATATTGGCAGTGTCTATTTGGATATTGGATAAAAGGTAAACTGAGTTCTCTAGTAGTGAAAAAAAAAGCATAATATTTGTTATAGTATTAATTTTTAGATTCTAATCTTTACTGGTTTGTAAATTCTCGAAAGGATGTTCACTGAAGTTATGAATAAGTAGAAAACTTTTCAGATACAGCAAAATTGGTGCTGGCAGGATCTCAGAGTCATGGACGTAAGAAATTTCTCAGATGATTGTTCAAACCCATCTCCCATTTACTATCTTTTACGCTCAAAATAGTTATACTTTTTTTTAACTCCTGATGTACATTTATGTATGTGAAATTCAGGACATATTTCATTGTTGTTTCCCTTGTTCCTCATCTAATATTTTTCCTCAGATTTTTTTACCCCATTTATCTCCTATATGTTTTCTTTTTACTGTACCTGCCTACAAGGCAACAATTTGTAACATTCTTCCTGTCTCCTATTTCTATTTACACAATTTTTGCTATTTCTGAAGCTGCCTGCTGATTCATAAATTTGCACATTTTATTTTAGTAGTAAGGGACAAAGCAGCTTATAATTTACTTTCCTCAACACATACACAAGTGAACTCTCCTTATATTTATTCTGTCACTGTCCCGTAACTCATATGTTGCTCTTTAAATACCAACATTCCTCTCTTCTACAGAAAAAGAAAAGAATTTACATATTAATTAAACCTTGCCTGGTAAAAATGAAACAGAAACCTGTAATTATGCAGTGGGACCACACACTTGCACATTGCTAAATCAAATATGAATGGAAAAGAATTCTCATGAAAATGAATTTGCAGTACATATTAATTAAGTGAAGCTGAAACATGTGATATTCCATTGCATGCATGAAAAAAACTTCATGAATATTGGTTATACTAAGGATAGGTGTATTTAACTGTGCCTTCTGCGCACCTGGTTTCTGAGTATTAGAGGTTAAGTGCATGTGTTATTTGGAAAACGAAGTAAACCATTATCTATCTGTCTGCTGACTTCTCTACAGAAAATTTTGTGTTTCTACGAAATTTAAGTACCTTAGAATGAGACACATGATATATAAAATAGAAGCACAAGCAAACTAATGTAAGAGTACTGACAAGAATGCAATCTAGCCTAAGAATCTGTAAAGTTATTAGGGGTTCTTCCAGGTTCGTAGTATTGAAAATCACTCTGAGATTAGGCACTTATAAGAGTTTATCTCCTAGACAGTAACAGAAAGAAGAAGTAGTATCTCCCTCTGCTTTCGTAGCCCGGTAGATAGATTCAGCAATTATACAGATTATTCATATGGTATTTCTTCATTTGTTTGAAAATATTTAAACTATTTTCCAATAGGAAATCCTGATAGATATAAATCTTAGAGAGGAATGTGAGTTTGTTCTTTCTCTAGTTATAACTGCTCTACTTTGAATAGAAAAATGATGCAGAGAAGTAAAAAAAATCTGTTGTTTATGCACTTCATAGAAAATACATTTTAAAAACTTTGTAAATAGAGGAAGGACTTCTACCTTGTCGTTCTTGACCTAAATGAGTGTTCCGGACACTACAAAAAAGAAAGTAATGTTACTTGTTCTGGTTACATTTTAAATAAACCCAGATGTGAAAGTTTCTACCTGTATCAGGGAATTAGTAAGTACTAAACAAAGTAATTTGTGAGTTTCTTTGTTTAATGAACATGAGATAGTCATCTAGAAATGAGTTTTAAAAAGTTTCAAAAGACAAAATCTTGATGAACTGAAACTTCAGGTCTCAAAAAATTTTGAAAAAGTGATCCTTGGAGAAAAAAAAAATACTCAGGCCATAGGTAGGGTAGGATAGAAACTATTTGAACACCAGGAAGGTTTTACTTCAGAAATTAGGGAGAAATGAAGCACTTTGAGAGGTAAGCAATAGAAATGAATATCCCGAACTACATAATTTCTGAGAAACTTCCCACTTCCTTTATGTTTGTACTTCCCTTCCAAACTTCATTTGTGGCCAAGCTGCTTGCAAAGGTCATCTACTTTTGCAGCTGGATGGTGTAAGGTTCCTCTTAATGTGTGAGAACTCTGCACTTTTCCCCTACCATGTAACAGTAACCTGTGAAAGATACAGAGTGGGTGGAACTGTTTATTCGTTACTTTGGTGCATCATCAGGTACAATCTAAACCAGAAAAACAGCAGTACCCCTTGAGTCAGACCAAGCATTTCATGAAAGGCCAAAAGCAAGAGGGCACTCTTTTGCGTAGCCACAACCTCCTAGTGGTCTAGTTATGTAACAATTTTGCATTCTCCTTCTCTCAACCTCTTCACATCAACTTTGTTCCATAATCTTTCTTCTTTTCCACATAGTCCTCGTTTTCTACTTCCCTCCAGTGTTCTTTTTTTTGTTTCCATGTATTCATCCCATCATAGGAAAACACTAACAATCTAACAAACTCTGTATTTTTGCCATTGTCACTTTCTTATTTCTCCAAAGTTAGATTTTCTCCCTTCTCTATGTGCTTGTATTGGAAGCTCCTCAGAATCTGACATAGGAAAGAATGTGCTCTTATTTTTATTGGCTACTGAATCATTTCAGTACCTAATACAGTAGTTGTTACTTCTATTACTTAAATACTCTGTGCTTTTCAACAAAATGCTTTTGCTGATGTTTTAAAGAATGTGCCAAGGTATTACACTTGTCATGTAGTATCAGTTAGTAAAAATATTTGGGTTTTAATAGATGAAATTACATTTTTTAGTTGGTAACAAATAGAAGAACAGCTTTAAGCAAAGGTAGAAAGCAAACATAGCAAAAGGAAAGTCTGAGAAATGGCAGGAAAGTGAGTCCATTGTATTTTGCAAGTACTCAGATGATAATTCTTTTGGTTTTATTAATAAATTTGGTAAGTCTTGAAGTCACATGGACAATATAGATCACAAATAACATCACAATGGTAACAGAAAAAAATAAATCAAATCAGCAAGATTTGGTTAAAATTTAAGAAGTAACTTTGAACTGTTGTAACATAGTTGCTAGTTAACAGCTCACAAGGATGATAAAACAGCTTGGCAATATATTTGCAGAATTATGGTTTAAGTACTGAATTTCTAATTTGAAGCAGATGATCTGAAAACAAATCATAGAATGTTTCTTGCAATTTATATTCAAACATTATGTTGATCAGCCCTTTGATTCTCCCCACAACTAAGTTGGTGACATTTTCTGAGAAAATTTCACTGAAAGCTAGAAAAGTAGTCAAATAAATTTATCAGTGAAAGAGAAGAAGGAAAGAAAATCTGTTTTTTTTTTTTTTTTTTGCAATTATATGAACATTTATAAGTATAACCTTCTGTAACTGTTAAAAAAGTAGGATATTTTTAGTCATTTTCCCTGGAGACATTTTGCTCATAGAGAAGATTGGTAGGAGCCACTGTCTTACTAAAGTCCTAGTCAGTATTATAAAGCAATAGATTAAAGACATAAATGGCTCTTTGCCTACGCTGCTTAATAAAAGAGAGTCAAAGACCAATCTCTCTTCTTGAGGCTGAGTAGTTATCAACTAGCTTATAGTCGCACTTGTCTAGCTAATGGTTAGGCCTTTAGAGAAAGACAAAGAGAATGTTGCAGAAATTCACAACAAGGCCAGGAAATTAGATGACAAAAAGTAACATGTATGTGAGGTGTCAAGGGTGTGACTTACCTCTTCAGAACTGACAAGAAAATATTTATTTTTTGTATTTAATTATATAGGCTTTGAATGTTTTGGAAATCCTCCTTCGGGATTGTTCCTTCACTGGAGAACAGGAGATTTAGTGCTTTCACTGGCTTGATCTTAAACCAAACTTCCACTATCTAAGTTAAAATTTTTGAAAATAGTTTCAAAGTTGAGAATTAGATCAAATTCCCTTGAGACATAATACCCCTTTTATCATGCTGAACTCCATTTCAAGGCTAAATAAAGGTTCTATTGAAATAATTATAAATTATTAATTTGTTTAATAAAGGCCATATTTTTTCTTTCTTTTTTTTTTTCATCTAACACAAGATTATTTTGTTGGCTATTTTGTTTCAGATGGTTTCACATTTAGTTTGTGTGCTCAGAAAGGATGAATGGAATGAGCATCATGAAATCAAATTCTTACCATGTAATGCGAGAAAAAAATAAATAAAATAAAAAAAAGAAGAAAAAATTAAAAAAAAAAATTACATATCATTATTTAGGGGATATTCTTTTTTCCTGGAATAATCTGTTTCCATGACTGTTACAATAGTGAAAATAGAAATTCTGTAACTACAAAACTTAAATGACACTGAAGTAATACAGAAATTTTAGAATCCAAATTGGAAGAAAAAAACCTACACCTCGCCATTTTTCATTGACATGTGCATGCATGCAACTATATATCTATATACATTATTCTCACATGTATACATTTTAGCTTCACATATATATCTTTTGGTGGAAACAGTAGTGCAAATGCAGTATTCCTTATAGAATAGTGTTCACAAAAGCTATAAAAAATTGTTTTGTGGGCATGGAACTAATGAGATCATGCTTATTTTTTCAGATTTACGTTGACTGCCAGCATTGATTGATACCCAATCCAGTATTGGAGCATTTATAAAACAGGCTCTCTGTTGTTTAACATAAAGTGGAAGAACTCACCAAATTTCTTTTCTTTATGTCACTGTCTATTTTCACAAAACTACATGAAACGTCATTATCGTTGTACATTTTTGTCTTCATTGATTTAAATCTGCTGGAAGATCACATATGTTTTTCGTGAATGATGTACAGAAGGAGAGGCAGACAGACACATGTTAACATACACAGGCAGATCATTGAATGAAAATTGTCTTAAAAAATGCGGATGAAAACTCAGATACATATTGCTGTACATAGTGTCTTTGCTGGTAGAATATGAATATGTGTCATTCAGAATGCTTTTTATCTACTGTAATTGGTAGGTGATATAACACTGGCACTGAGTGCTTTCAAATTATCTTTCATATTTAAGTCTTCTAGACCCATTTGATGTACAATGCTGGATTAAACAGTTCCTCAAAACAAAATTAGACTAAAAAATAGCAGTTTTCTGTCAATACGTACTTCTGGAAATGACAGCTCTAATCTTTCAATGCCTGCAGATAATGAATGTTCAAAGAATCTTTCATCATAAGTGACCTCTACAACTCTGGAGTCTAAGCAAAAAGACTTCAAAATAAAGAACAGTCCTCTAAGATGAAAAAAGTAATGAAAACAGTAACAGTTAGGTCAATGAGCTTAAAAAAATAAAAGGGGAAGGGGGCAAAAAAAATAAAATATGTCTTCTCTTTTTGCCATTAGTTTTATTTAAGTTTAACCTGGACATGGTAAACTCAGCTTTGTCTTTCAAATAAATTAATTTATTTGCATCTTAATATTTCTAATGAAATGTCTAGTTTGTTAGCAATGCACTATTACAAAGCTTACAGATTCATGCCTTCAGACATAGATTAATGCAATAATTTTACCAACACATTTGACCAAATATTTTGAAGTTTATGATGAATTTTTGAAAAATTACTTTTATTCTTATTCATGAGTCTTGTTCCAAAGTTGTAACTTAAATATGGCAGTTTATGTAAAATTTGAAATTGTCGATATTTTTTCAATAATGGTTTTCACTTGAAAATTCATATGTTCAGATGCCAACATTCTCTGGTATCTGTTCTAAAAGTTTCACTCCTGTATCAGGAGAGAGAAATAGTACCTTCTGATTTATAAAGAGTACCTAATCATGGTTCAAATAAATCATTAACAAATAATAATTTCTAAATAATTGGAATGAATACTGAACCAGAACCTCTTTATGAACCATTCTTGTCATTACAATAGGCATTAATTGCAATCTGGTTGACATTTCTGTGAAATTGTTTGTAACTCATAGCAAAATGCTGTAAGTAGAACTTAAGGCTCGCATGAACTTACATGGGCCTCGAAGATAAAAAACAGAGCAGTAATACAACATGTGTTGTTCTGGCATGATATCTATAGGATAGACTACAGAGAAATCCTATACAAACAGTATTTTGTCAAATTATATAAACATGGCATTTCATCTGTAGTGTTTAGGAGAATCTAAAAAGCAAGGGACGTCTTGTAATGTTATTCCTTACATTTCTTTTGTAAGCATCTTGATTTAAAAGACCACATCTCTGTCCTTGAGGCAGATAATGTTAGAATCTTCCAGAAAAGACCTCTAGTCCTTTACTGTGCTTGGTGACAGTCATGGGATAGCATCAGAAGGGAAAACAGAGTGGAAGTTTTCCAGACAAAGTAAGTGCATCAAGGAGAAAACTGCAGAAGCTATTGCCTATCTGAGTCTTTCTTCCTAGCAGCTGAATAGTCACAAATTCAGACTGAGAAGTATTGAGCAGGTAGACCATGTGGATGTGTACAGCTCCCTTAGTGCTTCGTCTTATGGTACAACAATATGTAATAGATGTGGCAAAGTGAAGCTTGCAAAGTAAGAACACTACTCAAGGGAGGTTCACGGATCCACATGTAGCTGATCAACAGGGTGCATACAACTATACCATCATATGCTAAAGTGAGAGCAGACAAAATAAATTCAGAGGATTAATATACCACTTGTACGGTATGTACCCTCCAGTGTTACGATGCAATCTGAACGTTATTCTAGCAAAACCAGGAACATTTCGACACCTGACAACTGAACTGGATAAGCAAGTCAGGATTTTTATTAACATAGAGCATGCCTTCAAGAAAGTCCTCAAGCTATAAAACTCAGATCAAATGGTAAATAGCATGCATCAACAACATTCATTATTAGTTTTATTGAAACCACACAGTAGATGCTAAATGAAAATCAATGCTTATCATAAAATCAGATGAAAGGCATCACCTAAATTAAATTTAACTACAATCAATGTACTTTTTTAACTGAAAAACCTGAAGTAAAATCTGGAAACCAGGCGGGCAATAGAACAAAAAGTGCACTTAGAACAGAACTACCACAATCCAGACAGATGACATTTATCATATAGTGATCATAAAAGTTAATTGTTAAAAAGTAATATTTGAAGACTATCTGAAAACTACTAGTTTTTCTTCCTTCACTCATCCTCCTATGTAATTTGCAGCTCTGACTTCTTTTTGATTCATACTAGCAGAGATACAATGCGAAAGACTTCAGCCCCTTGTTTTCTCAGTATATTGGCTATTGCAGTCTCTCTTACTCTGCAAAAAGTCAACAGAGGGAAAATTAGCATTTTACTCTATTCTGTTAGCCATACGCTATATTAAATGATAACTATAGCTTAAGGGAAAAAATTATTTCTGGTATATTGCTTTCTATTTTGTTGGTTTAATGCAGTTTGCATTGTCATGACTAATTAGGTGCTCATGTAATGCTCTGCTGCCACTGGACAGAAATATGTGGTGGAATATCACAGGGTGAAGACATGAGAAAACAGAAACAAAACTAAAAATGCTATTCGAGTCAAATAAACAGCTCCTTATTCCTTTTCATTGTGCTGAAAATATTCATATTTATAACCTTTTGACAATGAGAATAAAGGGTTTACAACCTAAAGAAGGGATAATTCTATATCAAGAAATATATATCAAGTCATTTAAGTTTAGTCAGGTGTCCTGGTTAGGAAAAGTAAGAATGAACTAAGAATTCAGTCTTTCTGTGAAGTTATTCAAAAGAGTATTAGGGCTGATAAGAGTTTTGACTTCCAATGAGAATATTATTTTAATCTTTTCTTTTTTTCATGAGTATTTAGAGGAATCAGCTTTGTTGGGACATGTATGTGTATACGTGTGTGTGAATCTGCTCTGTTATGTACATGAATGAGCCAAGTATGAGACAGAAGAGGATATCTTGAATTTTACTGAGTACCTATTATTTTACAAGGGGCTATGCTGAATCATCTTTGGTGGCAGAAGGTATTACTTGGTACTACAATGGTACTGTGCTTGCTAATCCATGCATAGAACACCCTTGCTCTACAGACCTCAAAAATGTAAAGACAGGGCATTATAGCACAATTGAAAAAAAAGAACGGGTGTGGAATATCAAGAGGAATGGATAACAAGAATAATGGGATGTTTTAGTACAGACACACTATGTGTAAAATTTGTAGCTACTCAATAGCAGTAATCACAGTAATTACAAGTCAACACCTGCTTAGCCATTATCAGAATGCAACACTGTTTATGCCTTCCCATAAAGGTGACTTTTAAGGAGCAATGTGAAGGTCCGCAGAAAAAGGCTGTTGTCCAAAGAAAAAGACACTGTGATCACTCTTCAGTACTACATCTATGCAATCTGCAGAATAGTAAGGAAAATGTATGCTGAAGACAATGCCATTGTGGACTGCAGAGCTAGGTCCTTAAAAAAGAACTAGGAATGTCTGGAGTTTTATATAAATAGTATAGTAGTAGGTACAGATTCACACTTCTCAATATGAATGGTCATAACTAATATGCAAAAGAAGTAATAAACTGTTGTCCACTTCTAGTAGGACAGAAGTGAAATCAAAACTAAAGGAGAAGCCTCTGTGCTGGTAGATACACTCCCCCAAAAAGATGAGAATATTTTGTTTTCATCCATTCCAGATATCCCTCCAGGTAGAAATAATTTATTGCCACGTTCCTAATTTCCATTGTCCCACGGAGAAGAAATGTTGAAGTTATTTCAAGTTATGGATCACCTACTGATTTCTGTACACTTCTATCAGCTGCTCCAGCAAATCTATTTGGCTTTTGAAATGCCCTCCAGGGGGTTGTTTCCAGACTCTGCTCACTGGAACGAAGACACTCACTTTCCATTGCTGGTGGAAAGTTGATCGGCTGAGCTGACTCTGTATTTATCTGTCTGTCTCTTTACCATTCTGACAGGAAACATGGACATTTAACTACTACTTGTGGCTCTCATTACTCTTATAGTAGCCTGTGGCTAAAGTCTGAAAGCAATATATTATTTTTTAATATATTTTTTGTATTGTTAATCCAGATTCTGAAGTACTTAGTCTTATTAGGTCATTACTTTAGATTTATACCCAAATGAATGAAGAATTTAGGGCTTGGTATCATCAACAACCTTATAATTACTATAGTTTTAATGAAAGCAATTTTGCATGTCATAGTGGTTGAAACCTGACATCAATTATGTCAAAGTTTATTGCTATTGATTTAAGTGTGACCAGGATTTCACGGGTGTTTCTCATTTTGAAGAGTTGAAACTTAAGTTTTTAATTATTAACTATTAATAGAAGCCAGAAGTTGTATTTACACTATTTTCTGATGAAAACAGGCCACCTCAGAGGCAATAGCTACTTAATGGTATGTCGTTGCACTTCTCAGGAAGGAATAAAGAACATGCTGTCCATTAATATTTCAGGAAAAATAAAAAAAAAATCGCAACTTGCTTTAAACCCTCTCTAACATTTGTGTGATAAGATAACAGTGAATATGAAATTCTGGTATTAAAAAGATAAGGCTGACTACTGTTTCTACATTATTGATTTTCATGGTTGTGTGTTGGCAGCCCTGTGCATTATGGTTAGATAGCAGATGTGGAGCAGAGGGAAAAAATATTTAGCTAAATATCACATAACTATTTAGAAAAATGTTAATACACAGCTTAGATAATGTCCTCAGAATGGAATACTAAATATCATAGACTTTACAGCCACATTACTTTATAACATATTTGAGAAAATAGGTAAGTACCAAAGTGGTCTGTGACTCCAGAGGATCGAGAAGGTCAAAAATGATGGGCAAGCTGTAACAAGATTTGATGGTCTTCAACAGAAGGAATGCTGTGGCAAGTGGGATAATGTTTATAAAAAAGGTTTCATGTTATCTACCAGAAAGAAATAGAGGACAAATTATTGACATAAGCAATGTGTGCATGTTTATATGTGTGTAGTTTTAGAAGAGAGTAGAGGGGGTTATATATATCAGGAAATGGCCTGACTGTTTTTGATCATTCGTTGATAGTGAAATATAACGAATTGGCAATTTGAGGCTGAACAGTTATGGTATCACAGTATCATAAGGTTGGAAAGGACCTCTCAGATCATCAAGTCCAACCTATAACCTAACACTAACACCAACCATCATCTAGACCATGGCACTCAGTGCCTCATCCAGTCTCCCTTTAAACACCTCCAGGGTAGGTGACTCCACCACCTTCCTGGGCAGCCCATTCCAATGGCCAATCACCCTTTCAGTGAAGAATTTTTTCCTCACATCAAGTCTAAACTTTCCCTGACGAAGCTTAAGTCCATGCCCTCTGGTTCTGCCACTGGTCACCTGAGAGAAGAGACCAACCCCTGCCTGACTACAACCTCCTTTTAGGTAGTTGTAGAGAGCAATGAGGTCTCCCCTGAGCCTCCTCTTCTCCAGGCTAAACAGCCCCAATTCCCTCAGTCGCTCCTCATAGGGCTTGTGCTCCAGCCCCTTCACCATCTTCGTTGCCCTCCTCTGAACACATTCCAGTATCCTAACATCCTTCCCAAACTGGGGGGCCCAGAACTGTACACAGAATTCAAGGTGAGGCCTGACCAGTGCCGAGTACAGGGGGACAATAACTTCTCTGGTCCTGCTTACATGGTGATGGAGTTGAAATTGCATTTTGAGATGTGAACAATCTGTAAGTCCACAATTTGTAGTATTATTGGCAACCTGTAAACAAACAGAAAAAAACCCTGAGGAGTGCTTATTTGAAGAAACGGACAAAAGGCACATTGTGATTATTTTAAAGTCAAACGGAGGTAAAAAACAGCAAGATGTCTGGCAGTATTAAAATTAAGGATAGAGAATTACAAAAGCTGTCAGAGAACTGGAGTTGATACTGGTATTTTTGCAATGCTTCCGTTTAAGCAGTGCTTAAAATTTTGCAACAAATAACAACAATAAACAGTGTTCTATATCATAGAAATAAGCAAAACAATACATTTATTCAAGGTATGTCAAATTTTGTAGTCATGTTATACAAAATTAGAGTTGTACTTATAGCATTCCACTATATAAATCCTCCAGTAGTACAGAAATCCTCCATTTGGTATCAGTCTCTCCTTCTTGAGTGAATATGAGTTACCTTCCAAAGGAGTTACTTGTTTAAGCAACTAATCAGAATACTGGTTTCCATTTTTCTCTCTGTATTCAATACAAATTTCCTTGCACATGCCTTTAGAAAATTTGTATACATGCATATATTGCTAATATACAGTGAATTTGTATAGACCATTTCATAATTGTATGATTTTCAGGGACAGATAGAATGAAGTTAAAAATCACGGTATTGCTCTGCACCTATTTCCCTTTCCCTGTATTCAATTCATGGGGCTGAAGTAATGAAACCAAAGACATATCCATCTTTTTTGTATCTGTTTACCTTTTATTACCTGTTCTAAAAGTCAGATAAAAATGAAAGTCCATGCTCATGTACATCCAAAGCTATGATGTAGGGAACTCGCTCAAGCAGACCACACTTTTCTGCATAGATAGGTTGGGGTCGAAACATGAAGTAGTTACATATCAGCATGCTTTCAGTCATCGTACCATAAATGTGCGTTTGTGGTCCTGCAGCTGAAAACATCGGCATCTGACTATGCATATTTTTGTGTGCAAATAAACAGTTTGCACAATATTTTGTGGCACTAAGACCTGCTGTGAAACATTAAAACTTTCAGGAAACCTGGTATTTAAAACTGTCTGGTAAATATTTTATTTTATTGTAACTTAAATTTCTTAGGACATGTTACAGTTAGACTTGGCAGTAAGCACCAAGCTGTGTGTGTGTTACAGGATGCTTGCAGCATTCAGTTTTATAATGCAAGCCCCACCTATGTAAACAAACATTGCAGAAGAAATAATATCATCTGTTTATCCTTTGTTTTGGAAACAAAACTGTGCACAGGCAGATGGTAGCTAGAAGGACATTCAAAAGCATCAGATAAATAACATATTTTACTATCATAGAAGGACTTTTAGATTTCAGAAATCCTTTCCAAAATCTTGGGATAGAGCACTTATGAAAAGGAGGAAACAGTGTTGAAAATATAATGAAATGCTTCTAGCAGTCTTCTAGACAGGTAGAACAGTTTCAGCACTCTGTGGTGTGTGTTGGAAAGTTCAAGTAAATTAGTTTTAAAAGAGTTTTGATGGTGACTTATTTATCTGAAATAATTATCAAGGAAAGATTCACTGGAGTTTGCAGAGGAGGAGAAAGAGTTTTCCCCTCAAAGGGGTTGGAGAAGAAGGCCTCAAAGATCTGCAGCTATTACAGTCTCCAAGTATGCTTACTTTGTGTAATGGGGGAGCAATCTAGCATCCCCATTAGTCATCACTTTTTTCTGAGTTTGTTTTTTGATTAGATTTTTTCTTTTTTTTTTTTTTTTACTGATTAAGTATAGAACCATAAAATCATAGAATAGTTGGAAATTTAAAGTTCATCTAGTCCAACTTACCTGAAACGAGAAGGGACGTCTTCAACTAGATCAAATGATTGATCAAAGCCCTGTCCAACTTGACCTTGAAAGTTTCTAGGGATGAGGCATATGCCGCCTCTTTGGGAAACTTGTTTTAGTGTTTTACCATCCTCACTGTAAAAAAAAAACCTTTATATTTATTTCAAATCTACACTCTTTTAGCCTAAAACCATTACACCTTACCCTATAGAAACAGATCCTACTGAAAGAAATATGTCCCCACCTTTCTTACAAGGTCTGTTTAAGTATTGAAAGCCTGCAAGAATGTCTCCCTGGACCTCCAGGCTGAACAAGCTCAACTCTCAGTCTTTCGTCATAGGAGAGGTGTTCCATCCCTCTGATTAATCTTTTGGTCCTCCCCTGGATCCACTCTAACTGTCTTTCCTGTACTGAGGGCTCCAGAGCTGGATGCAGTACTCCAGGTGGGTTCTCATCAGAGCAGAGTCAAGGGGCAGAATTACCTCCCTTGTCCTGCTGGCCATGCTTCTTTTGATGCAGCCCAGGATACATTTGGCCTTCTGGGCTGAGAGTGTACATTGCCGGCTCATGTCTAGCTTCTCATCAACCAGTATCCCCAAGCCCTTCGGCACAGCACTACTCTCAAACCCTTATTTCTCCAGCTGAATATGACATCAGGGGCTGCCTTGACTCAGGTATAGGACCTCATGAAATTCACATAGACCCACTTCTTAAGCTTCTCCAGGTCTCTCTGGATGACATCCATTCCCTTAGACGTGTTAACTTCACCACTCAGTTTGGTGTTGTCTGCAAACTTGCTGCGGGTGCACTCAATCCCACCATCATTAATGTCATTGATGAAGACATTAAACAGTACTGGTCCCAGTATAGACCCCTGTCAGACACCAATCGTCACGGCTCTCCATTTGGATATTGAGTCATTGACCATCACCCTCTGGGTGTAACCATCCAACCATTTCCTGATGCACCTATCAGTCCACCCATCATATTAATATCTCTCCAATTCTGAGGTAAGTACGTTGTGGGGGACCGTGTCAAAGACCTTATGGAAATCCCAATAGAGGTTATTCATAATTCTTCTCTTGTTAACTTATGTAGCCACTCTCTCATAGAATGCCACTAGGTTGATCAGGCAAGACTTACCCTTGGTGAAGCCATGCTGCTTGTTTTGAATTGTAGTATAGTATATGATAAAATATATAAAATAACTTACAACATCAACTTTTAAAGTATTAATACTTTGGAAAAGACATAGAAATTTTTATCAATGAAAAAAATTACTATAGTGGATAATTAGCATCATGGACTCCTAAATCAATATTTTTCCTAAACAAGACAAGGAACTCAGTATACAAAAATAAGTCCAGATACTGCATATTGCAATAGACATTTTTCTATCTTCAGGGTAGGCAAGAAAATGAGAGAAGGATATCACAGTATCACAGTATTGCAATATCATAAGGTTGGAAAGGACCTACGAGATCATCAAGTCCAACCTATAACACCAACACTAACACCGTCATCTAAACCATGGCACTCAGTGCCTCATCCAGTCTCCCTTTAAACACCTCCAGGGTCGGCGACTCCACCACCTCCCTGGGCAGCGCATTCCAATGGCCAATCACCCTTTCAGTGAAGAACCTTTTCCTAACATCAAGTTTAAACTTTCCCTGACTAAGCTTGAGTTCATGCCCTCTAGTTCTGTCACTGGTCACCTGAGAGAAGAGACTAACCCCTGCCCGACTACAACCTCCTTTTAGGTAGTTGTAGAGAGCAATGAGGTCTCCCCTGAGCCTCCTCTTCTTCAGACTAAATAGCCCCAACTCCCTCAGTCACTCCTCTTAGGGCTTGTGCTCCAGCCCTTTCACCATCTTCGTTGCCCTCCTCTGGACACACTCCAGCATCCTGACATCTTTCTCAAACTGGGGGGCCCAGAACTGTACACGGTGTTCAAGGTGAGGTCTGACCAGTGCCGAGTACAGGGGGTGATAACTTCTCTGGTCATTCTCGCTACACTATTCCCAATGCAGGCCAGAATGCCATTGGCTTTCTTAGTCACCTGGGCACACTGCTGGCTCATGTTGAGCTTCCTGTCCACCAGCACTCTCAGGTCCCTTTCTGCCTGACTACTCTCCAGCCACTCTGTCCCCAGTCTGTAGCTCTGCATGGGATTGTTGTGTCCAAAATGAAGTACCCGACATTTGGACTTATTAAACATCATCCCATTAGAATTGGCCCATCTCTCCAGTCTGTCCAGGTCCCTCTGTAGGGCTATCCTGCCCTCTAACAGATCAACCCTTCTTCCCAGCTTGGTATCATCTGTAAACTTGCTGATGATGGAATCAATCCCCTCATCCAGATCATCAATAAAGATATTAAACAGGACGGGACCCAACACCATTCACCACCACTCTCTGGGCTCGACCATCCAGCCAATTCCTAACCCAGCACAGAGTGCTCCTGTCTAAGCCACGTGCTGCCAGCTTCCCTAGGAGACTACTGTGGGAGACAGTGTCAAAGGCCTTGCTAAAGGCCAGGTATACCACATCCACAGCCTTCCTCTCATCCATCAGGTGAGTCACATGGTCATAAAAGGAGATCAGGTTGGTCAGGCAGAACCTACCCCTCCCAAACCCGTGCTGGCTGGGCCTGATCTCTTGGCCATTCTGCAGGTCTGTAATTACCTGGATCATCCTTACGGCCCTTCTTGTGGATGGGCGTCACATTGGCCAACTTCCAGTCTTCTGGGACCTCTCCGGTGAGCCAGGACTGCTGAAAGATGATGGAGAGCGGCTTAGCAAGCTCATCCGCCAGCTTTCTCAGCACCCTAGGATGGATCCCATCCGGCCCCATAGACTTATGAGGGTCCAAGTGGCTCAGCAGGTCTCTAACTTCCTCCTCATGGATTGCAGGAGGGCCATATTTCACCCTGCCCCCACCAACCACTTCAGAGGACCAACTGTCAAGTGAACAGACATCCTTGCTGTTAAAAACTGAGGCAAAGAAGGCATTAAGTACCTCAGCCTTCTCTGCATCTCTGGTTACTATATTTCCCTCCACATCCAACAAGGAGTGGAGGTCGCTGCCGCCCTTCTTTCTACCATTGATATATTTATAAAACTCTTCTTATTATTCTTAACAGAAATGGCCAATTTGAGCTCCAATTGGGCTTTTGCTTCCCTGATTTTTTTCCTACACAACTTAACAACATCTTTGAACATGACCTGGCTTACGTCCCCTCTTTCCAATGACGATACATCCTCTTTTTCTTACTTAGTTCCTTCAGAAGCTCCCTACTCATCCAGGCCGACTGTCTGCCCCTATGACTGTTCTTACAACACATGGGGACAGCCCGCTCCTGCGCCTTCAAGATTTCATTCTTGAAGTGTATCCAGCCTTCCTGGACCCCCTTGCCACTAAGAACTATTTCCCAGGGTACTTTCCTGACCAGTTCCTTAAATAATCCGAAACCTGCCCACCGGAAGTCCAGCACTGATGTCCTGTTCCTGGCTTTTCTTGTTACATTGTTTACAGAAAACTCAATTATCTCATGATCACTACACCCCAGACAGCCTCCGACAACAACATCACCCACCAGCCCTTCTTTGTTTGTAAACAGCAGGTCAAGGAGAGCCTCACCCCTGGTGGGCTCACTCACCAGCTGTGACAAAAAGCAGTCCTCAATACACTCTAAGAACCTCCTGGACTGCCTCCTCTCGGCAGTGTTAAGTTCCCAGCAGATATCTGGAAGATTAAAGTCTCCTAAAAGAACAAGGGCAGCCGATCTAGAGGCAGCCTCCAGCTGTTTAAACAATAGAAGATCCATCTCCTCTTCCTGGTCGGGCGGTCTGTAACATACTCCAACCAGGAGGTCAGACCTGACTGCCCCTCTGCCCCTTACCCATAGGCACTCAACCGGGTCATCACCGATCTCGACTTCGACAGCATCCAGGGTTTCCCTAGTATAGAGGGCCACCCCTCCACCCCTCCTCTCACTCCTGTCTCTCCTGAACAGCCTGTAGCCTTCCATGGCAGCACTCCAGTTATGAGAGTCATTCCACCACGTTTCCGTGATAGCAACTATATCATAGCTCTACCCCTCAACCAGGACTTCCAGCTCCTCTTGTTAATTCCCCATACTGCGTGCGTTTGTGTACATGCACTTCAGTAGGGTTACTGACGACACCCTTTGAGACAGCTCATCCTCTACAGTAACTTCTCTAGTAAGCCTAGTAACTCCCCTCTCCCCCTTCATGCCTAGTTTAAAGCCCTATCTACAAACCCTGCCAGCTCCTGGGCTAGAATCCTCTTACCCTTTGGAGTTAGATGAGACTCATCTGGATCAAGCAGGCCAGGTGCCGTAAAGGTTTCTCCATGATCATAGAACCCAATATTCCTCTGCCGGCACCAGCCCCTAAGCCATTTATTAAGCGCATATATTCTCTTGTTCCTATCTGTATACATCCCTGCCACCGGAGGAACCGAGCAGAACAGCACGTGTGCTCCTGCCCTATCCATTGACTGTCCCCGCTCCTGGAATTCCTTTTTAACAAACCTTGACCTTCTTTTAATTAGCTCATCACTGCCAGCTTGTACCACCAGAAGCAGGTAATAATTTGATGGTTTAATTAGGTCCAGGAGTCTCTTAGCAATGTTGCTTACCCGGGCTTGAGAAAGGCAGCAGACTTTCCTATGAGTTGGATCCGTCCTACATATAGGCCCCTCCATCCCTTTCAGAAGAGAGTCACCCACTACAACGACCCTCCTTTTCTTTTTCTTACTTGAAGTCCTGACCTGTCTGACAGGCAATGTGAAGTCATTATCCTCCTCAGGTGAGTCCTCTGTGATACTGTCCTCCACCTGAGCATCAAATTCCAGTACCCCAAACCTGTTTTGTATGGGCAGCTGGAAAGGTGGGATCTGAAAGGGAGGTTTATAACCCTCCTGAGAGCAGACCTGCTCCCAGTCCTCCTTATCAACCAGGTCACTCCCCCTATCCTGTTGATGAGGAATATGGCGTTCTTCTGCCTCCTGGGGAGGATTATTGGGAGGAGAGAAGGTTCTACTCCACCAGTCTATCTCCCTTTCTCTTTCACGGATACTCCACAGCCTCTCTACCTGATCCTTAAGATCTGCAACCATAAGGAGCAGATCTTGAATCTGTTCACACCTCACACAGGCATTTTTTGTATGGTCCTCAGGAACCACAAGCAAGCTGAGACACTCCTTGCAGTCCTGAATCTGGGCAGCCGCATACCTTAATAGAGGCTCAGTTTAGATAGGGACACTCCTGGTAGCAGAGGTATTGCCATGCCTGGTCACCATTGCTGCAGGGGAGTGGGAAAAGCCAACCACCTGCCAGAGAGTGCCTGCTTGCCCTGCCTGCGCGAACTGCCTGTACTGCGACCCTGTTTGCCCGCTCCTGTTCACTACGCTCCAGTTGCTGGTGCTCCCAGGAAGACGTTTAAATGCCCCATGGCTTCTTCTGGGACTGCCACCCTACCACGCAGTCGGCTCACGCGACAGTTGCTGCTTCTGGGGTTCAGAGAGAGTCACCCTTCCAGGGTCCTCTCCTGAGCTTTTGCCTTTCACCAGGAACTCTCCACCCACCCAGATTGAGCACCCGGCTTACCATTCCTGCCGCTGAACACGCCAAATCTGGTGCGTTCATTATTCTGCTAGATTTCAAGGAGAATCGATCGGAGTTACAAATTAAGTATAAGTTTAAATAGTGAATTAAGACACGAATATATATACAACTTCAGAGACTGTAATAACGGAAGAGCCAACACCACCACAAGTAGATACCTGGTTCTAGGCTGCTCCAGCAAATCTCAGAGCCCTGTGGCCCACAAGTTGTCTCCTCACGGGCTGAGAATTAAGAGTGGGAATCTGCAATACAGGTTAGCTGAATGGAGGTTTAACTACTTTTGCCAACAGGAGAATCAGGAACCACACTAGAAGAAGTCCAATGGATTGAGTGGAGACATCCACACACAACTTTATCTAAGCTGAGCTCCTATAGAAAGAAACGTGCTTATATATGATGAACATCACAGCATTCTAAAGAAAAGGTTAATAATTGATTAGATGAGTTCTATACTAAAATGTCTTTTGGTTTGTTTGATTTGAGGATTCTGTTGGTTTGTTTGTTTGTTCCTCCATAGCCTATGAAGACAGTAAATAAATTCCTCCTACCAGTCACGCTCTGTCTCTCATTTTTATTCAAGGTTGAGACATCTATTTCAGAGCTACTGGGAAGCAGAGACTTGCAATAAAAGTTTCAAAACTTTAAATGGTTAATAAAGAGGAGCTGCAACTTTCCTTTTATGTGGTAGAGGTGGCAATGTTGCCATTCCCTTTTAATAAAAGACATGGGAAAAGGAGGCTCAAAATCCCAGACAGGAAAAACTTAACACTTTAACCCAACTCAAACAAAATTATACCTTTTCTTGATTCAGAACTTCCATGGCTGCATGATTTATTCTTACTGACTTTCCCTGCATTGCATGAGAAGTAACTATAGCAGTCAGATGCTGTGCACCCAGCACATCAAAATCCTTAGCAGTGCAGTAAGCACAAGGCCAGCTTTTTTCTCTATTGACATCAAAGGAAATATCATTAAGCCCATACTACATACAGTTTAATGGACTTCTTTGTATAGGAGCTAGGAAGGCGAGAGTGACATGTATTTGAATATAATTTATAGTTCATAAACGTATTCATGTTTGGAGGCTCAGAGAGAGTAATTTGCAGTTAACCAGCTCTAACATTGTTGCCAAGAAAACGATCAAAACAATAAAATTGGCATTGTTACAGGGATTTGGATTGCATAGGATTAAGGATGTAGAAGGAAATTACCTACTTAGTGAGGAGTTCAGAAGTACTGAAGGCCTGTTCACTACCTACATTCTACATAAGCTACTGCCATTTTACTGGCCCTTTGCTGACTGGCAGTACAGCTTAAGTGTAACTTTTATTCAGAAACCTAATGTTAGGTTCCATAATTCTCACTGATTTCTGTAAGGAGTTTTAAAGCGTTTAGTAACATGCAAGACCAGATTACTGACATTACTATTAAATTATGGCTGATTATACACTCTTTGCAATCTGGGTTCAAAGTCCACTTCAGTCTGTTAGCTAAAGGTTGGTTTCTGGTTTGTTTTTTTTTCCCTCTGTATTCATCTTTCTAAAGAAAACTCCAGACAGAGTTCTACGGACTACTGTATATGTGATTTTAAAATATTTTCCTAGTCATACCATATCTCTATAGATATCTCATAAAAGGCTGCATATTTCCACACACACTGAACTGTGTTGCCTCTTGCAAAGTTGGGAAAGGAGATTATCTCAGTCATGCAGAGGTTTGCTTGTTAAATAAGAATCACAGAAAAGTTATTTTTAGTAAAATAAACCACACCAAAAATATTAATGGCTGCATATCTGAGAGCTAGGCAACACTAAGCCAAATTACAGACTTCCTTAATACTCACTCATCAAATAGAAATGTGAATACTTCAGTGGAGGCATTTCCTTAAAATCTTGCTTTCTGCAAAGAAAATACTACTCCGTATAAGTGTGTCTGTGAATGTGGGTGGGAATTTTTAAAGTAGGTTGCATTCCTATATTACAAACAAGAGCGTGCCCATGGGGAAGTCTCCTATCTGGGGCAGCACCTGACTGATCTGTGCCAGATCATCATGAAGTGCAGTGCTCCAGGGGTATAACAGAGATAACACATTGATTTGAGGGGATCTCCAACACAGGAAGTAATTTCTAGAAAAGCTGCAGAAACTAAAATGGGAGGGGAACAGACAATACAAATAAAAAATATTTTACATGCAAGTGTTCCGTAAAGTTTGTATTTCTTATAAGAGAGATGGCTAAGGAAGGATTACTAGTTTTAAGAACTCATTTGAAAGCTCTCTAGGTGCCATGTTTTGTTAAAGAACATCTTAGTGGCAGTCTTCAGGAATGGTTTCTTTCAAAACACCCGAGATTGGGTATTAATTGTGTTCTGGGAGTATATTTACTTTTATGTCTAGGCACAAGCATGAGAAAAGAGACCTCATAATAATTCTCTCTGGGGAGTGCAATCATAAAAGAAGTAATCCTGTTAAATGAGGAGAAGAATAATATACTGTAGTAAGTCACAAGTAGATATAAGGAAGATAGAAGGTGCTCTTGTTATGTTCTGTAGGCTATTTTCTTCTCCTCCCATTTCTCAGTCCTCCCTTACAAAAAAAATAATAAGAACAGTGAAAGGAGATATTGTCACTGGATACGTTGCTGTCACCACTGTCAATTGCCAACACAGGAGAAACAACTAATCACAAATCTCCAGCCAATAAGGAGAATAAATTGTAGGGAGAGAGTGTTTAGGAAAGATATATAGCAAATTATAGTTTTAAACCTTTTGAAATATGAATGTCAAAGCCACACTCTGAAATTGCATTGTATGTCTTCATCTAGCTCTACTCCAGTGTCTCAGTCTCTGGATTAGGTGTTAAAACCATAGTAGCTGTTGCACTGGGGGCTTTTCACTTTTGCATTCTCAAATTCCATGCTTTGAAACTTTAATGTTTGTCAAGAAAACATTTAAAAAGAGATTATTCTTTTCCGCCAAGCTGACATTTATATTACATAGGTAAGACAACTGTTTTTTTCAATAGAGATTTTATAGATAGTTGTAGGCTATCAGGTGTTGGTGGATCACCTTTCTGTAAAGTTTCTTAGATATGGGAGCATAATTTAAAATAACTCACCTGAGTTTTACAAGTAGAGCTCTGGAAAACAAATAAATAGGCCTGTTGTTTTTGAGGTAGATTTTACCTGTCTTTCTAAATGTTGCAAATGCCATCTTTTTTTTTCATTTGGTATTTACTGTGGGCACCATTCTGCAAAGCCATGTTTTAACAAGATCATTTCTTGACATTTTCTCCAAAGTAGGTGTTTATCTCTCCTCTACATTCTTTGAATACTTCTTGATTACCAATATAGTTTTGGGGTAGAAAAGAAGGGTACTTCAGGTTTTCATGAAGGAATCTGAGGAGTCAGAGCAAGAGATTGCAGCTGTACCAGTGAACAATTCTTCTACAACTTAGAGACAATTTCCATACATTAAGGGGTACTAACGTTGAGAAAAAAACCCAAACATACATAACTTATCATGCAAATACAAAGGAAGAAACTAGTCAGCTATCATTGTAGGTATTTGGTTATGTTTCTTCTCCTTAATACTAAAAATATTTTCTGTGTACCAGGTAAAATACCTGGGGGGAAAAGAAGTATATATTTTCTATTAGTATTGTAATAAAGAAATGAATTGGTTTTAACTCTCAAGGATTTCTGTAAACAAATATTGATTTTGTTCTGTGTCTTTGGCTATGAAAAAAACCAGGAAGCATAACCCTGGTAGTTTCAACAAAGTCAACATTTCAGTAGACAAGTGTGCCTGTAAGGATTCTGTTTTTGAAGCATGATTAGAAAGAACTCTTTCTTTCTGTTATAACACCTTTGCTTTATGAAAATAAAATAATGGACTTTTAAAAATGAAAATGAAGATTTTTTTAAACATTTGCATGAGTATTAAAGTGCACAGTAATCTGCTAAACTATAATGAACCCTTTTAAAATACTTCAACAGGTATAATTTTTGGAGTAGTAGGACCACAAATACTGTTCATTTTCAATGAGATTTTGTAGAATGATCTTTGGTTTCTATGCATTATGACCATAACATTTGAAACACAATTAGTTTGGACCTAGATTGTTAGCTGGATTACATTTGGTGCAAGACCATAAAGAGAAATGCTTCTTTAAGTGCTGTAAAAATAATGCAGGATTTTCATGTAGGTGTATATGAACGGACTAAATCATTGTGCTTCTTACAGCTGACTCGGGGGATAGAAAAGGTCTTAACTTTAGACCTCTCTTCCTCCTTTCTCTATCTATCTACTATAGCTATGAAAGTAAGAAGCAAATATATATCATAACTAAACTGCTCTTTTCTTTCAGTGGGTATAAGAAGTAATAGAAGGAAAGGGATTTGCGTGGTTTGGGCTTTCTGGGCTACTGCAGTTCTCATTCCGCTCATCATTTTGGTCTGTTCCTCAAAATCAGAATTTGACCCTCAGTGATTTGCCATCTGAAACTAATTATTTCAACTGATGCTGCAGGCATTCAGAATCAGACCTTCTAAATGCAGCTGAAACTGGGTTTGGTACTTCAAACACACACAAAAATTCAATTGCAGTTCCTCATCTCAGCTTGTCCCTCGGGCACCTACCAGTTTCTGATGTAGAAGGCTCCCTTGAAACAAGGGCCTAGGGTTATACATGGAGTGTGATAACAACAGAGGAGATTTTGCCACAAAGCCAAGCTGCATTTTTCAGAACATGTTGCTGACATTCTTCTCCCTTTAACCATGTTGATGCTAAACCAGGCCTAGGAACATGACACGAGCACAAATACCATTCATCCATCCATCTGCATTTCACCCGACATTCATTCTTCCCCAAAGTTAACTTCTCCTCTCTGTAGATTGACTTCTCTTCTTTAGTTACACAGCGGTTTTGCTTTGGCTCTTATTTTTTTTTCTGTTTTTATTCTCATATAGCTCTCAGGATTTCATGAAAGAACGTGGTATTGCAACTCTTAGCCTCCAGTTAAGATGAGCTGCTGTCTCTACACCAGCTGTCAAAAGAGTTCCTCCCAGGGGCATTCTATTTTAAACTTAATTAGATGCTTCAGCTTAGTTTTAAAAAAGAAATCTGGAAAAAATGACGCTTGGGCGACTGGCAGGTGTAGTGTGGCTCAGTGTCAAGAAGTAACAGAGATTTCTGTGTTAAATCATCAATTCGATCCCTAATGACATTAGCAAAGAGGATGAGTCAAGCAGCATTTTACCTTGCAATCGCTATGACTTTGTCTTTCTAAATAATAGGAACAGATAATAAAATAGTAAAAGGCAATGAAAATATATCAAAAAACAGTACAAAATAATGAATAGGAGTAACTCTCCCCAAATTGTTGCTAGTTTTAAGTTTCCTGGCAGAAATATAATCCATCTTGAATGTGCTGGGGCTTTTTATAATACAAAAAAACAGCTCTGCAGAGAAGTGTAAATCTCAAGTGCTATATTTGTAATAACTGGGTCATACCAATTTTAATTTGTGAACATGAAGCTACAAAGAGTAATGGTAGCTTGAGCTTAGCAAATGTCTACTGAGAGTAGGGTCACGATTCACAAAAGCACTTGATAATTCTGAGTATCCAACTTGAGAAACCTTAAAGGACTCAGTGTTCAGAAAGAACAGAACATTCAGAAAGTGAAAAATAAACCTAACACCTTGTTCCCAGGTAAACATGCACAGATATCTAAAACACAGAGGTTACTTTTGTAAATCATGCCAATAATGTTCTGTTTTAAGAATTGGCATCATCAGCAAGACAACCCAGTTTGTGCCATACTTTCAGGTTAATTATATTACCATATAGGACAGTAATGAACCATCATATAATCTGTTTCTGGACAAAAATCAGTAAAAGTGACCAGTTGGAATAGAAGGAATGGAGAATCCACCTTTGCATGAATATCAAAATTATTGTACAGTCTTGGCAGTTCCTAGCTCAGGTGCATGCACACAGCATCGGGGGACAAAACACAGTGTCTTTAGCTACAGAATATAGAGGCGCACTCTGTAAAGAGAGTCCCAAGTAATTAACTCCAGAAATGATGGTCTGTGTCCTTCACATTCTACCTTCTTTTCTTCTGATGCTCCTCCCATTTCTAGAGGCCAGAAAATTACCTTTTTTTCCTCCTTTTCTTTTTTGCGACCTTCTCTTTTAACATAAACTTAAATTGTACATGACTTAAGCACTTAACAATAAGTTGATCAGAATCTCCCAACCTTTCTCTCCTACATGTAGAGGGACCAGACTTCCTTTGGAAAACATAAAGCACATAACATGTGCCAGGAGAAAAAGACTGTTATAGCATGTATTTGCTTTATTTCAGTTTGGTTTTATAGGGGAAAATATAAACTGTCCTGGTAAGACCACCCATATATATTTCCTGTTCAAATTTATGTCAGAAAACGAATACCTAAGGAATTTACCACTCCTTTATCTATTAAATGCCAACCTGTTTTCATAACAGCATCTGTGTTTGGTTTTGTGTTTTCAATTGGGAAATTTTCATTAGGGAAATTTTCATTCAACTTTACTCGTTTTTCTGTAAACACTTCTTTCTTTCTAACTTCTACTCTTCCTTCTCAGTCTGTCAATATCTCTCCCTGAACTTTAATTTTCTAACTAAAGCTGAGTATTGATGACCTTCTTTTTTTTAGTAGACTCTTCCATCGATATACTTCAGGTGTGATAAACAGAGAAGAGCTGATGGTGTCTCTGTTTTCTGCCGACTCAGGTTCAGAGTTGCTCTCTACTACTGTTTATTTCTAACTTTATGTGGTTTTAAACAAAGGAAACTTCCAGTCAGTTTGAAAAATTAATATACAACCAAAATTTAGTTTCAAAGGTTAATTTTAAAATATTCAGATTAAATAAGGATCATGTTGACGTATGTTTAAATTATCAGAATTGACTAATAATGGTTCTTGGTTTATGTTACGAAAATACAGCTACAAAGATTTTTTAAACGTCTTATTCCCACCAGAAAATACATGCAACTACTAAAATTGATACTTCCTTAGTATCTTCTAGCAGCCATATATTTTCTCCCTGGTCTGAGAAATTATTGCGTTGCTTCGTTGACTTATTTAATGGTCACTATTTTATGTTGCTTTGGATCTCAAAACATACAGCCCATGAAGGACAATTACCTTTTTGTTTCTACACGTAGAAACATAAACTTCAGTCGATTGGGAAGTAATTTGCCACCCCAAGTCAAAGGGCAAGATATCTGTAGAGACAAGTGACAATGTGAAATGAAGAGTGAAGAAAAGGCAGAAAGACCACATTTTAAAAATTATCCACAGGTGTAATGGTGTAATGACTAGAGGGGAGAATTTAAGTCACAAGAAGTATGGCATTAGTTTAAGAATGATTGTTGTTAATCTGTAATGTAAAGTTTATAGTTTAGAATTTTACTGAGAAGACAGGAGAAAATTGTGGATTATTTAGAAACTCAGAATGTAAGAAATTAGCACAAAGAAATTAATCACTGAAAGTTACACAAAACAGCTTTGCAAAAGCTGGTTTAGACCTAAAGAGAACTTAACTGTTAAATTGTTTGAATGCATACCCAAGAGTATTTTCTATAAGGAATTATCCTGCTGATTATGATGCTGTGCTATAGGAGCTCCTGGGTGTCTGAGTTGAAAGTCTATCACAAGTTTTCTTGTGTTACTGAGTGATGAAGAGGAGCATATCATCAAATCTAACACTCATGGACTGTAGTAGCTATCAGACTGTAAATGGATTCTTATACCGTACTTGTCATCATATCTAAGCATCTTCAATAACATCCAACACTTGCTTAACATCTATCAAGTAGTGACTGTTCTTCCATTTTCTCACCTTCAGGTATAGTATGAGCAAAGTAGTGTCTTGTTTTGAAAGATATTTGGTTTTGTCTTTTGTTTTGGTTTGGGTTTGTTGTTGGTTTTTGGTTTGTTTGGTTTTTTTCCCCAAAAAAGATGCTGTGGTTTTTTTTGTATTAAAAGCTATGAAGATTCTCAATTCCTATAAGAATTTTTACTGTGCTGGGAGTAGCCCTGTAGAACAGTTTCCTGCACAGATGAGCTTTATTACAGTTATAAAAATTTTCACCATGCCAAAAAAAGGTCAATCACTGACAAGATCCTTTATTCTAGTTCTTGAATTGCATTATATTTATTTCTTTTATTTATTTTATTATTGCAGTTCTGCTTTCATTTTTTTTGGTGATAAGAACCCCATTTTAACCTGGTATGAATTTCCTTGGAGAGAGTAAGAGGCAGGCCTGATGTTATAATGGTATAAGGACACATCTCCATGCATTCCTGTGGAGATAATGCTGCAGGCTGTGGCTGTGAACCGAGAAGTTCTGAGTATCATCCTTTTGTTTTTCATTCAGGAAATTTTGTCCCTCCCTTTCAGTGTTTGATCACTTCCATGGTCATAAATAGGCTGTCACATGGCTTATTCTCTTTCTTCCTGTTGTCCTAATAGTAGTAGAACAGTCCTCCCTGTAGCTGCCACTATGCTTCATTTGCCTGCAGATTTTAACTTACAGAGATCAGCACTTGACAAAGGCAGCATTCCTTTTCCAAGGACACATTCACAGAAGCTATATCTGAGTTTAGGCATTTTTTAATTTGATACCTCTTTACCACAGACATACAATACAGAATTAGAGGACTTTCTCTGAAGGTGGCCGGATGTTGGTTTAAAATATATCTTTACACAGACAGTGTTTGGCTTCTGGAGATTTTGCCACAGGATGCTGAGAAAGCGGATAGCACCAACAAGTTCAGGAAGATATTAGAAAGATTCACATGTAGAAAACACATTAATGGGTTGTAAAAGAACTGTGCAAAGTTGTACTTTCCAACATCACTCATGGAACTGTTCCACATGCTGTGGAAGTGCAAGGACATTAGACTTCAAAAAAATGGCTAGGTTTTCATTCTTTCCCTAAATAACATCTCCTGGACTGGATGCACCTGGACAAGCCCCACCCAGCAGGGCATTTCTTATGTCCTTATTATCACTTCTAATCATTGTATGAAACTGAGCATGATTCCGAATAAAGAGTGACGGTAAAGATGTGATCTTTACAAAGGTACAATGCTTCTTGGAGGAAGATGTGCCAGAATACCTCTCTTTCACAAAAAATCAATAGAATTTATTATATATAAACTGTCCTTGAAGTGTATGCATATCTTTGAAGCACTTCAGAAAATGGACTCTTGCTTTCCTCACGCAAATTGCTATGGAGATTCTTAAACAGAGGTTGAGTTATCAACCTCTGCTATTAACTTCTTGTTCAACAAAAGCAACAATGTTTTTTGTCAGGTTCTAACTAAATTGAAGGTTATTATCAAACTAACAGGTGCAGAAAACTTATCCTGAAGCAGAAAATAATTCTGTGTAGGTCATTTGTTCAAATCTATCCATGCTGTTCAAACCTATCCTGATTCTTTCATCAAGCATTGTAACAGGCAATGTGGGGAAGTGGTGGAGTCTCCTTACCTGAAGGTGTAAAAAACATGTAGATGTGGCACTTTGTGACATGATTTAGTAGGTGTAGTGGTATTGGGCTGACAGTTGTACTGAATGATCTTAGAGGTATTTTCCAACCTTAACGAGTCTATGATTCTTTGGATACTCTGAACTTCACTCATAATTTGCAGTTATTTCATAGGAGACAGGGAATACATCACATAGGAATTATCTAGCTGAAATCTGAATAGAACTGGATAAATATCTCTTGTAATACAACTCTCTTAAGAGTAGAGCTAAGGTACTACTTAAGCAACATGAAAAACCTTACACTTTTTGCAGTGTTATGGATGCTTTGCAGCTATTTTTACCTATGACAGTGTCAATCTATTCTCTGTTAAAAACACTAGTATTGTTTAAAGAAAAAGGGAAATAATACCTTTAGTAATTCACAGTGAGATACAGTAAAATTAAGTATATTGTGGGCATTGAACAATGGTTTATGAAATAATTCCTGGTAAGACACTGAGTTTTTCTATTCATCTGGGATATTTCATTGTAGGTCAGGCACGTGGAATTACTATTTTCTTCCATTGGTCTATTGAAATTGGCAACCTACTCCAGACACACGCACAGAATTTTTTTAAAAAAGAGGTTAAAACTAGAACAGGCATACATCAAAGGGTTTGGAATGGTAACAAGACTTTTAATCAGCCTCTGGTTGTTTACTGACAGCAGGAGATCTGAACCAGTCATTTAGCAGGTTAGAAGGTAATCATGCACGGCTAATTGCTCCTCTTAGAATACCACTTTTTAACAAGGTGGATTACTATCCTGTGAGTGTGCCCTGTTTCACCCACTTAGGGTCTGAATTGCATGAGACTGGTTGTTGATGTAACTTACAGAGTCTTCATGGAGGTAATAGTAAATGACCAAAACAAAAGGAAAAAGTCAAATACATCCATATCAAAGCAGGTGCTCGACACATCAAATTGTTGAAACATGTAACAAATCATATGTCACTTCAGTAAATATTGTTATTAAAAAACAAAATCATATCACAAAACTGAACTCCTCTTTTAAGAAAACAGGTATGAGATAAGGAAAAATTAAAAGTTCCACGTTTCATTTCCATTCTAATCAAGTCAGCAAGATCATGTGTAGCTACTGAATATAATTGGTATCCATATATTACATGGTTTTTAAAATTTTCACTGACATGAAATAGGATTTTTTTACATGCCTAGAAAAATTTGGATAAATAGACATGTTTCTTGATAAAAAAGATGTAAAAAGAACAACAACAAAGACAGAGCCTGAATTGTAAATATATGTTTTGTGTCAGCTTGTCTTTATATACAGGTCAGTGACCTTGACAGTTCATAAGACTGAGTTTTCACCTACTCTGAAAAGAGGCACTTTCAGAGATCAACCATAACCAATTACAATTTATTTCCATCATTTCCGTGAGTACAATTTCTGTATGTGTGATTCTGTAACTCATTATCTGCAGTAGACCAGAGCGGAAAAGAAAATGGAACAAAAGCCACGTAAGAATTATTAAGAGAATTTAAAGTATAGGAGGCCTCGAAAATAGCTGTATAGAAAATGTTGTAACATGAAAATGCACGTTTTCTTTTACTGATACTACTGTTATTCCTTTCTTGTTGAGACGAAAGATTTAGATAATGTCTAGATTACTTCAGAACAAATCATTTGTTTAGAAAAAAAGATTAAAAGAAATACATCACAGAATTGGATTGTACTAAATGACAAAGCTTAATTTTTCAGCAGCAAAAACCTATATTTGTTAACTGAATCAATGTTTTTCAGCTCTCCCATGTAAGAGACAAGTTCAGCAAGAAGAGAAAAAGTACTGAGAAAGAAAATGAGAGAACAGTTTTAAAGAACGTTCTTCTGATTATATTTAATTAAGATTTTTCAAGTGGTATTTTTTGTCGGTTTTCTGTTGTTTTTTTTTTGTTCTTGTTATTGAAGGAAATATCAAATTTAACGACTAATATTCACTGGTAAAGGTTTTCATTCCAAAATGAAAATACAGTGTCTTTGTCAGGGATATATCACCTAGTAACTGATAATTTAGAGCTTTGAGCAGAAAACCCAGCTTAGAAAGTTCACACCTTTTGGTGAAATGAGCAGAACTAAAACATTTCAAGGTGTACTCAAAAATTAGTTGAAATTAAGTTTCAATGGAAGTTTTTTACTAATCCTAGCTCTTTGAAAAATTCCATACATCACAGAGTGTCAGCTCTATTCTTTTACATATTCTATTGGATGTACATTCTTTCAGATATTTTACTGTGATCTCTCATGCAGTAAGTGAGAAAAAATTTCTGTTATGAATATTTTTGTCTGAATTAAATGTGTGCAAATACTCATGACTTCTAATTTAATTTTTTGTGATCATTTGTCTCAAAAAAAATCTAGTTGTTCAAATGAACATGGAAAGCAAATAACAAAGAACAGAGGTCATGGCCAAAGTAAGTCCATTATATAATCTGAATAATTATTTGTCTATGTTTTTCTTTTATTCTCTATGCTTTACTGTCAATATGACATTATATGGATGCTTTATCTTGTCTTTATTGTAAGAAAAATGAGAAATTAATAGTTTTTCAGTGGAATTCACCTGGTGGAGAAATGACATCAGAATTAAAACACAGGAAACCAGTCTTAAATAGGCCAATGGGTTGTTTTTTTTTTTTTTGAAACATCAATATCCTTGATGCTGAAAAAATCTTCAAAACCAGCTGAAGTTGATTATGTTTGTTATAATAAGAGAGAACTTAAAGCTCCTGTACCGGTATCCACCAAGTCCATGTGATATTTGTGCTTATCTGGAAACCTATGGAATGGGATATTGTGCAGGCCTCTGATTCTGCACTAGTAGGTCATGTTTCAGGGACAGGGATTAACAGGTTTTTAGTGGCGATGGTTACTCACTCATTCATAGATTGAGATTTTAAAACTCTTCTCATATGTCTACAGTTTGCCTGAAAGGCATCTGATTTTGTGGAAGATGTGCACAGAGGGGGTCTGATGGAGCACACTCCAGCTCCACCTCTGCCTCTGCATGCAGACTTTTCCTTAGTGGGTGTTGGTTGATTGATGTTCATCTAATCCTCATTCCACTATACTGTCACGATGGATTCAGAGCACATACAGATCAGAGATTTGGGAAATATTCCTGAGTCCCACAGCGCCAAAGTAACAATGGAGACTCATACACTTCTTCAGTATTTCTCATTAATGTTAAAATTCACCTGAAAATTCTTCAGATTGTGTTTCTTGTGTTGTATGACTCTGGCAAAAAAAGGGTGCTGTACTCAAATAATAATAAAAATAAAAAGGATACAATTTAAGGGAATAAAGTAATAAAATTATTTACTACATTAAAGTCAAAGGCAAATCTCCTATTCTCCTGTTTCTCTTGTGCTTCTAATTTAGATCAGAATCAATGTCCTAATTGTGCTTGTAATAGAACGTGCCTGGCATTGAGAATATTATTTTCATTTATCCCTTAAGAAGAAAAATAAATTGTTGAGCCTGCACCACTCTGCATTCTTGTTATCAGACTGACTTGCATTTTCTTCGAATTGCTCCACAATTGAGGTAGCAATTTAGTTTTTGATTGAATGTTTTGCACATTGAATTTCACATTACATTTTCTCTAGCTCTTTTAAACTGAAGTATGAGTTCAGTTTACTAATTCTCTGAATAGCACAGTATTCGGAGCAGTATCTTGGGCAGCACAAGCTTAAGGAGGGCAGTGTTACTGAGTTGTCTCTTAGTTAGCCTCACATTTGGATGAATAAAAACAATGGCTTATGTTAAAGAGAGTTGGCTTTATACAGTCAACGGAATGACAATTGAAAATCTTGCCCTCATAGGTCATAGGGAGGTTAGTTGCAAGAGAGAAGAAATTCCCTCTCAGAAGTCAATTCTTTTATCTTCTCTCAGGATGGATAGAACAGGTGAGATTTTGAGGAGGAGTATACAGAAATTTTTTTCATCTAGTTACGTGAGTCAGATCACAGCCACATAGCCATTTTTAATTGGCGTAAATTCATGCTGCTATCCAAACTGGTGTTCACATTTCTTGCTCCCAGCTACATATTCCCATTTATCAGCACAAGTATTCAGGCAGAAATGCAACTTGATCTACCCAACATATAAATCAATAAATCAAGAAACCAAAAAACAAATAAACAGTTTTGCACAAGATTAGTAACGAGATCTTTTTAGGAAGCCGTCTGGTTGGAAAAAATGCTCTTACTCTGTGCGGATATGGGAACTAGATGTTTTCTTTAACCTGGTGGGCAGATTTATGACAGGATAAAATAACAGAGTAGTCATAGACTCGGCATTCTATTACCTCATCTGTTACTCAGTGATTGCAAGGTCCCACTTTTATGGGTCTTGTGTTAGCTGGACTGAGAGAATCTCACCAGCACCGGTTCCATCTTCAACTTCTCTCACAAGATGCAAGAGTCCTCAGGCTCCTGAGGCTAACGCCAGAGGAAAAAGTAAACATCAAAATATTCTGTGCTTGTAACAGAGCCAATATTTCAAGTATCCACATGCATAGTGGGATTAATATAAGCGAAGTAACGTTCCTAAATAACAAATAGATCTTGTTATCTGAAAAGAAAGAATGCCACCAAGGTCAGATGAGTGCATGACCAGGAATTTCAGCAGACATTTTTTTATGTTAAGAAAGCACTAGGGACTTGCAGACCTTTGAAAGTAATGAAAGTCCTAAGTTGCTTTCACATTTATTTTTATTTCACTTCTTTTCTGAGGTGAAAGTCTTCTCTGAAGACTGAGGTGTTGTCTGTTTAGATGTAATCTCTCTCCAGTATGAAAAGGTCATGAGTAAGAACTGGGGAATACAAGGCACTACACAGTAAAACTAGGAGTGCTGTGAGGAAGTTGCTTCCTATAAACTTTCTTATGAAATTGAAAAAGATGTCCAAGTGTTTTTAACTATGCAAAAATGTCAAGGAAAGTAAAAGCCCTTGAAACTGAGACATTGCCTTAACTAAAACTTAGGGGGGATGTAAAGGAGTTGGACAAATGAAGAAACAGAACCTAGTAAGGTATTTATGAGTGTATAATCATATGAGGCATTGAACCAAAAAAATGGCACTTTTGCAAAGCTAAGCCACCTTAACACTCTGGATAGCTGTTACTGAGAAGGAAAAATTCCACTGCACCTGAAGATTTCAGGTGCACAATCCCTTCTTGAAAGCTAAGGAATTACATCCTTAATTCTATGGCATTTTTTAACTCTGTTTCTTTTGTAATTCCTCCATATAGGACAAAAAGAAAAGAGCTTCCTGCAGAATGCCTTGTGAATGTTAGCAAAATTCAGTAACCAACAGAAGATTACACTTTTCTCCTCTGTCTTAAGAAGTGCTGTCCAGCCAAGCACTTTTCTGAGAGCTTCTAAGTTCTATTCTTCCATTTACCTTTGGGCACTTGACTTCACTGTAATGTGCTGTAATAATGAGAGTCTTCTTTGATAGCAAGCAATATAAAAGAGGCCTAATCAATTTTTTCTTGATTCATTTTGCATCCTTCAGTACCTATGTACCTTGATAGATCAGAAAATAATTTCCAAGGAGAAGAAGGAATTTAAATAACACTTATATGACAAAGACAGTGGTGGAATTGGTGCAGAGTTTTTCAGCACTATGTCATTTGTGGGAAGATTGTGTGTCCATTTTAGTGTTTCAATACTGTGGTTTAAATATTTAGAAAATACATGCCCTGGCATAAGTCTTAAAAAAGAAAGAAAATCTTTTTTGTTAAACCAGTATTGGATAATGCAGTTAAATAGCCTTCTTATATTTGTTCTATATTGACGATCACAGGCAAGTCCTAATATATTCCCAATTTTATTTAGTAAAAGAAAGCCAGAATTCAAATAACCACTAGAGAAATTACAAATCAGAAGGAGAGAAGGATTTTTCTTGTTGTATCAAAAAAAAATAAGAAGAAGTAGTCAAGAGAATTATTTCAAGCTTAATTATAGATAAAAGATAATAATTAACTGTTAGGAAAGCAAGAAGGGATTAGGGGTTTGAAATTCCAAAGAACTGAGATTCCTGTTTGGGAAGTAGAAATTAAATGAAAATCCACAGAATGTGGAAAACCAGTGAGTGGAGAAACAAAATATTGACCAATATGAAAAGCTGGGTATTGAATATCAACCATTCTTGCTTATGCATCTTCACTGTGTTACTCATTGGTATTACATGAGTAGAAATTCGCAAGCAGGTCTTATGTAGAAGACAAGCACATAAAAATCGGCTGTCCTTTGCGCACTCCTGTAAAGGTGATCTATAATCCAAATTGTCTTGCAAACAGCTAACTAGCTTTGAGGAAACAAATATCCTAATTTCTAGGAGTCAAATTGCATTTCTTTTATTTTTATTTTTAAAGAAATCCTTCAATATAATTTAGAAGAAGTAAGATCAGACAGAAAGAAATGGCACAGGCAGAGTAAGAGGTTTATGATTTCTGTAATAGTGGAACCGTGTCAAGATTTCCAAGAAGTTAATGGCAGAGAGTGGTTTGGCGCTACAAAGAAATGGTAGCAGATATGTTAATTTGACAAGCAAGTGGTCATGCTGACACTGAAAACTGGTACAGTCTCCTGTTTTTAGGAAACATAATTAGGCAATAAGTAAATCAATTTACACAGCACAACGGTGAATGTGTATGTCATTATTGAATTGTTCTGTTTTCCCCAGGTAGCATGTGTGCCAAATGATGTAATAGTTACCATGGGAACTATCCTTTTATAATGAAATGTAGAATTAGCTCTGAGAGCTTTTAAAATCCTACCTGCCATGCACATTTTATTTTTCTCCTTAAAAAAACAAATAGAATAAATAAACAGTAGCAAAAATAATGTTTCTCCACTTAAATACTTAAATAGCACTTCACTCTTAAAATAGACTTGCTGATGGTGGTGTTACCATTTATAGAATAGGTGTTACCTTATGTGAACTCCAAATACATGATAATTTAAGTAAACTAGAAAAAAAAGAAAAATTCTGATGAAAATTTATAAATTGGAGAAATGCTTTGAAAAGACAGATATTAAAATATACTTGTTTAGAGCCAAAGGAAGTTTATAAAATATTGTATTTTAAAAAAAAATATTTTCTAGTTGGAAAGAAAATGTTTTGCATTTACATTAAAAAAAAAGTGTATTCAGTTCTCCTGCTCCTTTTATTATACTAATCTGTGAATCTTCTTTTTAATGCTGGGAAAGATGAGGAAAATAGTTTTTGCGAAAGCACTTAAAATATCCTTTTGGGAATCTGAATGTTTCCCTAAGCCTAATATTTTGCAAATGCTGTAATTTTGTGGCAAAATAACACATTTTATTTTGTTCATTCAGGGGGAATGCTTATACCACCATTTTTACTTTCTGTTTTCATGCCAGCATACACAGAAATCACATCTGTATAACTAGTACCAAGAATCAGAAGAAAAACTGTAATTCCTGACGTTTCTTTTCCATTCTTTGTGCTTATATTCCAGAATGCAATGAGATTTTATTAATTAAATTAATTAACCTTTAAAACATCTCTTCCCCAAAAGTCTGACTTTGCCATATAATGCATAGGATGGAAGGATTCTCTCTTTCTTTCTCTCTTTCTCTTTCTCTCTCTCTCTCTCTCTCTTTCTCTCTCTCTTTCTCTTTCTCTCTTTCTCTTTCTCTTTCTCTTTCTCTTTCTCTTTCTCTTTCTCTTTCTCTTTCTCTTTCTCTTTCTCTTTCTCTTTCTCTTTCTCTTTCTCTTTCTCTTTCTCTTTCTCTTTCTCTTTCTCTTTCTCTTTCTTTTTTACAGGGCACTGCTAGCTATTTGTAATCTTTTGTGAGTCACAAATAAGTGCCTTTCCACACAGTGCAAGGCAAATTGCAACATAAAAGGACAGACTACAAAGCTGTTCTCCTCCAGGCAGCCTTAAGCCATTAGTTAAGGTTTTTCAATATTTTTTCTTTACTTTTGTTTAATATATGGAATGCGTATTTTCAGTAAAAACAAAGTTTATGTGAAAAAAGAAATATTTGTCTAGTTTCTTAAGTTCTGGAAGCAGTAATCTTTTTCAAAATCTATGACTAACTTGTAGAAATAAATCAGATATTTTAATTAGAATACACTGTGCTCCCACAACATCTTTCATTGTAAGTACTTTACTGACATTTATTAATTAATGGTCTGATCCTGCTAGTCTTATTCATACACAAAATTTTTACTTGTGATTGCAATTATTCAGACCTTTTGCATGTGTAAGATTTACAGAGTGCATGCCTGTTCAGCAGTAAATGAAGCTCATAAGCCTATAACTGAGAAAAGCTTTTAGGAAACTAATTGTAGTTTGGCTTGACAGATGCAGCCATGGGCAAATTAGGCAATTGTGTGGTCCAGAGTATACCTGGCTGTAGCAAAACTTGCTCAGATATGCTGTCTTTGTACCAGAGCCATGCTGAAAAAGAATAGCTTCTAATATTGTGTTCAGAGCTAGTTTTTGACAAAACCTGAGGTCCACCTGAGGAGGAAAATGGATAAATAACAACAGCAGCAACAACAGCAACAAAAAAAACCCAAATAAACAAACAAACAAGCAATCAAAAAAAAAAAGGAAAAACTATGACATGAAATAGAAGGAAAGAAGGAAGAGTATGTGTGTCACAAGAGCAATGGTATAAAAGCAAAAACACCAAGGACAGCACCCCAAAAGAACCCACCCTTCCCTGAAAGTATCCAAGATGTTGCCCATGTGTGCTTTCTCCTGGTATTCGACACTACCTACGAAGGGAAAAGAGGTCTCACAATGGCTGTGGCTTCCTACATCACACAGTCCCTGCCAAGAGTCCTCTTCTTGGTGGAGTGAACCTGCCTATATGGGGGTCAGTGGACTGAGTATGGAGGTCCTGCATAAGAGTGTAAATAAAAAGGTTAAGGAAAAGTGTAACTACCACCTTTGTGATACAGGCAGGTTCCTGACACACTTGGAGGACTTTTGTGCCTGACTTTCCCTTTCATTGCAGAGGAAAACAGTTGGGGAACCTAACAAAAAAAAAACATGGCGTGAACACACCTTTTTTATGTAGTTTCCAGCTTCAGCTTATACAGTCAATCAGGGAGTCAAATTGGAACAGGACAGGAATTTCTATTCTAGGCTTGTGTCACAACCTGTCTCCAGCCCTTTACCCATCTCCTTTCCATGCTTCTGCATCTGAGAGGTCTTGATTCAACTCTGTGCCTCACAAAATGTCAGTAATGGCATGGGATTCTGAGCTCAGAGGAAACAGATTATGTTTTAGCTTTTTTAGAAGTGAGTTGGATGCATTTATGTAACATTTCTTTCTTATGTAAACAATCTGAATGATTTCAGCAGAATTACTCTGAAGCACAAATTATTCACAGAAGCAGGAGTTTGAGAATCAATCATTTATCAGCAAGTGTTGAGTAAATACTTGGTTTTCCAATACAAAATTCTTGGATGTAAAGACCTGTATTCATCCCAGGGAGCAGAGATACTTTATTAAATTAATTAATTTGGGGTTTTGGACAAAGCTTGCTCTACAGAGAGAGAGTTAGGAGGGAAAGGATGGCATTTACAGATGTTTATTTAGCCCATTTAGGTCTAGTTCTTTGCCTGGAGAAGCTTCTCTGTCTCTCCTGACAGAAGGGAAGCTTCCAGTATTTAGCCTTCTAACTTATGCACTGTTGCAAAGTGGACTGAAGCCAAGTGACCATGCAATCAATTCCACTCCATCTGTACATGCTCTTAGTATTCATAGTATAGAGAAAATGAACCTAAACAGTGAGACTTGTTAATCGCTCTAAGCTCTGTAAATGCCATACCTCTATAATTACAATTTCTTGTGTTCCCTCGTACTATAATAATAATTAATAAGTATATATATAGTATATATACTATATATATTATATATATATTATATATATAATAATTAATAAGTCCAAATGTCGGGTACTTCATTTTGGACACAACAATCCCATGCAGGGCTTTAGACTGGGGACAGAGTGGCTGGAGAGTAGTCAGGCAGAAAGGGACCTGGGAGCGCTGGTTGACAGGAAGCTCAACATGAGCCAGCAGTGTGCCCAGGTGGCCAAGACGGCCAATGGCATTCTGGCCTGCATCAAGAATAGTGTGGCTAGCAGGACCAGAGAAGTTATCGTCCCCCCTGTACTCGGCACTGGTCAGGCCTCATCTTGAATACTGTGTACAGGTCTGGGCCCCCCAGTTTGGGAAGGATGTCAGGATGCTGGAATGTGTCCAGAGGAGGGCAACGAAGATGGTGAAAGGGCTGGAGCAGAAGCCCTATGAGGAGCGACTGAGGGAGTTGGGGCTGTTTAGTCTGAAGAAGAGGAGGCTCAGGGGAGACCTCATTGCTCTCTACAACTACCTAAAAGGAGGTTGTATTCGGGCAGGGGTTGGTCTCTTCTCTCAGGTGACCAGTGACAGAACTAGAGGGCATGGACTCAAACTTCGTCAGGGTAAGTTTAAACTTGATGTTAGGAAAAAGTTCTTCACTGAAAGGGTGATTGGCCATTGGAATGCTCTGCCCAGGGAGGTGGTGGAGTCACCAACCCTGGAGGTGTTTAAGGGGAGACTGGATGAGGCACTGAGTGCCATGGTTAAGATGATGGGTTGGTGTTAGTGTTGGTGTTAGTGTTGGGTTATAGGTTGTACTGAATGATCTCGGAGGTCCTTTCCAACCTTATGATATTGTGATACTGTGATACTAAAACTTTGGCCTCAACTTGCGTGAGGCCTGGTTAAACTTGTTAAACAACTAACAAAATATTTGCTGAATTTCAATGTAAAAGCAATCAAATTTTTCTCAAGTTCAAACTTTAGCAGAGGATAAAAAGGAAGAAAGTGGTCTTCCTTTCTTCCTTTCACTCTCTTCAAAGTAAGTACACAAATTCGCAAGGCCTACGACTCTCCAAAAAGAGGTGTTAATCAGAGCTTTGATGTGAAATTTTCTATCTTCCTTCAGGAAGTGAATACACAGGCAAATCTAGTCACTTCAGGTATTTTTTCATTTCATCACAAGTAGACTACAAAAACGAGAAAATTCCAGCCTCTCAGGTGAAACAGATTAAACAAATAGGCTTAAAAATGACTCTCCATCATGTCCTTGTAGGAAATTCTTTCCTCTACATGGCTTGTTAGTCCAGTGAATTCTAGAAACAAAAAAAAACTCCTCTTCTCGTCACTGGTCAGGCTTCACTGTTGGCTTGATCCACGCTCCAGGAAAGCCCTCCTGCTGCTTACATCTTATGTTTTCAGGAGGTTTTCAAAACTGGCGTCACTTCAGTGTTCCTGAAAGTTTTCCCACTTTCTCTGTCTTGTCCTCTCCTCTTTCTCTCCTTTCCTACTTCGTCTAATGCTAACTTTTGCAACAGGATTAATTTTCAGTCTGCTCAACAGATACTTCTGTCTCACCGAGTGGTCAACTAGCCACAGGTATCTTCATTCCTTCCATCCAGCCTCAGCTCATTTCAGATTAATCATAACCCGATGAGCCTGTGAGTCTGAAGCCATGCAGCAGGATCTTGCAATGAACTAATTTCCCTACACTGTGCCCCAAAAGCAACCCTTCAGTGAGCAGGCAGAGGTGCTCTGAAGGAAAAAACAAAGCAGTCTCCATTTCTTGGCATGAGATCCCACTTTCCCTAGCTACTTTACCTAAGTTCATTCAGTACCCACATGGTAAACCATGAACAAGCACCATCTACCTCTGGCATATCTTATGAATATTTAAACAGATATAACATACGACATTTTGATAGAATTTAATAATGGTTAAGCAAAATGAGAAATCCAAAATGGGAGATATTTCTTTTTTTTTTTCCTCTCCCTATCCCCACCCTGCCTCCCCTTATTAGTACAGAAAAAGAACAGAAGAACTCAGAACTTTTCCTGGTAAAAATCTAACAAAATCAGCAACTACCAGCAGATTGGTTAAAATTTCATGAAAGCGCAGTTTTTCAGGTTAAAGTATTATTCTTTTTATTATGTATTTTTTCATGGTGGCTTCCTGAAAGGTTTGCTTTCTGTTTTAGTTTTTTTTTAGTAAATACTGTGAAGAATTTCTAATAATCTTCTTACAATTAACTTCCAGATGTTAGACAAAGAATATATGCTTATTACAGTTCATTTGGACAGATTTTCTATTGATGGGTTTAACAATAATCAGGGATATTTTTGCATTCTTTCTTCAGAGACATATAAACAAGATAAACTGAGAATGATTCTATGCATTTTCTGCATCTATAATCTTAGCCACTTTTATTTAATTTATTTGCAAGAAAGGTATAAGTATTTTAAGAAAAAAACACCTTAAATTCTTAGGAGAAAGTTATACTTTCCTGTCTGGGATCTTAAAGATGAGCAATATGAAGTAATTCTCCCATCCAAATAATATGTATTGGTAATGGTGGCAGTAGAATGGGACCATTAGAACTTGCAGAGAAAATTATTTCATTTTCATAAATCCGAATTCTCTCTGTTTGCCATTCTATAGAGAAATCCTATACAGTACTTTATTTTATTTTTTATTTTGGCATCAATTACTGTCAGAAAAAAGTGATTTTTTTTATAAACAGGTGTTTGTTTTATTAGGAGCAATAGACTGAAGAGTCAGATTAAAGAAGTAAAACATATATATGAAATATAAGCTAGATTACTTTTGGATGAAACAGAAGAAGAAAAAGGACACTATTAGTACACAATTGATCACTGACTCATAAAAGAAAAGAATTACATAAATATCAGTACTCTGAATCCAGAGAGACCAGTTGCAATGCTTTTAACATTTATGTACCATGCATGTTTGATGAGTCCTTCTCCCAGAAGAAAAAGCTACTTCCATATCTTTGACATACAAGTTTTATGTCCTGAATATATATTGAAGGTGTGTCGTTCTGTACAGTCATTTCCTACAACTCTGGTGATACTCTAAGCTCAACTAGATTAATGCAATGTTAATGAAATCAACAGATCTCTGCCAATTTACATCAGCTGAGGTTCCAGGGTTGCTGGAGGGTTAAGAAATGACCCAGGTATCCCAGAAAGCAGAAAGAAAGTGGGAAAATGGAATTCACTTGAGGGCACATTGAAAACACACAGAACTAATTCAGCTTGTTCCTCACCAGGTTCCCACAGAAACAGTTGGAGTGCATTGTAGCAACTGCAGTACATACATGCAGGACTGAATTCTTACAGTTAAACAATTAATAGAAAACAACAGAACCAGTTTCAATAAGTGTATTGTGACTTGTAGTCAAACATAAACCAAATTTTCCATAAACAAAGTAGTAGATAATGAGGACATGACAGTCCTTTAGGTCAATTCTTACCATAGAGAGTGTTTGCACACGCATTAATTTCAGCACCAGTTGACTGTTTCCAGAACAACCACAGTTCTAGAAAACTGACCTCTAGTTAATAAATTAACTAACTTTAAGCTTTTGTAATTTATTTCAGCGAGTTCTTTCACCTCCTTTCCAAACTCTGTCACGAAACCCATCTGGATAGAACTGTTTAAAATAAAAAATAATAAAAACTTTAACTATGAAATGCTATAGCTTTCTGTACTGCTTGACCTGAATTATATTGCATTATCTTTTTTACTAGTACTTAGAAAACTATTATATGATATTGTGGAAGCAGAGCAAGCTATTTTGTTGTTTTTAAAGTATACGTATATGTCTGCTAAATAGAATCTTGCTAGGATAAAAATTCAGTTTATGTCCAGTGTCTTAATTAGTAAAGTACTTTTAGTTATCCTAAACACTTTGCCTCCAGCTGGATCAACATGCTACAGGTCTTCCATTGTTTCCATTGATGTTTCTCTCACTCTGTGGAATGTGAAATGACAGAGATTGCCTACAGGTTAGCAACTGCATTAAGCCACAAATTATAATCAGAGTTTAGACACTCAGCTAACATGCAGGCAGCTGCATTGAAGACATTAATTTGTACATTTCAATCTTGAGTTGATGTTCAAACACAACTTACACACATCACTAAGAGAAATTCAAAAGAAATAGTATAGATATTTGGAAAGAAGGTCCTTCCCATAGAGCAATTTGATCCAAATCCAAATGCCTGCTAATTTAAAGCAAGTTGAAGGAGTTGTGATTAACACATGGTTAAGAGTGATTAATGAGTCTACTAATCTAATTGAGAACAGAAAAGATGTGGCCAGGAGAGTCATAAAATGAGACTCAGTTAATGGCCAGGGCAGTGATAACTGGGGACTCCATAAACCTTAAAAAAAGTGGATTGAGCTCGCTGAGTTTCAGATACTGATAGGCCTCTGGGCCTGAGCTACACATTAAGCTTCCTTTATAGGCAATGAAGAGAGATATGAACATATAAGGCACAGTTCTTCTTTCCCAGTTTATTAGTCTACATTAGGCTGAAACAAATTTCTTCCTAATAGTGTTTATATCTATTGGCAACAAAAAAAAACCTAGGGCAACTAGTCTAAATTCAGACATCTATATTTGATCAGAAGACTCCTACCTGGGTGTCTGTAGATAATAGTGTGTCTTAGATCAAAGAGAAACTTTGCACCATCTGCTCCAGACTGGCCTGTCTAAAGCTCCATGCCACTACTGGCAGCCTTTATTGGCATGCCAATTATGGGAACAGCTGTATTTATCCTTAAATTTCCCCTGCAGCTCAAGGTACCTAATTCGACATGGTTATCTTATTACTATTAAAAATATTTTAAAACTGGAGCACTCACAAGCAGAGAAAATACAAACAAGTTAAATAAAAAAAATTAAAAAACTTAAACAACAAAAAAAGTTAGCCACTTGTTCTCTTCTGCTAGCCCACCAAAATTTGATATTGTAAAAAAGACCATGTGAATAAAAAAGTACCATCAAGTGGAGATTTGAGAAAATATTAAGCGATTAAGAGACTCAGAGCAGGATTTAAAGTGCAGATTAATTACAACTAATACTACCAAAAAATATAACACAAATGGGAGCAATGAGGGTTGTGAAAAATATGTAGAATATGCTCTCATTTTGCTATCGTGAAATCTTCCAGTAAAAGGTATTGTTTCTTCCGTACTTGCAGTCAGTCTCTTAGCAGCCTGAACATTTAAACCTGCTAGAAGGTAGGTTGCCTGTTGTTTGGCAACATAGGTTGCCAAGGCAACAGAAACCAGTGACACTTCTTCCTGACGAATTCTGCCACTAAAATATAGAAATCAGGGTCATAAACTGACCTTATGGCTATTCAGAAAACATTTTTTTCATGCTATGAAATCCCTGTGTCATAATAAGCATAGAGATATTCTGAAATATCAACTGTATTTCCTTATTTTTGTAACACTTACTGATGGGTTACAGTTTATTTGATTTGTTATGATGCTGCTTGGATGGATTCTTGCAAGCTTGAAATGCTGGTCAAAAGAATATTGAAAAGGCTACTGCTACTCTTGCATCAGCCTCTTTTCTCTTGATAAAGCCAAGTAGTGGATATAAATCATAAAGGTTAAAATCTCACTGTAGTTAACTACTTAAAATCTCTTTATAACATTCTTCACAATTAGGTGTACTTATGGAAAACCAGCAACAGTTTTTGGTGTATAGTTTGCCATGTTTAAATAATGGCTTCAAGAAATACTATTTTTTAATTTTGATTTGATACAAGCTATTAAAAAATCACTGGAGCATGAAATGTGTCTTAAGGGAATATGTGAAAGAGAAAAAATCTGAACGAGAATATTTTCTTCCAGTATTATGTAACTCTCAGTTTGCTTACCATCAGGGAATAAACAAAATTCTCATTCCTTTCTCTCCTAGGCCTAACTTTGCACGCATCCTCTCCTTGTCTAAACCCCATGAGTTTTTTCTTTGTGAGTCATTACTCAGTTTGATGTAGAAATTCTTTTGAATGTCCCTTAAAGCTATTCTCCCAATGATCTGCACAATGGCGTGCTTACCATAGCAGATGGTTTTGCTTGTCTCTTAACAAATGTCCCAAATGTTTTCATCATCTTCTCTAGATAAATTTAGAGAGAATAAAATTGTTGAATCTGATTAGTTTTATAATTTGTCATAAATTCTAGTATTTTTGTTAAGGCATTTGATTTTGAAGTCATTCCAATGTCTTTGCATATTGAGAGGGAAATCAGGTTTTTACATCTTTATATTAATATGTAAATAACATTTGACTCAAAAATTCAGACTTTTGTCTTCAGATTTTAAAATTTCCCCCAGTCTCACTTGAGAAAATAATTACTGTTTCTGCCTTGCCAGCTCATAACATCATACGGTTCTGAAGAAAAACACTGGCATTATCAAATGCATGGATACAACCCACGTTTCTGACACTAATTGATTCACTCCGTGTGTGAGCTGAGCATACTGATGAAAAGTAGTTTACTCTAATTTGAAGAAAGCAGAGCTGTAGCAAAGAGCAAGAGCTATTCATGCACTGTACCCAAACTATCTATTGAAAATTCAGCCACAGACACCATGTGGCTCCTTTGCAGGTTACAAAAACTTAGAGTGTTGTTTTCTCTAGAGATGAGACTTCATCACTAGCACCTACTTTTTCTAGTTCCAAAAGTAAATACAGGTTCATAATGGAATAAGGAGTAGTAAAAGTTAAAACAGAATGGCTGCTCAGTAAGAAGGAATAATGCACAGTTAACACCACAGACTGAGGACTCATGCATTAGGAAAAACAAACCAAACAAAAAAAAAAAGAAAAAAAAACAGAAAAGTTTAGTGTAGAAGCGCAGAATGGAATGCTTAGGAAATGAATTTAAGACAAACACAGAAACTAAGGAAGATAATCGGAAGTCTAAAATAACATTAGATCTAAGAACATGGAAACCTTTTATGGTGGTTAAGAGAGTCAGAGTCTCCACTTGTAGATATGATTGAAATTATCCCCACTGATATATTTTCTGTGTCAGATGCACATATAAATACCCAAACCATATATTTGTTGAATAACAGTAATAACATCATTTGTACATACCTAAAAAGTTCATCTATCAATCATCTTAAAAGTGTACCTGGTGATGCTTTAAGTAATAGACCAAAGTTTTTTAACCCATGTAGAGTAACATTACATAGTAGTGACAGCATGGGGCTTGCTTGTTTGTCATACAGTCTTAGTGTTTAGAAACCATTTTTCAGGCACTTATTACTGTTCGTAAGATGTCTAAGAGGCATCCTATGCTCCGTACCCTCTGACAGGACATAGCAACCATTTAAATTCAAGCAATATCCATCTCAGATGTATAAATATATCCGTTCACCCTTTAATAAGACATTGTGATTTTAGTCTTAAACTACTGATTCCTCATAAGCTATTTTTGCTTTGAGAAAAAGATACACCTCTGTATCTATCTGTACTCACAAAAATAGTGACAATGGGAATGATAAGCGAAGGTCTTCAAACAACCCAACTGGAAACCTCTAAGACAAGAAAATAGAAGTTAAACCCGTATTTGACTTGTATCCATTCCAACCCGCTATTAAGCAATAGTAATGAAGAACATCTTGAAAAACATAAAAATATAATAAAAGGAATAAAGAATGAGTGGTGCAACAAGAGGAGAGAAATAATCATCGGCAATGTGAAGATGACTAAATCTGCTGCTTGTACAAGGAAAACTTTTTCTCCATAAAAATTAGGTGTATATAAAAAAATGAGGACGAATGGAAAGAAAAACAGAATAAGAAATTCCTAATATTGTATAGTGGCAGAAGGATACAGAATCCTCTGAAATAATTCATAACATCTAATCAATTTCACTTAACTATGGCCCTGCATATTTGCAGGGTATGTTAAAGAAATTTATTGTATCCTGTAGTACAGAGTGAGGACGTTTCACACCTATTGGCACTACTGGTGTGTAGTTTAGACTCTCACAGTAATCCAGAATACCTATTAATTCTTATTCTGAGAATATCTTTGCCCACTTCTTCTACATCATTTTATATGGACAGAGTGCAAGTGCTCTTTCAGTCTTTTAGTGTAATTCATGAAAAGCCGATATGCTGTTAATTAGCTGGTCAAAGATAGCCTGATTGGTGAGTTACAAGTTCTTTTCTCAGTCATCAATATAAGTCCATGAAGAGTTGTTATCTCTAAATAGTATATCATCCTCAATTAATATATGAGTTGCAGTTATTTTTGACTGATTTGTGTTTTGATAATGATCTGCTGCATTGTCAGCAGATCAAGGAAGATGTTCCTTCCTCTCCAGTGAGGACCAAAATTCTGTGTTCATTTATGGGCTTCTTAGTACAAGAGACATGGACTAACAGAAGCAAGTTCAGAGAAGGGTCATATAAATGCTGAAGGGGCTGGAAAATCTCTTGTAGGAGGAGAGGTTTAGAGCTGAGGGTACTCAGCCTGGAGAAGAGAAGGCTGAGGGGGAATTTTATCAAAATGAAAAAAATACCTGATGGGAAGGAATGAAGAGTAGAGAGCTAGACTCTTCTCTGTAGTGCCTACTGAAAGGAGAAGAGGCAATACGTGCAAATTAAAATACATGAAATTCCACCTGAACAAAAGAAAAAGCTTTTTTTACTGTAGAGGTTTTCAGACTCTGAAACAGGTTACCCAGGGAGTTTGTGGAGTTCCTGTCTGTGGATATACTCAAAACTTTACTGGACATGTACCTCTAAGTGACCCAGCAGTGGAGGTGAATAGATGATCTGAAGAGGTCGCTTCCAATGAAAATGATCCTGTTATTCTGTGCCAATGGTATAACCCAATATGCATTTGTTTTATGGTTGTTTGGGTTTTTTTTTTCTTCCAGAAAATACAAATTCGTGCTGAATTCAGACAAGAATGGTGTTTCTTTTTGAGGTTGAAAAAAAGACAGAAAAATGTCTCATAGAAGATTTATATTTGACATAGGTAAAGAAAATTATTTTAAATACTTGGTAATATAAAAATGAATAATGACATTATACTTTCACTTCACACTTTCATGTCTACATTATTTACATTTATACATTTATTTGTACTTTGCCTTTTGGAAAAGTCTTTGTCTTTCTAAGAGAATAGAATAGAATAGAATAGAATAGAATAGAATAGAATAGAATAGAATAGAATAGAATAGAATAGAATAGAATAGAATAGTAGCAGTTGGAAGGGACCTACAGCAATCATCTATTCCAACAGCCTGACCCTGGAGTGTGTGAAGACCAAGCTATAACTTACGTATTTATCTCTATTCCAAGTAACTTTCTCTGGATATTTGTAAAAGCTTTCTAATTGTAGTGATTTCAACTTAGGGAAAATGGAAGACTTGTGGGGAACAAAGAAAATTGCAACTGTTTGCTGAATAGATGGAAAACGTGGAGTGGCCACTCTAACCTCCTGTGGTACAGCAACATTCAAGAGGAAGGCAAAGATGACGAGTTCTCAGAGAAAATATTAATAGATTAAATAAATCCAAATAATTGGGGTTTTTTTCCAGTTAAACTGTTTGCTAGCAGATAGAGTTCTAAAAAACTAGTATTGTTTGTGAATATTTGCAGCCCCTCTTTTTCAATTAGCAAGTCTCGAACACTTTTATGCTTTTTATTTTTCTATTTTGACTCCTCATGGTAAACCTGGTTAACCATGGACTCACTCTGAATCTTGATTATCACTCTGTTTACAGCTATGGGATGCTACACCTATGGATTCAGCCGCTGAAACTAAGCATGTTGCTCGGATGCAGTTTATCATTGTCTTTATTATCTTAATGTGACTACAGAGTATAGATCCTACTCTTTGGCTTTATGCTTTAAACTCGTTCACAGAACAGGGTAGGTGGGTATCTAGACACTAGGAGAGAACAGCAAAGATGTACATATAAGTTTTAGGAGAAAATATAAATTATTTTTATCTGGTTGTATAAAATCATAAATGATCTACTCATCTAGAAATGAGTTACTCTTTTTTCTCATATAGCTTTATCTTTCTTATACTTCCGTATTCTTCAGGTGAATTTTAGTAGTCATAGACTCACAGAATGGTAGGGTTTAGAAAGGGCTTGTGGAGATCATCTAGTCCAACCTCTCTGCTAAAGCAGGTCCACCTACAACAGATTTAAGTGATGATTCAAATCCCTGCTCAGCACAATCACTGGAGGGTAGCATTTAGTTTCTGAAGAATAGGGGTTACAGTCCTTTGGAATGCCCTGGGGTATCTGAGGTAGGGACTTAGATCAGGTATACAATACTGGACTTGCAGAAAAAATGTGGCCTACTAGAGAATTGTCTGAAGGTCAGTTTTTGTATTCTAGGGTGTCTTAAATAGCACCAGAGGCTCACTATCAGCAGCTATAATAGCAGATTAGACAACCAGCTTATGCAGATATTGTAGATGCATTTAGGTTCTTAGCTCTAGAACTGGGTCCTATCCTATGCCTAATAATATGCTATTTATATGTAGCAAAATAAAAGTTGTAGTCATCTCTGAAATCTCTTTTAGCCTGTTAAAGGTTAAGGTCACAGGAAAAGCTAAGATCTCTTGATTCAATTTCAGTTGCAGCAATCCAAAAGCCTGAGTGAGTGGAGCACAGAAAATCAGGAACCATTCATTTGAAAAGATATTTTATGACATCAGAGTTCTCTGGGAGTCGGAAAGCGTTGCATTGTTTGTGTTTTCTGAGATGAGGAAGCAAGCATCCATTACTCTTAGCTTTTTGCACTGATCTGAGAACATTCAGGAGACATATAGTAATGACAAGTTGGGTGTAAAGCTTTCCTGGAGATAAGACAGATTAAAACAAACAGACAAACAAACAAACAAACAAAAAACAAAAACAAGACCCCAAACTTTTTATTTTCCACTTGTTCCTGCATCTACCAAACAGGTCATTTGAATGTTGTAACTTATTTTTTCCTCAAGGCTTGCATGCTTTTAACAGCTACAACTATATTTGCATTATGCTTTGATTAAGATGGTTAGAGTCCTAAGAGACTTCTTCCACAGTAAAAGGAAAGTCAGAAAAGTATATGTTTTATGTAGTAAAGGATATTTCCCGTATACTTCCAAGACTACTGTAACAAAAATTCTTAGGTCCACTTAGGGTATTTAGAATTAGTCCAACAAATTTTATAATGTGCTTTAGTTTGGAATTTAAAAGCAGTACTTCTTGCTTAGTATTTTTACAATAGCTACTATCACAGGGATCAAACTGAATAAGCATCTGTAAAATTAATATTATTTTTCATTCATTTCTTCTGTTTTCATAATGCCTGTAAATTATTTACTCTTCTCTCAGTAAATCAGTTCTCAGTTATGAAAAATTGGTTACTGGCTAACTACAAGATTGTTCTGTAATTGACCCATCTATCACCTTTAACATCATTTAAAAATAGAAGACAGATTAGTACGACTGAAAGATACATAGCTACAGGACTTAGTGCCTGTCAAACTGCTTCTTCAACAGGAATCTGTATTTCAGGGAAACCAAATTAAAATTATATACATCTCATTTGTAAACAGAAAGTATTTATTCTCAAACAATGAAATGTGGATTGCCAGAAGCAGGCACTGGGATATTATCCAAAAAATCCCAGCAGAGTAAAGTTTCACTCAGAGGCTTACTCCTCACAGCAGTCTCTGCAATTCCAGAAATAGGTCTGCTTCTGGCATGCTAAAGAAAGTTAAATGGTTTCTGAATTCTCATTTAAAATATAAACAAAATGTGAAAAGAAAAAATAAGAAAAAAAGAGTCATACAAGAGCAAAAAAATATGACATAAGGAATTGTCAAGAATTATTCCCACTAGCTGTTGAACTACAGCTTTAAAATTATAGAAAGTACAACAAAGTGAAATAAATCACTGTTTCGTAACTCCGATTCAACTCCTATTAAATTTTGGTAAACATTTTTATTATGACTAAAATAAAAAGAACTCTTCTTCCAGCATAGAAGATTATTATTCCTCTAAGATGTGTGGTGAATTACAACAAGTATACTTGAACATCATAAAACAGATATTTATGTTAAAAAAATTCAGGCCGGATTCTGTGGTCTGGATGAATTTTTTCAACAAGTGAGTAAGAGAAGTGATGGAAGGAAATGCCTTCTCAAAACTAGTGTAAAGCTGAGTTGAGATGCATTTCCGCTGTTACTTATATGATGTAAGTAACTCTTTAAAGGAAACATAAATCTCTGCTCAGGGAAAGTTAGTGAATTATCTTGAGAAAATTTAACTTATTTAGGAGGCATTTTATTTTAAGTTTTAACTTGCACAGAAATATTGCATGTTAGAGTCTTAACAAAGAGATTAGTACTCCTGTCAGTGAAAACTAACTTTTTTTCTGCGGGTGAAGAGCTTTTTGTGAAGGAATACCTAGCAGTCAGCTGGATTTTTTTTTTTTAAATAGTAGAATTTCAAATCCCTTGAACACTGTCCAGATCTAAAGACTTTAATTTGTGTAGGGTTATCAATTCTCCTATGAAATATAGGGTTTCCTGCGTTACAGTTTCATATCTTGAATCTCAAAGGAAAGATTCATACAAAGATTCATTCTTTGCCCTGTTTCCTATTCCTTGACTTTTTTTAGCTGAGTCACAAAACTGTACTATCATAGAAGCACTGAGGCTGGAAGGGGTCTCTGGAGAGCACATGCACAAGTCCTAAATAGGACTTCATGTTTTTTAGGGAAGGGAAGAGACATACTCCTAGTTCCATGTGGGTCATCTTTACATCTAACCTGTTGGAAAATCTAATTACAGGGTTTGCCTTAAGTATCATCCTTCTAGGTAGGAGAAAGAATTCTAGCTCCACTGCCACACCAGTTTTAGGTGTCCAGCTGTCATAGCCTACACTACAAGCTATGAGATTTTCAGAGTTAGAGTTTGCTCATTAACTACTTGAAGCCGATTCTATTTCCATAAAATGTTCAATTAGATAGAGGAAATAAGCAAACATGGTTCTGTAGTGTAGTAGGTACCACAGGTTAAGGAGAATGTAGTTCCATTCAATTCACAAACATTTTAGACTTAGAAATAATGGGTCAACCGGGATGAAAAGTAATTGTCCTTTTGCTCTGAGTGAAAGTTGTAGCCACTAGGTACCGTGCAGTCTTGCTTCCTCTTTGACTAAACAGATGTGTGAGGATTCATTGCAAGATGGAGTAACTCCAGTCAGGCCCCTAAATACCCAGCAAATGAACACTGTGTGAATCACAGGTGTGTAAAAAGACACAGATGTGCCTATCAGACTAATCTTGTCAAGTTGTAGCTGGCTATGCTTATTCACTCTTGCAGAATTTGTAGCCATCTTCAGTGCATTATCACAGAAAGAGAAAATAATACAGGAAAAAAATAATCATATAGATTACCTTTTAACAATACTCAAAGAAAATACAGCTATGCAAGAAAATTCTAATCTACTAACTGTAGCCAGGGCTGTTAATCACAGATTTAACTTCTGTTTGTACCTCTGTTAATAGATTACTGATAGATTTTGGATTTGACCAAATAAATTTCTGCTTTTGTCCTCATTTCCATGTTCTTTAAATGGCAAAATGATTCTGTTATCAGTAAAAAGAACAAGTTTTGAACTACCTATTAAGTAAGTTTCCTACTGAGCATAGAAATTTTATTTATGAAATTCTTACAGGTTTAGATAGTATTGTCTTTTGTTGCCAATTTAACAAAAAATGTATGCATATTCTGTTTGTAACGATAATGATTGGTACAAAGCAGAAGTTCTCACAAGTGTATGTAGAGGTTCTAGGATTTAATAAAACCAACAGAAGGTGTTGACACCATATGAAGTTTAAAACGTTTTTATGTGCTATTACCAAAGCACCAGAAAGATTTGTCTCTTAAAACAGTGAAGAATTAATAGTTCACTCAACTGAATAAAATATTCAAGGACTTTCAGCATATTTTCAGACTAGAGGACACATTACTGTCACCTCGTATTTTCATGTATTTGCAAATATTTAAAATATTACAAGTTTTTTTTAAAAAAAGTTACAGAGTACATTGTGAGAAAAATGACAGGTAATTATAGGTTCTAATCTGAACTTCCTAGTGAGAAAGTAATTGCACATTGAAAAAAAAATAATTTTTATTTTTGTGAATTAGTATTTAGGGTTCCTTCTTGTCTGTATTTTGTCCATTAAATAAGAGATTTCCCTCCCTCTGCCCCCCGTGGTTTGTATTAACTAAAACACAAATAGCTCTTTGTCTTCAAAAAGTATAATACAAGTTAATGCTATAATAGTCAATTGGTTGTAACAGATGTACAATCTTGGAAGCAAGGAACCCTCTGGTTTTTTTAACTTGAAAATATCCATAAGAATATGGTACACTAATACCCTGTTCATGTACTTGATTGTATGAGTTTCACATATAAATATCTCTGCAAATTTTAAGATGGAAAACTTTTATTATTTCAGGAAAAAAAAAGGACAAAACACATAGAAATCATATAGTCTTACATTATTGTGCTTCTAACGACCCAGCATTGTATTTCATTTTAAAATATTACCTGCCAGTTGAGACATGTCAATTTTGTCGGCAAAAACTTTTCGGGATACCCACACATAATAGTGAGCATTGTGGTACTGTGAGCTGCAACCTATAAATATGAAATCTCAAGAGCTAGGAGAAGCTCTTGAACATGTAACATCCTTAAAATTCTTAGTTTCTTAGTTCTCTTGGACAACTTAGATTTAGATATTAGAGCAATTTAAACAAATGGAAGTCATTTTAGTTCCCCCCGGTTAAACTATTTCACTACCTCAAAACAGTAATTTATTATTATAAGACTATAATGAATAAATTAATCTAGAAATTAATCTAAACTCAAAAAGTTCTTAATGATGCCTCTTATTTCTTTGCTTATTTCATCGTCATCTTAATTTTAAAAAGAAGTCAAGTAAACATTGCTCGGCTCCTTCCTTTTTTTGAAGAGTACTACACAACTAACAGGAACAACTTTTTATCTAGTTTTTTTGGTGTATCCATGGTGACAAACAAAAAATACCCACAAGCATGGAGTTCACTTGAAAGTAGTCCCTGTGATTTTGACCCTAAAAGACTCTCATTGCACACCATTTATTTTTTGCAACTTGTGATTTTTGTACTAAGCTCAAAGGGCAATCTATTGCTACCACCTTAACTAGTATAACTGAGTTTGTGATGCTGGATTCTGTATTATTTGAAGCTGAATACTTCAGCTACTATAAATTGACCTTCCTAGGCAATTTTTCTTCTCATATGGAAATGCTTCAGCAAATTTCTTTTCTTCTTGATTTTCAGACTGCAACATATACACGGCATATTTTTTATGTTCTTTCAAGATATATTCTCTCTCATATGACACCAAAAGCAAGCAACTTCACAAGTTATCTCTGGTCTTTGAAATTCTTTTCTTTTGTCCATTTCCATAAAGACAAAAATACATAAAAGATGTTCAGGGTTTTTTTTATTATTGTGAAACAAGAGATGCCTAATCAAGTGAATTATTCCCAAATACTTAGCGCTTTTTTTTTTTCTGAAATACAAAGCATTTTTTTAACAGCATCGTGATCTTTGATAAATTAACTTTCCTTACAACTTTGACCTATAATACATAACAACTTCATAAAGGATTATTAAGGATAAAGGGATAAAGACTTAAAGCTCAGGTAGGTCAATGACAAAATAATCATGAATATTCAGTTTGTAGTTTTTTACACATAATGTGATTTTCAATTCACCAACATTTTGTCCCATAAAGCACTTCAAAATTTCATTGTTCTGATGTGTCCTTCTGTCAGCTTGTCTTTAAGATCAAACACTGGTATGTTTTAAAAATAAAAAAAAAAAATAAAAATAGCTGTGGAAGTGTATTATTCCTTCCTTCTGTAGTAAAAAACCTTATGATTTGATTTGTCCAGGTCAGCAGTTAGCTCACAAGATAAGCTGCCTGTTTTCATGCAGTCCATCTGCTATGCAGAAGTTGTTGGAGGTGGATTATAGTATAACCATTCAGAGAAACAGAAGACTAGCTCACCTCAGCCCAGTTAGTCAGAATCTGTAGTTGCTATGACAGTTTAGAGGTAGGCACAGGGTGTGGCTATGTATATAGAAGTTAGAATAATGTTATAAGGATGAAACTGATACTTATACTGTTATTGTGGTGCATTAGGGTATCCGGTTCAGCTACTACCCGGTTGGTCTCTGCCTAGATGAAACAGTGGACCAGTTGAGAGCAGCTGCTTGTCTCAGCGTCGTTAACTGCCTTTGTAACAAAGTATTTGACTAACCTCTGCAAAACCTCTCTAGATGGGACTCTCACATTATTCCAAATATTTTCTCATGGAACTCCTGCTGCTTGTAGATCACTAGTCAAGCACTATCAGTACATGTCTGTGAGCTGGTTACCATCTTAGATGAGAAATTTGGCCATCTCATTGACTCCCTCAGTTAGATTCTTCTGTAGTACTGGCCAGGTTTTACACAGAAAATTTTGATGAGTAGAAACAGTTCCTGTGGAATCAGAAATTAGATCTAGAAAAGACTGTTTATGGGATATTTGTGAAGGAACAAAAAGCAGAGAAAGGAAGGAATATAGATCATTTACTGAGAAACAAACATAAGAAAACAGAGAGATAAGGAGATAAATGGCAGTCAAACCACCGGTCTCCTCATGCCCTGTGCTTGATTTGTGGCTTCTATCTTATTTTCTTATTAAACTCTGGCGGTTTTCTCTGAGTGAGGGACTCTGGGTAAGCGTGTATGGTGGTCTAAGTTCTAGCAGCTGAGACGGGACCAGAGGTCACAGAGGCCCATGTGTCTGTGATACAGAACCTGGAATGAGTGCAGGCCTGCAAGAGAGCGTGGCGATGGCTAGTGAGGATCAAGCTGCACCAGCTGGTGAATAGGTGAAGTGGCTTGGGAACCAGGGCATTATGGGAGTGAGGGAAACTCCAGAAGAGCTGCTTACTGGAGGGACCAGGAGACTCTCAGGTAGCTGGTGGAGACACTACAGGCTGGGGTCAGTCGGAACCCATATGTATGCATGTGTGTGTGTGGGAAGCAATTGGGGAGAGCAATGAACCAGAGCGAGCTCCTGTATGGACTGCATGTCTGAGCCTAGTTGTTGAATGAATCCCCTGTGTATGTGTATATGTGTGTGTGTCAGTATGCATACGTTACTGTGCACGAAGGAGTCTGAACCATCAGCTGGAATGGGGCTGTGCTCTTGGGGGTTCATACATTTCGTAGCAATGGGGAGACAGGGATCCAGAGTCTGGGCAGACTGGGTGCCTGGGTCCAGCTGAAGGAGGGATCTGTATTGTCAACTAAAAAAAAGGAAGCTTAAAGAAAGCATAACCCCACCAATGTATGAAAATGGTTACCTTGTATCAACTGACAGGGAGAAGGCTGAGGTATTCAACAACAGTTTTGCCTCAGTCTTCACTGACAAACGATCTCCTCACCCCTCCTGGATCAATGGAAAACAAGATGGTGACCAGGGAGGTATAAACCCTCCCACTGTAGGGGAAGATCAGGTTTGTGACCACTTGAGGAACTACAACATACCTAAGACTATAGGACCTGATGAGATGTATGCCAGAGCCCTGAGGGAATTGACTAATATGGTTGCCAAGCAACTCTCCATGATATTTGAAAAGTCATGGCAGCCAGAAGAAGTCCCTGGTGACTGGAAGAAGGACAAAGTTGTGGCCATTTTTCAAAAGAATAGAAAAGATGACCCCGGGAACTACCTCACCTCTGTGTCTGGGAAGATCAAGGAACAGAGCCTCCTAGAAGCTATGCTAAAGCACATGGAGGGCAGGAAGCTGATTCCAGACACCCAACACTACTTCAACAACGGCAAGTACTGTTTGACTGACCTAGTTACTTTCTACAGTGGCATGACTACATCAGTGGACATGGGAAAAGAAGTCCTCCATCTGGACTTCTGTAAAGCCTTTGACATGGTCCCCCACAACTTCCTTCTCTCTAAATCAGAGAGATTTAGTGGATTGTTCAGTGGATAAGTAATTGGCTGGATGGTCACATTCAGTGAGTAGTGGTCAATGGCCCGGTTTCCAGATGGAGTATTTTCATTGACAGGATAGACAGGGGCATCAAGTGCACCCTCAGCAAGTTTGCAGATGACACCAAGCTGAGTGGGGCAGTTGTCACACCAGGACAAGGTTTTTTCAGGTTCTTTGCTGGGAGAATGGTCAGTTACTGGAACAGGCCCACTAGGAATATCAGCACCAAGCCTACCAGAGTTCAAGGAGCATCTGGATAACAGTCTTAGTCATATGATTTGTAGTCCTGTGAAGAGCAAGGAGTTGGACTCAATAATTCATATGGGTCCCAGCTTCAGACATTCTATGATTCTATGATATGTATAATACAACTTTTATCTATATAAAAAGGTATCCCAGTAGTGTACCATGATTCCAATCAGCCATGGATATGATTGCTCCTGTTTGTGTACCTGTGAGTGTGCATTGTACTTGTTGGTCTGTCTTGATTTGTGTAGCCACTGACAAGTACAAGTGTATATGTTTTTATGTGTATTGCGTACATTTATTTCTGTGCCTGTTGGACATACGTGCTCAGTCTTGGTGCTAGCTGGAACTGGGAGCATGGAACTGCAGCAGCCTCACCATCAATTGGCTGCTACATTCAACAAAATCCAGCAATGTAAGCCCATGGATCAGATAGGTCATGAGAAGAGAGCAAAAGAGCAGTTCAGGGAAACTCACCAGCTCCAGCTGACGGTGCAACAGGCTCACTACCATCCAGAGAACAGCTGACTATCCCATTTAAAGGTTTCCTTCCAAATATGAGTACTACCCTATGCAAAAAATACCAATAAGTTAGGTTTTTTAACAATCTACTGTTTGTGACTGTGTAATAAAGGCAAGTTATGCTAATGCTGCAACATGGCACTTGCATAATCAGAAGAAATTACTCTTCTCTAACCCTTTTATGATTTTTGCTGAGCAGAACTGGGTAGAGAGAATGAGGATGAACAATTTCAAGAGAAAGAGATCATACTTTATTTAATTTGGGTGCTGAGTTGCAAAAAAAAACCCTCTTTTTTCTTTGTTTGGACCATTATGTGTCATTTATGTATGAATATGTAACTCACAAATTCTAAGCCCAAAATTAAACTTATTAATAGGTTTATGTGAAAGACTAGAGAAAGCTTGACATTTTGCTAGATATTCCTCTGCTGTGTCAGACTACTTGTGAAAAATGTTATTGTTCAAGGTATGTTACTACTCACACATTTCAAAACAAAATTCTCACTGCTGCTTTCAAGAAAGTGGTGTCTTTAACCTTTGTACATGTAAGGCATTGATTTTTTTAGGAATCAGGTACTTCTATTTTGTGTGCTAAAAACTCATTTATGAAGTATAAAGATCCAGGTTTTGTTGCCACCTCTATCTTTTTGTACCAAATGACTTACTACCTTTTTCCTTTGAAATGCCTATAATAAATGAATTGTTATAGCAGAATTGTTGCTGAAATTTTCACCAGGCTTTTACAGCTGAATTCACTCCTTATCTGTTTTATGGACTTCGTGGCTTTTTGACTACCTTTGTCACTTTAGGGAACATCAAGGTTATTTCTTCTTTCTAGAATATTCTTCATAAAGGTCTACATTTATGAAGCACAAATGAGGACCCCCTCCTGTCCAACCACAAAAAAAATCAGAGATATGTAATTGTCAGAAGACAAAGAAATAGTTAAATAAAACAAACAAAAAAGTATGAGAATGTTATTCAAAGTTGTATTTCCTTTTGTACAGATTCTCCGGAAAGATATTATAATGGCAAGTTTTTGATGGATTTTCTGTTTCAAGAGAGGTGAGAGATCACATTTTACTTTTGTCACACACTTTGCTCCCAAAATTTATTTCTTACTATAATTATAATATTTTGCTTAAAATACTTCAGACACTGAGTTTCCTTGTTAGTGAAAAATTCTGAAGTAAAAACTATGACATGACCTTATGGAAATCATGGTATAAATAATTAATATCCAGTATTAAAACTTCTCTTGGAAAATAAAGTAGAACACAGAGAAGAAATATAAAGGGGAAAAAATAAAAGACAAACTAGGAAAAAACATCCATAAATAAACTTTTCTACCTTGCTTGTCAAAGATTTATCTGGATGGTTTAAATCATGTTTCAAAGTATGTGTACTTCATCTCAATATAAAATCATCCACTTTGCATCCAAACCCAAAAGTACTGAAGTTTTTCCTACACTGCAGTTGAACAGATGTACTGAAGCACAAAAAAACCCTCTTTACAAAAATACATAAGAGGAGAGGACAGGAAGAGCTGGAAGAGAGAGGGAAAGGAAATAATTGATCTGTCATGTTCTTCAGAAACGCTGTATAACATGTTTGTATTACAAGAAATTTATTCCTAGGATAAAAATAAAGCTATGTTCAGGTTGTCTTAAATATGATGAAATAAATATCAAAAAGTTTAAAATATGAATCCTTATATCATCTAAGAGATCTGACTCATAATATAGGCTATCAGTTAACAAATAAATTATCAGGAATACTTATTTTGACAGTAAAGATTCTCCACATAAATGTGATAATGAGAGGTATTTCCTAGTGTTTCTTAAAAATCTTTTTGTGAAACTCTGAACGGAGATAAAGTGTGAAAGAAATGTTTATTGCAACAAATTGTATTTAATGGGAGTTTATCTGATTATATATATATAAAAATATTTACATGAAAAAGAACATACTATTACTTCGAATAAAACTTAACAAATGTACTGTATTTTAAAAAGGCTGAAGGACAAATACAAATGCTCTAGTCTCATGTTATAAGCAACTGGCTTGATTTTACTGAATTTTTTCTTACTATGAGAATTACCAAAATTAGATGTTCAATTTAATTTACAAAGTAAATGAAATTTTGAAATTTTGTATGAATCATCAACATATCTGTAAGCTATCAGATGAGAATTGTACATTCAGAAAGGTTACTATATCTCCTTCTCCAAAACCAAATAAGTTCGAATAGGTAGAAAAATTTGTTTAACTTCCTTCCCATGATCATTAAAGTTGATCCGTTTCCATGTTTATTCATGGATATACTTACATTATTTATATTATATATTATATTACTTATATCTTACATTATTTGCTACAACATAAATACTGAATATTTTAAAAATCAGTAATCTTTGTATAGAGAGAGTTGTAAGTGTTTAAATTCTTTAGTTTTGTGATTTCTCATTGGCCTCTATTGATTTCAAGTGCTTATAGTGTGCAAAAGAAAGTACCAATATGATCCTTCATAAAGTTGTCACCTGAATATTTTTGTTTCGCAAGAAATTCTGCAGGAATTTTACCGTTTATTTCAACATAACTCCAGGACTGTATGTTAAAATGTGGTATTTGGCACATAAAGCCACATGTTAGAAAATATTTGGACTTCAGTGGACCACACAACAGAGACTCATGCTGAAATCCTTAGGGAAGCATGCTATAATGCCTGACAAAGAAAAGTTTTAGATTCAGCACAACGCAAAACCTCTAAGTAAGAGTCTCTCAGCTCTTTACATGTCTTGGACATTTATTTGTTCTTGTTCTGTGACCTCAAGCTATTCTGTTTTCCTGACTATATTTTGATATGTTTAGTTTGGCATATCTTCAGGGCAGAGATCATTTCCCAAAAGCTTTCAGTTGTGTTAATAATGAGTCGTAGTCTGAAACCACTGAAAGATACATTAAAATGTTTTACTTTAAAGTGCATCTATAATAGAAAAATCTGTACTTAACACTTTGATTAGTATAAGGAGTCGCTATCATAGAATCATCTATACATAACACTACAAATACTATTTATTTGAAATTTAAAAAGTGGTAGAGCACCGGGGAGGCTTTTCGCAATTTCCATAGCTAGTTAAAAGTGAGAACATGAATATTATTATCTAGTTTCCTTCCCATGGTGAATACTTTCAAAGTATGACTTCTACAGTATGTATGAATATGCAATAAAATCAGAAATACAGTAATACCCCAATCCAGAAAAGTAACTAATTTCACAAATAGTTCCTTGGGGTTCCATGAAAATATTCACACTTTCAAAGACAAATATATGGTTCAATGGCAAAGTCAATTAGTGTTTTATGAATGCAGACAAATCGTAGAACAACCTGAGTTGGAAGGGACCCACAAGGATCATCAAGTCCAACTCTTACCCATGCACAGGACAATCCCAACATTCACCCTGTGTGTCTGAGGGCATTGTCCAAATGCTTCTTGAGTATTGTTAGGCTTGGCACTTTGACTACTTCCCTGGAGAGCCTATTCCAGTGCTCCACCGTCCTCTGAGTAAAGAACATCTTCCTAATGTCTAACAGAAACCGCCCCAGCACATCTTCCTACCAGTCCCTTGAGTCCTATTACTGGTCACCAGAAGAAGAGATCAATGCCTACTACTCCTCCTTTCCTTGGGAGGAAACAGTGAGTGGCTATGAGGTCCTCCCTCAGTCTCCTCTTCTCCAGGCTGAGCAAACAAAATGACTTCAGTCTCTCCTCATATGATTTCCCCTCTCGACCTTCACCAGCCTTGTGTCCCTCCTCTGGAAACTCTCCAGTTGTTTGATATCCTTTATATACCGTGGTGCCCAAAAATGAACATAATACTCGAGGTGGGGCTACACCGGTGCAGAGTAGAGTGGGACAATCGCCATCCTCAACCAGCTGGCAATGCTGTGCTCGATGAACCGCAGGACAATTGGCCCTCTTGGTTGCCAAGGCACACTGTTGGTTCATGTTCAACTTGCTGTTGATCAGAACCCCCAGGTGCCTTTCTGTAGGGCTTCTCTCCACCCTCTCGCTCCCCAGTCTGTATGTATATCTGGGGTTGCCATGTCCCAGGTACAAAATCCAGCACTTGCCCTCGTTAAATTTTGTGCAATTTGCGATCTTCCAGCTCTCCAATTTCTCTAGATCCCCTCTGCTGGGCCTCTTTTCCCTCAAGACTGTCAACAACTCCCTGCAGTTTCATATTATTGGCAAGATTGGTTAGTAAACCCTCGATTCCTGCATCCAGGCTATTTATGAAAATATTAAAGAGTACTGGCCCCAAGATGGATCCCTGCAGAACTCCCACTGTGACTGGTTGCCAGCCTGATGTAACCCTATTTACTATGACCCTTTGAGGCTGACTCATCAGCCAGTTGTTCATCCACTGCATTATATGTTTATTCAGCTGTACACCGGAAATTTTGCTTAGGAGAATATTATGAGAGACTATATTAAAGACCTTGCTGAATTCTAGAAAGATTACATCAACAGGTTTTCCTCAGTCAACTAGATGGGTAACTCTGTCACAGAAGGAAATTAAATTTGTCGGACAGGACCTTCCCTTTATAAACCTATACTGGTTGTGACCAAAAACTGTGTTGTCTTTCAGATGTAGTAGGAAATATCCAGAAGGTATTTCCATCCAAGTGTAGCAATTGTTTGTTAGAAAATAATTTTCTCAAAAACTATTATATTTCCTTGAAATCAGTTATGTAGAAGGCCTAAATTACACTAAATCAAACCAAACCAAAATGCTGCTTTCACTTGTATTTCTGCATTTGGCTTTCTGAAATAGAAAATTACTGTTATGTATGACTAAGAACTAATTAAATTAAGTAACCGTGGCATTCGTGCTAATAATACTAGTTAAACAACAGCAAAGGAACATATTAAGTAAAATACAGAGCTACTGTCTAAAGTATCACTAAATGAGACTTCATACTGATGTGGTTTTTTTAGAGCTGTGGTGTTTTTGCATAGGTGAGTATTTTAAAGCTGAAATTCAACACAAGACATCAAGAAGCTTACTGAGAGATGTACCTGTTAACAGGGGCAATCTGATCTGAGTATGACTAATTTTCATTTGGCATCACTGCTGAGTGATGATTCACGTACCTTCTCTATCTACTCTTTCAGCAGTAAGAAGTCAGGGTGGTCAGGAACTGGAACAGCTTCCCAGGGAAGTGGTTGAGTCACCATCCCTGGAAGTGTTTAAAAAATGGTGGATGAGTTTTTGAGGGGCATGGTTTAGCAGAAGACGCATACGGTTGGACTCGGTGATCTCCAAGGTCTTTTCCAACTGGAATATTTTATGATTCTATGATTCTAAGTCCAGGCTGAGTAGAAGTTTGTACATATACACACACACTGAGTCATACACAGTAGAATCTCAGACACTGGTTATTGCAAAGTAAACACAGAAATCAATATTTTTAGCTATTCACCATCAAATCACACATTTCCATCGTCGAACAATGAACAGAAATCACAACGTACTGTCGCTTATGAGTGAACTGCAAACTGCTGTCTATAGTATTGTGGGCCATCAGTAATCTGTAGACAAAATAGACTACAATAACCCGGAGACAACCATGCTAGTTTGTGCTATATAAAAGATAACATATTACAAAGTAAGAGGTAAAAGTTATATTGATGGTAAATTTGAAACCAAAATAACAAATATTTATTACAAAGAAGCCATCACTCTTTTTAGTGGCCCTCAAATCATTTTGATATTGATGCTACAAGTGAAGATAGTCTTCACTATTCCTTTTGGTTCATTATTACTGCATTTCCTCTGGCCAAAACCACTGGCTGATTTGTTTGAAAGCTGTAGACAGCTTGTTTCTAGATGGCTGTTCTAAATTAGATTTAACTAGCTGATAAAAATGGCCTCTTATCCTCTTCAGCTTTGAATGAATACTGGCTGAGTTGGAGAGAGAGTTCAACATAATTAAGATCAGCATAAGGTTAGTAAGATTTTAATTGATTCATCTAGTCTAAATATAACTTTTACCATCATCTAGCAAATGATTAAGAAATGGGCTTAATTAATATTAAATACATTATGGTCATGTCAATGAAGTTGACTGGTATTTTCCCACACCATTGCCAAGACCAAAACTAGGACATGACATTTAACATATGAAATTATGGTAACATGGCAAACTCTACAGCACAACACTTTTAAGTGTTAGGTAAGATCAACAAGGCTCATTGTTACAATTTGATGCGCTTAGAATTTTAACTATCTCATAATGTTTTTGAGATTGAAATGGCTTGGAATAATGCTGTTCAGAACATTTATTTTATTAAGACTTCGAGCTTTTTTCCCAGTAAAGAAAAGGTGGATGTCTACTGCATTAGACTTATTGAAGAATTAGCCTAAAGGAGGTTGATATTATTTACATTAAATTTTAAATGTTTTAATAATAACAACTCCTGGAACAGTGGCTTCTATTTATTCTGATGGTACCTTATGTCAGATGCAGCTAGACCGTTGCTTGAAAAGAACACTAGCTAAAAAAAACTGGTTTCAGTTTTCTTCTCTCTTTCTTTTTTCTGCCTTTTTTTCCCCAGAACATTAAGCTTCTTGGCTGGATACTCTATTTTCTTTAAGTTTCCTGTAGGGTTTTATGAATAGACCTAAAGAAATGTAATCTAGCTGACACCAGCCATGAGACTCATACTGACACCTCGTGGGTCATTGTAGTCCTCCCTATTCGATAGGGTGCATTTCATGCCTCCAGGACGCACAACAACATGATGTTCACACATAATTATTTTCACAACAGGTCTTAATTGTCCGAGTACTCAGTATTAGGTTGTCTTATTTTTTAGATGACTGTAAGCCCCAGGACAGCAGGTGAAAAGCAAGATTTCCAGTGCAGTGTGACAGAAACTTTTAGACACTTATATTACTTCTATACAAGTAAACATCCACATCTTATATCCTACACAGTAGATAAACAATCTTTCACATGTACTATCCTTCTCTTTTTGCCAGTTAAACTTACGTGTTTATGTTAATGGGATACAAAAACAAGTAACCTGCAAAACTACAAAGTTATTTTATTAGCAAAAAGCAAAGTTTATTTACTGTTGGCAAAGCAACATTAATACAGTCAAGGATTGCATACACTACAGTGCAGACATTTAGTACTCCAAATAAGCATGTATGTCTACTGAAGACAAAGGAAGCAAAAGAAACTTGTATTCTCTATCACTGAAATAATTCGTTCAGGTAGGTAGTGGACCTCTCATCACTGCCTGAATAGCTATTTCTCATCTCTAGCTCTCAAATTTTCATTCCCAGATGTCCATTAAATGCTGATGAATCTAGTAGGAGTGCTTTAAGAAAGTCTATTGCACCATGTGCTGCAACCAAGAGTGACAAAGAATTTATAATCCTAAAATTTACTGGGGCTCTGAATGAATATGAGTTTAAAGTGTTTAAGTGCCATGAAGATCTAATGACAGGGAAGGGGAAGGGGAAGGGGAAGGGGAAGGGGAAGGGGAAGGGGAAGGGGAAGGGGAAGGGGAAGGGGAAGGGGAAGGGGAAGGGGAAGGGGAAGGGGAAGGGGAAGGGGAAGGGGAAGGGGAAGGGGAAGGGGAAGGGGAAGGGGAAGGGGAAGGGGGAGGGGGAGGGGGGGGGGAGGGGGAGGGGGAGGGGGAGGGGGAGGGGAAGGGGAAGGGGAAGGGGAAGGGGAAGGGGAAGGGGAAGGGGAAGGGGAAGGGGAAGGGGAAGGGGAAGGGGAAGGGGGAGGGGGGGGGAGGGGAAGGGGAAGGGAAGGGAAATTCAACTAATCCAGGATTTTCTGGAAGAAAAAAATTGGTACTAATAGCTTTGTGAGTAAGATGAAGCATGATGGAATGTTTCTGTTCTTTAAAACACACAGAAAGCTGAACTTAATTAACAGTGACTCACAGTCCTGTAAAATCTTGCCAACATATAAAAAGTTTATTTTCCAACCCCCCCATCTTGAATGTAAAAGTGAAATGGAAAACTGTCTTCAGAAGGTGTCCTACTGAATCAATGTTTTCTTGAGTACACGTAACATGAGAAAATTTCTCTCAATTTCTCTTCCTATTTCACAACCTCACAAGTTCTGCGAGTTCTCCAGTATTTCACTTTCACCCCAAGGCAAAATATCTCTGGAGTGTACCAGTACTCCAAGATGCACCCCTTTGTTCCTTACACTCTTGGTATTTAGAAGATTGTCGGCTCCTCTCCAGAGCACAAAGCAAACAAGAGCTAGAATATGTCTGGCTGGCTATTAAAAAAAGTCATTTTTCCCATTGTATATGTTTTCTATAACTACATTGCATTGCCTGCCATTTAGGTAGCCACAGAGACCATCTTCTTGCAAAAGCAATCATATGATCTAAACTGATACTATCGCCATTAATAGTCCAAATATATTAGGGGTATGAAATAAGTCAAAAAAATGAGCTGTGTACTTAACTTTCAGATAGGAATAATAATAATTGTTAGCTTTGAAAAGTAATTAGAACAGTTCAAAAGTGATCTCACTTGAAATAAATGCAATACATGATAATAAATCCTTAGTTAGTAGATCTAGATTTCCATTTCCTTGCAGAATGGGTTTTTGCATTGAAAGCATTGTTCCAATAGCACTGGAACTTTACACCAATAGATTTTTATAGTATGTTTCTAGGACTGCATAATTGGAACATCTTGAAAGGATTATTATTCCATATGGTATTTATATATATGAATATAATCTGCCACTCTGAAGAGAATAAAATATAAATATCTCGTAGGTCCTTTCATGTATGCTTTTTCCTGCCAGTGCCATTGAATCCAAGTTCAGTTTTGTTACCCTCTTGCTTATTGCTCTGCTCTCTGCATACCCTTATTTGCTCTTATTTTTCTGTGCATTGCTCTTTATCATTATCTTTATATATTCTATTATCTATATATTCTATTATCTTTATTGATCCTTATCTTCTATGTGCTGTTCTGTCTTATTTTTTGCGCACTGTAACCTATCTTGCTTCCCACACAGTTTCTGTTTCAGTCCCAGTTGCCTATCATTTGTTTGCTTCCTCTAGTCTGCCACAAGCAGATATCCTTTAAGACTTCTAAGATTTCGTTTTTCTCCCTCTAATCTCCTTTTCCTTTTGCTCCTGATATCAGCATGTTCAGCTCTTGCTCCCTGGATGGAACTTACTTCCCCTCACCATAAAAAATAAAATCTAAGTTCATTCAGTCTATCTATGCATCTGTCTGCTGATCCATTGTAACTTCCACTGTAACATTCATGTCAGGCTAAAGAACAAAATTTTTAAGAAAACCCATCAAACTATTAGGCTATATCTCATAGATATATTTACTATGAATTTTTTTCTCACACAACTGATCATTATTGACTGTAAACACAGAATAATATAAAAATAGTCATTATATCAAATAACAGCTGAACAGAAGTGTACACTAGCTCTGTTTTCATAAATATTTGGAAAGATTTCTTCCTTTCATAAAGACAAGAACTCTTTAGGATTTATCGATTAATTCAGTATGTACACGTATTTGTCTGCAACCATTATAATACAACTGATTTTGAGAACATATATTATCTTCCCAACACAGATAACAGAATTAAGTAAAGCAAAATAAAAACAGTATCTTGAATAAATACTGGTTTAAAAACAGATGGTGAATGCAATTTAAATTAAAACATTTACTCACAAAGTCAATAATGGATATAGTGGGAGGGTGAAAGAATTAAAGGAGGGAAGTGAGGAAAAGTTTTTCTTTGTAATTAGATTTGGTCTCAGATGGAATATAGATAAGGTAAAATTATGACCCTCCCCCAAATTTTCCAAATATTAGAGATTGCATAAAAAAGGCAAACAGTTATCAATGAGCAAACAGTTATAAAGGCAATGTCTACTAAAAAACAGAGCTAGATAAACTACTCAGAGTAAATAATTTATACAAGAATTAACTTTATTTTTTCTTGTCTCTTACGGGTTTAGAACTTGATTTGCAACAATATAGCTGCCCTAAAGTATTGCCTGAAGACACAAAAATTTTCAAAGTGCCAAAATCAGTTAAATCTCATTTTGTAATGTTTTACGTATCTCTGATTGTTTTAATCTTAAATAAAGCAAGTTTTCATTTGCCATACAACTGAAAAATAGCAGCTCACTACCACCATCACTACTTCTTTTCTTTCGAATAGTTCTGAATGATTAATATACGCCCACTAAATTGATTTCATGTCCATAAAGAACATTTTGGAATTGTCTCTGATTCTATTAATCTTTCCTTGATCTATTAGATGTTAAAAACTACTTTTTTCGTTATATTTTGGGATCCCCATCCTTGGCAAAAATTTTTACTATGGGAAATTCTGTACTCCTTGTCTCTTTTTGGTGTTTAAAAAGAGATGCTTTTTTCCTCCTTATATTTCTCTGTATTGCTTTTCACTTCTTGCTTGTTATTTTTTACCTCTCTGCTTCCTTCTTAACTATTAGCTTTGTAGAAAGGAAAAAAAAAAAAGGTTTCTCCCCCTGCCCAAAGATGTATAGCACTAAGCTCCAAATGTTTTCTTGGTTTACTTGAAAATCCCATCTTTGAAAATAGAAGGATATTAATTCCTCAGGATTACCATGTTCTATTGAAATGTAGTAATATTTTAAAAATATTTAGTACCTTGGGGTATTTTATTTAGTTTGGGTTTTTTTGTTGGGGATATTTTGTTGGTTTTATATACATTTATTTCCAGTTACTTTATCATTATTTGAGCTATGTAGATTTTCTTTGAAGTCAGCTTTTGCAACACTGTTAGTAACACCCTGGTAAAGGCTTAATCACAAGTTTAGTTATGTAATTTGGCGCTTTTACTTTAAAATAACATTCTTTCTTGATATATATAAATATACATTTTAACATTATTGGACACACCTCAAAAACTCAAAGGTATTAGGTTCTTTTTATTAATTACACACCCTTTAAAAATTGATCTTTTCTATGTGAGGCAGCTAAATAGATGCTGGCGGCAATCTTTTCCTCCTGGAACTTGCTTCCACTGTTTCTGGATGTATCTGTATGACAGGGAAGGAAAATTTACTTCTTATTGGTCTTTTTCTGTTTATCTTTTTCTCTCTTTCTTTCCTTTTTCTTTACTTCGCTTGCAAATGTTGGAGACTTCAGCACTGATCTCAGGAGCCTGGCTAGATAATATTAGCCAAACAATATTTTTAACACTAGATTCTAGGTTAAAAATGTTTCTTCTTCTGGGAAAATGGGTAGCAAAAGTTTATTTTTATTTGGAGTCTTTGCCACTTCCTTTGGGAGCTGAAATTTGCTTCTCAGTATGATCTAGACTTTTTCATTCATATTTCTTTCTATGGGAATTAACGCCTCAAAACATTCTCAATGCTCAGTGGAATGTATGCCTTCCTCTCAGACTTCAAAAATTTTTCAGTGATTCTTTTAAAAGTCTTAAGTTTGTAAAAACTTCTGTGAGACTTGTGGTGTGTGCTAAATAAGAGAATGTGAGAAAGACATGGAATCAATATTGTATAGAGCTTTCAGTGCTGAATGTTAGGATTTCATTTTACCTAACATTTAAGCGTTAGATATCAAAGTCTCGTCTGCTCATCTTAAGCTTCATTTATGGTTGTTGAAGATAAATGCGCACTTCCAGAGGATGACTACTTAGATTTAATTTGATTGCCTTTCATAGGGTGAAATTATTGCCTCTCTGGAGATGCCTCCTTTTTATTGATGATAGCATAAGCCTAAGATGACTAGTGCAGAGATAAGCATTGAATTTTAAGGGAATGGTATTCTGGCAAACAAATCCTACCTGACATTTCTGTTACGAATGTCTGCACTTTGATGTTACAACTAGTCTTTACAATTCAGTAAGAGTAAGAGATGCTAAATGTCTTTGAAGTCTCACTCTTTAAAATAAATTAATAAATAAATGTATATGAATATAGTCACAATCATGGAAACATGATAGGATGAATCGCACATCTGGAGTTCTGCAAAGAACGGCTATAAACTTTTTAGAAGGGAAAGGTAAGGAAAGAGGTGGTGGAGTTGTCTTGTATGTTATGGCGTGTTTTGACCTCCTAGAGCTTCATGATAGTGACAATAGGACTGGGTGGCTTTAAGTAAGAGTCAGAGAGAAGGCCAACAAGGTGGAAATCATAGTGGGAGACTGTTACAGACCACCCAATTAGGATGAGGTGGAAACAGCTGGAAGAAATTTCACTATCTCTAGCCCTTGTTCTTGCAGGGCACTTTAAATTACAGGATTTAACTTAATCTTCTGGAAATATAATCCAACGGAGAGGAAACAACCTGAGAGTTTCATGAACTATGTAGAAGAGAAATTCCTGGCACACCTGATGAGGGAGTCAACAAGGGAAGGTATCCTGCTGGACCTGTTGTCTGCAAACAGAGAAGGACTTGTGATGGTTGGAAGTTGTCTTAAGCATAGTGAACATGAAAGGATAGAGTTTTTGCTTCTTGGAGAAGGGAGGAGAGAGGTCAGCGGAACTGCCACACCGGAATTCCAGAGGGCAGACTTTAGCTTGTTTAAGTGACAGAGTCGCTTGGGAGGCATCCCTGAAGAGCAGAGCAGTCCAGGAAATCCGGACATTCTTCAAGTAGGGAATCTTAAAGTAATGGGAAGAGATGTCCCCATGGGCAGAATATTAATCATAGAATCATAGAATTACCCAAACTGGCAGATATCCAAAAGGATCATTGAGTCTAACTCTTATCCCTACACAGGACACTCCTAGCATTCATGTGATGTGACTGAGGGCGTTGCCCAAATGCTTCTTGAATGCTGGCAGACTTAGTGCCATGACTGCTTCCCTGGGGAGCCTGTTCCAGTGTTCCACCACCCACTGGGTGAAGAACTTCTTCCTAATATCCAATCCAAATCTCCCGTGACATATCTTCCTGCCATTCCCTCTAGTCCCCTTGTAGGTTGCTAGAGAGAAGATATCAGCACCTGTTTCACCTCCCTCCCTTGTGAGAAGGTAGTAAACAGCTATGAGATGTCCTCTCAGTCTCCTGTTCTCCAGGCTGAACAGATCGAATAATTTCAACTGTTTCTCATATAACTTCCCCTTTAGACCCTTCATCAGCTTTGTGATCCTCATCTGGACACTCTGCAATAGATTTACGTCCTTTTTATACTGTGACGCCCAAAACTGCACACAGTACTCAAGGAGGGGCCTCAGCAGGGTAGAGTAGAGGGGACAGGGAAGAAGACTGACCTGGCTGAACAGAGACTTTTGGCTGGAACTCAGGATAAAGAAGAGAGTTCGTGAGCTGTGGAAGAATGTTGTGAGATTATGCAAGTAGAAAATTAGTATGGCCAAAGCCCAATAACAATTAATCTGGCTACTGCACTAAATAGATTAAAAATATTTCTAGAAAATCTTACAAATATATTAGCAGATAAAGAAGTTTAAGGTTTATTGGAAATGGAGGGAAACATAGTGACAAAAGATGAGGAAAAGGCTGGGGTACTTAATGCCTTCTCTCTCTCTGTCTTTAATAGTAACATCAGTTGTTCTCTGGGTACCCATCCCCTGAACTGGCAGAGATGGAGAGCAGAATGGAGCCCGCAAAATCCAAGATGAATGGTTAGGGACCTGCTACTCTACTTCACAGACAAACCTATGGGGATGGAGAAGATCCACCGAAGGGTATAGAGGGAGCTGGTAGAAGTGCTTACCAAGTCACTTTCCATCATTTATCAGCAGTCCTAGCTAACCAGGGACATCCCAGTTTATTGCAGGTTGACAAATGTAAAATGCACCTGCAAGAAGTACTGGATGGAGGGAGGATCTGGAAAAATATAAACTTGTCAGCCTGATCTTGGTGAAAGGGAAGTTTCTGGACCAGATCATCTTGAGTGCCATCATACAGCACGTAAAAGAAAAACAGGTGAATAGGCTCAGTCAACATGAGTTTATGAAAAGGAGATTCTGCTTGCTTAACCTGATCTATGACAAGGTGATGCACTTAGTGGATGAGGGAAAAGCTGTCAACGTTGTTTACCTGGACTTTAGTCAAGCCTTTCACTTTGTATCCCAAAGCATTCTCCTGAAGGAGCTTGGTGATCTTTGTTGGGTTAAAAACTAGCTGGAAGGCCAGGCCCAAAGAGCTGTGGTGAATGGAGTTAAATCCAGTTGGTTACTGGTTGCAAGTGGTGCTCCCCAGGGCTTAATATTGACACCAGTTCTCTTTAATACCTTTCAGTGATCTGGATGAGATGATCAAGTGTGCTCTCAGTTAGTTTGTTGACGATACCAAGTTGGGAGGAAGCATTAATCTGCTTGAGGAAACATATCTTCTACAGAGGGATCTGGACAAGCTGAATAGAGAGGGCCAAGACCATTTGTACAGGATTCAACAAGGTTAAGCACAGCGTCTTGCACTTGAGTCACAACAATCCTATGCAACGCTAGAGACCTGGGGACAAATGGTTGGAAAGCTGCCCAGCAGCAAAGAATCTGAGGGTGTTGGCCAACATCTGGCTGAATATGAGCCAACAGTGTGCCTAGGTGACCGAGACAACCAATAGCATCCTCACTTTTAGCAGAAATAATGTGGCCAAAAGTACCAGAGAAGTGCTTGACCTTCTATAGTCAGCACTGGTGAGGCCACACCTTAAATTATGTTTTGGGTTCCTCACTACAAGAAAGACATTGAGATACTGGAATGTATCCAAAGGAAGGCAATGAGGATGGTGAAGGGTCTAGAGAACAAGTCTTAAGAGAGCAGCTGGGGAAACTGTGGCTGTTTAGTCAGGAGAAAAGGAGGCTGAGATGAGACCTTATCACTCTCTATCACTACCTGAAAGGAGATTCTAGTGAGGCAGGTGTTGGTCTCTTCTAATTAACAACTGATAGGATGAAAATAAATATCCTCAAGTTGCACCAGGGGAAGTTTATGTTGGATATTATCAAACATTTTTTCACCAAAAGGGTTATCAAGCTTTGGAGTGGGATTCCAATGGAAGGTGTTGAGTTACCATCCCCAGAGACATATAAAAAAACATGTAGATATGTTGCACAGGGTCAGGGTTTAACGGTGGACTTGGCAGTGTTAAATTAACATTTTTTTGTGTCTTAACTTCAGCCAGCAACTAAGTACCATGTTGCCACTCACTCACTTTCCCCTGGTGGGATGAGAAAGAGAGTGAGGAAAACTCATGGGTTTAGATAAAGAAAATTTAATAAGCAAAGCAAAATTTGCATGCGCATGCAAAGAAAAGCAAGGAATTAATTTAGTACTTCCCATCAGCAGGCAGGGGTTCAGCTTTTACTCAGTACAAGTCTTTCTTGTACTAAGGGCTCCAGAGTTGAGTGCAGTATACTAGATGGGGTCCCACCAGAGCAGAGCAGAGTGGCAGAGTCCCTTGACTTGCTGGCCATGTTTTTTTTGATGCAGAGAAAAATACAGTTGGCCTTGTGGGCTGTAAATATACTTTGGCAGCTCATGTCCAGCTTTTCATCAGTCAGTACACCTAAGTCTTTCTGCACAGGGCTGCTCTCAGTCACTCATCACGATGTTCACATAGGCCCACTTCTTAAGCTTGTCCAGGTCTCTCTGGATGGCATCTTTTCTGCTAGTTACTACATATGCAAACCAACATCCAATGATGGAATCAAGGCTTCTACAACATAAGTATTTAAATATTTTGTATGTAGATGACACCAAGGAGATATTTAGGAGGAGACCAGGGAGGGTGTTTTTCTTCATGACTCAAGGACTCTTAAAATTATGATTTTCTTGTTCAACACAAACATCTTTTTTTTCAGTAGAGCGTATTTTCTTATTTTGTCCTGGAACAAACACATATAAAAATTACTTATAACTATATACTTGTACATATGTATGTTTATTTTTATATGCATATGTATGTACGAACATAGAGAACTTGTCTGAAGAACGAGGTGGTTAGTCTTTGCAGAAGGAAGCATTTGGCTTCACAGCGCATGGCTCCACAGAGCAGAGGAGCACACTAGAGAGCTACAGGGAGGGTGTGCATGTAGGGCATAGAGACCTGGCCATATTGAGAGGTGAGTTCACTTGGTAGGTGTCACCATCTCAGAAGCAGCCCATCTATGTTATCTACCTGAAGGAAAGCTTTTCCCTCTGTACTTACCAGAACTGACATGACAATCGGGACAGAGATTGTCATATAAACCTCTGGCTGTCCAAGTCTCTGTCTGCAGAGCCTCTGAACCTTTCGCTGACACCGGAGCAGACAACAGGTTATAATGAGCGTCCAACCTCTTCTCCTGGAGAAAAATTAAGTACCTACACAAGGTATGCGTGGGTGGGTGACCTGTTGTGTCAGGTGGCTGAGTTACAAAACACTGTAACTAGACTGTGAAACATTGGAGGAGCCAAGTTTGCTTCAGAACAATGTCCCGGTAACAGACAATACTGGTGTCTCATAAACACAGATATCAGCCACAGATCTCACCCTCCAGCATCACAACTGAAACCAGATTTGAAGTTTTAACAGCAGTAGATGCAACAAGACCCACAAGTTGCAACTGAAACAACAGCAGATGGTAAATATCACAAAAAGAAATTATGTGTACTCATTGTGGTGAACTCTGTTAAAGAGCACTAAGGCATCAATCTGCCAGCCTCATAGGGAGTCACATGAGGTATGCTGCCTTCCTGGATCTAAGATCTAGGATGTTGCCGAGAGAGTGCCACAAGCTGTCAAGAGCACAGATTACTACCCGCTATTATTCTTTCACGTGGGCATGAATGACACCATAAATCCTAATCTGGGCAGAATCAAGAAAGACTACAAGGCCCTGGGGAAGGAAGTGAAGAACTTTTGTACCCAGGTTATCTTTTTTTCAGTATTACTGGTTCAAGGAATGGGGACAAACAGGAATAGATGCATAATGTAGATCAACTTTTGGCTATGTGGTTGGTATCGCTGCAAAGGTTTTGGCTTTTATGGCAATGTCACCCTCTACAAGAACTTTAATCTGCTAGAATGGGATGGAGTCTACCTGTCTAGAAGAGGCCGGGGAATCTTTGGCAATAGGCTGGGCAACTTGGTAATGTGGGTTTTAAACTGAAGGACTTGGGGGAACGGAACCAGTATGTCAATGCCCATAACACTAATTGGACAGTAAACCAGGTCAAAAAGAGCAGTGTAGAATGTGCCTTATCTCTCTCCCTAAATGAGAATCAAAAGATCAACTACCTGAAGTGTATGTATACTAATGCATGCAGTCTGAGAAAAACAAGGGGAAGTGGAGCCCTGTACCAAATCAGAAAGCAGTTATTCCTGTATCAAAGGAATAACTGAAACATGATGGGACAACTCACATGACTTGATTATGGTGATGGATGGCTATAGGTTGTTTCGTAATAGGCAAGGAAGAAGAGGTGGAGGAGTCAAATTTCATCTCACTCAGAGTTCATTTGGAAGGGATCCCGTGGGAAGCTTCCATGGAGTATAAAAGAGTTAGTGAGTGCATGGAGTTTTCAAGAACACTCTCCTAGATGTTCCCAAACCATTTACCCCCTCTAAAGGCAAAGGAAGTAGGCAAAGCAAGAGGCTACCTTGTCTTAACTGGGAGCTTCTGGGTCTGCTCAGAACCAAAACGGAAATGTACCAGAGATGGAAACGTTAAACATTATTCCTTGAAAATTACAAGGGTATTAGCAGGGTATGCAGAGATGCAGTTAGGAAACTAAAAGCTCAGCTTGAACTCTAGTTCACCAGAGATGTCAAAAACTTCAAGAAGGAATTCTTCAGATATGTTAAGAACAAACAGAAACTGAAGAAGAATACTTATCCACTGTTAAGCAGGAGAGGTGAACTCCTCACCAATAGTGCTGAGAAGGCAGGGCTCCTCAATGCCTTCTTCACCTCTGTCTTTACCAATGTTGTTAGGCCCCACATCACTGGAACAAACATTGAAGCTGTTGCAGACACAGACTCACTGTCCATGAATGAAGAGTTGGTGTGTGAACTATTGCAGGAGCTTGTCTCTAAATTGACGGATCCAAATTCCATCCTCCTGAGGGTTTTGACAGAGCTGGCTGATGTTGTTGCAAGGTAATGTCCATTAGATCAATGAAAGTATTTTAATATATTATAAAAGACATTTTTCACAATTTATTATGCTGTTTCTTGGACTCCCGTGCAGTGCATCAGATTGTAGTCTATCAATAAACCAGGTGTTGAAGGAGAAGGGGAGGTCAGCACCTCCTCCTGCTCCTACTCCTCTCTCTCCTCTGCTGCTGTCAAACTGTTTAAAAACCCGAGGACACATGCAGTTTTGCACCAAGATGGACCTTTAAGACATAAAGACAAATACAAATAAAGAGGTTGTTTGCAAAATAACGTATTAAAATGGGACAAATTTGCAAATATATTTAATCCTCAATGTAACGAATGCATAGTCGTAGTGGAGAGATCACGGATTCAACATCTGACTCTGTATTTTATAACAGTTGTAGGTAAATTACAGTGAATATGAAAAACATTGACTAGTTAGTTTAGTATGGGTGTTCCTGAGTCTTATGCCGTACATCTTTTTTCCTTTTGAAAATACTACCTTTCCTCAGTATTTTATATGACAATAATTTCATAGGAGCTGGCAACTACTTTTGAAAAGTTGACATGTAAAGCTGATTTTTGTAACTGCCTATAACTGTGAGTGTTATTTCTGACATGCTTGAAATTATGACCATTGGATCAGATAAAGAAATAATTTTGCATTCAAAGTAGACTTCCCATTCCCACACATTTTGTAATAAAACTTTCTCCTACCTGCCACATTCTTCTCTTTTCTTGCTCTTCACTCATGTTATTCAAAGACTGTTGTTGTAGAACAGGAAGTAAATGAATGTTTTATTCTGATCTCTAGTTGCCTGGAGACTAGATCCCAGAAGTACAAGATGTCTCTCCTGTTCAAATTGAAAGACTAGATGCTCTGCTCATCTGTCATTTCTAGTTCATGCATTTGTTGTCTAAATATGATTTTTCTTATACACCTACTCTTAAACTTGTAACCAGTATGTGTTTTGTTCATTTGAAACACCAAAAGGTGATTATTAAAGAACTCAGTTTATCACAGAGGACTCAAAATATTGCCTATAAATTGCAGGTTTAGAGTGTTATTCAAAACTCAGTAGGAGTTTAAACATCGTATAAATGGCTATTCAAATAAAATCAATACACAAGTACAAAGATAGAAAATAATACATGAGCTATTAGGTGATATGCTTGCAGGCTTTTTATTTTCTGTTTTAAAATATATACTAGCATAGGCTTTCTGTTTTTCCTCTCCACTGAGGTCAGATGTTACATTTTACTGCATTGTTAAGCACCATGTGTGTTCCGCACATCAATTATGCTGATTTTATTAGAGAACACTTTTTCATTTGTCTTTTTGTTTCAATATTCTCACTTCTCTCTATGACTTAAGAAACTACCCAAAAAGGTGAGATGTTTAAGTCAGATTAGTACAACCACTAATTAGACGATTTATCTTCCAGTGATTTTGGGTGAAAGACAAATATGAGTATTGCTACCTGAATAATGCAGAGATTAATTAATATATGCAGTAAACAATGAACTGGAGGAATTTTGGATATGGAGGACAGAGATTAACACCTCTGGTAAGGGTGAGAGGTTTTAAGGATGAGACAATCATTTAAAAGTTTTCCTCTTAAGTTCTTTCTATACTTGCAAGCAGAACAACATCATATCATGAGTGGTAATTTTTGAGGTGAGTAGAAGGAATATAACAGCTTATGCAGACACTAAAATGCAGAAAAATACTACTTTGCTTGATGCATCTCACTCACTGTAATGTTGAATCTATACAATACCCTGCCTTGAGGAAAGAGTCAAAGCAGACCTTTACTTTAGTGTTTCTGTTCAGTCTTGTTTTCACAGTTTTTCTTTCCTCTTTTCTAAATGTGCTCTACAAAATAACTGCATTTACATTTCTCCTTGGTTTTGAACATTTTTTCCTACTATGTTGTCATGTATTATTGTTTTCAGTGCCACATGGAAAAAAATACATGAATCTCTGAGACTTTTGAAAAAATCCATTGAAGCTAGTGGTTCCTGCTTTGGTGGTCTTTATATAGGAAGCAGAAGAATTTCTTCAGTGACGATAATTAAACAGACATTTAAAAACATGCTTTAACAGAGATGGGAAAAACTAATTCAAAGCAAATAATAAGTGAAGTAGACATTCACTTTAAATTCATAAGAGTTCATCTATGTGTGTGTCTCCAGAAAATAAGAGAAAATTGAGACCTGCCTTGATCCTATTTCCTTGAAATCCTGTGTTTTTATCAAAGATAAATATCTCCTTTAAATGAAATAAAATATAATAATTTCCCATTTTAAGGAAAAAAAAAGATATTGCTATATCTCTCTCTTAATCGTTTTTACTTACATATATACTCATTTATATACATTTGACCTAAAGAGAATATGTTTTAAATGCGATATTACAGCTTAAAGATGCTACTCAATAGTCTTGGTGGAAAGATTTGAGATATAAATCTATTTTTTTTCCTTTTTAGATTAATAATTTCAGTGTCTGTCAGCATAGTTCAAGCAAAGATGTCCAACTGAATTTCAGCATGTAATTAAAATACAAAATTAAATAAACCCCTGAAAATAATAAAAGATCTTCATAGAAGAGATATCCAGACAACGACCAAGAGGAATAGATGGTCATCTAGCAAAGGAAGGAAGAAATGAAAATGATAGGTGAGAAAATATTAGAATTTAGAAAAAAAATGTAGAAAAAAAAAGGTGTGGCAAAAATGTAAAAGAAGATAATAGTGCTGGGAGTTTTGTAATAAGTAGGGCATGGGAGATGAATATAATGGTACTGTTGCATAGAGGCAAAATTTTTTTTTAGTTATTTTTTGACAATATGTTGTTCTCACACTGCTCTATATAAGGGATGAAGCAGTGGTGAAACGCTTCTTAGAACCTATGTTCACCTTTGGACTCTTACATCACTTACTATAGCCAAGAGGGAAGCATGTTGTGTTTATACATACTATATAGCTAAACCTGGTGCCAACTATTTTGTTGTCAGTACAAAGGGGATTGTAATTCTGAGAGTCACACAATAACTCCACAGTCTTGGTCATGACTGACATCAAAGACAACACCATGGTTCTCAACAAGGTCTTGATATTCAGTGTCCAAGGGCTTATGTGTTCTTTCTAAGTTTATGATTGTGTACCCACTGATATTTTTCAACAGTGTAATCAGAACTGAATTTCTTAAGGTTGCTGGTAGTTGGTAATTTGAGCGCTTCACTTTAGGGGAAAAAAATATCACCATGACTGTTTTTCCAATTGATGTGTGGTACTTTGTTAACTTTTCTCTACTTCCTGCAGTTTGTAAAATGCATTTATTAAATACAAAGCTAAATTCACACGCTCACAAAAAAAGAGACAGCCCAACCCAATTACTAGCATTGGAACTTTTTTGAGGGAGGAATAACTCTTCTAAACTTAAATATTTTTCTTTAATACTTTGCTATTACTGTTTGGTTGTTTGTTTTCTTGTTTGGTTTGTTTATTTTAGTTGACAAGATTGTCAACTTCATTCCTTGAATTTACAGTCATCTCTCTTGTGTAGTTAGCCATCTGATTAGTACTCTAAAGCATCTAGAAAAATAAGTATAGTTCAAATTTGCAAAGAATTTTGAGACCACATGAGGAAAGATATTGACCAACTGTTATTATGAAAAATCCATATTTCAATGCTTGCATATCAACAATTCTGCCTTTAAGAAAAACCCTAAAACTAACCATAAAAACCTTCAATGAAAATGTTATTATGTTGAAGAATATGATTAAGTATGGTACTTGGAAAAATATTCATTTAAGCACAAGAAAACTTGAGGGAGTAGGAGAATATCATTCTAACATCTCCAGTATTATACTGAAAGGTTACATTCATTGCTAAACCTGAAGTTTATTTTTAAGGTTGACACAGAACTATTAAAATGCCTCAATTTCTTCTAATAAATATATAAGAAAATAGCCACTGTGGAGTTTAAAGAATTATATTTTCCTATATTGTGCTTCTAGGTGGGGTTACAATGAAAGAGAAAAAAAAATCCTCTCCATTATCAGGGTAATTAGTTCCATAAATTCCTTTATGTCTTCAGTGAAGAAATGGGGTAATTACATTGTGAAATTTCATTTTCCTAAGGGGACATATTAATTTATGGGTACATACAATATTTGTTTCAGCACGAGGTTTCCACATTCTGTATATGTACTTCATTATATAGAAAAGAAATATTTAACATACACAAGGTTCTACATATAATACAATGTGTATTTTTTTAATTTAGGCAATTTATTTTTAGCAAAACTCTTGGATTCTGACCTTCATTAAACACACTGCAAGGCTTAAAACAGAAAACCAAGAAATTTCACATATATTACTTGAGAGAGGAGAATATTCAATTTTTAGATAGATATTAAAGTTCATAAAATATAACTGAAAGCAGTAAGTGGTGGCAACTTAATTATTATAAAACACCATGAGTAGGGTTGAGGCCCATGTTTTATTAAATTTTATTTCATGGGAAATATACGTTGGTAATTACTAACACAACTTTAACTATACTTCTATTATTTAAACAGTAATATCACTTCTGTTAAAGGTTAATAACATTATTATTTAATCCACCAGATGTTATTGAACACTTTGAGTCCTTTGAGGTAGATAATAGCCAGTCTGAACGGACTGTTGCCATATGTCCCCTTGCTATGCTCAAAATCTTGTGAATAAGCCAGGAAATTATTTTTAGCACCATTGAAGTCTTAAGAGTCTAATTAAAATTCATTATTATTCTAGATCTCATTATTACAGAAAAAGAAAAATGAATAGTAGTATACTTAAAATTGTTGTTCACACACTTCTTACTTTCTGCACGTCTTCATAGAACCATAGAATCGCTTGGTTGGAAAAGACCTTTGAGATCAGCAGGTCCAACTGTATCTGTCCACAACTGAACCATATCCCTGAGCATTTCATTTACCTGTCTTTTAGACAAATACGTCTAGGGATGGTGACTCAGCCAGCTCCCTGGGCCGCCTGTTTTCCTGGTGTCATTCTTACCCTATCTCATCTCCTTTGTGGATTCATAACAGCAGCTATACTGGAGTCCTACGGAGAGTCATCTGCACTTGGATTCCTTTTCTGTGAGGAATGTGGTGTTCATATTGATAGTTTCTTTTCCTCACTCTAGGGTCCACTTATGGTCCTTTATCGACACCAGATTATTAGATTTTTCATCATGGAAATTGGTCAGTTATACACACATTTCTGGCTGTGTTCCTGCTTCCTAGTTGTTATTCATATTGCTCTTTTCTCATGCTACCTTGCTCAGGGGAAGGCACATCAGCAGTATACCTTCTAAGACAGTTTATTTTATAGGGGTTAAGAGACTAAGGGGTTAAGGAGTTAAACCCCTATAGGGGGTAAGAGACCAGAGACCTATAAAAGGATAACACATCTGGTTTTACAGCACCATGCTTTATTAAAATACATTATAATGCAAATGTTTTTAGCACTTTGCTTCAGGTTAGTAGGCAAAATTCACAATTTATCTTGGTAGGAAAACACTAACCTTCTCTCGGGAGCTGACTGTTATATTCACTGTTGGTTAGCACTAAGTTGCTGACCATTTTGAATATGTACAATTTATTCTAGTAAAATCTCTCAGTTAATGCTAGCTTGGATATAGAACTAGAGTACACTGGTAGACTGTGTATATCAGCACTGTGTAACCACTGTATAACCCACTCCCTGCTATCAACCTACAAGGCAAATGATTTTCAAGCAAACATTCATGTACATATATATCCCATCTCTTCTCCAGGACAGAATTGACACGGTGAGTTCTATTTTTCTGTCTTATTTTGAAGCAGCTTGAAAATATGTTTAATGTTACCCATACAAGTAACAGTTCTGCTAAGCCTTTTGCTAATGGCTACGCATAGAACACGGGTCAAGGTCATTCACTTCCAAATTATTATCTTGTTGAAGTGGTTGATTACTACTAAACTTATACACAAAGACCTTAGGAGTCAATGCAAAGTTTGAATTATTCATTTTTTTTTTTTCAAGTGTTATTGTTAAATCATTGCACAGAGACATCAAATCGTGAAAGGAAGACCTCTGGATTCCTGTTGTGGTAAAACACTGTTACATAAAAGGTAAGCAGCACCACATCTCTTTCTTTTTACAGTCGTAGATCACCGTTTTTTTGAAAGAGGTCTGATTCAGTGAATATACCATGTTCTCATAATAGCGTATTGGTCTGGACCTGTCAGTCAACCAAAGATCCACCTTGCTTAGTTTCTGTATCCTGCATAGGCCCTGCCACCAGCAGACACCCATAGTGAACAGTATGACACTTTTTTTTACTGAGGCTCCTAACTTCTCATTGAGTATAGTGGTATCCATTCTAAAAGGGAATATTGATTACTACTTAAATTTATATACCCTGAACCTCGCTCTTCGAGAATTTGCAGCTCTTACATGTGTTTAGACACCTCGTTTGTCTCCAGACCTACATCTTTATTTGGGTCTAATCTTTAAGCACTTTTAACAGGATTTTTTTAAAGCAGCTTTTAAGCAACTCGTTTTTTGTTTGTGAGTGAAATACATGAGACATACTGCAAGAACCAAATTACATCAAATAATGAGCACATTGCTTAAGTAATCATTTGGTTCCCCGACACTCAATGTGTCAAATCATATACCAGACTAAACCTTAGTCTAGTTTATCCTGATTTTCTAAAGTGTAGGCTATACACCAAGTTCTATTTTATTTTTTTTTTTTGTATTCTTGAAGTGATTATTAAGTAAATTCAAACAGAGTGTGTTTTAACAGTCCACAGAAAGACGTGCCAGAATGCTTAGGCACCTTTAGGACAAGGACGAGAGATTTCCTGTGATAGTGTTGCACTGAACTTGATGACCATTTGTGTACTGTTGAATAAAATGCTGGGCAGTGCTCTGTAGTCTACACTATTAAATTGCTAGAACACTCTCTGCCATGGTGTAGGATGTGCTGACTAGTACTCCCCTGAATATTGCCAGTTGCTGTTTGGGAGCTCACACAACCTGGAGTCTGTTAGAGGCAGAAGTATTTGCAGAGGTAGCTGACAGTGGATAGGATATTAGATTAAGATTTTAATTTTAGACATAGGAATAAATGCTCTACATAAAAGTCTCCATTTGCAATGTCAGTAATTTTTCTAGAGTAAATCAATAACTAAGAATACATAGCCCCTGTGTATTCTTTGACAAGGTTCAAAAGGCTCAGTGAAAAAGAATGTTATAAAAACTCACAGAAAACTGCACATTTAACTTTAAAGCTGCTATATTTAATGATTAAACAAAGATAAATTATCCCAACTTGCTATCCATAAATGATTGCTTTCTTATAAATGTCACAACAGACATACACTATAAGATCACTATAATGGAGAAGTCTGCTAGTTATAGTGTCTAAGAAAAGACTAAAGAAGGGGGAGATATAAGAAAGACCTTGAAGCTGAGAAGTGATTCTATGTGATGTCTTTAGAACCTGTTAATTTAGAGAGAGATAAAACTACACTCATTATGTGCATAGCATACTGAGTTTACTACCCTTTCTTTAATTTATGATCTCAAAATGCATTGCCTCAGGGCAGGAGAACCTCCATAGATTACTTTTATACCTGATTACTTGATGCATCTTTAAAACAGCTTTGTTATGATGTCTGACAAAGGACACATCTAGGAAAGCAATTAATCAAAGAAATTGAATTGTTTCTGAATCTCAAGATTTTTAATTAAAAGAAATCATGTGATCTTTAAGAAATATTCAGGGACTGTTATTAGGAGTAAAGCCAGTTAATAGTTTAGTAGGTGTTATAACTGTTACTATGCGTATACACATGATTTTATGTTTTTCATTTTAACTATGAGACCACGCTGTATTTCTTGTACTCACTTTTCTAATCAAGAGTATATTTTGTAAGTGTGCTTAAAAAAAATAGAGAAATAACCTCAAGTAATCATGTGATGTAATATCCTTGTAGGAAAAACTATTGCAGTCAGTCAATATTCAACTTGTACAATCAATGTCAACTTGTATATAAAATATAAATAAATTTATTGCCGTATTTACTTGCCAGAGAACACTTTTTCTCATTCTTTTCCTTATAAACTCATCAATTTTAGTGTAGATGGATTAGGATAAAATAAATTAGGATAGTTTCTTCTGAAGGAAAAAGAGCAATGTACAATGTGAAGCTCTGCTGAGAACATGGAGAAATCTGTTTGAAAGCATACAGACAATAGGAGAAACAATGGACATGTCTAGATTTGTAGTACATACATAATCTAATGGTACACACACTTTCTTGATAAGATAATTTAATATTTTTATGAAATGCAACTATTTTACTGATTTCATAAAATTCATTATTAAATTACATCCTGAAAACATGCGCGAGTTATCTATCTCCATTCTTGTTGATTATGACTAGTCATTCAGCTGCACGACCCACAATTTGCCCGTGTTTGCAAACTGTGTGCAAAGGCACATTACTGAGAAAAGCATGAGTCACTGGTGTTGTGTGTTGAAAAGTTTTCCACTGAGAACTCTGGAGAAGGCACCATTCCTACCCATGGCAAGGGGGCCATGGGTAGAGTTTGTCTGCCCTAAGTGAGACCTTCAACATATCAGGTGCCCAAGCGGGTACAGTGGTAATATAATCCTGAAACGTTATGTCGAACTGACAGTGAAGGGGATGTTAGAGGTGTTTAAGACAAGATGACTTCCCTTCTGATGATAGCTATTCCTCACCACTGAGTGCTGTCACAGCTTCAGAGGGAAAGCAGGGAAAGCAACGGAGCAGTTCAGAATACAAAATTCAGATTTGGACAGCAGTAGGTGAGGGCCTCTGTCTATTTGCCTGTGTCTGGAGGGAGGTAGGTAGTATGTCTGTGTGTGTCTGTCTGACGTGTATGTTCTGTTCCTTCTCTGAAGTGATACCACTTCTTTCAGAATAAAGCAATGGAACAATGAAGAAAGGAGCAATGGAGTTTAACTTTCTGATGTTGACACCACAGTCCAGCAAGTTGTAGTGGGGCATAGCTATCAACTGTTTTAAAGGAGCTGCTGTGCACTGGGTGGAAACAAACTTCAGTAACTAATGACTCTGAAACTCTATCAGTCCAGAAAATACGGTGTTACTGTTGCTCTCAGTGATGGATGTTTTCCACAGCTCTAGGAGCTTCCTAATCCTGTAACTTTCTGACTTCTACCACAAGGAATAACAGTTAATTGAGAGGATGATGCTGTTAATATTGACTCATGTAAAGGGACTGAGTAGAAGATACTGGGGTTTTTTGAGATACTAAGTCATCAGTTTTTAATCCACTCTTGTCATTCACTGAAGTATTGTCTGTGGGGAGAGATACATTATGATTTTTGGTACTCCTAAGGCACTATGATGACTTTTCATTTTAATGATTTCCTGTTGACAATCTCCAAAGCTGTACAGTTATTGCAAAGTAGATGCAACAGCTGAAATGACCTTGATATGCATGAAATCCTGATCTACCTTAAACAACTAAAAACAGTTTCCGCTTTACATCTTCTTGGGCTGGCTAACATAGCTGCTCAAGGATATATGTTACAGATAGATATGACAGGAGGAAAAAAACAGTAAACATTGCCAGGTCATATATCTTAACACCACACTCCTTTAATAGTTACATATAGCTCACACGCCAGAGAACAGAAATGAAATCTTGAGAAGGCTAAATATAAATAAGTTAAAGCATAAATAATTTATGCTACCAAGGAAAGAACATAATTAAGGTGACATTACCTTTCTGCCAGACAGGAGGCATCTTTCTAAAAAAGTAAACAGAAAGTCAAGTGGGTTTACCCATGGACAAAACTAGCATGATCACTCATAAATATTTGCAAAAGGGTTCCCAAGATTGCTTGTTCTGTTGTTACTCTGGTAGCTATATGAAGAATTTGCTAACGATGTTGAAATAAGAAGATTTCATGTGGTTTACAGATAGATATTTACTTGTCAACAGATATGAAGAAAATTTTATATTTTACATTTATTATTTTTGTGTGTTTTGCTTATATTGTATGTTTGTTGAGTTTTCTGTTATTAATTAAAAAAAATTGAACTTGCTATTAAATCTAATTTTTATTGCCATGAAGCACTTACCTTGCACTGAATTTTGAAAAATGTTTTAGTAAGTAGAAATAAATGAAATTTTGTAATGCTTTCTCTCTAAGTAATTTCACTATTAAAAATGAATAGTTTATCTTATAATTAATGCTAGTGTTTTAGTGTTACATGAAATTCTGAAAAAGATGAACCTCAGTAGCTATAAGCACTAACAGAAGCCATTGGGGTTCCTCCTGGCTACATAGACGTTCTTAGCAAAAGATTAGGGTCACACAAAGAGAGCAAAATAAAAGGATTGACTCCAAAAGATTTTCTCTATACAAGCAAATCTTAGATGAAAAATATTGTACTAAGGCACTGTTTTTTTAAAGGAAGGAAATTACTCTTTCTTGGTAGGAACAAACTGTTTATAGTGAGGATGGTGAGACACTTCAGAGCCCAGAACTAGACCCAGCACTCCAATTGTGTCTCAGCAGTGCTGAGCAAAGGGAAAGGATCATCTTTGTCACTGCACTGGAAATTCTATTCTTAATGTAGGCCATTATACTTCTTCACTGCAAAGGTATATTGCTGGCATATGGTCAGCATATTATCCAGCAGGACCCTAGGGTCCATCTCAGCTGAGCTGCTTTCCAGAAAGTCATCCCCCAGGCTATGCTGAGGGCTTTGCATTTTCCCTTCTGGAACTCAAAGAGATGCTTCTCAACTTGGTTTTCCAGCCTGTGCAAGTCCTCAGAATGGCAGCAAAATCATCTGGTGGATTAGATTGCATCTACCATGTGTGTGTTTTATCAGATGCTTTGGATTTATGTCCAGTTTGTATAAATCTTCCCTAATCTCTTCCTCTTCCACTAAAGGAAAGTCTTCACTGTTCCAGGCTTTCTCACTGGTCACAGAGGCCTGGTATTCCTGAAACCCATTTGCTCAGTAAAGACCAAGGCAAAAAAAGACATTGAATACCTCTGTATTTTCAGGTTTGTTTTGTCACCACGTGCCCTGTTCCAATCATTAGCAGGTCCATAGTTTTTCTACCTTGTTTTTGCTGCTAACAAACTTAAAGAAAATCTTTGTTGTTGCCCTTCATTTTTCTCCGAAGTTTAAATGCTCGATGGATTTTACCTTTCCTAACCTCACGCTTGCTTTGCATTGACACTGTCTCTAGATACCTCCTGGGCTATATAAGCCTGCTGTTGCCTCTTGTAGGCATCCTCATTATGTGTGAGTTTATTCTGGTGCTCCTTATTCATCCATGCAAACCTCCATCTGTCTTTACCTGATTTCCTACTCATCAAGACTGCCTGTTCTTGAGCTTGGAGGAGGGAAATCTTTGAAAATCAAACAATTGTCCCAGACACTTTTTCTCGTGAGGACTATGTCCCATGAGACTTTTCTAAGCAGATCTCTGAAAAGGTAAAACTCTGCCTATCCTCAGCTCCAGGATTTTAATCTTGCTTTTTACCTCATTTCCTTCCCTCAGGATCCTGGACTCTATGATCTAGTGATCACTATAGTTGAAGCTGTCCTTGACCTTCATGTTCCTGATTAGTTCCTCCTTATTTGTAAGCATCATGTCCAAGAAAGCTTCTCCTATTTTTGCTTCTTCTGTTGCCTCTGTCAGGAAGTTGTCATCAATGCACTTCCAGAAACCTCCTTGGCTTGCTTTTGCTCTGCAGTGCTTCCCTTCCAGGAGATATCAGGATGGTTTAAGTTTACCACGCAGAACAGATTCTGAAAGCATGATACTTCCTCCCGTAGTTGGAAGAAGACCGCATCTATTTTTTCTTGATAAAGTTGTCTGTGGGAGCCACAACGAGTCAAGACACTCAATGACATCTGCTTTGCTCTGGCCTCTAATCCTGATCCATAACCTCTCAGCTTGTTCATCATCTGTTCTTAGAAAGAACTTCATGCATTCACACTGCTTTCTCACAAAAGGGCAGCTGGTTCTCACTGTCCTACCCTGTGTTTCCTGAAGATGCTGTATTCAGCCATGGCATCACTCATTTACATTAGCTATCCCATTAAATCTCTATGATCCCACTGAGATCATAACCCTTCAACTGCATGCAGACTTCTGATTTCTTTTTTTTGCTCCCCATGTTATGCACAGACACTTTACAGAGACATCTAGTTGTGCTGACTTCCCAGAAAGTCTACAAGAGCTTCCCTGACAGTGCTTGTCCTGCAGTCACTTTCTTATTTACATATATGCTCTTGAGATGTTCAGTCCTTCATTTGTGATTATGAGGTCTCCCTTGTCCTCCCTTTGCTTGTCAGCATATTCCACTCTTTCCTCACTTGGTCCAAGTAATTTTTTTCTGGTTTTTGCTTTTCTTGTAGTAGATTGATTTTTTTCCAGCTTATTCTGATCATGTCTTTACAGTCACAAACTTGATAATGCTAAAACAAAACAAAACAAATAAAAAAACCCTCACATTTCTGACAAAAGTTTATTCCAGGTTACTCTAACTCATCAGCTTACAGACAATGTAAAAAATAAGTATTTCCATCACCATGGTTCAGTCCACAGCATTTGCTGTAAAATCTTCTACTTGAGTAAAGGAATCTAGTAAAAAAACAAAACAAAATGAAAAAACCCCATGGACTATTCACATTTGATCCGTTGCTCTGTATAGCATCAGAATTATACAGACATCATCTTTTTTTTTTTCTTCTGTGTTCGATGGTTCTTAATTGTGCTAGAATTGGAGAAATATAAAGTACTAATACAATCTTCAAGGGATTAGAACTCTGCTGAACATAAGCAACTTCTATTATCTACAGATATTTTACAATAGTGAATATTTAACTAACCCCAGGACTCTGGAAGCAGTTAACTGTATCCAGGGATCTGAATAATTCAAAATTCTTGATTTCCTTTTGTGAATATGTAGGGCTTTAGGTAACTGAGGTGTTATATATTGAAGTAATGTTTCAGCTAACAACAGTATTTCCTTCTGTTAAAATATTATTTATGCTATGCCTATTGAAAAATAATTTCAAACACAGTTTCTAAAACAGCATTGAAGATGCTTTACTACACTTAGAGATGCACAATGCAAATAGAAAATAGGAATAGTGAACTGCCTTATTATTTTCTATTCTCTTTAATGAAAAGAAAATGCATTTCTTAGTCATTGGCTTTTCCAAAAACTGAGTATCACAGCTTGATGAATATTGAACCAGTGGAGCTCCAGTCATGTGTTACATGTCTGCTTCTTTGCACTGGAACCTGGAACTTGCACAGGAACTGTTATATTAATTACAGTGAAATTATTTTCATTCCATAAAAAGAAATTTGAGCCAATATAAGTAAGGAACCCACCTCAATTTTCTTTATTGTGATGTAAAATTGAATTAAAAAGAAAAGAAAGTGCTACATTAAAATTTAAAGGGGAATTTAAGAATAGCTTAAAGGATAATTTTTATAAGCAAATATTTAAGGGATTATAGATTTTGGGGGGGACACCTTCACTTTATACAACAATGCAAAATAAACATTTAGTAATCAATTTAGAAAAATATTAAAAATACATTATTTTCATTAAATGTATTTAAATATAATAAGCAAGAATAAAGAAAAATGTTGATGTGTGTGCACAACTTTGTCTAGTAATTTCAGGTCCATTATATGGGGAGATAGTTTTAGGTGACATTTAAAATAAATCTTTAAGACACATCTAATACTGTTGATAAAAATATGAGATACGTATAATAAGTAAGAAAATCATTTTCATTTAAATTCACATGGAACAAACAGATGAAGAAAGTATTGGCTTCTTGTGGGAGAAAAAGATAAGTTTCCATGGGTGCTGTCATGTGGAAATTTTGGGAGCTGTGATAATTACTGAAGGAACTAAAGTTACTGACTGATGAAAGAATTCTTTTTAATAGCAGCTAAATTCTGTTAGCATGCATCATGTGCTTTGAATCTAGCTTTTTTAAAACTGCATTATATTTGAGTTACTAATACTTAGCATTTATCCAGTATTTTGGATGGGAGGGACATCCATTCAAAATCAAATCTGTGTTTGCCTGTGATCTGTCCTTTTGAAAAGGCTGTCATTTTAATGTCTTTCTTAATAAAGATTGAGAATAAAAGTGACTAATATTTAAGTGCTTTATTACACTTCTATCTGAACATTTGTTCATTTGTTAGTTTCCTAACGTGTGAGGGAATATTTATCAACAGCAAAATGTGTCAGGTGTTTTTAAGAAAAACATTGGAAGTTCCCAGACCATTCTGTGTATTCATATATTAGGTTCCTGGTTATTTTCTAAGAAAAGAATTGTGGTTTAATTTAGTCAGCTGAGTTGTGGAGTAAATTGTTTCCAAGATAACAAGATAAAGGAAAAATGCTGCGCCGCTTTCAGAAGTTTAGTTCTTGAAATGTATGTAGGCACTTTGATAGTAACAGAGGTTGGATGAAAAATACCAGAGAAGACCAGAATGTGTGTACTGTCAGTTAATTTTTATTCAGAAGAACAGTTTCAACAGTGCCCTATATTCCCTTAATCAAACCGGTGAAATTATTTTAAGCCTGTTATCTAAAAACTGATTTAAAAAAATGCACAGGATCTTTTCCAAATACAAATAGATCTACAGATCAACTACAGACTTTACATTCTGTCATAGAAAAAGCCTGAACCATCAGCAGAGGTCTTCAGGTTATCCCCTCAAGGTACTTCAATAATCTTACTGACTCCAGTTGGCTTATTGGATATAACATTTGTTAGTACTAAATACTCTTTTGACATTACTTCAAAGAAGGAATTCACACAATTCATCCCCGAAGATATGTTCTTTTTCCAAGTTAAGACACAAAACAGCTACAAAGTATTACTTGAGAACACTCTCAAGTAAAAGAGTACATTTTAAAATAAGAGTTTCCATTTTTGCATAGATACATTTCAAAACAAATTAAAACACACTGCAATCCTAATAATGCTGCAGTTTTAAAAAGTTTTCTGTGAGAACCTAGTCTCATTATGAATTGGTAACGAATTATTTCCATAAGTGTTAGTTGAATCTTCTTCAATGTATTTAAACAGAGACGGACACTTTAATATATGATCAGTAATAGTGTCACTTCACACACAGTACTTAGACCACCTACAAGGGGATTTTTTTTACTTTTCTTTCTCATTACACATACTGTTAAACAAAAAAAAATAGCTAGCTTGTAAACAGCAAATGGAATGTGTCTCTGGAGAATGGTTTCAATATGCATGTGAAATTGGCATGAATTGTGGGTTTTTTAATCTTTTTTAAAGTTTGGTTTTTTTTTAGCATACATTGTTTACTTAATCAGCAAGAAAAGGGAGGAGAAAAGAAGCATATTCCTCAGCTTTCTGTGTAGTGCCCATCTCCACTAGGTGCTTTGTTTAAGTACAGTATATTAGGCAGTATATTGTGTGTTATCCATCACAGTACCAATATTTTAGTTTGCTATCTTTTACTTTCGAATGAATTTCATACTGACTTGTGTGGTTTGTCCTAGTATTCATGCATCATTTCTTCTCGTGGTCTGTGTGCTTAAAGACAGAAGGCTGCTAACTGTTCAACTTGCTGAATAATAGAAGCTAAATCCTAAAAAGAAATTTAAATTAAATGGCTAAGCTTTGAGAGTGAAACTATGTTTCCCAATTGCACATGCCAATGCCTTTCTGCATCATTCAGTGTAATATGGGCAAGCAGTTCTATTCTTGCCCAGAAAAATTATAGAACTTCAGTCAGTATCTGTTCATCAAGAATGTAGTGAAATATTCAAGCTAATAATCTATGCCAAGTAGAGTTTGTGACACTGTAACATTCTGAATAATGCAGTGGCATCCCTGCATACTACTTCCCTGCCTTATGACTGCAATGCTACTATTGGAGCAGCCCAGAGAAGATTTGCATCCTATCCTATTATGTAGGGGAAACACGCTTTTGAACCCCTCTTCTGCAAAGAGGATCTACTAGTTGATTCTCTAGAAGGGAATGTGCTGTACAGGAGAATATCAAAGTTAACTAGTAAGAAATGGCACAGACAATATTTGCCCAATAAGAGTTTATTCATCACTGAGCTTCAGGATACTCTTTTTTTTTCTTTAATTCATTCAGAATCAAAGAAGAAGACTGAGAGGGAGCTTATCAATGTTTATAAACACCTAAGGGGCAGGTGCCAAGGAGATGGGTCCAGACTCTTCTCCATGGTGCCCTGCGACAGAAACAAACTGGAACACAGGAGGTTTCACCTTAGCGTGGTAAAAACTTCATTGATAGAATATCAGAACACTGGAGCAGACTGGCTAGGGAGGTTATGGAGTCTGCTTCTCTGGAGATACCCAAAATCCACTTGGACATGTTACTGTGTAACCCACTCAAGGTGAAATTGCTTTAGCAGAGGGATTGAAGTGAATGATCTCCAGATACCCCTTCAAACCCTACCATTCTGTGAATAAGGTGCATTGTAAAATTCTGCAAATTCTCAAGCCCAAGGTAATGCTTAGATGTTCAGATTGCCCAGGAGATTTTTTAATTTTTGCCAAGTTTATAAATGTGCTGTTCCATAAAGGTTCTGTGTTAACTACAGATTGGCATACAAAGTTGCAGATTTCTAAGCCCTTAAGTGAGTGTTCACCAGGTTGCTTGATTAGGATTTCAGATCTCAGCTGGGTTATATATCAGCCATAGCAGATCTTTGGGTTTCTTCCTTAGCTACTAAAAATAAACCCTTTGAGTTACAACTTTTTTACTACCAACCTACAAATGTAAGCAGTATACCTAATTCAGGAACATAGACATAATCTGTGATTGTAAGACTGACATTTTAGGATTGTGATTGAGATTTTGTGTAGTGTTAATCATTACCTAGAGGACTCTGCCTCCCTCTTGACTATGCTGGGAGTTTAAATTTCTATTCTAAAGTATAATTCCTAATTTAGGAGTGCCTAAAGACAGGTGCCGTGTTTATAGCTTTCTATCTCGTGTTGTGTTAGAGGTTAAAATAATTTACCCATTTCAGACTTAAACAAAGGAAATGCAATGGCGTTTTTTCTAGGAACCATAAAATGCTTGTTTTCTCTTGCTTACATCAATGTTCCTTATCAGTTAGCCTTATATTGAGTTGGAGTCTAGAGCTTGACCTTCAACAGAAAAATTGCAGCTGGTCACAAATAGAATATTGCTATTGGAGATAATCCACTGCTTTTGCAAAACTGTTTGTTCTTTTCTTTTTGTCTGATGTCTCTTTATATGTATAAAACTGAACAGAAGTAATAAGAAACAACATATTTTATAACTAATCCCTCAAATATTTCTGTCATTACTCATGAGGAACTGAATTTTAAAACATAGAATCATTACTATATTTTCATTTTTTTTCCATTTTACTGGAGGTCAGATTAGGCCATTTCTTTTGGGAGAGACATTTGTGTGTCAATGAAGTATCATCATCTTTTCTCTCTTAAGATGCTTAAATTTAAAAGCTCAAGACAAAAATACGATCCAAGGAATAGTTTTTAATGGAAAAAATAAAAATAGAGGTGAATTATGTATTTTTTTCACGTAAAAATAACACATAGACTATATGTAATGTAAAGGTGGGTTTGCATGTAGGCTTCACCAAAGCTTAGAGGTACTTGGATCTGTGCTTTTATTTCAAATATTTTCATAAATAAAGCTGGATTCCTGTCAGTAACAGTAACAATAGCAGTAAATAATAGAAATAACAATAGCAATAGTAATAATAATAATAATCTACAAGACCATATTTGTGAACAACAGTTATGTGTAACTGAATGAACACCAGTAATGGAAGTGAAACTATTGTCTGTGTAAATGCTGCAAGAAAGGTGCTCAGAAGATGTCCAAAAATTACTTATTTCTTGGTATAAATTTTCCACTTGCAAATCAACCTTTTTTAGGAAGAATAGAGAAGAGGCCAAAATCTTGACACTTGATTTGACACTTACATAGTTCTTGGGGTTTCAAAATTTCAAAACTGTCATAATTCTGTTCTAGGATATTCCCTGGCACTTATTTATGTGTACTCTGAATACTGGTTTCAGGATAAGACTGTAAATTGATCTGGAAATAAAGTTATGAAGACATTGTTCTCTAATGTGAGGTCCAGGTTCACCTTCAGAGACTTATTAATGTGGTCATTTGTGAGGAATTTGATAAAACTGTATCTTTGCAGGAGGATCTTGCCTACCTGAAGACCAACAACATTGATCACGAACTAATTCTGTTATCTTTACCAAGGTTTTGGGGGGAATGTTATGCAGGATTTTCAAAATGCCTGATTCTCCATGGATGAAATAGGAACTAAATGTCGTATCATTTCTGCAAGTACCTCTAGACATCTGTCTGTATAATTAAACTCTTAGAGATTTTGAAGAACTGACAAATGGGATAAATGGCAGCCATTCATGGACATGGACATGAGTTTCGAAGAATAAATAGCTAGGAATTTCCATTTGTCAAAATGAAGAAAGCTCACTTTTCTTTAATCTAAGCGTACACTTTAACAGGATTATAAGCATTGGAAGCTGGGTTAGTAGCCACTAGAAGATGTGTAGCAGAGCTCTTAAGTGTATAGATGTATACTTTCAAAACATGCACCTAAACTTTTATTTGAATCATTTCTTCCAGAAGTTCTCTATGAAATTCATAAACACAGATAGTTTACTGCTGAGCTGTACAAATCTGTTTCCCTGACAGGTGTCTAAACTTAGGCAGGCAGAATTGTTCTCTAGGTAACCATCTCTCCCTAATACTTTTATACTAGTCTAGTGATATCTACACTGCCTAAGACATCAGTGCCAGGATCAGTCCTGATTTCCAGGTAAAGAATGGCTTGCATTTAGAGTTAATCCCTTATAGACAGACCATATGAACAACACAGAGGACATGCTCCAACTTTTTTCCACGTCCTCATGTCTCTAAAATAATCTCTATTTAGATTTCTTTTCCTATTAAATATTCCTGAGACAAAATGAGCTGTTTCATAGCTCACCAGTGGGGATTCTATGGGATAAATCAAAAGTAATGTCAGTCAAACTAAGATTAGAGAAAAATTCTAAATGATTAAGTGTTGTAAAAGAACAATTTGTTATGCACGCAAATTAATTATAACTTTCTGAAAGGCACCCTCTGAGGTCTCTGAGCCTTGGAAGTGACATATCTATTATTTAGGCGTCTACATCTGAGCTTTCACCCTAGGCTTCTGTTATAATCAACAGACACAGACACAACTTCAAAGGCACAGTTTATCTCATTCAATATAGATGTCTCGGATAGAATCCAGCTTTTGTTCCCTGTATGTGTCTCTTCTTCTCCCTTTCCAACTAGGAAAGGGGCTTATGGGGAGCAAATCAGTCAAAGATACCTGTATGGTAGTTCTCTGGGACTGAATAAGAAGAATCCTTCACTGTCTTTCACCTCTTAAAGGTGGAAATTTACATTTTTTCTTCAGCTCTGGGGCAATCTGCAGTTTTCTGATGTCAACTCTTTCAAAACACTGTGTTGTCATAATACAATTCATTTCACATGCGTTCTTCTTGAAAACTTAAAACTCCCTTGTTCTGTAAAATCTGATACTTTACCTATGAATTTTGATTGTGGTCAAATAGGCAAGTAATCGCATTATGTATCTAGCTGCACTTCTAATCTTATTGATCTCTGCCTCAATCTCAATTGAACTATAATAACACATTTTAATGTCTTGAAATATGTTCAAAATAACATGATTCAATTAATCTTGTTCACTCGTTCACAGCGGTCACTGAGTACTGTGATTTATTTTACATTTTTATTGACATGTTTAGAAAATAAGTGTATTTCTAAAGTAGCAAAATAGAAGCAAATTAAATAAGCTCACATATACAAAGGAGTAAAATTAAATTCTCCTTGTTTTGTATGCAAATAATTTAAAAAAATTATTTTCAAAAGTTTTTGTTGAAAGGTTGAGTATTTTCACTCTCTTTGACATATCATACATGTTGAAAATTGTAATCAGTATTAAAAATAAAAAAAAGCGGATGTGTTGGGACCTGAACATCAAATATAGTCACTTTAATGGAGAGAAGAGCATTCAAGATAGTTAAAAAATTTCCATTAAAATACCTGGTGGATGTTGTTACTATATGGACCACTAAAAGCCTTGCTCATCTGAAAGTATTGTAACCAAATAAATACGTTGGATTGCAGTACTTATTTTTGTAATATGAATTCAAAACTATAGATAGAGCAACAGATAAATCCTGTGCATTAGAATGAGATGTAATAACTACTGGGTATTTGAAAAGTCAGCAAGGTGATAGTTTCATGTGCACTAAGTGTGCATTAGAAAAGAAGATCTAAAACTCGCATTTGTTGTACCTGTTTTCTCTGTGCATATATGATTTATGAAACAAAGTTCTGAATGCTCTTTTTTTGAACAAAACTTACTTTTTAACTGACGTGTTACTCAAGGCCAACAAAATGAAGCATTGGTTTTATAGACCTTTGTAGAAAGTAAGTCTTATTCATCTTCCTGGTGCAAGAATGAGATACATATATACGCAAAAAAAATTAATTCATTAATATGAATCTCAAAATGAGCATATTTTTGCAAATCAAGTCTTAGTTGAAAATATTAAAGAAAAATATCTATTAAAACCATATCCTTAGAACACTAAGAAAATATTTACTAACACACAAACATTTTAGCAGTGAGAAGAAAAATCTACTCAGGGAGAATTAGCTACATGAATATTGACTAGAGCTTTGAAATTATGAGGAGAGCTTTGACAAAATACCAAAGAATTAACCATTAGTCACACTTTTATCTTGGGATTTAAAATATAATTTTGTTTAATTATTTCTGATGTTTCAGTATAATGCCAAGAGAGACTTGCTAACTAATGGAACACAATGTGAATTAGAACTCAGAAACAAAAGTTGAAACTTTTGGCATTTCTACACAAAGGAGATCAAGGACCGAGCTGACATAGAAAAGCCCTCGAGAAAGTGGTCTTGCCAGTTGAACATTAAAAGACTTTGTGAAACGGCTTGTATTGTTACAGTACTATGCATCATAAGTCATGCATGAATAACATGAACAGAATTCTGACTTTGCTTCATCTCAAAATTTGTAGGATATCATCATGCATAACTAACTTGCCTTAAAAAGTAATGTATATAAAAAAAAATAAGGTTGTTCTGTTGTATAGCAAGATTTATAAAGCAAGGTCATCACTAATGCTTGTCTGTTAAACTTTGGATATTTAAAAAAATAATTAGACAATGTGTTTTCCTTTAAGGAAAATTCTTAATTCAATGATCTTCTTAGGTTAAAACAAAAAGAGAAGGAGGGTTTTTTCAGTTCTTGACCAGTCTGAAATGATGTTTGGTAATATAAATTAGCTATCGTTATTATCATTCCATAGAAAATATTTGTGGATCATTCAAAGACATAAATTAAATTGCTTAAAATTTTTGTTTGCTTGCTCAAATACTATATACAATACTACAATTGTAATCTGAGGAAAAAAAAAGACAATTTTAAAATATACATGGATGAGAACACACCTTCTCAGTTCCAATCTGTTAACAATCATCAGATACATAAAAAAGATAAAATAAAATGTGTGAAAGATTGGTCTAGAATCAAACTTTTTTTTTTTTTTCCAAATTTTTATGTTTTTAGGTTTATACATAAGGACGTTTAAAACACTAAAGGGTTTAATTTCTGGGAAATAGTCAGACTTGTGGTAATTTGTATTGCTACATTGATAAGAAAAGGCCAGCAATAAAAGTTTGAAAAATACCATAAATTTTTGAGAAAAAAAAAACAAGAGGAATACTCTATACTATAGCTGGCGGATGAGCTTGCTAAGCCGTTCTCCATCATCTTTCAGCAGTCCTGGCTCAGAGAGGTCCCAGAAGACTGGAAGTTGACCAAGGTGACTCCCATCCACAAGAAGGGCCGTAAGGATGATCCAGGTAATTACAGACCTATCAGCCTGATCTCGGTCCCAGGTAAAATCATGGAGCAGATAATACTGGGTGCAATCATGCGGCACCTGCAGAATGGCCAAGAGATCAGGCCCAGCCAGCATGGGTTTGGGAGGGGTAGGTCCTGTCTGACCAACCTGATCTTCTTTTATGACCATGTGACTCGCCCGGTGGATGAGAGGAAGGCTGTGGGTGTAGTATACCTGGACTTTAGCAAGGCCTTTGACACTGTCTCCCACAGTAGACTCCTAGAGAAGCTGGCAGCACGTGGCTTAGATGGGTGCATTCTGTGCTGGGTTAGGAATTGGCTGGATGGCCGAGCCCAGAGAGTGGTGGTGAATGGTGTCTCATCCAGTTGGCGGCCGGTCACCAGTGGTGTCCCCCAGGGATCGGTGTTGGGTCCCGTCCTGTTTAATATCTTTATTGATGATCTGGATGAGGGGATTGATTCCATCATTAGCAAGTTTACAGATGATACCAAGCTGGGAGAAAGGGTTGATCTGTTAGAGGGCAGGATGGACCTACAGAGGGACCTGGACAGATTGGAGAGATGGGATGATGTTTAATACGTCCAAATGTCGGGTACTTCATTTTGGGCACAACAATCCCATGCAGAGCTATAGACTGGGGACAGAGTGGCTAGAAAGTAGTCAGGCAGAAAGGGATCTGGGAGTGGTGGTTGACAGGAAGCTCAACATGAGCCAGCAGTGTGCCCAGATGGCCAAGAAGGCCAATGGCATCCTGGCCTGCATCAGGAATAGTGTGGCGAGCAGGACCAGAGAAGTTATCGTCCCCCTGTACTCAACACTGGTCAGGCCTCATCTTGAACACTGTGTACAGGTCTGGGCCCCCCAGTTTGGGAAAGATGTCAGGATGCTGGAGTGTATCCAGAGGAGGGCAACGAAGATGGTGAAGGGGCTGGAGCAGAAGCCCTACGAGGAGCGACTCAGTCAGTTGGGGCTGTTTAGTCAGAAGAAGAGGAGGCTCAGGGGAGACCTCATTGCTCTCTATAATTACCTAAAAGGAGGTTGTAGTTGGGCAGGGGTTGGTCTCTTCTCTCAGGTGACCAGTGACAGAACTAGAGGGCATGGACTCAAGCTTCGTCAGGGAAAGTTTAGGCTTGATGTTAGGAAAAGGTTCTTCACTGAAAGGGTGATTGACCATTGGAATGCGCTGCCCAGGGAGGTGGTGGAGTCGCTGACCCTGGAGGTGCTTAAGGGAAGACTGGATGAGGCACTGAGTGCCATGGTTTAGATGATGGGTTGTTGTTAGTGTTGGTGTTGGTGTTAGTGTTGGGTTATAGGTTGGACTTGATTATCTCAGAGGTCCTTTCCAACCTTATCATACTGTGATACTGTGATACCGTGAAGATAAAGGGTTCTTCATAGAAGAACTGCCCAAAATTATGTACGAGAAAGCAGTAATAACATGACTTGTAAAACAAGCACAGAAGAGAGTGAACTGTGGAAGACGAGCAAAGGACTGATGTAGAAGGAAATACAGAAAAGTTGATAAGTAGTTTTTGGAAGAGAGATAAGTATGTCCGCAATGATTATGTGAAGTTTTTAATATCATTTAGTATAAACTTTATTAGACAATAGCATTTGTGTCTTAAAAATCTTTTTTTTACACTAAGGTGATGCCAATTTCTTTGGGATCTCAGTAAGAAAGTCACAGACACACAAGGCTAGTTAATGATTTATTCTGTTAAGAAAAGTATCGGTAGGAAATAGATAAAATTTTATATCTCTTCTGATGCTCCTGTAGAATCTAATGAGCTTCTCCTTATTGACCATGGAATATGTGTAGTTGCCATCCATGGTGAATTTTGAGAGTCTCACTTTCTTCACATTTCTAGAATATTAGCAGAGTTAAAAACTTTGTACCTGTACAATACTGAAACATGCACACCAAGATTCGTTGGGAGTGATACAGTCTTGCTCTTCTCCATAGAAATAAGCTCTTTTAAGCGGCATTGTTAAAAGCATCCATGGTATGAGTTTAGGTAAAACAGCAGTCACTGAGGCTGACATAAGGATTTGTACAACCAAAGTTTGTGACTCTGCTAAATTCCACTTGAAATCATCTCCCTGTTACAGTCTGCTGCACTGGCCCACTAAAATGTTGGATCATATTTTACTAAGCAAAGAGATGATAATCCTCCGAATGCTCCATCTATGAATCATTATATCAACGTATTTTTCGCCTTGATGTAACCATAGCAATTCAGGCTGATGGTAAGATTTTTGCAGTACATGGGGTTTCCAGTTCTCTCAGGAGTTCAGGAAATTCTTTAATGAGGATAGCTCTTCCTCAAAAGATTTGGGAAAAAAAAAACTGTAGAAGAAATGTTATTATGTATATTATATTATTCAAGCAAGGTGAGGGCTTCTTAACACTGTGATTTTCAGTAATAACATACTTACAGTATCAGTCAGCTTCCACTCTTGAATCGAAAAAGGCTGAAAGCAATGACCCGGGAATTAGTGTTAAAGCATTACCTTCCAGATAAGCCTATCTAATGCTGGACAGATTCTTTAGTTCTGTAGTGAAGGGCACATTTGACAATGACAAAGTCAGCATCATCAAGCTAAGAGATGTGTTCCCATTTTCAAAGATGTTAGTGTTTTGGTTATTCATTTCCATAAAAATTCTTTCCTTCATCTGTAATATCCTTTCAGACTGTCCTTATTGTAGCAGTGCAATGCTATTCAGGTGGTTATATTCTGAACTGGGAGAAAAAACGCACAAACTTTCCTTTCTTCTCAAGCATCACGATTACAAGTGGAGCATAACCACAGACATAAGGATTTTCAGAAGGTTTGGATCAGAAGACTCAAAGACAATAAAGGATACGGTGTAAATGTGCCAATAATGTAAGTAAATAATGTGAGAACTTTTAAGGTCTTTTCCAACCTAAAAACATTCTGAAATATGGTGGGAGGTGTTCCTGCCCATGACAGGGGTTTGGAACTGAGTGATCTTTAAGGTCCTTTCCAACCCAAACAATTCTATGATTCTGTGATTCTGTGATTCTATGATAGGATATTTACATCTCACTTAATGTTGTCAGGTCACTACAGTCACCTAGACACATCTTATAAGAGATGTCACCTGACATCCAGATGACTGCCCAGAGTAGGGCAGGCATAGTTTGTCTATGTTCATAGTCTTTCCCATGCAGAAATCTCAAAATCCCTTGATGAACTTGAATGGTGTTATGTACCCATTTAATGTATCTAAACTAAGGCCTCAGTGTAACAGTCGCAGCACGTATTCCTGCAGGAGGCTAGTTGGTTTGAGTTGTCTTTATAATCAGAAGCGGCTGTAGAGCAGGATTTATGTGATCTATTTTGCACAAATACTATATGGTGGAGTGAGTGGTGATCTAAATGCACCAATTTTCCTACAGCGATTTCTTTATGGTTAGTTGAGATGTAGAAAAAAACATATTTCTACACCTATTCAAAAAATTTGCCACCCAGAGAACTGTAAGTACCCTCCCTAGAAAAACTCAGCTCTTTGCCATCCCAACTACTTAGGTATGCTTATGTAACAAAACATTAGAAAGTAAGCATGCATAGGATTAAAAATCCATTTTCAAGGAACAATGAGTTTTACTGAACATCTAGTTTCTGTACTCTGTGATAAAACAATTCCTAGAACTGGTTCAGAATTGGTCCCTCATTTTTCGTAATTAATAGGAAATTTGCCTGCAAGATACAGTACAGTTAGACAATTTCTGTACTAAAATAACACTCTGTAAATTAGATTCATTTCTTTATCAAGAAGATTTTTCTTCTCAAATTCCCAAAAGCTTTACTCATCTTTGCCCTATCACTCAATTACTTACATCCGCTTGTGAAGCTCTTGACCTTAAGAGAATAGACTAAGCCACTCCCTTGAGATTTCTTTCTAGCAGTTTAAGTAATGAGAAGTCAGCAAGTGTAATCATGAAAAGAAAATTATTTTCATCAAGAAAATGTATGTTTATGCTTGTCAAAACCAATTTCTGTTTGGAGTACATAGTAGCAATATGCAAAAAAGTTTAGCATAATTAAAAAGTAGGATTGATTTTTTTTTACAAAAGCAAACAAAATACTATCTTCTGAAAACCCTTGCAGTATTACAAAACTTACCTTAATATATTTTTTCCTGTTTCTAGGTAACCAATATTTGGATCTTTTGACCTTCTTCAGGATTCCTACAGGGAATTAGCTAATTAGCTCTCTAAGTCAATGTTAATAATTATTCTGAAAAGTCAGGGACGCTGTGGCAGGTATCTGAGGATTAAAGAAAAATACAATGGAAAAAGTCCAGTCTTTTAAAAATGACAAATAAAATAATCCTAGAGGCTAGAGGTTCATACAAAATAAAGAAATGTTCCTCATTAACTTAGGAAGAAAAAAGAATAAATCACAAAAATATACTAAAGGGAAAGGAAAATCCTCAAAGTATAAGCATTCAGTAATATGATTTATAAATGACAGCAATCCTCCATGCTTTTGTGCTTTAGGAATTGAAAGGAAATTTCCTACTGATTCAGATGAGAGAGGAGGATACGCAACACTTCACATATTTCCAAATGTCTCAAAGAAATACTGTTTAATTACCAGAGTGTTAGACACTCTTTATCACTGCTGGAAGGTATCTACAGTTCTTACTTCTAGCAATGGCAGTTACTGCCTTGAGGGTGTTAGGATCCATTCCCACTGGAATATTATAACCCTCAGTAAAACCTTTGTGAGTTTTTCTTTCCGCCAGTGCTAAGCACAGACAGTGCACACAGTAGTACAAAGCCAAACACTGTCACACACCAGACATGCATGGGGATTGGAGGATGGGAGGATGCTGCACCTTTTCTTACACAGCAGACCTCAGCAAGGGAATTCCCATCACACCATCACCCATCACTGCTCTAGAGAAAAGGTTATCAAGACATAAATTTTAGCCAGTGACAGAGACATGTAAAAATCAGATTTCCCTCTGAAGTTATGAAGACCAGTCATTCCAGGTTATATTATAGTAGCTAATACAATAAACACCATGGTGTGTGGCTCTTCACCCAGGTATAAAAACAATTTTTTTAATACAGAAGACATCTCTGCGAAATTAAATTGCAAAAAGAGTTAAAAAAATCTACTAGAGTTTTACAAAACAAACGATCTTTTACTTCGTTAGATTTTTTTTTCCAGAAAATATGTGGTAAAACAAAGGTGAAATAGCTTGTTCTAGTTAATATTTCTAAAAAACTTTGTTTGAATCATTTTAAGTAATTGAAGTTAGGAATTATTTTTCTTTGGAGATCAATGGTACCAGCTTTTTCTTGGAGGATTTTGATGTAAATCAAATTTACTTAATAGCAATAATTAGATATATTCATAGAAAAGCTGAACTGCCCATACAACTTTCTTTTTAGTTTTATCATGTGGCTGTTCCCAAGATCATCTGCATATTTTTAAAAAAGTATAATAATTCTCTCACAAAGCATGGGTTTGAAATAAATATTGATAAACTATTAAAGAGAGGAGGAAGGGCTCTGTATCAGAGAATGCATGAGTAGGATGAGGGGTAATGGTTTTAAACTGAAACAGGGGAGATTTAGATTAGGTATTAGGAAGAGTTTTTTTTACTGTGAGGGTGGTGAGGCACTGGAACAGGTTGCCCAGAGAAGTTATGGATGTCCCATCTCTGGAGGTGCTGAAGACCAGGCTGAATGAGGCTATGAGCAACCTGACCTACTGGAGTGCCTCTGTCCATGGCAGGGGTTTGGAAATATCTATGTCCAAAAAAAATGGCTAGTTTATAATCAGAACAAACTAAGCTGGGAGTGAACAATTCATCATGTCAGACCATAAGGTCATTATATTATAAAACACACCATAACGCCACAGTGCTCCAGAATGAAGAAATACTTGCTCCCAGCCAAATATTTAGTGTCATATGCTTGTGTGCAATAAGCCAAATTACTACAAATTTCTGGCCAAAGGCATTCCAACTGAAACAAAAATGCAAATTGGTGTCTCAAGAGTCCATTTTTGGAAAATATCCTTTCATAGTTGTTGGAAAAAGAAATGAAGTAGATACAGAATTAAAAAAAAAAAGTATACTTATCCAAGTTATATCAGAAGAAAATTAGGAGAAAGACTAATAATATGACTGTGCCAAGGAAACCAATAGTACTAATTCTGTTCTTTCACAGTTCAAAAAAATATAAATGCAGTTATGAATAAATGAGATCAGGACATTTTGGATATAAAAAACCCTACATTTGGAACATGTAACGGATAATTTAAAATATCCAAAACATATAAGAAGTTATTTATGTGCCATTTTTACCTCTGTAGACAATACTTTGGTTTTCACTTTCCAAAGGAAAAAAAGAAAAGAATACATTTGTCAAAGTGTAAGTATTTTTGTAATTAATTTATTGTAACTATGACTGACCCATGAATAGCCTGAATAATAACTGTCACGAAAACTTAAGAAATAGGTTTAAAACCTTCACACCAGGTTTGGTTGATACATATGCAAAAGCAATTGTGATTGCCAAAAAATTGTGATTGTTTTTATTCTTCTCCCTGTTATACAGAATTATTGCTACCTTTGACTCAAAGAACTTGCTCATCATTTTCATCCCACTTTTCTCCTGTAAAATTATGCAGATACTTCTTCCAAACTATATTCTCCCCATGGGTCATCTTCTTGCTTTCAATGTTGACTGTCACTCTGATATTCACCTGAAAATACTAGCTTTCATAACAGAGAATTGAGAAAATTAATGTATGAAGGATAAATGACTTATCTGGATTTTATGAAAACAATCTTTTATAAATACAATTAATTAATTTTAAAATCTGATTCTCTGAGTGAAAATCAAAAATAAAAACAAAAGCAAAAATCCACAAAAAATATTGAACTCATTCAACATTACTTACTTATCTCTACACCGTAGTGTACTCCACCTAGGTCTAGCTCAACTAAGAGAAGACAATGGGTCATAGGAGTAGGAAACTCTCTTCTGAGTGTTTAGGATGTACCCATTTTCTAACCTGATCCACTCTTCAGGAAAGTTTGCTGGTTACCCGGGGCTTGTATCAGGGATGTCACCAAGAGGCTAAAAAGCCTTGTACAGTTCACTGGCTAGTATGCACTGCTCTTGATTCACATGGGCACCAGTGATACAACCAGGACACAGAGGGCAGTGAGGAAGACACACAACAAACTCTCTGCCCTGGACTTCAGGAGAACAGATCTTGGCCTCTTCAGGGATGGGCTTTGTAGACTACCGTGGTATAAAGTCCTTGAGTGGAGAGGGGTCCAGGTTTGTCAGCCCTAGTGGCCAAGAGGGCCAATGACATCTTGGCTTGTATCAGAAACAGCGTGGCCAGCAGGACCAGGGCAGTGATTGTGCCCCTGTACTCGGCACTGGTGAGACCGCACCTCAAGTACTGTCTTCAGTTTTGGTCCCCTCACTACAAGAAGGACATTGTGGTGTTGGAGCATGTCCAGAGAAGGGCAATGAGGATGATGAAAGGGCTGGAGAATAAGTCTTAAGAGGAGCAGCTGAGGAAACTTTAGTTGTTTAATCTAGAGAAGAGGAGTCTGAGGGAAGACCTCATCACTGTCTACAACTACCTGAAAGGAGGTTGTGGAGAGGTGAGTGTTGGTCTCCTCCCAGGTTACAGGTGATAGGATGAGAGGAAATGGCCACAAGTAGCCAGGGGAGTTTCAGACTAGACATTAGGAAAACTTTCTTCACTGAAAGGGTGGTCAGGCATTGAACTGCTGCCCAGGGAGGTGGCTGAGTCACTGTCCCTGGAGGTGACATGATTTAGTAAGTGAATAGGTATGGTTGGACTCGATGATCTCAGAGGTCTTTTCCAACCAGGTGATTCTATTATTCTATGGTTCTATGAGTCTATAAGTCTATGATTCTAGTCAAGGATCACCTCCTCCAAGCTCAGCAGTGATGAATCCCATCAAAGGAGAAGTCAGGCACAAAGGCCAGGAAGCCCGTATGGATGAAAAAGGAATCCCTGGACAGTTTTTAAATAAAAAAAAAAAAAAAAAAGAAGCTTACAGAGAGTGGAAACAAGGGTAGGTAGCCTGGGAGGAATACAGAGAAGTTGTCTCAACAAACAGGTTAAAAAAGCTGATAAAATCTTGATAGAATTAATTCTGACCAAGGATATTAAGGACAAGAAGGAAAACTTCTATAGGTAAGTTGATGATGAAAGGAAGACTGGAGAGAACACGAACCCTCAATGGAAGATCAGGTTGCTCACACCCTCTCTGGAAGGCTGGATGAGGCTTTGGTCAACCTGATACAACCTCTACACTAGGGAAACCCTAGATGCTGTTGAAGTCGAGATCGGTGATAACCAGGTTGAGTGTCTATGGGTAAGAGTCAGAGGGGCAGTCAGGTCTGACCTCCTGGTTGGAGTGTGTTACAGACCGCCCGACCAGGAGGAGGACTTGGATCTTCTATTGTTTAAGCAGCTGGAGGCTGCCTCTAGATCGGCTGCCCTTGTTCTTTTAGGAGACTTTAACCTTCCGGATATCTGTTGGGAATTTAACACTGCAGAGAGGAGGCAGTCCAGGAGGTTCTTAGAGTGTATTGAGGACTGCTTTCTGTCACAGCTGGTGAGTGAGCCCACCAGGGGTGAGGCTCTTCTTGGCCTGCTGTTTACGAACAAAGTAGGGCTGGTGGGTGATGTTACTGTCGGAGGCTGTCTGGGGTGTAGTGATCATGAGATAATTGAGTTCTCTCTAAACAATGTAATAAGAAAAGCCAGGAACAGAACATCGATGCTGGACTTTCGGCGGGCAGATTTTGGATTATTTAAGGAACTGGTCAGGAAAGTACCCTGGGAAATAGCTCTTAGTGGCAAGGGGGTCCAGGAAGGCTGGATGCACTTCAAGAATGAAATCTTGAAGGCGCAGGAGCGGGCTGTCCCCATGTGTTGTAAGAAGAGTCGTAGGGCCGGCCTGTAGGAGTAGGGAGCTTCTGAAGAAACAAAGTAAGAAAAAGAGGATGTATCGTCGATGGAAAGAAGAGGACGTAAGCCACGTTGTGTTCAAAGATGTTGTTAAGTCGTGTAGGAGGAAAATCAGAGAAGAAAAAGCCCAACTGGAGCTCAAATTGGCCACTTCTGTTAAGGATAATAAGAAGAGTTTTTATAAATATATCAATGGTAGAAAGAAGGGCGGCAGCGACCTCCACTCCTTGTTGGATGTGGAGGGAAATACAGTAACCAAAGATGCTGAGGTACTTAATGCCTTCTTTGCCTCAGTTTTCAACAGTAAGGATGTCTGTTCGCTTGACAGTTGGTCCTCTGAAGTGGTTGGTGGGGGCAGGGTGAAATATAGCCCTCCTGCAATCCATGAGGAGGAAGTTAGAGACCTGCTGAGCCGCTTGGACCCTCATAAGTCTATGGGACCGGATGGGATCCATCCTAGGGTGTTGAGAGAGCTGGCGGATGAGCTTGCTAAGCCGTTCTCCATCATCTTTCAGCAGTCCTGGCTCACTGGAGAGGTCCCGGAAGACTGGAAGTTGACCAAGGTGACTCCCATCCACAAGAAGGGCCGTAAGGATGATCCAGGTAATTACAGACCTATCAGCCTGATCTCGGTCCCAGGTAAAATCATGGAGCAGATAATACTGGGTGCAATCATGCGGCACCTGCAGAATGGCCAAGAGATCAGGCCCAGCCAGCATGGGTTTGGGAGGGGTAGGTCCTGTCTGACCAACCTGATCTTCTTTTATGACCATGTGACTCGCCCGGTGGATGAGAGGAAGGCTGTGGGTGTAGTATACCTGGACTTTAGCAAGGCCTTTGACACTGTCTCCCACAGTAGACTCCTAGAGAAGCTGGCAGCACGTGGCTTAGATGGGTGCATTCTGTGCTGGGTTAGGAATTGGCTGGATGGCCGAGCCCAGAGAGTGGTGGTGAATGGTGTCTCATCCAGTTGGCGGCCGGTCACCAGTGGTGTCCCCCAGGGATCGGTGTTGGGTCCCGTCCTGTTTAATATCTTTATTGATGATCTGGATGAGGGGATTGATTCCATCATTAGCAAGTTTACAGATGATACCAAGCTGGGAGAAAGGGTTGATCTGTTAGAGGGCAGGATGGACCTACAGAGGGACCTGGACAGATTGGAGAGATGGGATGATGTTTAATACGTCCAAATGTCGGGTACTTCATTTTGGGCACAACAATCCCATGCAGAGCTATAGACTGGGGACAGAGTGGCTAGAAAGTAGTCAGGCAGAAAGGGATCTGGGAGTGGTGGTTGACAGGAAGCTCAACATGAGCCAGCAGTGTGCCCAGATGGCCAAGAAGGCCAATGGCATCCTGGCCTGCATCAGGAATAGTGTGGCGAGCAGGACCAGAGAAGTTATCGTCCCCCTGTACTCAACACTGGTCAGGCCTCATCTTGAACACTGTGTACAGGTCTGGGCCCCCCAGTTTGGGAAAGATGTCAGGATGCTGGAGTGTATCCAGAGGAGGGCAACGAAGATGGTGAAGGGGCTGGAGCAGAAGCCCTACGAGGAGCGACTCAGTCAGTTGGGGCTGTTTAGTCAGAAGAAGAGGAGGCTCAGGGGAGACCTCATTGCTCTCTATAATTACCTAAAAGGAGGTTGTAGTTGGGCAGGGGTTGGTCTCTTCTCTCAGGTGACCAGTGACAGAACTAGAGGGCATGGACTCAAGCTTCGTCAGGGAAAGTTTAGGCTTGATGTTAGGAAAAGGTTCTTCACTGAAAGGGTGATTGACCATTGGAATGCGCTGCCCAGGGAGGTGGTGGAGTCGCTGACCCTGGAGGTGCTTAAGGGAAGACTGGATGAGGCACTGAGTGCCATGGTTTAGATGATGGGTTGTTGTTAGTGTTGGTGTTGGTGTTAGTGTTGGGTTATAGGTTGGACTTGATTATCTCAGAGGTCCTTTCCAACCTTGTCATACTGTGATACTGTGTTACTGTGATCTAGTGGAAGACGTGTCTTCCCATGGCAAGGGTGTTCTATTTAGATGATCTTTAAAGTCTCTTCCAACCCAAACCAAGGTGATGTGTATAACACCTTCCCATGATTCTAAGGCAGCAAAGGGAAGGCGAGTATTTCAGCACTTCCAGGGCTTACTACACGTTATCATTAGAACTTTATAGGTTTTACAAAACCTCCCTGAGAATCATGGGTATTTTTTTTCACTGATTAAGATGACTTTAAAGATATAAGTATTTCTTATAACCTGATACATGAACAAATCATCAAAGCCCCTTGAAAGTCTCAAAATGTCTAATTTAATATCTCAAAACAACTTAGAAATTAAGTAGAAATATGAATTGCCACATCTAAAAATGATGACTCTTTGTTTCATGTATTTTTATGCCTCTCTAAACTTTCAAGTGGTGGGAAGCATATTCTCACTTCTTCTACAATACACACCTTGGCAGTGACATCTTTAGGCACTGCTGTGACGATGAGCTGCTCAGGGGGTCATATTGTTGAAGATGGACAAACAAGATATTTCTCTCCTCTGCCTGTGCCAGAGGCCTAGAAAATCAATCTAGTTGCTGCTATGAACGATGTGGTAGGAAAACAGAAGGTGGCAGATGCTCTGTGGTTTAAACCTCGTTTGTTTTCTTTATACTTCTATGGCAATAATGGGAAATGTATCATGGTTTTTGGTACTCTTTCCTGTCCCTCCTCCTTCTTTCCTATTTGTGCCGCATCTTCCACCTTTTTCTTTCATCCTTCTCTTTTTTCTGGAGATGATCATTCCCGTTTGGGCTAGGCCTCACCCTGGAAAGTCAGGGTGACAAATTTAACTATTTTACTGAGAAGACTTGAAACAATTTTGTGTGTAGTACACCAGTCTTAATTTGCTGGAAATTAATTTCTGGTGATACCTTCATTTTGGCATAAAGATTTCCTTGAAATATTACTTATCGTCTATATTACTGATGGTACAATCCTGCTGTCACTTAGGTTTAACTCTGATCATGTTTGTATGCCTAAGGTACTAACTTAAATACTTTGTCTTCGTAGTGCCATGCTAGCAGGCAAGTCGTCAGACCAGCTTTAACCAAAGCTTTGCAAACATATGCTGTGAAAATAGTGAAAAGCAAACTATGTGATTATCTAGACTTCAGGAATTGCTTTCACATAATCATTGTCGGTAAAAAAAATAATCATCTCATGATATTTTGAAATATCCTAAGACATCTTTTTAGTCTAAGCTAACAGAAAGCTGTTTCTTTTATAAGAGAAAACAAAAAGCAGTGAATTTTTAACGAATCTTGATTGTTACAAGGGACTTAAAACTAAATAAGGGCTAAATTATTTATAATGTTGCAGATAAAGCAACAATATAATGCAAACTTTAGGAGTGGTATAGAAAAAATGTATGAAAAGATAGAGGAAAAAAAGCAATTTGCAATTCCTTGCTTCATACTAATGACCTTTTGGGAGTAACAACTTTCTGCATGTATTCTCAATCAGAAAGGAAAGCAAACTTTCTTGAACGACTGCACAGTGTACATCTGTGTCTATGGGTGATGTCCCTGAAGATGATGTACTACTTCATTGTTGTGTAGTCTGATTTCTTCTGAATGTTTTATTTGCCAGACATTTTATTTTAGACATGCAAATAAATAGGTCATCCTTACTATGGAAAAGCTTCTCTTTTTTTTTTTTTTTTTTTTTTTTTTTTTTTGTGTAGTAGAACACAGAATTTGCCTGGCCTCAAAGCTTCAAATTATTTAGCTGAGGCATACTTTCTGAGGGTTTCTTTGGTACCCTTTTCTTTCTGAATACAAAATATGCATTAAAATTGAGCTCATCTCTTAATTATTTGAGTTACCCATTCCACCAGAATCGTAATTAATGCAATTCTTATCATTTCACTGGGGTATCATTTCATGATGCAACTATCTATTTTGATAGCATTCTATGCACAGCCATCTGTAAAGCAGAGTTTGAAGTAGTGTGCTTAGACTAATTTGCACATGGCTGTCTATGCATTAGAAAGAAGAAAGAGGCAGTAAAAAACTAACCTTCTCCTTGGTCCATTTTCTGACCTTGAATTGGCCATAAAATTGTATGATTTTACATTATTGCTATAATATTTGTATATTTTTACATTATCTTTTCCACTGCCATTGAAAGTAATTTTCCTGGTCCTGGAAGATAGCGTTAATAGCACAGCAGAAAAAAAAAAAAGTATGAAATTACTCACCACATATAATATCTCTTCTCAAAGATTAATTTGATTATTCATCAGTTCTCCTCCTCCTCCATTTAGGATCTTGCTACTTCCTCTCGAACTCCTGACCCTTCTCTCAGTTCAGTATGTTAAGTAAAACTTATCATTAATTCATGCTTATCTCAGTGTAATAAAACATTAATTATGGTATCTAGGGGGTTACAGAACATGATACATGGCTTAGGTTTCTCCATCACATTCTTCATGCAATTTTTGCCTTTACTCACCCCCAATATGCAGCCTGAAATATTCTAATTCACAACCTAAGACAAAATTCTAAGAAGAAGCTACAGAAGAATTTGCTTGGATATAAAGAATAATACTTTCAACTGTCACTAATATGAGATTAATGACTCATAATTATAAGATACAATAACTGCCAACTTTTTTATTGTATGTAAAACAGTCCCCTGAGAAGAGTATTAGGTGAGAGTCACAAGAAATTATTCTGATATTGATGCTGAATGGCAGCATCTTAGTTCAGGGCTCTCACTAGGAAGATTTGAAATAAGTGTAGAAAAATAAAATTAAAAAAAAATCTGTGTGAGGAACCTAGATTTTCTATACAGTTCTGGAAATTAATCCCTCTGTTTGTCTTAGTTTTAAGATACCACAGAGGAAAAAAAATATGTTGTTAATTTATATCAATAGTTAATGAAACTTCTAGTTTAATTTGGAAGTCATATCTATATACCATATACTTAGTTAAACGTCATATGAGTCGCTGATATGGGATTAATTGGGGAGGAGAGGACAGACAAAAAAGAAAAAAAAGTATAAATATGTTGAATTTCACTTTCCAGAATTTCTCTGAATGTTTATACAGACTATACACATTAGTTTTTAATTTGGTCTTTAGAACTGTCCCTTCAAATCTGTACTGTGAGTACTCATTATCTTCTTTTTTTCCCCTCCCACCAATATTAAATACACTGGGGATCATTTTATTGGGTAAGAAGCCTGTCTGGAAGTAGTGGAAGTTTCCATGATTCAAGTTGTTTCAATGCGTGAGGAAGGATGGCAGAACCGCGTGTTGTATTTTCAGAATTCCATTCAAAATGTTTAGATAGATAATTTTCACAAAAACTGACAAGAACTAAACTAACATCTTGAATTTATTCTCAGTTCTTTTTGAGTGTATGATATTTAAATGCAACACTGATTGACAAGTAAATATCAGTATATACCATGTACGCTTCACAGAATCACAGAATCATAGAACTATACAATCACAGAATGTCTGGGGTTGGAAGAGACCTCTGGATATAATTTATTCCAACTTCCCTGATGATGCAGGTACACCAACAGTAAGTTGCACAGGAATGTGTCTAAGCAGGTCTTGAATACCTCCAGAGAAAGAGAGTCTACAACCTCCCTGGGCAGCCTGTTCCAGTGCTCTATCACCCTCACAATGAAGAAGATTTTCCTTGTGTTCAGGTGGAACTTCCTGTGTACAGGTTTGTACCCGTTGCCTCTTGTCCTGTCCCAGAACACCATTGAGAAGAGTCTGACCCCTTTCTCTTGACACCTGCCCCTTAGATGTATGTAAGCATCGATACAGTCCGTTCTCAATCTTAGCTTATCCAGGCTAAGCAGTCTCAGGTCTCTCCATCTTGCCTCATAAGAGAGATGCTCCAGTCCACTAATCATCTTTGTGGCCCTCCACTGAACTCTCTCCAGTAACTCACTCACTTTTTGAGCTGAGGAGCACAGAACTGGACACCATACTCCAGGTATGGTCTCACCTCTCTCAACCTCCTGACCACACTGTTCTAAGTGCACCTCAAGATGCCGTTGACCTTCTTGGGCACATTGCTGGCTCATGGTTAACTTGTCTACCAGGTTTCCCAGGTCATCCTTTGCAAAACTGCTCTTCAGCAAGTCAACACATAACCTCTACTGATGCATGACGTTATTTTTTCCAAGGACTCTACACTTGCCTTTGTTGAATTTTATTAGGTTCATCTTTGTCCAACTTTCCGGCTTGCCAAAGTCTCATTGAATGGCAGAACATCTTTCTGATGTATCAGCCACGCCTCCCAGATCTTTGTCAACAGTAAACTTGTTGAACATATACTCTGTCCCTTCATCGAGGTCATATGGGTGAATATGTTGAACAAGACTGGGGCTTGTATTGGTCCCTAGGGAACATCGCTAGCTGCAAGTTTCTGACTGTATACTATGCCACAGAACACAACCTTCTCAGCTCTGCTATCCTGCCAGTTCTCAAGCTACCTTGCTGTCCTCCCACTTAACCCACACTTCCTAGGCTTACCTATGAGGACAATATAGGGAGACAGTGTCAAAATCCTTGCTGAAGTTGAGGTAGACAATGTCCACTACTCTGACCTCAGCTACTCATCTAGTTATGACATCATAGAAGAGTACCAGACTACTCATTAATTAGTAACTTCGTTTGCACTAAAACCTAAAAATAGGAGCTGTTACAATTTTTCTATAACTAAGGACATGATTACAAGGTCTTTCTCTTTTCATTGTTTTGTTGCATTTATCTTAGACATTGTCTTTGATTATTACTCTACTGATATAAAAACAGTTTTATTTTTTCCTTATTATGAGGCTGTTTTCAAATAATTATTTTTTCTGATAAATGTTCCTTTCTTATTACTTTATACGAGTTTAATAACATCATAAACCTTCAGTTTCATTGTATAATGAATTATAAATTGAGTAACATGTCATGCTCTCATATCATAAAGATATTTCTTCATTGATTTTTATATGTGTCATTAAAAAACTCAGGTTTACTCATAGTTTTATGCACCAATAATTTTGTTATCAAAGCCACAAAAACTTTTGGGTATTTGAGAATATTCTAAAGCTTTACAAATTTCTGCAAATCTGCCTTGATGAGCAAGTTCACTGTAATTTAAGAAAATATGTATGAAACAAATGGAAGTAGCTATAACATTTCAGTGTGGAAGGAAGAGTGAAACTAAAAACAAGAATGGATGCATAAGTGGACATAAAATAACCATACTCATAATGCAAATGGGAATTTTGACATTGATTAAAATGGAAACAGAGACCATAACACAGATTGGGAATATGTAGAGGGCAACTAGTTCATTAAGTGTTGCGAGTTTTTCATTTTCTGGACATGCAGATTGCCTACTTTCAGTCCTGCTGAAAACAATGATGAAGAAAATAAATTTGCTTCTGCTCTCTTCTTCCTCTAAAGAAACAAATTATTTCTGTTATTGGCTGCCTGATAGTTATTACTGTTTTCTTTAATAAAGCCAGCATACAGGATTATAGGGAAACCATAGAGCCTGATATCTTCTTATTCCTCTACTCTGTTTCTCCATGTGCTTAATATGAGTTAATAGGTTGAACAATTCATTTAAATCTGCATATTCTGACCATGAAATGTTAACTTTTGAGATATTTGAAGAGGGTTCTTACTGTGTATTTATTCCCAGTACACTTGTGTAGTCCAACTCAAAAACTAATCTAGACTAGATATCAGATTTTAGATCTCTGATGTGTTGATATACACAGTTTCATGTTAAACAGATGAGATTCGGACAGATGGCTAGAGACCCTTCCATTGAATTGTGAGGTTCAAAATAAACCCCCTTGCTTTTTAAACATTCTCACAGAGAGCAGCCTTGGTGTGGATGAATCCATTTCTAGTCCCAGACTTGGTCAATGGTTTATGATGAAAGGATTATGTGTGTGAGTTCTAGAGACTGATATACACAGGGTTAATACATGTCATTCGCAGCCCAAATGGGGCAGCCAGCATTGGCTTGCAGCAATGCCTGTCAGAGACACAATTTTGCAGTGTTGGAGGTTGTAAGTAATTTAATGTAAGTGACAGATTACAGCAAATTAGAGATTGCCGTTGATAAATTCATTTGCTGCGTTAGTGCTTTAACACCTATAACCGGTTACCGATTAGCATATATAAGAAACAAGAAGAAACAATAAAACTCATGTTAGTAGTTATTTTCCTGGGAAAAACATCTGACAGAATCTGAGGCTCCTAAATCTTACCAAAAAATACCTCTTGGTGGAGAAAGTAAGGTCCAGGCCTCTTGACCCATCCATTAGTAAGGTGGTCATTTTTTTTCTGCACAAAGAAGGGTTTTTTTGGGGTGTCAATTTTATACCTTTTGAAAATGTTTTGGCACCTCTTGGTGACTAAGTTAATTTGTATGTGTTAACTGGCCCTTGGCAAGGACACTTGTGTCATCAGAAGCGGGGACTCAGCAACTCACCACACCTTCAAGGTGGGAAGCTATGCGTTTTTGTGCATGTCCCTGTCCCTAGCTAAAGCAGAACCAGGCTGTGAGGCCTCCATTGTGTCACTTAGATGATATGAGTGTTATACCACCACCTAATTTATCTGTTTTACCAGATAAAGCTGTCTGTGGCTACTCCTTCTTGCCAACTACTTTCTTCTGCAAAACCAAGATCCCCTTTGAAAAATCTCAATGAGTTTAGTGTTTGCCATCCAGAGGGTCTAGCAAGTCTGTTATACCACACACAGTAAATTTTTATTTATTTTTTTTTTTACTGGAGAAATTTCCAGAATTATACTAATATTTAGCTCATACCAGATCTAGTCTCCCTACCTCATGGACCAGTGGTCAGATATAACACCTTTTTTTTCTATCCTTTTATGTTTAATTCCAGAGTATGTTAAATGAAGTAAGTGAAAATGCTCCAGGTTCAAATCAAAACAATTGTAAGAATTTGACCCTATTTTCTGCATGTTCTTTAACCACTTCTTTCTTAATGTTAGTGTTTCATAGAATGAACAATTGTTCTTCATGCTTTGATCATGATGTGGACTTTCCCCACACCTACTGGCACGACAGTTATTAAATCATAACTTAGTGATGAGAAAATAAGAATATCAGAAAAATTTTTACTATAACTTTGCTTTAAAATCATAAGAATATTTGCCCATAAATAAATCTATAAATGACCTTTAGCCAGCTCTCTTCTACTCAGAAACTTCAAGGTTTTAACTGATGTTGTGATAAACTGGGAGGATTCACAATCGGGCAACTTCTTTTACCTCTGCAGTCCTTCATGTTGAGTTGATATTAATCACTTATCACACATCAGTGTTGGGAACTATAGCTGGTTTTGTGCTAGAAGCGATACACATTTTCGTTTTTATCTTTATATATATGAGCTGTGTTACACCGTTATTACTCAGGCTTGCATATTTGTTAGTATAATACATCCAGCTGCAGCAAAAAAACATTCTGAATAAACATTGGAAAGAGGACATCTTAATATCTGACAACAGTTTTATTCAAGAAGGGCTATATACAGTTTGGATCTCATCTCTTTGCCCTTGTATGTACACCTGTGATTATTAACTTCAGCAAGAGATAGATCTGAAAGCTTACTGGAGAACAGAATTTTTCCTGTAAATTTTGAGGATTTTTCTTACTTGTTTTTTTTGCTTTTGTTGCCTATCAAGATATAATAGGAAATACACAGCTTTTCTCTAAAGTTATGTTATGGTCTTAATTACAAAGCTCTAATTAAATTGCACAACATTTGGAAACTATGATGGTGGGCAGAAAAAGAAAGCTACAGTTAGACACAGGTAAAGAGTTCTAATTAATGGCAGGGGCTACTCTGGTGGTATGGTTAAGAATTGAAATGCTATATATTTCCCATTCTGTTGACTGAAGAGAAAAGAAGAGGGAACTAAAAAAGCGCTTCTTGAGTTATATTTTTTTCCTGCTGGTTACTCTCACTCTCCTTCAGAGAGTGACCCTCTCCATGAATATAACTGATCTGACATGCCTTTTTCTGCATTGTCAGTGCTAAACCTTTTTTTAGTGTGAGAAGGATTGTTCTTCATGTCCAAAGAATCACATGAAGCTAGATGGTTTGAAGAACTATGGAGACAATTTCCAAAGAGAAAATTTAACACAGCCTCCAGGTTTCATTGGTTAGGTCTACATTAGCAAGTAATTACTTTCTAACAGTACAATAAGGAGAGTGAATAAACTGAAGTTCTGTGTCTACAGCTCGCTTTACGTGATCTGAGGTTTCACATCAGGACAGATTAGTCTCCTAGACTCAACATTTCCATCTTATGTCATACAAAGCTATAAACAATTAAGTTATTCCACATACTCTCACCACATTACAGAATGTCATGCTGGCCTTTTTTTCTGTGTCAGACGAATGATAGTAGCATATCATAGCCCAATCCAAAATGGCTCAAATAAAACCTCACAAGTGGAAATGAATGTAGTTTCTGCTCCTGCCTGTGGTCTTGCCTGTTTCTATTCCCGTTCATGTCCATTTACAGTACTGGCGTTCAACTGACTTGGGGATGTGGAATGACTAGCAATGAATGCAAAACTCTTTTTGCAGGGGCAGCATAGGTTTCTTCGGAGAGTTGACAATGCTGTGAGCTGCTACTACTTCAGTAGCATGGCTTAGCATTTCAGAAATTCATACCTATGCTAATTGGAGCAACTACCTCTTTCTCCTTCCCTCTTATGGAACAACACAACCCACACAACTAACAGCACTAGACCAGCTAGTGGTCAGTGGCCTGATCATTTTAAGTTAAGCAAATGCACTGGGGGCAAAATAATGATGAAAATTTCAAACACTGTTCTTGAAACCTTCTTGTTTGAATAATGTGGGTAACATCAAGAAAAAATTCCAGGGGTTTTTAAATTATGTTGTAGGTATCTATTAAATTATTCACTGATAGATTTGTAGATTATTTCATTGTGGTTATTTACACATTCTTATCTTTGATTTTGGGGGATTTTATTACATTCTTTGAAAGATTAGACACAATAATTCACTGTATTTGGTTCCTGCTAATATACTGGGAAATGCTAGTATTCACTTCACTAGCAGATCATGATGTCATATTTGGACATGGAAGATATTAACCTTGATCGGGTGGAAATGGAGTGTACCTTTTCTTGTCCAAATCTAAGGTAGTCTGTGCTGCCTGAAAAACTAGTGATTGTCAGGAATACTTCAAATGTCTTAAAAAATGCAATATTTTCTATTATAAAAGGTAATGGCTATGTAATGGTAATCTCTGACTTTATTTTTACTTAGCTTATTCTATCAGAAGACTATGTACAAAAAAAAGTAAAAAAAGATTAGAAATCTCTTGCTCTGAGTGCTCCCAAGTACAGTGGCTGATGTCTTAGAATGTAGTGAGGTCACTCAGTCTATGTTTTCTGTGACACTGCTCCATACCCTGTGGCTGCCTGTCCAGGTCTGGAATGTGTATTGTAGAGACTGTGCAAAACACCATAATGCTGTCCTTATCAGAATAAGAAGCCTGGAGTTCCTATTGATAAAAAAAAAAAAAAAAGTTTCTTTTCTTTCTGATGTCAAGTAAAGTAACAACAGAGCATCCAATAAAACTATGTTCAATTACAAGTGATAATGTTCCTGCAAATACGACAAAAAAAAAAATTCTTCCTCTTCACCTGACCACAAAGGAACTCACAACCCACAGCTGAACTTCTACCTGTCAACTGCCTACTAAAAGTGGAGATCAAAACCTGCACTTGGTGTCATTCCTGCAAACCATTAGCCATCTGAGCCTGAAATGGCTACTCAAAAAACGTGAAGAGAAATCCACTATCCAGTGAAGTCCCAGGAGTAGGTTTGCTTTGCAACTACTTACTCACAGCAGCGCACTGGTGGCTGGAGTGTCTTGTGAGACTTTGTGAATGATGGAAAAGGAGAGAGTGAAGGAGGAGTGTTACAACCAGCAAATATCAACTTTACCATTAACTGTTCTGTATCCTGAATAAACACACCCTCTCCCTTTTTTTGTAGTTTGTAGGCAGATATTCAAAAGTCCAAGTGACAGAAAACCAACCTACGCGTATCTCTTTTATCATATCATCAGCTCCTAACACACTGCCTTTGAAAAAGAGAAGTAACAATGTGCTTAAGTCTTTTCAGAAGCCTCTAGTATCTGCATTACTATGGCTTGGTCAGTATTGGGGCTGAATTCGGTTCACACAGAGCACAAGCTGGGTAGACCTTTTCTGACATACTAAGTGCCTGGCAGAAGATTCCCTCACAGCTCAGAGCCCAGGTTCAGCATTTAAAGACAAAACAGCCTTTATGATTCAGTACTATGTGTCATCTCTCTCCTACTCTGAGGCCAGGGCTGCCATTTCTCCCTATCTCTGTACACGTAATAATGACAGGTACAGAACAACACCACCTTTTTTTTCCAGGTTTGAAAATAGAGTGCTCACACAGGGTGTTCCTGACAGAATCTGTGGCAGGGAGCAAGCTGGAAAGGTACTCATAGACCTATTGTTGTACTCAGTGAGAAATGGGAATGACAAAACAGGGCTAGACAGGCTCTTAAAACTTTCCTATATTATGATTCCAGGTGTGACCAGAAAGTCAAATAACAGTCCTGGTGGTCTTTTCTCAGTTGAACATCATTTCAAGAGCTCTGTAATTGGTGAATATCATCTGCTTTGCACCCAAAGTGTGGTTGTTGTCCTGAGTCTTTATAAACATCACCTTCTGATAGGAATTGAGGCATTATTTGCCTGTCTTCTTGGTACTCGTCAGTAATTAGATAGTCCCACAAGATTATTCTTCAGATACATAAATTTTTGACACTATCATTTCATTAGGAATGAACTGCCTTTGCAAAAGACAGCAACAGCAAAGGGACAATAATAAGAAAGTGGGATACAGAAAAAAGTTATTCATGAACTGAAAATGAAAGATGACAAAAACGCACCTGAGCCAACAGAAGTGGAAGGGTGCATGAATGAACAAGGTACATTAGTCAGAGAACTGAGAGTAATGGGTGATAACATACGTGGAAGTAAATATACTTCTAATATGATGTGTGTTGAGGAATCTCATGGTAGTGTGGAGCAGTTAGTTCAAACCCTCATGAATCTATCACAGAATAACAGATTTTTTTAAGTTGGAGAAGACCTTTAAGATTATCAAGCCCAACCCTAAACATAATACTACCAAGTTCACTACTAAACCATGACCCTAAGCACCACGTCCATGTGTCTTTTGATATCTCCAAGGGTGGTGACTTCACCACTTCCCTGAGTAACTTGCTGCAATTCTTAGCAACCCTTCTAGTGAAAAAATGTTTCCTAATATCCAATGTAAATCTCCCCTGACACAACTTGAGGCCATTTCCTCTCTTCCTGTTGCCTATTGCTTGGGACAAGAGACCAAAATTGACCTCACTAGAACCTCCTTTTGGGCAGTCCTTCCTCTAGACAGGGGTGTCAGATTCATAGCTCGTGGGTCAAATCCAGCTCTCTACTGTGTTTTACCCGGCTTGACACCTATCTGGTTACAATGCCCAGTTTCTACCTGGTGGCAAAGCCGAGATGCTTGCCCCTGCGCTCCTGCCAGCGCTGGTCACATGTGCAGCATGTGATGCATGTTACACTACAGGAGCAGGAAAATGGTGGGAGCCTTGAGTTTGACACCCCTGCTCTAGACTTTTCACCAACTTGGGTGGTGGGTGGTGTTCCAGCACCTTAAAGTCTTTCTTGTAGAGAGAGACTGATAAATGAACATACTACTTGTGATATAAGCCAAGATGCTGTTGACCTTCTCAGTCACCCAGACACTCCGCTGGCTCATGTTCACCTGGTTGTCAACCAATACCCCCAGGTTCTTTAATGTCAAAAAGTTTTCCAGTCATTCATCCCCAAGTTATAGTGCTGCATGGGGTTATTGTGCAGGACCAAAACTTAGCAAATGGTACACATTTTGTACACAGCTGGGATGGAGATCCCTGTTTTCTTCCCTCCAGAAGGAATCTTGTTTGTGCTTCTTAAAATTACTGTCTTGTGTATCAAACAGATATATTTGGTTTTTCATTTTTTTTTTTTTTTTTGTGGTATAACCAGAGAGATCACTTCAGAACTGTTCCACTGCTCTGAACCAAAATGTTGATGTTGCTTTGTTTGTATCTTCGACATAGCCTGTACAGAAATCAGCAAGAAACGAAGTGGCGTTTTCAGTGGTTACAATGTAAAGGGAAGCCCACAAGTTGCTGGTACACCTGGGGAGGCAGCATAGAAAAGTTAGTTCTCTTTACTGAACATTGAAGCTAAATCTAACACCTAAAATTGATGACATGAAGTAAATCTCATGGATGCTGCTGCTGAGGTAGTGATAGGGCACCGAAAAGTATACGGTTTTATCAACATTTCTTTGAAACATTGTCATTCTAGTTTCATAGACTGCATAGTTTCAGTACATCTTTGCCTCAGATGATCCATTTTTCCAATTTTAATTTTTTTTAATGTTACTCTTACTTTGATCTAAATAATCCGAATTATCTTTCTCTAGAGTATGATCTCAAATATCACAAATATGCAATAGCATCATCTCCTCAAAGACTACCACATCTAACAGTACAATGGTTTATTATTATTATTTGCTCTGTGCTCGTATACAAGTTGTTTCTTTTGCCGCTCTTAGACAAACAAAACAAAACAATTGTTTGAGGAGGGAAAACATACTTAAAAGGAAAGTGTACCCATTTGTCTCTGCACAACACTCTGAAAAGGCATAGAGTAAGAAAAAAGTAACAAATACATAAACTGAAAAGAAGCAAATAAAATAATGAGTAATACTATTCAGATACTTTTCCTGACATAACACTTTCCATTTGTGAGAGAAACAACATCTCTTCAAAAATCTACCACAAATGATTCACCAGCTTCTAGAGGCTACATCAAGTGTAATAATCACTGTGAATCAGTAAGTCCTGCTAGTTCCATCTTTCCTTTTTCAGCCCATTTAAAAAGCATAGCCTGCCCCCGTCCCAAACTCCTTACTCAAGTTATTTTCCATTTCAACAGCTACAGTGAGCATAAATACTTTTTACTCATGTGTTTACCCTAATTCTGTCTTTTATAAATGCTTTAGAAATGGAGATGAAATCATTATCTTTCCATTTCTCCCATCTTCCTTTTTTTGCTGTTTTCCAGGTAGAGATGCAGCTGCAATCCAAGCAGTGTATTCACAAAGTAGGATACACAAGATAACTGGCTTTTGTCTTGGTGTTTGTCTGTATATTAAGATAAATGTGTGATGAAATTTGAATTGGCAAACCTAGCTTTGTTATTTTGTCTGTAAAATTATTAAGATAATCTCATATAACTCTCAGTCCTCTGGAATCACAGACAACAACTTTCTTACAAGAAATTCAGAATATTAATTGCTGGGTGCTTCTCATCTTCATTGCAACTTTTTACCATTTCCCTTAATGTTTTTTTTTCAGCTTCAGATCCCAACTAACTTCAGAGTGAGCTAGAGTTATCATTAGGACTGTATTTAGCAAATGTTTGACATACATGGTTTTATCCACAGAGCCTCTGCAGGCTCCCACAGCATGACCACTTCAAAGCTGAAAAGTCTCAGTGCACCATCTCAGTGAATCTTAAGCACCATCTGCACTCCTAACTAAACTGAAGTAACGAGTCACTCCTGAAATATGTTTAATTCAGGACAAGTCTGTTCTCTGGAATAACATTCACAGAGCCACTGAAAGGGATCCCATTCTTCTTTCTGCTACCTAGTGACATACCTCTGCATTTTTGTGTCCAACACACAAGGCCTGAAGTTCAGTCATTTAGACTTAAATTTGTCAGTGAGGTCATATGACAGAAGGACTACATTTGCCCCTTAAAGCTTTCCAGTGGCTGATTAGCCTAAAAGATATGTCTTATTGGGCTAAAGCAGCACTCAGAGATTCAACATCTAGTAACCAAGTAATCCTCATTCTGACAGTTGTTACCCTGAGAAGTTCTTTTACACATCGATGTGTGTCTATTTGTAAAAGTAATAGCAAGATAAAACCATAACGACCTGTCTTGACCGAAGATGGATCTTTTTACACCCATTCCGTAAAAGAATTTGGAGTGTTTTCTGACCTGTATGTACAGTGTAGTGGCAGTTATAAAACAATAATGAATATTTTTTTCACTCCAGACAATTTCATCCAACTTTCGTTAGCAAGTGAAATATGTATCTTCTCTGCTGGAGATAAACCAAATCATTTATTCAGAAGTCATCTTTGTACTGTGTGATAATACTACACCAGTCTCATAAGGTGAAGGATTAATATAAGACGGTAAGGTCGTTCCTGGCATCAGAATGTACTACTAATTATAGTGATCTTAAGAGCTTTAGAACAGCAATGAAAACTGTTTATTTTGCCCTGAGCAAAGCTCAAGTTCTTGCTAACCTTTTCTTTAAACAAACAGTGGCTGTGAAGAAGCTCCAGCCAACAGAAATTTAAATTTATTCAGTAACTATTCAGACAACTTACAAATATTTTTTTTATATAAACGCTCTGACAACTTCAATATCCATATCAATATCTTTAGTTTTATCTTTTTTTTTATGAACAGGATGCAAGCCATAGACATTGCCTAAAAATCATTACTCTATGATTTAAAGTTATTCAAAAGTATTCACTCTTGGTTTCAGATTACAAGAACCTGAGAGGTAAGTTAAAGAACTTCAAGTATCAATAGAGATTTAACATGGTGAATTATATGTCTGCTAGTTTACTGGTTTCACTGCAGTACAGGCAACTTAAATCCTAATTAAAGAAAAACTGTAGATACAAGCATCTGAGATATAGGTAAGTATACATTACGTGTATAGAAGCGCACACATATTTATAGATGTAGATCTCTTAGAACATCATTATATGAATGATATTGAATCACAATAACTCTACACAGATTTGAGTTTGTGTTTTGTCTGTAGAGAAAACTGAGACATCTGCAATAGATCAGACAACTGGAAAGCTGGTCTATATTATTCTGGGTGAACTAAGTTTTAAGGAAAGAATAGTCTCCAGCAGTAATCTCATTAAGTCATTCAATCAATGGTGAAGCGGATGTGCCTTCATTAAGGACCCATCTCCTCTCACATTTTATACACTACATGGAAAAGAATTAATATGGCTTATCCTCTAGCGGAAGTGGATAACCTACTTTCTGTTTCCTTGCTTGTTTTAGCCATCCTTTTAGAACACAAGAAAGAAACAGAGAAACTAGATGACATTAGGAGACGTGGAAAATGAAAGATATTCTAGATGAGAGTTTAAGGCTGAGGATGGACTGGGTTGTCTCAGCAGACATGGAAAATAGTTGTTCTAAATGAGAAAAATGGAATTGCCTCAGTAACTATCAGCTAAGTTTGAACGGCAGACCTGCAGTGTAACTGTCAGCCTTCTTCAGCAGGATGGAGAAAATCTGTTCCAAGACTAGATCTCTGTAGGTAACGTCACACAAAATGGTTGACAGATATTGGCTGTTCTGTCCAATTTAGAGTTTATTAAAACTGAGGAATCTCCTTGGGAAGAGTTAAAAAGCTAGTCCTTTTTTCAGCAAAAGGTATTTTTTTTAATTTCAGAGACAAGTTGTGACTCTACCAAAAAAGAGAGTAGAGACATAATTAGACAACTTTGCTCATAGCAAGAGGAAGACCAAGAGTATGCTGTCTTAGACATTCGCCACAGTGAAGGATACATATACCCTGAATCAATAGAACAAGTGTGTTGCATTTGAATTACCATGGATATATATTTGCAAACTAGCAATATGTGTCTAATTTGCTCTAAACATGCCACAAGCTGTGACCATGAGTGCTCTCCCTGTTGCTTTTAACAACTGCTGTTTTAAGAAGATCATTATTTTGAGTGGTCCTATTCAGGACACTTGAATCCCTCATTGCAATAATGATGCAGTATTCTGGCATAGTGATTTTACTTCCTTCATACTCTTTCCTACACAACTTTAGCTCTAAAATGGCAATTCAAAAGTACTGAAATTCTTTTGAAACAAACCATACACTGTAGGCAAGTTGCAGACACCTGAGACACAAACTGTTTCCTTTGTATTTGATAATAGACTCACCTCGTATTGAGGGCTTAATAAATAAATTAGGTGACTAATGAGAAATTAATTGAAAAAGCATAGCAATGTTTTTCTAGGGGATCCCAAAGTTTTCGTCAAGTGTTTTTTTATAAAGTAACTTTCTCACCAAAGAGCATCTGAAACTTTGAAATGTGAGAACTACTTAATTCTTGACTCTTGTGTTACTTTACTTAATCTTTTGTAAAATAATATAACTTTTCAAGGACCTATCGATAGCTGTATGTTGTCTCGTACTGATTGAATAAGGCACGTACTCTGTGCCATGTTTCTCATTAATAATAGACAAACCTTTGCTAACAATTATGTCTGACTTCAGCTTCCAGTTCAACCATATCACTCAGTGTCTGCTCTGTAAGGGGTACATACTCCGACATCTTCATCTTACTTATCCATGTGCAAAGATCAAGATTTATTTTAAATTAAAAAACTATTTACTGTAATATTTCACTGAGATTTCCATAGTTCATACAGTTCATAGTTCATAGGCCAATCTAGAGTTCACCTCTTACCTTTCACTTCTTCTTCTTGGGTATCTTAGGTTTTTCTCTTCCTTTGAATAACTTAGTTTATTTGAACATCAGTCTTCTTAGAAATGTCCTTTTGAAGTCATGCTATAGTGTAAAAAATTAGCAACTGTTTATTGGTGCAGTTAATTGAACTTGGGATTCAGAATTCAGTGTTCTGGTCACAAGATAGGAGTCTTGTTTGTCTCGCAGTTATATGATAAACTCTTCTATGTACTGACACAACTCCAGCATGATAGAAGGTCATCACATAATACTTCCATAACTGGTCCTTTGAGTAAGAACTAAGTCCTGGTATGAGTGCTGACCAAAGAAAATAAGAAGCTGACTTAGACTATGTACACACAACCAAGTTTATAGCCACTAAATTTCTGTAGACACCAAAAAAGATCAACTTTTCCACTCATCTGCTTTTTCCTTTTTCTGAGATTTTATCTCAAATAAAGCTAGCTAAGACCAACTCTGCATGTTACTTATCTAAAATAAAATTCACAGGGAAATGTCTGAAAGATAAATGTATGGAAATGTATGGAAGATAAATAGTTCTGAAAGGAGTAAGGACACATACATAATATTTGACTTTCATATTTTGAAAAAGGTGGATTAAGCAGTCTCCTACTAAGAATACTAGTTTTTATGTGCCTGATTCTCTCTGTATATGAGGTAGAGAACCTGTAAATCTGTCTCAAGGCTGTGGATTCCACTGTTTAACAGGAAGACTAAAAGTGAGGCTTTCTGCAATAGTCAGCATGGTGATACTTAAGTTTCTTTATGGATCCAGACTCCTGAAAACCTATGATTAAATTGGTAGGTGGAAAAATAGATGCTGACTCTACCAGAAAATGAGAATAACTGTTGAATTTCAACAGCTACATGACTGCAAAAGGCCTGAACCAATAGATATAAGCAGGTCAAATGTGAACCCTCAATCTCTCCAGATCCATTAACTTTCAGAACATTTCCTAATGTGTACACTGAAAAATGACACTCACTTCTACTGCCTTAACCTCCTACTTGTCTCTTCTAAGAAAAAAGAAAGCAGATGAGGTAGTTGCTGAATGTACTCTTATTTGATGGTCTGAGTGGACCCAACATAGTAAAAGCATTAACTCATTCTGCCTTTGCACAAAATTAAAATAAAATAAAATAAAATAAAATAAAATAAAATAAAATAAAATAAAATAAAATAAAATAAAATAAAAGTATTTAACCTTAAGCAGATATTGAACACACCATGACTGTAAGAAGCACCAGGTTTGTTTCAGAGAATTGACCTCAGTTTCTATTACATTTTATTAAACTCTTTTCTTTTACCAGTGAAAGGGGTCACTGCAGGTCAGATATAACTGCAAGCCTTGAGTAGGCAGGTTGGCATAAGAGGAGCAGCTCTGGGCCCTGGCTTGCTTCCGTGGTCTGGGATACCATCTGGATGAGTTTGGCAGGTGTCTTTCTCTTCCTGGTTCTCTTTACTTTTGTCAGGTGTGGATGAGCTGCCTCATGTCAATGTGTTAGTGCCATATGCTGCAGGACACAATTGACTTCAGTCTTAGGTCCGAAGCCAAGAGAAAAAGGGAATGGAGAAAACAGAAAAAGCAGGGAATGTAAAGAATCACATGGGGAAAAAAAGCCAGAGCAACAACCTCAGAAATGCTAAAATTAAGTTCCTACTACTGCAGCTGTTATGGCATGCGATATTTCAAAGCTTGTTGGGATTGGCTCATCCCCAGAATACCTCAAGTGCAAAGATACTGTCTAAATATTTTCAGTGACACAGAAGCTCTTCAGATTTTTGTGAGGTTACTTCACTGGAGACCTTGACATTGATCATGAAGGTCTAATTTTTTTAAAAAAATGAGAAGGTGGACCTAAGGAACCATAAGATGTAATGACTACCAAAAAAAATAGAAGAATCTGACAATTTTTATAGTCTTCACATTTTCATCACTTAAGAATCCTAAGGTTTATCATTTTCACTCTTCTCAAAGTAGTAGGATCAGTTTAATTACTTACATATGATCAGATTGATATTTTCCATGTCACACTTTCATTTTTCTCTCCTGGCCTTGAATTGCTAGAAATTATTGTGATATTTTGTTTTCCCCTCTGAAAATCTGTCATTTGCTTACTAATAAATAGACTACCTAAAAAGTCTATGTTCATTCCATTTCAATTCAAACATAATATCCCCTCTTTTTCCGTTAAAAAAATCATCGTAGCTTCCTACATAAGACTGTTACAATCCAGGTATCTCTGCTTAGATGTAACAGTAGAGTGAACATTTGCTAGCAGTCACAACTCATGGTCATAGTCACCCTGTAGGCAGCCTTAACACATGTTCCTTCATGTACAGTCTCCTAGGAAGAACAAAGGCTGCTGCAAGGCAGGGGCTGTAGCTATACACAAAGAAAAAAGCAGACCATTCCTTACATCTAGACTACAACATTCCCCTGTTTGCTTTGGATGCCATTAACTTATACAGGTCATTGATATAGGGGTAAAGAAAAGAAACAACCCCAAACCCCTCACCTATATTCCATCCAAACACGCTAGAGAAAGAAGTTAGCAGTTATTACACTATATACAAATTTTTCTCATCATACTTGAATCTAAATGATAATAGTCACCCAAGAATGCTATGCTTTACAGGAGGAAAATAGGAGACTTGTCATCCTCAATTGTCCCTGAACATCATACCCATAACAGACTGTAGTCAGACTGAAATAAGATTATAATTGGTGGTGTCAAATGCTCCTTAAAGATGCAAATAGTTCATCAGGAAGGAAGAACTCCCACCAAGTGTAACTGGAAGAACTTAATACACTTAAACATTGCCTTTTTCAGCAATAACCCTTTCTAAAAAATATGTGTTGTCCTTACACTCCACAAGATTTTTTTAGCTCTTTGCTTTGTAAGAAAGTCACAATTCTCATTATTTAGTTGTAGATGATACACGAATAGATGTACAATTCTATGATTATAACTACTTCTTTCCACTTTTTTACCAGCTTAATATTTTGCTGAAAGAAGGCAACTACTGTACCTGCATTAGACAGATAATATTCACTTATCCAAATCGAGAAGTTTTAGGTAAGGTTTATTTTTCAAAAGACACTGGTTTTTCACCTTTAAGTATTGAAAAAATAATCTCATGTGGACCAAAACAATCCCCCCAAAACTAATGCGTACATGGACATACTCTAACAACTCTGAAGACAGAAATTTCACTTGGAAAAAATAACCATTAACTCTTAGACAAAGTTATGCAGCTAAAGATGTCATCACACTAAATCTTTATTCACAATATATCATACTTTTTATTCAAAACAGCCAGATATATGGGAGTGGTGCTGGTCCTTAGCATATTTCTCTCCTGTATCTTCAATGCAAAAAGATAGAAAACAATTAGAAAACTTAAATGCCATCTTTGCAGAAGCGATGAAATACTCAGTATCAGATATGAGGTGTACTAGAATTTTTTTTTCTTAAATTTTAGATACGTGGTGTGTAGTACATGCTAGTCTATGAATGGTTTTCCTAAGGCATTTATTTTCTGGTTGGTGTTAATTACTATTCCCTTCCTTCTATTTAACTCTTTGTGGATACTGAGCTCCTCAGTCTTTGGAATTGTCATTATAGATCTTCTTCTGTAGGGATCTCTTACTCCTCCTGAAAGATACGCATCCACTATACGAGATATACAGAATATACCGAAATATATCCTGGTAGTTATCCACAATTTCTGCATTAATCTGTCCATTATTTCTGCCTTTGCGTCCAATCTTCTAACAGAGAGATTCTAAATAAAGGTATTATTAGAATTCTCTATTTATGGCCTCTTCTTTTCTATTACCAATGTTATATTCAGTACAAGAATTGATTATTTATGTTGAGTTTTTCATTTGTGTTGTTGATTTTAGTTGGTTAGCTTTACTGTCTCCTTCTAATGGTCCAAGCTGTCAGTTTCTTTCAAAAGAAAATGTTCTTGAAATGTATTTTGCTATCATCCATACCTCCATTAGAAGACTCTGCAGTTTGATTTTTGCCAAGGCAAACTTCAACCCTCTCTAGATATTTCAGATTAAAAAGAGAGATACCTGCACCCCAGATGATAAGTAAAATAAGTCTACTAAACTATGTGGACATTTGGGTTCAAAGACATGGTCCAGTAAGAAAACCTGTCTTCTCCATATTAGTTGACTTTCTGAATGATATCCTTATTGTGGAGTACAAGTGTCTGTCTTCCTTTGTCCAAAATATTTGGAAATTTTCATGTTCTGCAATGTATAAACTGGTGAAGGGATAAGACGTTCTGATTTTGATTGGAAACAACACAGTTTACAATTAAGTCTCTTCTCAAGGAAAACAGTTTTGAACCAAAATATTCTTAAACCAAGTTTTATTCATCTCATCAAATGTTTCAGGCTTGTGTGTGTCATTTATGCCATTTCAGGTAACTGTAGCTAGGTCATAAAACTAACAATGAACAGAATCATTCATGTGGGAATTGTAATTTGTTGCCTGCAAGCATGAGTAGGTGTTGCTGTGGAATGGCTCTATAGTTTATTTCTTTTCTGAAAAAGTATATATTGCCCTTAAAGAAGTTCATTTAGCATAGTCATTTTAGTTCATTTAGCATAGTCATTTTATGTCTACAATCATCAAAATACTATCTTACATATGCAATTTACAAGCTGGTTTTAACAGATAGTTGAAAATACTTGAAAAGGACTATTATGGCCCAGTCAAATGGTATTTCATATAAGAAGGCTAACTATGTAATTCAGATCAGACTCTCCCTTTAAAAAAAGTCAAAACTATACTTAGAAATGCATTTTAGGACTGCTTATGTTCCTTCAGATTCTTTTTAAAGTATTTTAGTCTCAAAAAATATTTAACAGTAAAACTTCAGATATGGTCTCACAGTACAAGTTCTCTGACAGAAACTCCAGCTGAAGACATTCCTGTCTTAATGCTAATTAAATTCTTTTAGCTATCCCAGTATAGCGGCATGCCAGATTACCAAAAAATAAAATAAGAAAAAGAACAAAATATGCATCTTCTTGAGAGGGAGAAAGTTTCTTTGAGACCATTGGCCTATTCAGATAGCCCAAGGAATCAGATCAGAAAAAGTTTTGCTTTGTGTAAGATATTCAGTTTTTTGTACCATGTGACATGACAGTAGCATGGAGTTTTAGACAGTTGCATGGATACACAAAGTCAGAACTTTATAAGCAAAAACTTTTCCTTTATTGGTAATTATTAGCATCCATTTGATAGCAGGGAATGATAAAAATCTTTTGTATGAACCTTCTTATAATTCCTTTCATAGTCATACTGAGGACAGGGTTTTTTTTTCTGCACTAATAAGTTGCAACACTGAGCCACAAGGGAAAACTTGGGAGCACATTCTCAGGGCATGCAGGACAGACATATCATCCTAAGTTTATTAGGGCAGAGAAAACCTGCATATGGAGGATGACATAGTAATTAACTCTCATTAAGTTACAGTATGAACATCTTTAGATCTAAAAGCACATCTAAACATCATAGGTGAATCCAACGATCAGAATTTGTTCTTCAGGTTCTCAATTCTGAAGGGGTAGAAATATACATAACATATCAATACTAATTCATATATCCCTTGGATAAAGTAAAAACCATCTTGTACTTTTTCCGCTATTTCTGGCTGACCAGTGGCAGAATAGTACTATCCTGTGAAACTGACTTCTGTAGCAGTGAAGTGTTACGTACAACGGTAATTCCTGTAGCACAAGCATGAAAGCACTGATGTTTTCAGATTTGTGGCCAAGGAACCAAATCATACCAAACCCTTAAGTTCTTCAAGTTAATTTCTTCCAATTACCATAGGAGTAATACCCAGACCATGGTTACCATATCATTTGCTGTTTGATGTGCCTGCAGCTGATTCCTCCACATACAGCAGCAGTCATCCTGCAGGATCAGTACGTACAAACTACATAAGAAAAATCAAAAGGCATGAAATTGATCTGTTTCTCTTCTCTTTCCCTTTTTTCCCCCCCATATAATTGAGGTTAAAAACAGACTACTCAGGAAAATAATTATAAACTGCTTACCAAACGATCTCTTGAGGAGCTCAAATATACAATTAAGGAGAAAAAAAAATATTGATTGGTTTTATAGTGTGAGGGAAATTTTACTTATGACAAAATATGCCATCACAATAAATGATTGTGAAAAAGCCAACATCTATGATTTCTATGTGCTCATTATATATTCTGAATAAAGCATCAATTTCATAACCTATTCTAAAAAAAGATTAGAATCTTAACATTCTCCCAAACCATTATCAGTTTCTATTTTACAATATCTTCAACTTCAGAGCTGGTTTTACAGGATTTCTATAAATATCTACTCATTTGTGATGACTTTCCACTTCCAATCTCTTTCATTCCTACTTACAAGCTATGACTTCTCTCCACATATGCTCTTTCTTAGGGTTCACCTAAGTCATTAAACAGTTTGTGATTTAGTGTAGATTGATTTGTGTTTATCCTATGAAAAAAGTTTGATTTTGTATAGAAACATGTGGTTTTGACAGAAAACTGTAACATTTTGTGCATGAGTGTGCTGATGAATGAGTGAAGGCAGTTACTGTTCATCTCTTCAGCCCATTAAATACTTATATGTGTACACTCCACATTGCCATTGAGTGTTTCAATCACTTGGATGTTAGACGGAAGCTCCTGCAGTTAGTCCTAAAAGAATGAAATGGTTTGGTTTACACGCTCAGATTAGCTGGGTGTTCATGAAAGAGGAGAGAAATATCCTTTAGGGTAGGACTTAATCCTTGATGTCTTCATAACATTTTCTGATGCTTACCTTAGTTCCAGTCTTTCTCACCTTTTTCACAGTGGAAGCCCCAGCCTCTTAAGGCTTCTATCTTTATACATTGACAACAACAACTAAACTGACTTCAGAATTTAATTGACACCGGTATCATCATCCTAGACCACAAGAAAGTGAATGTGACATAATTACACGTGATATCACATAATGTTGAAACACTTATTTCTTAATGTTCTTCAGGACAAGCATTCCTCTTTGAATCTGTATTAAAATATAAATTATAAAGTACACATCCAGAAGATGTGCACTGGAGACACATTTACAGTTCTAAAATAAGATTTTGCCTAAATACTAGTTTTCATCTATTTAGAAATATTCCATACTAATCTGTCAAATAGAGGGTGTGGTAGATAAGAGACTCTTTTAGTTATGCTACTAATTTTCAAAAAAAAAATTACTATATAGTAAACATGTACAATGTTCCAAAAAATCAGAGTTGCATTGGTTTTTGTTGATTTTTCCATCCTTTTTCTTTTTGTTTTAAAAATAAATTAATTTATTTAATTATTCTTTTTTTTTCCACTTAGGAACATAAATCTGTACCTCAAAGTTATTTCAGACACCAGAGGATCTTTTTTATGTTTTCTGTCACAAATTATGAAGGGGAATCCATTCAAATGGATTTGGAGGGCAGAGACAGATTAACACACATTGCTGTCTTTCTAATGTCAAAAAAGTATTAAATATAATGACTAATATTCTGTAAGCCTGACAAAGGGTATGGAAAAGTAAAAGTGAATGACTAAATAGTAACGATTTACAATAAGGTCCCCAAAGACACTTTAAGAACCTAAAACATAACTTCTGTGTAATATTTCTGTTCTAAATGAAAGATCCAGAAAACCTTTTGCTTAAATTGCAGAAAAGGCCTTGACCCTTTTTAAAGTACAGTAATAATTAAAATAGCCCTGTGTTATCAAAACTGTTCTGATCACAAATTAAAAATACAACACCATATGGTCTGCTATTAAAAAGAATATCTCTGTCCTATTTAGAACTAGTACATTGTATTATCGCCTTTTGTGGAGGTGGGGACTCCAGTAGCTGTTGTCTCTTTCCTTGGATAAACCTTAAAACTGCACAGAATGACAGAACAGTTGAAGTTGGAAAAGATCTCCTTAAGTCATGTACTCCAATTGCCTTATTCAGAGCAGGGTCAGTTAGAGCTGGTTGCACAATGCTGTGCCAAATCAGCATTTGAATGATTCCAATGACTTCCCTAAGAAATCTTTTCCTATGCTTGGATGTAGTTCTTGTATGCCTCAGTCTTTTCTGACCAGGATCAAGACACTTGATCTGAATGCTTCCAACTGTCCCCTTCCCTGTTACTACCACTGACTTGCCTAAACTATCTGCAGTGGACTTCCCGTCTTCAATATTTTATATTACCTTCATGATTTCCAAATTACTTGATTTGTGTTTCAAGGTGGCTTTTGTTGTTGCGGTGTTTTGTGGCGGGGTGTGTATATTTGGTTTTACTTTTGGTTTTCAAGAAGTGGAGCAGGGGTATGGATGATGGTTCATGACATTTTCAACTTTAAAGGAAGGAAAAGAACAGGAAAAGCTGAATGCATCAAAAACCAGTTTTGATGGGTTTGTATGCTTTGCTTTCAGTTAATATCATTTTGTACCATAAGAAAATGCTCCTGAAATAAAATTTTGTCTAAAATAATAAAAAAGTCTTGAACTCCATTCAGGAGTTTGCAGTATACAGGCAAAATAAATAGATATTTTGACCTTTTTCTCTATGACTTTTTACTTTATGCAGAAAGCCTTTTACACTACCATGTATTCTTCCTCAAAAGTATAAGATGAAGATCTTCTTCATGTAAAATTATTACTTTATTTTAAATCGCCAAGTCTCTTTTTTTTTTTTTCCAGTAAATTGGGTGACATTTTACAATAATTTTTATAATTCTGGGTATGACCTGAAATATTGTTTCCTTATTTATTTTCCTCTCCTCTTACCCTTCATCCAAAAGAAGAGGGAAACTAATTACAAATATTCAGTAAAAGATTGTCAACCATAAAGAAAGGAAAGAGAAAAAATAAAAAGAATCTATTTCACTTAGGATCATGCCACAGAATAAGTTTATTTTACTTCAATAATTATGTGGCATATTTTATATGTTTCTGGGTTTTTAATGAGATGTAAATTTTTGACAACTAAGCTCTTTTCTTCCAGTACTAAAAATATTTTACAGGTGATATTTCATTGTCAAACAAATGGATATCCTTGTTATTAGGAAATCTTTTTGTCTTAGTTTCCTTTACATATTTTGCTGAGATGATAACTCAATATTCTATGTTCACTTGATCAATGTCTGTCTGTAATATTTATTTATCAACCTAACTTGTGTTGTCATCATATAGATAACTGCAGGCTGTGCATATTGCAAAATAATAATAATAAAAAAACCTCAAACAAAATTTAAAATATGTATCAAGCACTTTTTTTAATGTATCCGAAGGTGAGTTTTGAAAGTCAAGAACAAAGTTGTAAATCTATTCTTTGTTTTCCATTTATTCAAGTATTTTTTTACAAACTCCATTATAGTCTCATCTTGTTTTAACATTGTTCATCTTCATCTCCAAAATCAGAATCAGTACCATACTTACATCACACACCATGACTTACCAATTATTAATTATGAGATAAAAATACGGAACAATCAAAGAAAATATGCTAGCTAAAACATTTCCACAGAAACTGACTTAGTTTATCTTTTTAATAAGTTATGCAGCAATATAATAATAGGTAGATTGCCTAGGAAAAAAAAAAAAGAACGTTTACAATACTTGCTCGATGAATGAAAGTAAAACTGAAATGCACTCAGAAAATTATTTACTATGAACAATTCACCCAAATTAGCCAAAGTATGTAAGAACAATAAACTTTCCACCACTATGCCAGTGACACTGACTGGGCTTTTTAGTTAATTTCTACAAAACTGTGAAATCTCTAAGTCTTCTTTACCAGAAAAATTCATTAGTCTTATCTGTCTTGATACCTGAAGAGTTCAATTCTGTCCTGAGACACTGAAACCTGCTTACGTATGGGAAAATCTTGTAAAAATGTTTTTGAGAAGGGGAGTATGAATTATCCTAAATAAATATTTTTGACATCTCAGATATTATATCTTGATTTCTCTCTTTGAATGCATCTGGCATTGAAAGAGAAGAAGTAGAAGAAGTAACAAATCTATATCTAAAACTCCGATTACATTAAAAATGGTTGAACATAAAAGCAGAGCTTTCATTCAGTAACTATGAAAACAGATAAAATTCAATATAAGCAAGTTCCATATTTGATTCTGAATTATAGCTGAAGGTCATATTTATAATTTCATAGGTGTTTCTTTAGCTAACTTCATATTAATTCAACTTTAGTATTTTGTCTTATCAGCTCAATCAGAGTAAGTTGTTTAGGCTTATGTAACTGCAAAATTAATTATCACACCCAAAGCAAAATGGTACACTAAGAAAGCACATATTAAAGAAAAATAAAAATTGTTTCTGATGTATCCAGCAGGATAGTTTTCCTATAAACTTCAAGGTGGTAAATAATCACAAGTTAGTGTTGAAATTTTACATATTTAAATCATCATTAGTTACGTGAATTATCTGTTTGATAGCAGTAAAACTATTCATATGTTCACAGACATCTGTTATAATACTTCACTAAATATTGACTATAGCCAATAATGTGTGCACATTTTTTTCTCTTTTCAAAAGATTCTTAAAAAAAACAACAACAAATAACAAATAACAAAACTTACACCACCAATATCATAGGCTACCACAGCTATTAGTACTTTACCACGGGTGAAAATGTTTAAAGTTCTTGTTGTTTCTTGTTAGCTTGTTTTTTATTTTGTATTCTGACTTAATAGTTCTACCATGTATACTCTAAAATCTCCCCCTTTTTTTTTGGGGGGGGGGTGTGTGTGTGTGTCTGAATTCCTAGTTTTACAATGTATACTCTAAACTCTCTCTTTTTATTCCCACCCGAAGCAGATGAATAGGATTTCCCTTTGAGCCCATAACTCTTCACAGGTAGCAAAAATTTTTGGCGAGCAAATAAATTTTACAACTAATATATAGAAATCAGTGAACAATCTACAAGTATAGCAATGAGTTAAAACAAGAGAGAGCAATGACTTGAAAATGTAACAGTATACTAACAGTATTTAACAGGTGTGAAAATGTTAATTTGTTGCAGCGGTTTTGCTATAGGACCTCAATATCTTTTTGAAGTCTCACTGCTACAATACATTTTGCTTTACATACAGGACTCAAAATACTTGTCACCACCTACAATAGTTTGGCTTATGATCTGTATCACTTGCTGTGCTCTGAGCACACTCTATGAAGTCTAAACTCTTTCAATGATATCTTAATATCACTTTGCAGAAAATCCTTAAAAAAAGGCAAAAGTGAGAGTCTAGTAATTTGATCTACTTTGGAAGGTCTGAGGAAACACAAAGAGAGACGGGGAAATGACAAAAGTGGACAGTCATTGCTATTTGTGGAAAAGGAAAATTCAAGATTGAGAAAAAAATTCAATCAGTATCTTTGGTGTTTCTTTTTGATGATTATTCTAAATTTGCACAGAATTGTGAAAATTAATATAATTTTTAGATATACACAAACTAATATATTGTTTTGTTGTGTTTTTTTTTTTCTTTAAACACCAAAGAAACACTGTATTAAATGTAAGGACAAAAGAGCATAAGTATCCTCTCAAGAGGATGAGGTCTGGTGGCTTAGTCTGAGTATATAATTCATAAGCTATTAACCGAAAGGCTAAATAATAATATTAGGAAGCATATGTGTTACTTTCCATTTTGAAATAAATGTATGATGATAGATTATCAAAGTGCATTTGTGATTATTTTAACTACATCATAAGCTTAAAGGTAAGATTGTTGTATATGGGCAGGTCTTCCTGGACACATATTGCAACACACAAGCATTGAAAATCTGTCCATTATTTAGGGTTTTAATGCCTTAAAATATTTCAGACTCTTGTAGTATTTTGAATTCTCAACTGATGCTTGTTTGCTTGGCCAGGTTTTGGTATCAGAGGGGTTACAGATGTGGTTTCTGTGAGAAGCTCCTGGAAGCTTCCCCTGTGTCAAATATAGCCAATACCAGCTGACTTCAAGATGGATTTACCACTGGCCAAATCCAAGCCCACTGGCAACAGTGGTAGCATCTCTGAGATAACATATTTAAGAAGCAGAACAAAAAGATTCTGCACAACAGTGACTGCAGTCAGAGAGAGGAGTGAGAAGATGTGAAAGAAACAACTCTGCAGACACCAAGGTCAGTGAAGGAGGAGGGAAAGGAAATGTTCTAGGTCCTGGAGCAGAGATAACCTGGCAGCCTGTGGTGAAGACCACTGTGAAGAGGGTTGACCCCCTGCAGGCCATGAAGGTCTATCTCAGAGCAGATATCCAGCTGCGGCCAGTGGAGGATGCCATGTCGGAGCAGATGGATGTCTGAAGCAGACTGTGACCCCGTGGGAATCCTATGTCAGAACAGGCAACTGGCAGTACTTCTCATCCCATGGAGAGAGTAACCCACACTGGAGCAAATTTGCTGGCAGGACTTGTAACCCAAAGAGGCACCCACACCGAAGCAAGTCTGATCCTGAAGGACTGTACCTGATGAAAGGGACCTATGCTGGAGCAGTTTGTGAAGAACTACAGCCTATGGAAAGGATTCATTTTGGAGAAGCCAATGAAGGCCTGTCTCCCATGGCAGAGACCCCACATTGGAGCAGGGGAAGAATGTGAGGAGTCCTCCCCCTGAGGACCAACAATCAACAAAACCCCATTCCTTGTCCCCTTTCAGTACTGTGGGAGAGGAAAAAAAATGGGAGAAAAGTTAAGCCCAGGAAAAAGAGAAGGGGGGGGGGAAGTATTTTAATCTTTTTTTCAGTATTATTTTCCATATCTGATTCAATCAGTAATAAATTAAATTAATTTTCCCTGAGTCAAGTCTGTTTTACTTGTGAGCGTAATTGGTGAATGAGGTCTCTGTATCCTTATCTTGACCCATGAGCCTTTCATCATATTGTCTCTCCTCTGTTCAGCTGAGGAAAGGAGTGATAGAGTGATTTTGGTGGGCACCTGGACACCTGACATCCAGACAGGGTCAATCCACCATAGCTAAACTCCTGAGTAAGACAGGTTATAACTTAGTCCCTGTCCTAAAAATCTAACATTCCATGATATCTGAGAAAGGATACGGAGAAAGATTTCATTCTATTTTTTCATGTGTGTGAGTGTAAGAAATAGGAAAATTAAGATCATCCATACTTAAAAGTTTTGGTGCTTGAACTGTCTCTAAAGAGTTACAGAAAACACCCATATCAGATAGTAGAAATGTTAATTGTTGTACGAATATTGTCTAAAATTTGTGTTCATAGACCAACAGAAAGACACTGACAGAGCTAAACGGGAGAAACAATGCAATGTGAAGTTTTCTAACTAGACTTGTAGGACAGACAAACAAAGCACTGTTACCAGCACAACAATCACAACTTCAGTTAAGGAGACTGCCCAGAGGAAAGGAAGAAAGTGGCATATTCCAGAAAAGTAGGGTTGCAAAATGGCCTCGAACAGAAGCACATGTTTGAGTGTTAGTCCTTTGTAGTCCTGACTGTTTACTGATGGCACACAGCTGGGTAAAATTGTACTCTGTAGCAGCTTGCCCTCACCAGACAAGGGACAGGCATGGTTCATATACTGGCCAGGTGCTAGTGTGGCTGTCCTTACCTGTTGAGTGGGAAGAAAAGTTAGTTGTACATATATGACTCTTGTTATACCTTCTGCACTCGCAGATGAAGAAAGGGCTGGACCATTTCATTTACTTTTTTTTGAGATAGTCAGATTGGCTAACTATTTAGGAGCAGCTATTATATTTTTAGTGCATACTATATTTTGATCTGCGTTAATATTCAAGCACAGAAACCCCAGAAATTACATTGGTTTAATAATGTTTTAGAGATATAGCTGCATGTAAAGTAAGTAGTCCATAGATGTAAGTACAGTTACAGAAAAACTAACAAAATCAGTGTTTTATGTTTAGAAAATTGTAAAGATTTAGACACGGTAATTTTTTTACAAAGTGAGGACAGCAAATCAACAAATGAATCTTTCGAATCTCAATTACGTGCCTTTAGACACAAGGGCAGTCACTTACCCTGCTATTGCTGAACTAGATTTAAACAAAGTCTACTGTAGAGTTGCCAAACTTCTTTAAGTCTTTGAGTTTTCATACAAAACAACTTCATTTCTGTGCTACATTGAGGTTGCCCGACACCAGGTAGCTTGGTGAGTGAGATAGCAACAGAATGAAAGTGAAATTAAGGTGGAATGTAAAAAAAAACCCATTCCAGTATTTTATCTCAACATGCAATTTGTCTTCTGATTTCCCTTGAGAGAAAGTATGTCAAGAAACAGCCTCAAGACAATGACAACAACAGCAAAAGTGGTTGCATTAATTTATGGGGAGGAGGACAATGAAACATTTCATGAATTACTTTAACATTCTTTCTCCTAATAATGTTCCGGCAGGGGATTGATAGTTGACAGCTGTGTTCACTGATAGGTAACCTTGTTGCAAGTTTCTGAAGAAAGATGTTCTTCTTCACTGGACTTGTCTCCGCTTTGTATTTTTTTTTTTCTTCTCTCCTTAGAGCCAACACAGTTATTGTTACATTTTAAAATATTTATATCATGTATTCCTACTTTGAAATAATTAATTTTTTCTTTGCACTACTTGGCTGATAACATGTCATAATGTAGGCTGCCAAGTGCCAAAAGACTCTCAGATTCATTCAAGCATTCAAAGCAAGAAAAAACATTCATCTAGATAAGATCTTATCTGACAAGTCAAGCTCAAGAAATCTCAGTATAATTATATGGTGTTAATGAAGGCCATGTATACAGGCAGTTCTCAATATTAACCTCTGTATTAGTCCATCAACAGTAATGTGAATCAGTCATTTTAAGTTAGAACAAGTAAATAGATTCTTTTAAACAACTAAACAACCACCCCCTTTATGTATTTATGAATGTTCTATTTATTTATAAAGGCTCACTAAGTAATGCTTTCCACAGAGATATCATTATCCTACCACTGTTAACCCACAGATGTATGTTTAGAAACCAAAACCAGACATTTTTTTAATATGCAAAAACTACTACCTGATACAGCACTGTAATATAAGATTTATGGTCACATGTATTTCTCAAAAACCTAAATTTAAAAAAGTTGTAAGTTTGCTCTTCAACAATTGCTGTCATTAACAGTCATGTTAGAAAATTTTATTAATAGCAAGTGTAGTGCTGCATGAATTTTTTGTGTATGATTATAATTTTCATTGATTTAGCACAAATTTATAGAAGTTTTATTTATTTGTTTATACGGTAAGGTACAATACTACTTATTTTCAAAAAAACCTACATAAAACTAACAAATAATCATTCAATTAAGTGATGTTTGATAGCTTGTTTAGGAAAAAAACAGAATTAAGAAAAATGAGATATTTAAAAATATCTTTTGTAATACAATTAATTTCATTTTTTTGTTGTTGTTTTAGGTATAAACCTCCCCTTGCTGAAAGACAGACCCTTTCTCCAAAATGTCCAATAATGTAGAATTTGAAGATTTCATTAAAGGTCCACAAGAGCTGGATCGAAACTCCTAGGAGGTATTTGACGCCACAATATGTGCATTTTCTGTTAACAAAATAGTAGTTACAGCTACTAAAATTTCCAAATATTTTGGTCTAAAACCACAAAATGATCAACTATAGTAACTTCACATCTTTTTTTTTACTATTTACTTGTTACTGAAGAACTATTAAAAAAAAATAAAAGTACATATCATGGGTTGTTATGTTTATCTTCCTGAACAGAACAACGGTCTGTTTTATGAAGCTGCATTTAAACATAGTGATAGGCAACTACAGAGTAGCTAGAGGAAGCTTTTGGTGTTTGAGTGAAGTCTTATGAATAATTCATTAAAATTGTGAAACTTTATTAAATGGCATCAAGAGATACTGCACCATAATGGAGAATAATCACAATTGCTATTGTACATACATATATATGAGTGTGTGTTATATGTATATATATGTATATGTAGGTAGATAGGTACGCAGAGACGTAGATAGGTAGGTAGAGAGATATATATAGATTACCTTTTAACAGCACAGTAAACACATAGAGAGCATTAGCCAAGGGTTTTGTAGACTTTGACCGTGAAAATGGTTTGGTTCCAGTCCTCTACAGAAAACGGTCCTATGCTTATACGAGGTCGTATCAAAATTGATCCTCTGTTATAAGCAGAGGAACTGTTCATATTGACACAACACTGAGCTTAGGCACAGTGGGCTTTTTTCTGCCCTGCATGATACCTCTGTGATATTTATCTGCGTGTGACACAACAACTGAAGAGGACAGCAGGACAAGTGGAAGCAGTATCCTCATGATGGGAGCTGTCCCACTGTACTTAAGAAGGCTGAGCCGAGAAGTTGGCAACAACCAGTTTCAGCCAAGACTGACCAGGAAGCCTGAACGTGGCTAAAGCAGTGCTGTAAAGAAAACAGCCAGTCAAGTTAGCCAATCAGCATTAGCAAAGTACGTAGCAAGGCACGGGTATGTGTGCAGTGTAGAACAGGCAAGGGCAAGGCTGTAAGCTTAAACACAATTCTGAAGCAAAGGATAGGAGTATGTGATTAATGCTTCTCACCACTCTTCACACAGCTCTTTTCCCAGCAGTCTGACCAAAGGTTACAGTGGCATGATATTAGAGCTGGGCTGGAGCACAGGCAGAAAAACCCTAGGAGGGAGGCAGAAGTTGCGGATTCTGTTGGTGTCCTGAGGGCATGAAAAGTGAATAAAAAATTCCTTTTTTTAAAAAAAATAAAACACAATAAAATAAAACAAAAACCCCACATTTTCTCATTTTGTAGTTGGCTATTCCTTCCCCAGAATACCTGTTTTTTATTTTTAGTATTATAAACAACATCACTTTTGTTCTCTAGGGCTTTTTGTTTTTAACAGATACATACAATAATCCGACCTGTCTTCTCCCCTACCCCATACTGGAGAATCCTAGTTTATGCAAGCTCTCTTCACACATAAGCTCTTCTACAATTATTAACATCTTGTGTTTACTCCCTGCTCTATTTTTATTCTACTATATCCTTTTTAGAGGCAGGAAAGTATTATAATTGGTAGACAAAATGTGAATCTACCTTAAGTTACACAGTGATGTAATAATGATTTCTGTTTGCTTCTTTCCTAAAGATTCACAACATTTTAATTGTACTTTTGACCACTGCTCATCTTCAAGCTGATATGTTTCAGGTTGAAGGTTTTTTTCATAAGATAGTTTGCAATGACTGCAAGATCTCTGAAACTATTTATGAAAGTGGTAATGGTTACTTTAGAGAAAATAATTGTTTTACAACTGCAAGTATATGCAGTTTCTCTTGTTCTTTGTCTTGTGTACTATTTTCATCTGTTGACACAAAGCTCTATCTATCATTTTATTTCCAAGACATCTAGCAGTGTATGATCCTTCTACAAGTCTTTGCAGACAGACTTGTTTTTTTTATGACTCTTAGTAATTGCACATCATCAGTAGGTTTTATCACTTCATTTTTGTCCTCAGAATGTATTGGCCACCACAAATCTTAGCAGAAGAAACTGAAATTTTATGTTAATTCTCCTACGCTTGGATTCAGCAGGGGAATCATGATATATCTAGTCCTTTGTTGAATCTTTTATGCAGTTATTAATCCATCTGTACATCTTCTCTTTGTTTCTATGGAACATTGTAGTGATTTTTTCAAAAATCTTTCCAGAAAGCCTTCTGGAATTCCACATACAGCAAATAAACTGATAACACAAACTCAGATGTTATTTGAGTCCCTTAATGAAATGTAATAGATTTAGCAGTCATTACTTACAACTGCAACACAGTTTTTTCCCAAGTATTTAGTATCTAAGAGTTCCAATAGTCCTGCTGTTACACTATTCTATTTGGGCACAGGATTTCAATCTGATGTTCCTTTCAGTAGTAAAATTACTCTGTATATTTCCATATTTCAAATTAATCTTTCTTTTAACATACAGTGCCACTCCTGCACCCATGTAACTTGTTCAGTCATTCTTAATGTAAGTTATATGCTAACATCCAAACTACAGTGCTGAACTGTTTATCAGCCTTCCACCATATTTCTTCAATCTCTAGCATGACGACACTCTTATTTAAAACTGGGACTTTCATTTTGGTGAGTTAATTCTTTACATTTCTATAATTTGTATATTACCACTATATATTTGGCCTTGTTATGGTTGTTAGAATCTATGTGCTCTGCTTCAATAGAATCTTATTTATAGAGATTGGTCCTATTTATTTCCTTCCTGAATGTTATTGACTTCTGTTCTGTCAGGTTTTGTAATTCTGCAGAGATTTTATTACTTCACCCTTGTACATCTGTTGGGTTTTTCTCAATTTTTAGTTTAAAACTTTCCCATAAACTTTATTTTAGGTCTGAGTTTTATTTGCTTTAGATGGAACTCATCCTTTGCTTATAGGCTATTTTAAATGTTTTGTCAGTTCCTAATAACATGAAGTTTTACCTCTCTAGTTGCTTGCAAAATGCGGCGTAAAGATCATTTCAAAAAGCGTGTGAGTTTACCTTGCCCTTTGGAAGGTTTTCCATACATTTCTGTATTTATCACCTGTCCAAGTATGATTTGCCTCCTAGGACTCACTGGGAGGCAGATGTACTGTAGCTTCTGCCACCCATTGGTAATTTACTATGACATCCTCTCTGGCATCATTAGTTGAGCACACCTGATGGTAGGCAACTACATAATTTATTTATTTATTTATTGTTGTATTTTTTTCTGGCTATCAGCTGGAATTCTGTTTTTCAAAGAGATCTCTACAATATATGTTGTGATATTCCAGCTGAGGAAAACAAGAGAAATTCAAACATATTTTCTTCCCAGAGGTACTAAGACATAAATTAAATCTGTTACTGAGTGCAAAAATAACGGGAAATGGGAATTTAACCTCCTTGATTTCTACTAGTTTCTGGTTTCATTAATAGGCTATTATTCTATTGTGAATGTTGAGATGAGATGAGGAAGCACATCTGTGTATGTAGGATTTTAGTTTTGTATTTGTACACTTTTTTTATGAAATTTGTAGATCTGCTACAAATACATTCTGAATGTTGGAATACTGAAAACAAAACAGGTGAATATATTTTTATCATACGTAGCATTTTAAGTATCATACTTAAAGGGTATATGCCTGCCCCTCAGAGACGTGGCATGTCTGTATTATAAGACATGTGCATGTTGCCATGTTATTTGTCAGTATGGCCCTGACATTTAGTATTTTTCTTGAAACAAGTCTTAGAGCAAGATTCAGGTCAAGAGAATAGACAACTACAGATCAATTGAATTGTCTAGTGTTGGTTGTCTAGTCTTATTTGAGCAGCCAAGTCTATCACAGACATAATATGTCATAAATATATTGAAAGCTCAAAATTGTCCCCATTGTATTTAATAAAATGCCAACTTTGTAGTTCAGGAGAGACAACCATATGATTGGGGTCAGTAAGACAATTTGTTTTTGTTAAATACACTTACATTTCATATTACATTATTTGTTAAGGTATATATTCATATATATGGTAGACAGTATTATCATAACAACTAAACTTAGGTGTCTTCCTTTTATTTATTAGTAAAGATATAATTTTCTTCAAAAATTGGATTATTATACACTGTATTGAATCTTAAGTAATCTGGATATCACTCAGAAAAATTAGAAAGAAGAATTTGGCATTATATCCTTTCTATGCTGATACAGAAAGTTTTCCCTTGATTTAGGGGGTGGGTTATATTAATTAATGCATTTGGTCAACCATGACATAGAATTAATTGCATTTTTCATAGAACATGCATTTTACCATAGCATCATTTCTGCCTCTTGCTTCACAGATTTGTTTAAAAGACTTTATGAATAAGGATTTTGGAAAGGTAGCAAAGAAGTGTTCCAGAAATAAAGAACTACCTATTTACCTATTAGATTTCACTATTGGTAATATCTCTTACTTGATAATTCACATCACTGCTTTGAACACAAAAAAGATATGACAGTAAACTTTTAGTAAATTTATATTATAATTCTTCTACAAGGTAATGTCTTCAGGATATATAAATCATATCTTCTGAAGGAGTAAATTCAGTTACTTGTTTAAGAAACAAAGCCTTGCAGTAAGTACAGATCTCATATATTACCAAAGCCCAATTCATTCGTTTGCTGATTGAAGTAATAAGAAGCTTAAAAATTCTTGTTATCAGAAATAGATTATGCGATAAGAAGAACATGTTCCTAAGAACTGTCAATTCTTTTAAGTTCAAAGTGGATGTAGTAGGGGAGAAATATTGTAAACGAATGGAAAAAATTGCTGTCTTTCAGGCAAATTTTTCAGTTGTGGTTACCTCAAGCCTACTTCGATTTTAAAGAAAGCTGCTAAACTTGTGTTATTGGTGCTATTTTTTCCTGTTTTCTTTTTTTTCCTCTTTTTTTTGTGACATAATCAAGATAGATAAACAAAGATGTAAACATTTGCTGGAGAAGAATTCCTCCTTTCTCCAAAAAGAATTAATCATCTCCACTATTGTAAAGCAAAGAAATTAACAGTCCAATGAAACCATAAAGGAAGACAATCAGTAAAATAATAGAAGACCTTTCTTCTGGTTCCAATTAGTATTTGAGCCACATCTCAGCTTACTCTGTCTCTTTCCATGTGCTATTCAGAGCAGCTACTTCCGCGAATGCAGAAAAACAAAAGCACGCAAATAAACAAACCTAAAATATTCCTTCTTTGTTGTAGCCATATTTTCTGTGATTTTTCGCTTCCTTTTTGCCCAGGTAATGACCTGGTTCATGTACCTTTTTCATGTTTTTAAACCTCAATTTCCATGAAGGCTGCTTGCAACAGTTCTCTTTCTTTCCTATGCTCACAACCAAAGTTCCATTCATCTCTAATCCATCATGCTAGGTGGATCTCAACTCTCAGCGATTCCATTTGGTGAAGGAGAAAAATGGATAACCATGTATCAGAAGTTCACTCTACCAGCCATGAAACAAAGCAAGACAAGCTTAGACCACAGAAAATACAGCTCGCCTCAAATTCCAGACCACATTTCTGGTTTTTTGATTGAGGCAGCCTGATACTGAAATCAAAGACAAAAAAAATCTTTGAGAGCTGAGTTGTAGCCGCAATGTTAAGAACAGAATGAGAGGAAAATAAAAGAAAGATCATGAAGACAACATTATGAAACTTATTTTTCCCCTTTTCTAACAATACAGCATACGGGGAAAATATTTTTATTGAAAGAATAAAATGGTAATATTTAACTTTACATTTTTTCTAGGAACCTATAATCCTTTAACTGCATTGAAAGGATAGGAAAAAATCTGTGTTTCCTACACAATGACAAAAATGTTTGCATTTTAGTTTGTATATTGTGTACGCTATGAATCAATAAGGTGTTATGCAGTTTATGCAGTGAATATCATCCAAAGTACTCTTTTCCTCATTTAATTTGTGTATTGGTATGGTTTTTATTTCAAAATAGAAGCATTTTTTTGTGAGTTTTAGTTTAAAAATATATTTTATTTAAATTCATGGATTTAATTGCTACAATAGGAATTATTTTGCTGTGACAAATAACAATTATTCTCGGGATGAAGGAATAATTCTGAAAAATTACTTAGGAACTTAAAAGATAATTGTTGCAGAAACCAACTCTTATTTAAGCAGTGAAAAACAGCAGTCAAAGTGAGCCGTGTATCAAGTAAACAGGTGCAAGCTAGTTCTGATCTAAAACAGGTGTTTCTCTAAAAACAGTCTAGTAAAGTCTGAAAGATGGCAATGTGAGCCCTTACTCCAATGTTATCACAGAAAAGGCTGTCATTTTAAGATATCACTGCCTACCAGTTACTTATTTCCACCTCTCAGCTGGATGTTGCCACCTCACAAAATGGTCAGTTTCAGTATAATGCTGTACAGTTTAATGTAAAGTCTCTGAACAAACTTTGAGAGGATCAATCTGACATTTTCTCATTGAAATAAAAGCTTCTGTTGTAGGAAAGGTATTCTGAACCTTGAAAGAGAGAAAATAAGAAGTACTTCAGTATATGTAAGCCCCAAAAAAGCTGCTTCATCCTTCTAAATTTATAAAGGGAAGTAAAATGCACAGTAAATCTGGTCCAGTGACTCACTACTGATAAAGAAAATTATTTTACCCCCTTTAAACTTTTTTATAAGTAAATTTATATATGTTTTATATAAACTTTGCTGTACATGTTTGCTCTTATAAAAAAGTGAGAAAAATGTGTATACAATAAAAAACAAATAACAAAAATGTTTTGTCACTTGTAGATGGAAAATGAAAATATCATTTTTCAGACATGTTATCTTTCTGAAATTCCATATGATAACAAGGTGGTATTAATCTAAGAAGGACTGAGCAGGAGGGGAAAATGATTTGACCCCTTTTATGGATTTTTCATAGCTCTGGTATGATTTTACATTCTGCTCCTGTAACTTTGTACTTTTACTAACATTTTGATCAGCAGCAGAATGGAACAATTATTTATTTATGATCGATATCCAGCACAACCCAGAGAATTGATGGTATGGTGCACAGAGCTCTGGGTACTCTTGTGCATCATTAATACTGCGCCTGCTAGTTTGTTGTTACTGGCATACTAACTGATCTCCCAAGTACTGGCTCATTCCTGTCACCAAAGTTTTATGACTGCTCTTTTTTTTTAAAAAAATAAAAGAGTCAAGCTCTTTCCCCTTTTTTACTGATACTATTGTTTTATTTTATTTGGACATTAATTGCAGGTCCAAAATGTCAATTAATGTTTTGTTTTAGCAAGGTAAAGAGTAGCTTTTAGAATGATGGAGCAGTAATCTCTTCTTTCCTTCCGCTTTCTACTGATGTCAGGAATCATATATTTGGAAGAGGAGAGGTGGAAAAGGGAAATAAAGAACCAGATGTTCTCTGTTCTTGCTTGTCTGCAAACTACTAATCTGAGGCCATCTAGTATTAGCATCACAATTTAATCCCAGATGGTAACTAAACACCAGGCAGCTGCTCACTCACCTCCTTCCACTTCAGTGGGGCTGTGAGAAGAATGAAAAAGTAGAACTCGTGGATTAAGAGAAAGATAGTTTAATAGGACAGCCAAAGACAGAGAGATTATCATTATTATTATTATATTTTTTAAATTATGAACAATAACATTTCTTATTGCCCAATGAGGAATGCCCAGCCTGTTCCTTACAGGCAATTGCTGTCCCCGCCTCAACTTCCCAGTTTATATACTGAGCATGACATCATATGGTATGGAATATCCCTTTGACCAGCTTAAGTAAGCTGTCCTGGCTGCATCCTCTCACAGTTTCACATGCATCTCTGCACTGTCAGACCATGGGAAGCTGAAAAGTCCTTGACTTAATATAAAAAATACTTAGCAACACATAAAATATCAGTGTGTTATCAACATTATTCTCATATAAAATCCAAAATGTAACATTATACCAGCTACTAGGAAGAAAATTAACTCTATCTCAGCTGAAACCAGGGTCGTCGTGGTCTTTTCTGGGAAGGCTATTCCTAATTTATCTTGTATTCTTTGTTTTCAACGTAATGCTTCCTCAGTCAACATCCTGCTATAATACTCAGCTATCTTGATTTCAGTCAGGTTTACTTTTTATTAGATTTCTAGGGACAGTGAAGGCAGTATTTCATACTATTAGTTGCCAACTAAAAAGAATTCCTTCAAAGTAATGATGGTAAGATACTTCAGATGGATGCATTTCTGCATGTATATTCTGGAGAGCCTATCTAACGAATCTCGTCGTCGTTCTGTTGGAACTCTTTTGCCCTTCATTCTGTGCTGGTCAGAGATCTATTTAAGATTAAAGGAAGTAAACCTTTAAATCCATTTGTCCAAATGAAAATATTGACTTCAACATTAGCACTGGACTTATGTTAAATGGGTATCCCTCGATACTGCCAACTTTATGTTCCAATATTTATTTTTACCTTCTATTTAATTCCGTATTATGACACCTACATTCAAATACAGAAGTAGATTTCTCTTCAGTGTAGTTGGAGAGACACTGAAAATCTTAACTGGGTACATCTTAGAATCTGGAGTCACAAGATAATAACAGCAACTGCTACTACTGCTGCTGCTGCTTCTAAATAACTGTCCACCAGGTATTTGTCAGACACGTGTTCATTGTGAATAGTTTCAGACTATTCATAGCCACAGTGAAAAGTCCAAGCGTTGTCTAACATCCCCTAAACCATAAAATTTAGATGTGAGCCCAAGAAACACAGGTGGGGAACTCCGGACTGGGACTCAGAAACACAGAGGCAAGATCAGGAGTATGATCAAAAGAAGTATGAAGGTTTTGGTCAGAGCAGGTTCAGTCGGATAGATACAATACTTTTCTCATTTTTATCCTCTCTCTTCCTGCAACTTCTAACCTCTCTCTACCCTCTTATGCTTGTCCCAGAAATTACCTATTTTACTGTTGAAGTCAACTGGGGTTTACTTTACTTGATGAGAAGGCTGGAACAGTGATAAAGAAGTACCAGCTGGAATAAGCTTGAAGTTCCATATCAACAGTAGTTTTAACTAGAACTTTGAGCTGAGCAAAGAAAAACATAGCATTGCCTGAAACAATCTGAATTAAAATGTGATGTGTTTTGATCAAAATATTTTATAATTATGTAGGTAGAAGACTGGTAACCTTATAAATAACATATAATTCTTTTTTTTTGGTGACTAAACAAACTTTTTAAAAATATATACTAGAATTTATTTGTAAACTTATCCTTTTGCATGTTATTCAACTATGTTGTATGTTTTGTTCTTGCTTGTGAATGTAATATTCAAGAGCTATTACATACCTTTCAACTCCTCTTTGTTGTGTTCTTAATATTATAACAAGGGAAGAAAAGTTCCTGATTTCAATTAACAAGGATACGTACCTATCTGAGCTTCTGGAGGTATTCTTTATTGTCTATTGTACATGTGCTTTTCCAAGGACATAATATGCTTTTCCATTGCTTTATGTGCTTGGAAAAGGTAGTAGAAATTACTTCAGCAAATATCTGTATGACCATGGAAAATTTGTAGGCCTTTGCACGGCATTTTTCTGTCAGGTAGAAAGAAGTAATCTGTTAGGTAAACAGGCACAGATTTGGCAGCCCAAGAGAGGCAAGCCTGTGTCACCTAATCCAACCAGTACTGAAGCTGAGCACACATTCCCAGTAGGCACAAATACAAATGTACAGCACATATACGCGTATATACATGACTTGTAAGACAGATCAACACAGACATGGACATTCAGTACTCATTTTAACATAGAAGATCCAGAAGACTCTGCTTACTGACTGGGCAGTATAAGGTACACTGGTGAGAATATATATGTTTGTATGTACAGCACGACACCCTGGAGCAGCTGGGTTCAGAACCTTAGTCTGCCTGGTAAGTTGCCCCTGAATTCCAGTCTCTCTGATTGCTGGCACCTGGGCATACAAATGTCAGAGGCAGCAGCCCCACTGCGATTACTGGTACATACTGGCTCATTCAATCCCACATATGCACATACACACTTGCAGAGCTCACTGGGACATCCCTGGTCTGCAGTAGCCAGCCTTATTGTTCTCACTTTCCAAGACACACATACACTTGCACTTGGACACCTCAGATCTTGAAGCCTCTGCAGCCAGGACTTCTCTGGTCCCACCAATAGCCAGCTCCTCCTATGGTCTCACTCTTAGAGTCACCCTTAGCTCACAGAACACTTTGCTCGCTTACCATATAGTCTGGCTTGATCCTCCCTATCTGGAGTGCTTTGGCTGGGATGGAGTTAACTTCCTTTGAGCAGTGCATATAGTGGCTTTGCATTAGTGGCTAAACCAGCATTGCTAACACACCTATGTCCTGGCAATTGTTGAAGAGTACTTGCACAATCTTAGAACCGTAGAACGATTTGGGTTGGAAGGGACATTTGAAGGTCATTTAGTCCACACCCTTTAAAAAGAAAAGGGCTATCTTCAACTATATCAGATTGTTCAAAGCCCCATCCAGTCTGACCTTGAATATTTCCAAGGATGGGGTTTCTAGTAGCTCTCTGGGAAACCTGTTCCAATGTTTCGCCACCCTCAGCGCCAAAAAAATATTTCCTTATATCTAACCTAAATCTATCCTCTTTCAGTTTAAAACATTACGTTTTCTCCTATCGTAACAGGCCCTACTAGAAGTCTGTTACTGCCTTTCTTATAGTCCCCCTTTAAGTACTGAAGGCTGCAATAAGCTGTCTCTGGAGCCTTCTCTTCCCCTGATGAACAACCTCTACTCTCTCAACCTTTCTTCACAAGAGAAGTATTCCACCCCTCTGACCATTTTTGTGGCCCTCCTCTGGACTTGCTCCAATGGTGCACACTTTCCTGTACTGGGAGTTCCAGAGATTGACACAAGACACCAGGTGGGGTCTCATGAGAGCAGAGTAAAGAGGGAGAATCATGTCCCTTGACCTGCTGGACACACTTTTTTGATGCAGCCCAGGATGAAGTTGACTTTCTGGGCTGTGTGCACACATTGCCAGCTCATGTCCAGTTTTTCATTAAGCAGTGCCTCCAAGTCCTTCCGTGCAGGACATGTACCGGCTGCTGGGATGTAGTGAAACAATTCTTAATTTTCATTATATATGCAGATTTTACTTTCCTTCTTAAATTGTTAATAACTCAGACCACAATTTTTCTCATCTTTCTTCCATTTTTATGCCCATCCTGTGGGATAGGAGAGTGAGAGACAGGGAAGGTGTATGTTTGCCTGCTGGCAAGGTACAACCCACCACACCAGTGCTCACAAACTTATTTTCCCATCTCCAGTTGTTGCCCTCACGGGCCCCGTGACTTGAGATCTCACTCAAGCTACTGACACTTGGATCTCCAAACACCAAAAAGAGAGTCCCTCACACAGGGAAAGAGTTAGAAATTGGGTTTAATATGAAGATAGGACAAACTATACTGATCCCATGTAGACAAGTTTACTGAGGAACAAAATATTTATATGTGGAAGACAAGTGTAGGAAGAAATAAACTGTTAAGACGTGATAAACCATTTATGTCCCCTCACTGCCCTGTTTTCCCATGCTTGTTCCTTCCTATATCAGCTAGGTCCATCCCTTTCCCTGCCTTTGGCTCCTCCTCAAAACGTCCCATATGAAGTCCTGTGCAATTCTCAAATTATCTTCCCCTGTACCCCGTAATGCATCCTGTACTTGTAGACAGTGACTCCTCTCAGCCCAAAAGGTGCTCTGGTGCTCACACATCCTTATGGGTTTCACCCCTGGCAACTGTGTTTCACCCCTGGAAATTGAGTTTAAAAGTCTCTTGGGATAATCCCGAGAGGACTTAAAATAACTATCTGTTCCTCTGAGTCTTTAATTTGGGTTTCCCTCATCTGCCATTGTACCCCTATGATTCTCCAAAGGGATGGGCTCTTTGATGGACTGATGGTTCCTGTAATGGTCATAAATGTAGGCTGGAAGAGCATTATTTGAGTCCCTACCTGCCATTCTCTCTCTCTGATCATTTGTGGGAGTGCAGATAAGGTTTTGTCACCTAACCGAACACAATCCAAGCAAATGGATTCAGTCTTTTGGGATTTGTTCCTTTTTTATTGTCCCCAGAGCTCTCTTTCTATTATAATACAATTAAAGAAGATGAGTTTCAGGAGCTTTTATCAACATCAAAGTAGAAAAAGAACTATTAAATTAAGTAACAGAGGCCCTGCCCAAAGCAGCACCTGAGTGAATTGCAGACTACTGACAATTCTCTTAACTAAGTATGATCAATTGGAAAGGGAGAGTGTTCCACTGTCTCCACTGGAATATATTTCCTTCTGGATTACTGTTCAATTAATTAATTAACCTGTCAGATACTACTTACCCCTTGGGATAGAAATTCTGTAATTTTTTTATTATTATTTTGTATTGAAATGGAACACACACATAGTATAACACATAATGTCTGTACAAGGTCATCATGCATACGCAGTTAATCAATCCATGTATTTCAGACTCAAACAATTGTACAAATACACACATTAATTTTTTTAAAATAATATGCCACCATTTTTCAGGAGGTTCTAGATAATGTTGGTTAGAGGTATATGAAATCATTTCCTCTTAGACATTTTGATTTATTTTTTGACACCACTGTGACATCCACTTAAGGAAAGGTGCGAAAGGCAGATTTAGGTTACACATGCAGAAATCTCTCCTAGTAGTAAGAAATGTAGCACTCAAACATATCATCTAGAGCCTGTGTCCAGTGCCTGTCACTAGAAATTTTTGAGAACAGATTGATAAAAGCAACTGTCCAGAACAACATTGGCATAGTCATTACTGTCTTTGGGCAGAACTAAGCTAGTCAGCTTGTCAGGACTTTCTCCCATCCCCTTTTTGTCAGAAAATGACGTTTCTATGGTCCTCATGGCTGTGCCATCAATTCACCAAACAGTGGGATATTGGAAACTAAGATTTTATATTCTTACATAAGGAAAGGATGTTAGAGTTTGGATAGATTTGATCTTTATTTCTACGTGATGTGGTAAACAAGCTACACTGGTCTAACAAGGAACTAAGTTGCCACAAAAATTTCTGTTCATCCACTGATATTTTTGTGCCTAAAAGGAATGCAGCTTCAGCATATGAATTTAGATAATGAGATAAACTTAGTACTCCTTTTGTGCAGATACGTTTTCCTCTCTTTGTTGGATGCCTCTCCAAAGAACTAACTTATCACAACTTCCATACCATCATCATCTGGTGGTATTTACCACCTGAAAATAGTAAGAAAAGAACAAAAATAACTTCAAAGACAACACATGCTCCTGCATTGAACTTTTCTGTTTGAACATTCCCTGATGATTAACAGTTAGTCACAAGTTACAGACCATTAGTTTGTGGAAATGCCTCTGTTTGAGGTTTGATCACCCATTAGTTTGTTATTACTGACAGTTCTGGCAAGTCTGAAGATGTGGGAGAGGATGTCTATGTATGTAGCGTTATTTATTAATAGTTAAACAGAGACACTTTTGAAATTGTTAAATAGTAATAAAAAGTTACTGGTGTCTGAAAATTAATAAATGTATCTATTAATACTAATTATTTCTTTCCCCAAGAAAAATAAAAACAAAGTTGTACTTAGTGGACTAAATGTAGTTTCCCTCAGGGAGGAGACTTAGTATAACAAGAACTGTAGCTGGGTAAGGAGTTGTCATACTGCTGTTGTCCCTAGTGTGAAACCCTTCTCTTCTGCTGATATTTTATCATCTACATTCACCTGAACAATATCACCTAAGGAGAACCTCTGTTTCTCCGGATAAACTGCTCAAGGAAAACAGGCTCACAATATGTCTTAGTAAAAAATTCCTTTGTAGGATCAGTTTCTAAATCCTCTATATAGGGAGACAGGATTTTGCAACAAAGCACCTAACAAATTTTCCCAACGTTTCCCTTTTGGTGTATTTGGGTTGGCCTCATATTATTCTGAAAGGTGTTCCTTAGGCACCCTTCCTGGGAGTGCAGCATAGATGTTCAATTTAAGGCTAGAAATTGTGCTCCAAGAAGCAATTGCGAACTTCTACCACTAGTTCAGCAACATTTGGTGTCTTCACTGAATTTGGGCCTCTGCAAGAAGGGAGCAAAAGACTGAACGAGACGTAGCTGGAATTATACAAAATAGAAATAGAGATAATATATAGTTTACTGTATACAGCATCCCATATATAGCATATATAATGTGTAATACGTAAAGTATAATAAGAAGTATGTGATATATATATATATATATGAGATATGTGATATATATATTCCACCTCTCTACTCTGTTCTTGTGAGATCTGACCTGGAGTGCTGCTTTCAGTTCTGGAGTCCTCAACACAGGAAAGACATGGATCTGTTGGAATCAGTCCAGAAGAAGGCCACAAAGATGATCAAAGAGCTAGAACACCTCCTACATGAGGACAAATTGAGAGAGTTAGATGTATTTAACCTGTAGAAGAGAAGGCTCTGGGGAGACCTTATAGCAGTACTTAAAGAGAGCCCACAAGAAACCTGGAGAGGGACTCTTTACCAGGGACTGTAGTCATAGGATGAGGGGTAGTGGTTTTAAGCTGGTAGAGGGTATATTTAGATTAGATATTAGAATGGAGTTTTTTACTCTTAGGGTGGTGAGGCACTGGAACATGTTGCCCAGAGAAGACATGGATGTCCCATCCCTGGAGGTGCTCAAAATCAGGTTGGATGAGGCTATGAACAACCTGACATGGTGGAATGAGTCCCTGCCCATGTAAGGAGGATTGGGACTGGATAATCTTTAAGGTCTCAAACCATTCTATAATTCTATGATTCTATCATATAATATATAGGGAAATGAAGAATACTAGGAGAATGCTGGATTCACATCAATTAACAATGGCATCCTTTTCCCTTCTTTGTTCAGTTTCTTCTTGTAATGTCTTTGAAAATTAGAGTTGCAATTTTCCTACATTTCCTCAGAACATGCCAACTGATTAAGAAAAAAAGTACTGCTTTGGGATTTGTGTTTTATATGCATGGGAAATCCTTAAATGACATGCTTCAGGCTGTGTTTGATTTTCTAGACTTGCAAAAAGGAGTTTAGTCACTTGTGTTTGGCCAACAGGGACCATATTCCTTGTGTGTAAATGTATCCTTATATATACAAATGAATGTATGTGTATAGTAGGCCTCTATTCTTCTGGTGATTTTGTCTGACTTGTTTGAAAGCTTGTATATCGCTCCTCTTACTTGTCTTTCTTACTTTCAAGAAATGAATGGTTTAGAAAAATACAACCCCCAAACCTAGTACATTTAAATCAGTCCATCATTAAAAAATCATGGGTCTAATTAATTATTAATTATTGAGAGGAAAGACAACATGCAGCACCCTCAGGCCTGACAAGCTGTCAAGAATGCCTGCCAAGGCTGCTAGGCTCACCAAGCTCCAGGGTAGTCACGGCATTAAACACAGAAAGTTAAATGACATTTCTTGGAACCTAGAGAATAGAAATTGGACATAAAAAAAAAAAAAATTAGTGGTATTTTTAAAAAAAAAATCTCTTCGTATCCTTTATTTTTTTCTTATTCCTGGTGAAAGATAGAAAGTAATGGACAATCTTTTAAGCAGACAGTGGCATGTAAGTGATGGTGCAGTTAATAGATTCCACATGGAGAAAACACTTCGGAAAGCCACTTATCACAAAAGAATAAACTTTTTCCTCATAAATATATTTTGTATGACTATAAAAGATTAAGTGACAAAAGACAAATAAGAATAGAAATTATAGGGTACAGGACAGCAGGCAGAATTTTCATCATTTTATTTTACAGTGCAAGGTAATTTTAGCTGGCAATTTACTATACAAATAGGTTTTATTAACCACTGGAATAAGTAATAGTGGAATAGACATGGTAGTATTTGACCTCCTGTAGCATTCCATGCAGTATGTCAAAATGGTCTTAAAACATTAAAAGACTGTGAAGGGCAAAGGAGAGATCTTTTCTTAGAAATCATAATACAAGAAAACTTACAAAAAACATATTCTGTGAATTTCTTTGAAAGGAAAAGCATATTAAAAGAGACAGAAAAAAACATGATATTTCTCATGTTTAAACACCCTTAGCAAAACAGAGTTTAGTAAACTTTCTAAAAATTTATTAGTCCTGGGAACTTGTCAAGCTAATTACTGAAAGAATATGACTAGTATAAATAGGTAAATATATTTGAATGCAAGAGTTTGTTCTTCAGTTAAAAACACATATTAAAACAATATATAAAACCACCAAATTTTTAAGATATTAGTGATATAGCCCACAGATATTTTGAAACTTTTGAATAATACTTGGAATTCTTGAAAAAACCTTTAATGATTGCTGGAATTTCTCTGGCAGAGACCTCAGAATGAAAAAGCAGAAAGTGATATTATTTTAACCTAGCTATATAGAACCAAAGATTCATGGAATCATTAAAATGGGAAAAGACCTCTAGGGTCATCCAGTCCAAATGTCAGCTCAACACCACCATGCCCACTAAATCATGTCACAAAGTGCCATATCTACATGTTTTTTGACACCTCCAGGGAAGGAAATTCTACCACTTTCCTGAGAAGATTGATCCAATGCTTCACCACTTGTTCAGTAAAGAAATTTTTCCTAATTTCTAGTCTGAACCTTCTGTAATGCAACTTGAAGCCATTTCGTCTTATCACTTGTTACTTGGGAGAAGAGTCCAACACCGACCTCGCTACAACCTCCTTTGTACCGAACAATAAGGTCTCCCCTCAGCCTCCTCTTCTCCAGACTATGCAATCCCAGTTCCCTAAGTTGTTCTTCATGAGATTTGTTCTCCAGACTCTTCACCAATTTTGTTTTCCTTCTCTGGACACACTCCAACAGCTCAATGTGTTTCGTGTACTGAGACCCAAAACTGAACACAGTATTCAAGGCGCAGTCTCACCAATGCCAGGCAGAGGGGACAACCACTTCCCTACTCCTGCTGATCACACTGTTTTTGATACAAACCAGGATGCTGTTGTCCTTCTTGGTCACTGCTGACTGATGTTCAGCCAACTTTCAGCAAACAACCCCAGGTCATTTTCTGCTGTGCATCTTTCCAGCCACTCTTCCCTAAGCCTGTAGTGTTGCATTGGGTTGTTGTGACCAAAGTGCAAAACCTAGTACTTGGCCTTGTTTTATCTCTTACAATTGACCTTGACCCATTGATCCTGTCTGTTCAGATCCCTCTGCAGAGCATTCCTGCTCTCAAACTTATTGACATTTCATCCCAATTTGGTGTCATCTACAAATTTGCTGAGAGACCACTCAACCCCACCATCTAGATCATTAATAGAGATATTAACACTGAGCCCTGGGGAACATCAGTTGTGACTGGCTATGACCTAGATTTAACTCTGTTCACCACAACTGTCTGGGGTCAGTCACCTAGCCAGTTTTTTTACCCAGTGAAGAGCACACCTGTCTAAGCCATGGGCTGCCAGATTCTCTAGGAGCCTGCTGTGGGAGACAGTGTCAAAGACTTTACTGAGATCGAGGTAGATAACATCCACAGCCTTTCCCTTATCCACTAGGTTCACCACCTTATAATAGAAAGAGAACAGGTTGGTCAAGCAGGACCTGCCCTTCACAAACCCCTGCTGGCTTGGCCTCATCCCCTGGTTGATCTGCACTTGCTTGGTGTGCGCAATAAAGATGAACTGTGCCATAATCTTTCGTGATACCGAGGTCAAGCTGACAGGCTTGTACTTCCCCAGAACCTCTTTCCAGCCCTTCTCGTAGATGGGAGATGCATTGGTAAGCATTCAATAGTCTGAGACCTCCCATGTTGATTAGAACTGCTGATAAATAAGAGTGGCTTGTCAAGCTCCTCTGCCACCTCCTTCAGTACTCTTGGATGGATCCCCTTCAGTCCCATAGACTTTTGAGCGTCCAGGTAGTGTAGCATGTCATTGATTAATTCTTCACAGGTTATGTGGGGGTTATCCTGCTCTCCATCCCCATGTTAGAAATCTACCCTGGGGATAACTGGTCTGACTGTTAAAGACTGAGATGAAGAAAGCATTAAGCACTTCAGCCTTTTCTTCATCCTTGCTGGCAATGTTCCCCTCCACATCCAGTAAAAGAACAATCTTCTTCTTGGTCTTGTTTTTTTTGTTGATATATTTCTAAAACATATTTTTCGTTGTATTTTGCAACAGTGGTCAGATATATCTTCAAAGAACTCTAAAACCTGTTTCTAAAGAACATATATCCATGTAAATTTGAGCATAACCTAATTTTTTCTACTGTCTACATGGAAGTTAAAAATATTAATTGATGAAAAATCGGGTATAATCATTTTTGTATCATCATCTTGTCTTAGATAGTTATATTCAGAAAGAATTACTGTTGTTTTTATTGTGCATTGCCATAGTTAAAGTTTTATGAGGAAATTGTGCTTGGTGGTATACTATTACAGAATACATTTTCCCTAACATAAATGAAAAATCTGTTGTCAATTTCAGTGGGATCATGTCTTACATTTCTGTACTAAGAAATGGCCAAAAAAAGGGAGTCCTGTAATAAGTCAGTATTTGCCAATTTCATTGGCCAAGAAATTTCTAACTGTACCGAGGGTGTATCAGAAAAAAATGAAAATATTCATTTATCTTCTGTTTTTCTAATACACTCCAGAAGTGTTAACATAAAAAAAAAAAACCCACAAAAACAACATAAGGATATCTGAGAATAAAAATGCCATACGTTTATTGTATGTGCAATCTTCTAAAAAAGACAAAGATGAACCAATTAAACAACCTCAGTAATAATACACGAGGTCTGACATAAAAAAAACCAAACACCTTGCCTGTAACTCTTTTTATTTAACAAATTCAGAAAATCAACTATTATCACCTTCAAAATAGTTTCCTTTTGATTTGACACACAGCTGCATATGATGCTGCCAACTTTCAAAGCAATTCCACGGATCATTTTCTGAAAGGCTATTGAGGATCTCTCATTTTTTTTCTTTCACATCTTCTGTTAACAAAAAAGGGGTATCTTTGAGCACCAATGGATCTTTGGAATCCATTCATCATAAGCCTCAGTCAATAATTTAAAAGTTTCCAGTGTGCATTTCTTTAGTTTCACAGTAAATTGATGTTAAATCGCTGTTCATTTTTGCACACCAACATTTTCCAACTGTGAGTAAGGAAACCTCTGTGTTTGAACATACATCCAGTCATACTGAATGAAGCAATCAAGTTGACCTTGTCTCACTGTGACAGGTTAGAACATGATCTATGACAATTTCTTTGTCTTTTTCTTCCCACTCCTGGTTCCCAAGCTATAGGATTAATCCTGGTTTATTTGTGTGGGACCTCATACATCTGTAAACAATTTTCAGATCAGCTTACAGTAAATGAACAAAATGGTACAAAAGAACATTTCATAAAAGCCCTAGAAAAATCGTAGAATGTGTATATTCTTCAGGGAACTTCAAGAGCAAAGAACAGCTTCTTTTTTAGGGATTATATTAGGACTGAACAACAAGGAACACAAAAATCAGACCAGCATGGCCTGTAATTTTTCATTATGAATGACTTCTCACATGTATTTTCTATAGTGCATTTTGGTATATATACACAGAATGGTCAACAAAAGACCAGATTCACCAGTGCAATTTTATCTGGTCCTGTAGGATTTTTATATAGACAGCACTATGTGGTATTGCTCTTGCTCTGTCATTGCGAAAATGTTTCATCACGTTTCAGTGTCCTCCTCAAAGGCATATATACTTTCATTGTTATTGCCCAAGTATATGCAATCTAACAGATAGTCATTTCAAATTAAATCTGGAATTCGTGTGGATTTGTACTTTGCCACAAAAGATCTACCATGAGGTTCACATGTTTTTTCCCAGTCTGTCTTTCTCTTCTTCCTATTTAGAAATGCTGTGAATTTTCTGTTCCTAGGGAATCCCTCTTTTATTTCAAGGGCAGCCCTGAGCCTCTAGTTCTGCTTTTAAACCTCTCCAAAAGCCATTCAGACTACATCTATGAAACATGCGCAGGACTGCTCTTTCTGGCACTGTGGATGGATGGCTTGAAGGAGCTTAAGTCCTCATCAATAAACTCTTTTACAGTCCAGAACAAGGTGACTGTATCCAGGTTACATCCTATGAATTGAACCTACTTCCATGCAAACTCAGGAGTTATACCCAAAAATCCTTTGGCACACAACAAAATCATTCCAGAGACTAAGTTAAAAATTTAACAGTATAAACGATTATGTTTCAGTACCTGGGAGCATTGCCTGGCATTGTTTAATTTTCTAGTATGCCAAGGCCAGGTCCTCAAAGATATATATCTAGCTTTCATTACACTCAATGAATTTAGGCCCCCAAAATGCCTTTAGGAAGTGGGTCAAACTGCACAGAATAAAGGTCTACAGTTTTGCAAACTGATATAGATCCAAGCTCTGTTTAGTGCAGAAGCAACTTCCTGAAATTCTGCACAACGGCACGTACACAATATCCATGGCTGTAAATCAGTCATCTGCTACTCCTCATTCATTTTGGATTGTTGTTTTTTTGTTTTTCTTTTTTTTTTATATAGCATCCACTTGGACAAATGAAAATATTTCTGTGAAAACTTCTCACCCCTCACTCTTGAAAACCTATGTCAAAAAAATGATAATTTACGTTACTAAATAGAATGTTAGATGTATTTACTATTTGGAAAATACTTCAAGTAACTAAAGCAACTACGTTTAAAAGCGTAGTCCTCCCCTTCCAGAAGATTTTATATATATAAAATGGCTGGTTACTGTTTACGGAGACGTTTAAATAACATAAGGGCAAACTATTGCTGTGATGCACAGGCATCTGAGAGCAGCAGTGGAGCACAGGGCTGTGCTTTGAACTACATGATGTGCACCCTGTTTTCTGTGTGGACAGCAGTGTCCTGAAAAGCTCTCTCAATAAATTTCCTCACTATCACTCTGTTGTGGTTGGCTGGACCTGCCAACTGATATTACTTCTCATGTTCTGTCTTTGTCTCACCTTCTGGCTGTTGTTCCTCTCCCTAGGCATTCCTATTTTGATCCTTTGTTTTGTAAAAATCTTCAGCATTAATTCCAGCACAGTGTGCTATAGAAGTCGCTGTGCTCAGCGTATACTAAGGCTTTGAATAAAACCCAGAAAAGCTAGCAGTCTCATATCCTCAGCAAGACTTCACAGTATGTTTATCTGGAATTACTTATAAGATGGCAATTAATGTTTTGCATGCATGATATTTATTTATTCCTATACAGTACAAGGTTTCTACACATACACAGATGTATTCATAGGCACATGCATAGCAGGCCACTCCTTGCATTTCTGATGTAGAGAAGACCCTCGCCGAATAGATCATCTGGATTCCAATGTGTTTATCCCGGAAAAATTTACTGTTACTGAGAGGCCATTGTTGTTGATGGTGATATTATTCACTCTCGACAAGTCACATAAACTCTCAATGTGATAAATTTAGCCAAATTGACAATGATCTTACCACTTGAAAAGTATTTTGAGATCTATGGATAAAAAAATAATGATACTCTAAAGCAGTTTTTCGTATCTGAAATCTCTGGGAATATTCAGGCAAAATACATCTCATCATGAACAAAAATGTTTGATGCAAATAAAGTTACACTGCATTATTATCAGAGCATATTTATTTTTTATCACTCATTTACTGAATGTGAGAAAAACTAATAAACCAAATAAACCAAAGATGTGTGCAGAAAATATCATTCATCAAATAAACCAAGTATAACTATGAGAAACAGAATACATGAAGGCTTACATCTCCTGACTTTCAAACTTTCAAAGTTTGTATTAATTTTTTTCTGTCACTAAACCCATTGATTTAAGTCTCTCCTTCATAAAACCTGTAGGAACTTCAGATCTTTAGTAGTAATTAAAAGAAGCTTCTGGGAATAAGTTTGAGTATTAGATCCCTAATTAGTTAATTATTAGTTCTCTCAAAGTCCACGTTCTTCAGCTGGATCTCCCTGCTATAAAGATTTATTCTGAATGAGATTGGTTATAAACACTGTCTACATGATTTAAGGCCACTTGGCTTTACTAGGCATTGAATTCTCACTTCTTTTATTATTATTTAACTATATAAATAAAAGAGTTCACCACCATCAGATTTGGCCTAAACTGATAATCCAGTTAAAACCATTACTGCAGGCAACTAATAGACACAGTAATATATGCACTTAAACATCTAGACAACCTTCTTTTACCACCATTAAATTATACAACCACGAAAATAATTATGATTTTTGAATGAGAAATGTTAGTACCTATATTGCTGTGGAATGCAAACCATCTTAAATTCATCAAAGAGATGTAATCACAAAACAAATATAAGAAGAAGGCTTTGAGAGGACATGGTAGCAAAAGAAAAATCTTAATTCTTACTGATTTTTCAAGAAAAGCATCATGTTTCTTTTCAAAGATCTTTCTTGAAGATTTATTGTTTTCACTTAGTAATAATCTGGCTAATCCATTAACTATGTGTAGAGGGGGAGGAAAAAATTCCTCTTCCTTTAATTTGCTAATTGAATGTAGGATAAGTCTCACTAACTTTAGAGCACGTAAAAGTCATTCATTTTTGTCTACAGTGATCACAAAGTTTCTTTTCAGAGTCAATGAAGAGGAACTGGCATCATCACAGAGTGATTAATCTGCTTTTACATTGGTGTCTAAAATAGGTGAAAGAATCACCCTCTGGAGATGCCTGCTTTGCTGTATCATCTGTAAAGACTTCTACAGTAAATCACTTACAATGGACATTTAACTTTGAAAAGCTTAAATTGAAATCTGATAAATTCCATCTCAACTGTTTTTTCTTGTAACAAACCATGATTACTTGAATAGTATTTCCACCAGTGACTAGAGGAAAGCGTTCTTTGTTTCAAGCATCACAAATCATACAGATTCCCATTCTGCCGTTCTAACCTACAAAGAATCATGCTTTATTTGTAATGGAGAATGGGTGGAAGAGCTTGATGAGAGATTGCTAAGTCCTTGTAGAGGAGGCTGAAGCATTTACTTTCCAGAAGTTCTTTTTCACTATTCACTGCACTTTACTGATTGGTAAGTACTTGCATTTACTGATTGCTTTTGATTCCGACTGCCATATAGAGGATCATTTTTCCGTTTTTCATTCTTGATATTTTTTTTTTACAGTATTCTGTCTGGCCTTTTTACCTTGTGTTTAACTGTAGTTTTGTGGGTTCATCTATGGCATCCCCAGATCATATATATGATGGTGTCTGTCCCATGTTTCCATGTTACACAAAATATCCTAAATATAGGCTTCTTTCTAGTAGTCTTCTCTTTGTGATGCTCGCAATTTCTGAACTGTTCTTTTACACTTGCACTTTTTGGGGCACTAGATTTAACCTCTACCTCTGAGATTTTTGCTGGTAAGGCAAGAACATTTTTTTTTCTTTTACAATATATAAGAAATTCCTGACCTCTGCGCATTATTTTGAGCATCAGAATTGAGAGAGTGAGTGTCTGATTAGGAAAACCTTCGGCATCTCTCTTCTTTGTTCAAAGTGTGGGAAGAATTCCTAGGCTTAGCACCCCATTCACCATGCCAGAGATTATCTCCATTTCACGTAAGATCTTTTTCTGATATACTAGCTAAATTTAATACCTTGTGCAGTTTCCTTCATTTTCCAGCCAGATACATGCTTTACAGGTCACACCCAGTTCCTTTCTAAATTATATCTGAACTCATTTATCAGTTTCATTGTAAATTTTACTAAATTAGCTTGTGGTGAGTACCAAATAGAGTTTTATATATTTATTGCTGTGGAGTTCATGTGTTATTTTTGCTTTTATAATATGAAGGTTTTCTTTCTTAATGGAGCCACTACAGGCTGCAGTCCTCCTGAACTCATTTGATGATCCAAAATTTCTTATGTCAACTGTACTGTAGTCAATCTACTCATAAAAACAAGATGGTTTCATTTTGCTAGAAATAAGGGTAGTGTCATAGCTCTGAGTCCCCTCTTCCTCGGGATGAATCTGTCTGTGCTCAGCACCAAACAAGAGACAGTGTTGTTGGTAGCTGTGAAAAAAAGAGCTAGAAGGTGTTTAACTGGGGCTTCCACAAATATCTCTGCTAGAAATACTCAGAAGGGCTCCCCACTCCTTCCTTGTGATCTGCTTTTAAGCTGAACCTCCTGTACTTGGTGCCCATCTGAGCTCCTGCCCTTGCCACATCACAGCCATTGCTTTGTCCAGACATAGGCCAGGTCCATCATCCACAGACTCATGTGCTGGCCTGGCTTCAGCCTGTACCAATCCCCAGGGAAGTGCTTGATGCTCGAGGCTGGAGATGCTCTAGTGCCCTCCAACTGCGCTGCTCCTGGCTGGGATTGTGGGACAGCCCTGGCTGCCAGGCCCTTCCACTGTCAGTCCTCAAGCAGAGGTCACCCTCTCGGCCTCCCCTTCCTCAGGGAGCCTCCAGTCGACACGTTACCATGGCACCCAGCACCCTAAAGAGAGGCCATCTGCTTCCTGGGCTATCCCACCTTTTGTTCATAATCAAGATAATCTTTCAACATTGCAGAAAGGTTCATGTGTGTAAAAAACAGAGCTTTGGAGAGACTCTTAAAAATTTAAGTCATCTGAAAGTTAAAAATGTGAAGACAAGATCAAAAGGAAGAAAATGCAGAAAAATTATTTACGTTAGTCAGAGAGATCACAAAAGATAGTACTTTAGAAAAATTATATAAAAATCCCTCAGCCTAAACATCTTCATTTTTTTTGTAGTTCAACTCTCTTTGCTTCAGCGATTCACTTCATTCTAAATGATTCACTGAGCTGGGACAATAATAGACTGTACAATACATTTTCCTCATGTTCAACCGATTTAACGCATGGGAATGATTTTGATGAAATGTACTTCTTATGAAGGGAATCAATAAGCAATAATAGTCTTAGATGGGCCAGGTACCTGGAAGAAAGAGGCTATACACACTTTCCCAAGCAGACCTGCCGATATATCTCCATTGCTTGCAGTAACTTGACTCTTCCAGTCCAAAACATGCTGGAAGGAATGTTAGGGATCAATTTCTGATTGCTAAACTACCAAATGGAGTCTAAACTTTAGAAAACCCCTCTGAACAAATGTGGCCCTTGGGATCTTTAACAGCCTGCTCAAACAGGTGATAGAATTGCACTTTTTATACTAATTGAAGCTCTACTCATCTACAATCTTTCTTTCTTTCCTTCTTTTTCCTTCTTTCTTTCTTTCTTTCTTTCTTTCTTTCTTTCTTTCTTTCTTTCTTTCTTTCTTTCTTTCTTTCTTTCTTTCTTTCTTTCTTTCTTTCTTTCTTTCTTTCTTTCTTTCTTTCTTTCTTTCTTTCTTTCTTTCTTTCTTTCTTTCTTCCTCTCTTTCTTTCTTTCTTCCTCTCTTTCTCTCTTTCTTTCTTCCTCTCTTTCCCTCTTTCTTTCTTTCTTTTTCTTTTCTGAATATTTCCAATTAATACGTATACTGAGTTTGTATTTGTGTGTATATTTGTATAAATATGTTTATAAACAGGGTTTTTTTAGGGAAAAATATTTGGTACAAAGACATGTGAAGTACAATTAACACTTGGTCGATATATAATAATACAAAATCACTGCATTCATACATGTGTCTTTGAACTTGAAAAAAACATTTTGGAACAAAAGTTACATCACAAATAATAGTAGAAATGTTATGTCATTAGCTATAGTGACTTTCTAACGAAATATGCACAGAGGAAGATTTTTTTCTATTTGAATGGTGAGAACATGCTATTTTTTTCCGTTGAATATGGACTCACAACTGTGTGGTAACCATTAAGATGGAGCACTTAGTTTTGCAGCACTCAAACTTTTTAAAGTCAGTAGAGAGGTCTTGGAAATAGGAATGAATGAAAATCCTTACAAAGAAGAAAAGTGTTGCATTCTATTTTATCATTTTTCTTTTTTTTGTGTTGGGTTATATTGTGAAAGGGATGCATTTTGACTTCAAGAGATTTCAATCAGACACCTTTGTGGTAATTCCAATGGCTAACACCCTTGCATTGTGTGAGAGGAAAAGAAAACCAGTTGTTAACAGGCTGGTCTGATGCACAAAGAAGATGAAGCAGAACAAGGAGTGTGTGGAAATAGAAGAGGTAACAGTCTTGCCCTTCTCATTTCAGCTACTCATATTTTGAGGTCATTTCTAGCACATTGTCAGTAAGAAAAGTATCTGTCTGTTATAATCTTTGCTAAGAGCTGCTAATGAATTACATATATTGTGTCTATTTCTATGTAAGTATGTTTGGAATAAATAATTCTAAAATTATTTGTTGGTAAATCATAAAAAGTATGCAATTACAAAAACCTTATTTGCATCCAGAATCAAGTTGAATCCCAACTTTGTCAAACTATGTAATGTAAAATTTTACTCATTGAAGGAAGTAAATGGAAAAAAGCATATCTGTAAATTAGATTTACAGCCAGAATAATGTACGTTATATTATGATTTATCTATGTCCACTTCAAAATTTAGTATCAGATACATTAAGCTGAAAATCTTACTATAACAAAGTTTTTGGGTTTTTGTTTGTGGGTGTGTGGGGTTTATTGTTCAGGTTTTGCTAAACCCAAGAAAGATATTTTTTTAAAAAAATATTTTCAGGCAAATCATAGACCTTTCATTCCACATGATGAGATAATGATAGATGAGGTACTGATCTGGCAGGATGTTTTTATGTAGAATACTTTCTTGTGCCCTGCACTTAAACAAAAAGCCATCCCATATCTTGTTTCATGAGATTAAAAAGAATATAAGGAAGATGGTAAAAGGATTGTTACCTTTTTCTGAATATATGCTATGTAGTGTGACTTAAGCATATTGCATGATATCATATAGGGACCTAAAACTTGGAGATATTCTGTGGTTAAGCTGATATCTAAAATGTGATTCAGGGAGGTGGTCTCTTCTTTATAAACAAGAAATAATGTGCATTGAAACTGCCCTAGGAAACGTACTGTGTTCTCCCACCTAAATTTCCATTGTGGCCAAAAGTGAACAAAAGCTCATTTTTCAACTGTCTCCCCACAAGTAATACACCTGGACTAGGCAGGGTAGAAGTTTGATCTATAAGCAATTAAAATGAAATGGAAATGGATCATAAAAGCAGGCTTTCAAGAGGTAAGTAACTAACTACTTGATATGAAGTAAGGTGATTCCATGGTAGGCAAGAAAGACACAGGAAAAATTCCTCTCAAGAAGCCGACAGCAATATAAAAAGATGAGAAATACTGAGCCAGTCTTCTAACAAATAGGAAGAGTAAATATCCATAATCACAGGTATCTGAAAGCCAAGGTTCAAGAATCACCAGAAGTCGCATCTTGCCTACACACTACTTAGCTCCTTAGAGTATTTGCAATCCTTTTTCTGGAAACTACTCACATGAGCATACAAGATGATTCAAAAGGCATCAACATGCTTAAGAGAGATGAGTCGGAGGAGAAGAACGGGAGTTGAATTTTACAATGCATTGACATGGAATTTCTTAATACTTAGACATTTTGAAGATCTGTGAGGTGATCCAAAAACAACTTCTGTGTTTGTAGCTTGGGGCAGTGCAAAAGCATACAACAATATTTTCCAGATTTTATACTTCTAGTAATGTTCTGTGAGGGTTGTCAATTATTCAAGGAAAATATAAACTTTACGTCCTGAATCAGGGCTTTTTTTCCATTTTTATTATAATTAATTTTTTCCAGACAAAAACCATGCTTCTATAGTTTTTGTTTGTCAGTAAGCAAAAGTTTAGCTAAAGAAAAAATAGATTTTACATGCCTATGCTTAACATAGTATTTTTTTAGTTTTAGCTTTCCAGATCTGAATACTGAATATTTAATATAAAGCAATGTATCAAGGTTAAGCTCCAACTGCAATAGAATTGTGGAAAACCACTGGAGGCTTCATACTCCAAAAATCCACAGAAAATTAATTCTGACAAAAAATAGACCTTTAATAATATTACAAATATTTAATTTTGGAAGCAGGACTTTATGACCAGTTACTGACAGTTGCCCAGAAATGATGAAGCAGACTTCCTCTATTGTTTTTACCCAATGTAGAATGTGCCCTAAAAATGTCCCCAGGATACTATAAGAGAATACAGCAATTCTTTGTCTGTTTTCTGTTTTGTCTGTTATGTTTTTTAAAAAGTCCTAAAATATGATGAGTTTTAACTAGCACATATCAGTCACTTTGGTACAACAATGTTAAATGCAGCAATGCTTTATGAATGCAGTGCCTTTTTAAAGACCGCTTTTGGCAGTGATTTTATTTGACTTGTGTATGCTGTCAAATCAAAAGACCAGATATCTTACCATCATACTCCCTTCTATTCTCTCTTTTCAGGCAAATCACAGACTTTTCATTTCACATGATAAGATAATAAAAAATGAGATACCAATCTGGCATGAAGTTTCTATGTAGACCTTTTTTCTATTCTCATTTAACAAATATTTTTACTTGCTCAGTTAGGGAAATAATGGAGTTTATTTTTTTATTCAAGAAGTTAATATATAATTTTAAATTTAAGGTACACAACATGTAGAGTCTGCTCTTATTTTCACGGAAGTCATAGGCTATATTTCCTTCAGGTAGAAATTGGATATTGATCTTTACTTTAGAATCTATCAGAAAAGATAGGCAGCTAAAAAAGCTATAAAATGGCTTATTTATGCCCATACAACACTGATTACAAATTTTTATATATTTAGTTCCTTCTTTGAATGGAAAAGGAAAGACAACAAAAAGATCTTGAAATTACTTTCAAAGTTGTCAGTAATGATCATTCAAACAAGTCTTGTTAAATTTTCTTGTCTTATTTTGCATGTAGGTAAAAATGTTGGGCAGAAACATTTAGTTTCATGGTTAAATTCTCTCCATACTGTATGAATGCTACTTTGTATGCTTGAAATATGCATTTGCAATTAATTTTAAAGTTGTTTCTCAAAAAAATCCATGAATTTCGGTAAAAAAAAAAGAGACACACTTTTGTTTCCAGGTGAATTTTTATTTCTTTATGGATATACTCATTAATAAGTAATTTAAATATTTCCTAAAAAAAACCAATGCCTATACCCTCTAATTACCTCCCCTAAACAACCCCAAACAGTATGTGTTTTTTTTATTATTTTAATGTGATATTTCAGTAAAACTTTCAGGTTTTATTTTTTTCTTAGCAAAGACAATTCACAAAATAAAAACAACACCAACAACAAAACCGCAATAAAAACAATCAACCTGGCTCAAATCAAACAAGCATTTTCTCTGGAATACCTTTTCAGGCACAGACTTAGTATAAGTGAAAGCAACCTTTTCCATGAAAATTATCTGAGTTTAAGTTCCTCTCTTCACAGCTTCCTCTGCAAGTTTTAGCCATATATTCCTTCATGCAAAGATGATATCAATCCTCAGTCTTGCATTTCTTTCTGCATAATATTTCAACTGCAACAGAAATATAAGAGTATCGCTTCAAAGTTGGGACAATTTTACAGAAATTCAACACAGCAAGTTCATAGCCCTTCGGTATGAAAAGGTATGTCCCGAGTGCGTAGAACTTTTTATTTTTTCTATTGGTTTGGTCTCAGACATATTTCCGAAGCTGTAAGTTTTAGCAGTAGACTTCAGTGTGCAGTGTGCCACGATTAAATATCTTTCCATGAGTAGGTGGTTAGCCAATCAATTTAACTCTGCAATGTCCACTTCTCAACAATTGCAATTCCTCAGATGAGTATGTGAAATAGGAAGTCTGAATAAGTTTTTAGGTTTTTTTTCAAAATCACCACTGTGAATGAATGTATTATTATAAGTTCAAAGTGTATTCTGAATGCATAAGACTATTATTATTAGGTACAGGTTTTGTTTGTTTGTTTATTTGTTTGAATAAAAAGCAATGGTTAGTGACATACAGTATTAAGAGGAGAGGTTCTTAGCCCATTGGGTTTTAATAGGAATGTTTAGCACAGTACTGCTAAAGCCTGTAAAATGTATGGAAAATGTACATTTTTTAGTAACCATTGGTAATATCCTGATTTCTGGATAAAAACAAACTTTTTGTGTACAAAAATAAAACTGAATACGAATATTGATGTCAGGTCAAGATCTGGTGGTCCTGAGATAACTGTTTAAGTCCCCACAGTCTGTAGAGAGAGGCTGACTCCTTGAAAGTTCTCTAAAAGGAGATCATGTTTAGCTACATTCAGACATCCAAGTTCAAGAACTGACAAGACAAACATGAATAAAATTAATCTATAGCTCTTCTGGTCATAAGCTGTTCAAGTGTTAGAGGACTGATTTATTTCAATTTCTATTTATAGACGTATCACTATTCATATTGAGTCTAGGATTATAATGTTCAGCTAATGTGCTCTTACTCAAGTGCTAAAATACTGAACAAGATTAAATTTGTGTGGATCAAACAGAAAACTAAAATCTGCAGCAACAAGATTTATATAAACTGTCAGTCTTATGCTTTTTAAACTTTGTTTAATATTGACCTCATGGGAATGTAAAACAGATCATTAAGGACTCAAAACTTACTGGCAGCTAATGACTTGAGGACTTCCTGCTTTAGCATGGAAATTGTGAGTTCCCAATTTCCTATTAATGTAGCTGAATTTCCACTCTTATTTCTGTGTTACTTAGAAACTTCTGTTAGAAGAGTATTTCCAAAAATCTCCATTCTATCATAATTTATTTTTCTGTAAGATTTTAAGTGCTTAATAAATTAAATAATACTGTGACTTCTGACTTGGGAATGTGTTTTCTTCAGAGAAGGCTATATTGTCTCTTTATTTTAGGTATTGTATAAAATTCAAAGTACTGTACTATAAATTTGCTTAGTGTTACACTGTGGATGAAACAAAATAAATATTTTTTTGAGACAAGTGAAGAAATTAGCAACAGCAGTGAATGTTGGTGACAACAGTATTTTTATTTTTTCTCAAAGATTGAAAGGATAGGTCAATTTTTTCAGAGCTATTCTGAAACTTATGATGTATAAAATATCTTTAAAATTATTCTGCAATTTTGAGTAATTCGTTATTTTCACATAAAAATATTCCTTTTTAAAAGAAAATGCAGACGAATAAACATAAGGTTAGGAGTTAACCACTTAGCCATAACAGTTGCACAACAGTTCTTTAGTCTTGAAAATAAAAATACCTTCAAATTTATTTGTTTGTATGTTTGTTTTTAACTTGGCAAATACAAGCATTTGTTCATAGAAGAGCAATGAATCTGGTGAAGGGTCTAGAGCATAAGTCCTGTGAGGGACAGTTGAGAGAAATTGAGTTATACAGTCTGGAGAAAAGGAGGTTGAGGGGAGACCTTAAAATTCTCTACAACAACCTAAAAGGAGATTGTAGCGAGGTGTGTATTGGTCTCTTCTCCCACATAAGAACTAAGGAAAGACAAGAGGAAAGAGCCTCAAGTTGCACCAGGGGAAGTTTAGATTAGATATTAGGAAAAATATCTTCGCTGAATGTTGTGTCAAGCACTGGAACAGGATGTCCAGGGAAGTGGTTGTGTCACCATCCCTAGAGGTATTTAAGTGATATATAGACATGGTGCTTAGGGAGAATATTTTTCAGTGGCAGACTCAGCAATGTCAGATTTATGGTTTGAACTTGATGGTCTAAAGGTCTTTTCCAACCTAAGCAATTATATAAAGTTTAAGTCAGAGTAATAGTAAAGAGTATGATCTGGAGAAGGGAAAACCAGATCAGATGGTTCTGGTTTGTTAACATATTGACAACAGCCAACACCAAGGAAGATTTGAGATGTAAGCTCCGTTAAGTACATAATCATCTGCGAGACACAATAGCTGCATTTTCTTGACCTCAATACTGAAAAGTTGTCCTTAAATTTACATATTGTTTGTATGCATACCAGAAACAAATGACTGCATAAAATTCCTGAGGAAAAATCTTTATGGAAAAAAGAAACCTGCATTTTCAAAACAGCTCTTTACGGGAGGCATCTGATTGGGAGCAGCCATATGTTTTTGTAGAAGCCTAGATCATACTGCTTCTTCCAGAAATCTCTCTTTGCTTTCACCAGTAGTTTTGTTTTGAATGAAGCCAGTTTTCCCTCTCTCTCTCTCTCTTTCTTTGATCTGCTTCACAAAAATAAAAGTTTTTTAGCTAGGGGCTAAATAAAGCATTTCTATATGCAACAGTATTGAAGCTGAGTCCTAGTTTAGTTTAAATAGACCCAGATTGTGAATCACATTAGCAACCTTTGTTGCCCCTGTAGTGGCAGCTTCAGGTTTATATCAAGTCATTGACTCGAATCCATTCCCGCTAACACACTGCAGGCTGTAAAGAGTAGAAGACAGTGTGTGGCACATCAAGTCAGAGAGCGTTATACATGTCTACTACCCTTTAAGCCGAGTTTCCATTTCAAGGTGAGTAGTCTGAGGTTCAAAGCTATTTATTTATTTATTTACTGGTGGTGATGAGACACTTCTGAACTCTCATCTTTGATTGTCTCAGTTCAGTCCTAGGGAAAGTCCAGGGCTACAGCAGCACCCTTCCTTCACTTCACTGTATATCATGATTTCTGAAGTAAGAAAACAGTGAATATGAGCTGGAAGAATTTTTTCACTGTATATAGTTTTCCAGTTTGGATGAGTAAATACAAGGGTACATAGTACAGCCAGCTGGTTTACCTTTAAAATACCAAATTACATCTGGGAGATAAATTCTGGTGACTGCTTATAACTGAGAAAAACATTTAGAGAATAGCAGAGTCAAGACTAGACATTGGTCATAACAAAATTTGGTTTACTTTTCCATTTTGAAAAAAATTAAGTATCAATCTTCAAGGGTTTGGTGCATAATTCTTTTTATATTTCAAGAATATACATGCAGAAACAAATATTTCTTCTTCAGAAAATTATTAAAAAGAAAGGAAAGAGAAAGATAAATAAGTATTTGGTTTACCTTATTTTAAAAATGAAGCGTTCTTTTAAATAAACAGACCTAGAGCTGCAGAATCAATATTAGGATGTGAATAATATTCTGTTGAATCTTCAAAAAAGAAAAGTTGGTGCTTTGATCTTGAGGTGCCAAGGTTGAAAGGAAGTTAATGTCTCTCACACTTCTGTTCTGTAAGTAAACTGTCATCAGTAACTTGCCTTTCTAGCTAAGATTCTATGTGAGATTTTTCTGTCTAAATTTGGTACATCAATGGAAGTGCCCCAGAAGCTGTTGGAGGAGCAGTTTGCTGATCTGATACTACCGTCTTTTATTTCTCAGGATCTTGAAACTACATTGAGCATTGTAGTACAGATGCAATTCAATGACGAAACTGGTAACTTGGTTGCAAAGAAAGTGGAAGGTTATTGTTGAAGCTAAGAATACCGAAACCACCCTTAGAGATTTTGTGAAACAATCAATATATATCAATATTTTTTTCCCCCAGAATATCTTTCCAATTGTATTGGAAAAAAAAGAAACAAACCAATCCGATTTTCAGAGTTGAACAGGGCTGAAAATATAAACTAACTTATGCAGTATTCTAACAATTTCAGGATGAAGTCTTTGGAAGTACAACAGGGGATGTGACATGCTGGTGTTGTCACAGAGTATATTGATGTTTGACTGTCAAAATCTGTTCTGTAACCAACACTCCTATCCATACTTATCAGAAGAAAAGATTTTCAGGAGAACATTGAATAACATCAACTTACTTTTTGCTTGTTTGTTTTTTACTTTTTAAAACAAAAATAACATTAAATCTTTAAAGACAGTAGTCTGTTGGTAGAGACTGCTCATGCGATAATTTCTGTATGGACTGTTGAATAGTTAGCACTGGATGTTACTGCTCTTGTAAGATCCGTTTTGTATTTAAAGGGCATTTCAGTGTTCTATATACCTTGTAGTTAACTCACAGATGCTTTTAATTTTTTTTGTTTGTTTGTTTCTCAACAGCAAGCCTGGAATATGATTGGCTAACTGCCGTGTATTGAAGTAGTCATGTTACATGGACTAGAGTCCTCACTCTTGAAGGTACATAATATACGCAAAAAAGTATAGGCTTGTTTTTTTTTTTTACATAGCAAGACATTTATCATGCAAAAATTCTGCACAGGCACCTGCAATGGACATGCAGAAGTGAGCAGGTGGCAAAGACTTACCTGGAGGAAGAAACTTCTGTTTGTCGAATGGCTATTTTGGCACTTGAAGGCGGATCAGTTGAATTGGTTTTCATTGTCCACATTTCTCACAGTCCCCTACCCTAAAACAGACTTCACGAAGCTCTGATACATTACCCATGCAGCATCAGCCACCCTCATAAGATCTGCCAGTTCCTTGTGGATCTCTGTATTCCCCCTGGAGTTCCCTTGCTCAGAAAACCCTCTAGAATGCTGTGGTGCCCTTAAATGCTGAGGCACACACCTGCACCAGAGCTCAACACTTCTAAGAGTGTAATAACTTGCTTTGCCTGCTTTAGATTCAGCAACAGAACTGTCTGGAATTTACAAGACTTCTCCATAGGGAAGATGCCACAGTACTTGTGAGACAGTTACAGACTTTGGAGTACTAGCAGTTACTCTAAATTCAGTAATGTAATTTGATTTGAAAAGAGAATACCTACATTTAGGCACCCATTACAGAGGTCTAGATGTATCACAGTATCACACTATCACAAGGTTGGAAAGGACCTCTGAGATCATCAAGTCCAACCTATAACCTAACACTAACACCAACACTAACACCAACCATCATCTAAACCATGGCACTCAGTGCCTCATCCAGTCTCCCTTTAAACACCTCTAGGGTCGGTGACTCCACCACTTCCCTGGGCAGCCCATTCCAATGGCCAATCACCCTTTCAGTGAAGAATTTTTTCCTCATATCAAGTCTAAACTTTCCCTGACGAAGCTTAAGTCCATGTCCTCTGGTTCTGCCACTGGTCACCTGAGAGAAGAGACCAATCCCTGCCCGACTACAACCTCCTTTTAGGTAGTTGTAGAGAGCAATGAGGTCTCCCCTGAGCCTCCTCTTCTCCAGACTAAACAGCCCCAACTCCCTCAGTCGGCTCCTCATAGGGCTTGTGCTCCAGCCCCTTCACCATCTTCGTTGCCCTCCTCTGAACACATTCCAGTATCCTAACATCCTTCCCAAATTGGGGGGCCCAGAACTGGACACAGTATTCAAGGTGAGGCCTGACCAGTGCCGAGTACAGGGGGACGATAACTTCTCTGGTCCTGCTTACTACAGTATTCCTGATGCAGGCCAGGATGCCATTGGCCTTCTTGGCCACCTGGGCACACTGCTGGCTCATGTTGAGCTTCCTGTCCACCAGCACTCCCAGGTCCTTTTCTGCCTGACTACTCTCCAGCCACTCTGTCCCCAGTCTGTAGCTCTGCATGGGATTGTTGTGTCCAAAATGTAAGTTTGATATTCAAAAGCTCCAATTAAAAGCAAAGACCATATAACTGGATTTTAGTTGATAATGATAAGAAACCACAAAAAATTCTGCTACAATTTCACCTTCAGAGTATGCTCCTATGCTATCACTAAACAGAATAAAAAGTGATACTCAGATAACAAATGCAAAGGTAATATTCAATTCTTTTGACAGAGACAAGCATATTAGGCATACTAGAGTGGCTTGTATAGGTTCTGATGTACTCCAGAAAGGAATTTGTGTCATTTCTGCCAACTTTGTCATAGACTCCTCAAATGGCAGCATATACTTTTGTTTTGAAGCACTCTAAACATAAGTTTTCTATCACATATAAAAGGGCACAGGTTTCATGTCAATCTGTCAACCTCAGGACAACAAGCCAACACACTTTTACTACTTTTTTGAGTGGTAAGAAGAACCTAAAGTTTTGCAAGTCAGCCTCTTATTTGGAACAAAAATTATATAAAGTCACATAACCTCCTAGAGATTTGTCACTTGTATACCAGTCCTCAATACTTCTGTAGAGGTGGTAAGAAACAACAAGGGAAACCTCTGTTTCAGTGCAGCCTCACCAAGACTTCTAAGCTACGGAAGTGACAACCAGAAAGTGACCTTGTTAGAATGGGAATGTTACTCAACAAAAGAAAATATCTACTGAAATATCAAAATGACTGCCAGCCTGGGAACTAGGCCTGTGAACCAGAACCATCCTTGAAAAGTGCATTTGGTATCTTTGAAGTACAGCTGCATACCTGGAAACCAGAGACATCCTGGGATAACAATAAGTGTAAGAAAAAAATATGATCTATAAGGACAAATTACCCTCTGAGAAGGGGAAAGATACTCTGGAAAAAACAGAATACATCCTGATAGAGTAAGAGTCTTTAACTGCCAGTAATTGCAAGAATAAGAAAACAGCCTAGAAACATAAAAATAAGTCTGAGAGAACATAAAACACCATAATATATTTGCTATCCTAAGTGAAAAATAGAAGTTAACAGCATGTATTAGCTGCTTGAAGTCATCATGTCCAATGCGCTTTTATGTTTCTCTGATATAAGCACACTTTAATCTTCACCTAAAATGGACTTTCTCTCTCTGAGAACTCGCTCATGCTTCATATATTATAGTAAAGTGGAGAAAATTAGAAGGTAACCTCCTCTATGTTGATGTCTTAGAGTGTCCTGTGAATCTGGGCTCAGGGATCTCCATACTCTCAGCATAATCCCAGGCAGTTCCTGACATCTGCGTGACCAAACCCAGAGGTTTTCGCACTCCTGGCTAAAGTAGCTGGCCATACCTGTCTAAAGAGGAAGAAATATAATGGAGCTGGGGCATTAAGATCTGAGAAAAATCTCTGGTGATTTAGATACGGTAACCTTCCTTTGTGCTGCCTAGAAGACTAATAGACCTAGGAGTAGTGACTGCTCCTGCCCAGAGGGATAGCTGTAGCCCACGAGTTGTAATGTCTCATGGTGGCAGCCATACCAGATTTTCAGGGCTTTGGACTAACAAAATAAGCATAGTCCACTTTTGGCTTTCATTTGCTCAGAGAATTACACTATTTTGACAATATTACATCTGGGTTTCACTTTTGGCCTTATTCAAGCTCATAGTATTCTCAAAAAATCTTCCTCTTTTCTCAAGAGTAGTCAACATTATATAGTACAAATCCATGCAGCCATATCTAACCTAACGCCAAACATTTCTGGATGAACTGAAAATCATTTTAAGCAGCAGGGAAACAATACTAGCATTAAATATTTTAATATTAACTATTTTTAAGTTTTCGAAACCCTTAGTCAACTTAAGAGTACACTGAAAAAAAATTTGCAGTACAAGAGTAGTAGATTTAAAGCATGTAGACACGCATGTGATGAGCAATCCGAACTTTCCTACCAGGCAGACGGAGAAAAATAAGCACAATTAAGGCAACTATTTGTAAGATTTAGTTCAGGCAAATACTTCAGGATTAAAAAGCTTTTGCTGTAAAAGTTCCTATTTTCCTTTGTAGACTAGGAAATTAAGATGATTAGTTAAGATGTGGACATGTACATATTAGAGGTGATTTCCACTGTTTTGGAATATTTACCTATCTGTACATATGCAAACATATATATATATATGCTAGTAAAACAGGCAAAAAATCTATTTCCAACTGGGCGAGAAAGTCAGAGTATTGACAAAAAAAATGGTGGTATATTTAACTTGAACAAAGTATTAATTAAAATTAATGAAGGTGGAGCCTTTCAGATTATTCCTAATATGTTCTCAGATATGGAATGGGTTTATCCAGATTTTGAATTATATGTTCAGATTTAACTTGTTTCTGAGTCCTGGCTCCCGAAAGAAATGTTATAAAGCCAGGTTATTTGTCAGATTAAGGGTTTTATTGTTGAGCAAGAAAATACTCAAGATGTAAACAGGTTTAAGAACACATTTGGTCTAAAATTGTCAATAATATTCCATATTGTTCTTGACTTTCTCATGATGTAAAAAAATCAAAATTGCTTTTACATCCAGAGACGCGTGTAAACCAATAGTAAGTACTTAAAAATCTCAGCACTAAAATGTGGTGTGATAAAAATTAAGAGTTCAGTCCAAAATGAGATTTTCTGCAGAATTATTGTAATTTGAATTACTACAATAATCTGAATTTTATACCTTCTTGTTATTTCTAATATTCATTTGCATTATTTTCAGCAAATTTCATATCTTATTATGAAGTTATGGGAACAGATTAAATTCAATAAATTCAAATGCTTTCCACCTCACTTTAATATTGAATAGGCCTAGATCTGTACTTGTAAATAAAACCAGGTCATGTTCTTCAGATATAAGGTTAAATGGCATAAAAAAAAGGCTCAGTCCATAGCAGCTTAGGATAAATATTTCCTCCTCTACAAACAAGTAGTCATACTACTGGCTTATGTCAGTCATCGTCAGTGAAAAGGTTAGTTGCAATAAGGTAAAATTGTAGGAAAAACTTACAGAGGTATTTCTGTCAATTTTAAAATGGTCATCTATGAAAACACTAGGCTCTGCTTCAGTGCCCAGTTGGCTGTATGAACATGAGGCCCTGCACACTGTAGAGGTTTTTATTCTGGTAGTGCTTAGAGACTACTGAATTTATATGCTTATAACATTACAATGAAGTCTGTGGGTTGACATCTACATAATTTAGACATACCAGGGAACTTTCACCATTTAGATCAGGCTTCTGATATACCTCTTCTGATAGACATATCCAGAAAGACCATATTATGAGACCCATATACATAAGTATACGAGAACATACTGAGTTTCATGATTCTCTGACTGGATCACCACCTTACGTTGAAACTCAAACTAATTACTCAAATCAGTTTAGTAATCAGCAATCTATCCTGATTGTGATTGTGTCTTCGATGGAAAAATCTTATGAACATGAAATGTCTGTGTTTTGTCCTTTAAAAGGTTTGGTTTAAGTCAACAAAAAGACTTTAAATGACTAAATAGATTTTTAGATCAAATCTACAGCCAAGCACATTTTCGTCATTTTGTAATAATGATTAAAAAGGTGAAAAAGACAATTCTATCCACTGGACGTTCGAACAAATAACAGACCAGTCATCCATGCAATTATGAGACTCACTATATGAAGTAAAAATTAATCCATATTTATCAGATTAATATGAAAATAATAAGATATTTAGATGCTATTTAAGAAAGTATTTCTTACAATTAATACTAATACCTGTTATTTTTCCTATTATCTTTTCTTTCAAGTGTTAAGCTTAGGCTCTGCAGTCAATCCATCCACCATCCAATTATTTGTTCTTACTATTGATAACACTACTCTTAATTCTACTTTATAGCTCAGTAACAACCTCTAATATTCAAATCTACATAATGCATTAGAAACAAAATGCATGCAAATTATTTTTTAGGTTGATTTTTATACAAAAAGTACTTCTGTCAGCAGGAAAATTGTTTTACTTAAGCTTTCATCTCTCCTGAGTGTGCTTCTCAAAATAATGGGTTATTTATTATTTGAAAGAAGAATATGGTATTGGAAGACTTGATTGTAACTCCTTCAACTTCTATATGGTAATAAAAATTACTTCTAATGTCTTTGATGTTGTTCTGTGTAGTTTCAGTATCTAGTACTTTTGGAAATATGTTCCTAGATGCATGCAAACTATTTTGTTTTATGCAGAGAAAGGTAAGGTGATTTGCCTTTAGTAATCTTTTCGGTTATGCTCCTAGATATAAATTATTTTAATAGAGTTAACTGCCCATCATTTAAAGAAAACATTTTGCTGTGATGCTCTTTGCTTCACACAGTATATTGCTGCAAAGGTTACTTAGCCTGTGCAATTAAATTATCACTACATGCCATACGACGTAAATATATACAAAATAAAAATCTAGAGGCTCCTTTAAGCAGAGATTACATATTCTAAGTCAATAATGTAGGCAATTGTGCATCAATAAATGGATGACTGAGTAGCTAGAGTTTTAAAAGAAATGTAAATTCAGAATGTGATATTCATAAATAGAGATTTGTTAGGAGATCATGTTACAAACTGGGTTACCTGGAGTATTTAGAGTGAATGTCTTGTCTTCAGAAAAGACTAAATCAAGATTATTAATGCAGACTGACTTGTGAAAGAAAAAAATAGAGTTTCTTCACCACTAAGGATGAGCTATACCTAAAAGACATAAACAAGTAATTATTAAAATCAAAGAGAAAAAAATCAAGTCTGAATTACTTAACATAGGATAGCATCCCTTAAATTCAACAGTATAATAAATAAATAAGTTTTTTCAAATTATAATAAACATAGTGTATAAATTAACATGTTTTTTCCTGTCAAAATTCAGTAATTTTTCTGATGCAATGCGTTTTAGTAATAGGGAAAGTTTGATCGAAAAACAAAATTTCTGCAGTGAAAGGTTATTTAAGGCTTGAAGAATTTACCTTTTTCTTCTAAAATATTGGAAAAGAAACCACACAAGTAATTTCATCCGCCTGATAAGTAAGGCCTGTCAAGTCACTAACACATGTTTCAAGTCACTAGCAAATGTTTCAGATGTCATGGTAGATAGTTTTTAAATAACAGCAAGTATTAATTCATGCTCCAAACTGTTTAAAATAATGTACTAATGGGGAATAACATGCCACAACATGCAACTAAAATTTATTGTGAATAGAGTCAGCACACACAAAGTCGCAACAGTGTCAGGAACAGAGGAAAAGAAAAAATCCTGTCCTGACGAAAGACTGAATAGTTAACTCTCTTGTACCTTCCACTGCAGAAAAGAGAAAATTGGTCTTCTTAACACCAGTCAGGTTGAAATCTTTCATCCTTGTTCGTAAGGTCTGATGATAGGAGGAAAACTTCAAGGAAAGGTATTTCTTTAAACTTCAAGACAAATACTTGCCTTATATGGAACTCATCTTAAGCATGAAAAGGGCCTCTTCCAAATTTCAAGAATAAACTATTGTTATTATTCACAGAACTTGCTATACTTTAAACTTGTCAGTGAATTCCAGCAGCGTACCTCCAAATCTGCTCTGAAATATTCTTACCTATTTCACTTCACTCTTACCAGAGTCTGTGCTGGCTATGACTGGATTCCTCTTTGAATCATGATGAAAACCCTTGTAGTGCGTCACCTATAAAAACTGAAACCACACTTGTTCTTTGGGGGGTTTATTATGTAATTTTCTGACTGTGTTATATAAGTAACTCAGAATTAGAAAGAATTTACTAAAAACAAAACTAAACAAAACAAACAAAAGAAACAAAAAAAAAGACCCACAAAAACAAATCAACATTTTCCTGTTCTGGCTGATGTGAAGAAAAAAGGTGTTTATCTTTGGTTGAAATATGTCATCTTGCCTTCAGTGCTTGATACACTGTATTTTCCCAAGTGGTTGGAAATTTGATGTTTCATTCACTATAGCTTGCTTTAGCCTTTCAAATCTGCCTGACACCTTTTGACACTAATTATCTGCTTGGGCAATATGTTATCTAGTCACTGGGAATTTTGACGTCTTTTTGATGTCTTCAGTTTTTTCATTAGAAAAATAAAATCTGTCCTGCTGACTTTAAAAGCATTATACTTTTGCCCTCAGCTTATCAGGATTTGGTTAAAGTCCACAAACTACACCCGTTCAAATTTCATATGTAATAATGACATGACAAATCAAGCAATTTTGTTTACTTACCTGTTTGAGACTGGAAAAATTCAGAGGCTCATTTCTTTGTTAATACGAACATTTCAAAAGGGTGGACATACACATCACAGAAGTAAATAGTAACAGAGCACAGAAAGAATTCTGATGTTTAGTACTAGAATATAGTTATTTGTGAAACTCTTAAGGGCTACAGCTAACAGTGTGCAGTCCTGTGGTTTAGGCCATATTTTTTTTATTAGAAAATTGGTATATAAACCCCTTCAAAACTCAAAGCTTTTGAAAGCCTTCCAAAAGAAACGAGTTTCATGCTGCTCTCACGAAAACCCTCCAAAGGCTCAGAAAGAGTTTGCATATTATTAGCTGGTCCTCAAGCAACCTCCAAACTCATTCTTTTTACAATGCAGTAGAACTTGTTCCAGTGTCTTCTGGACCTGTGTCATAAATTAACCCCAGCCAGCAACTAAGTATTGTGCAGCTGATTGATTACTCTTCCCACTTCTCATGAGATAGGGAGGAAAATGTTCCTACAAGTAAAACTTGTAGGTTGAGATAAAGGCTGTTTAATAGGACAACAAAGGAAGATAATAATAATTATTATTTTAATAATAATAATACAAAAATATACAAAACAAGGAATATACAATTCAATTGCTCATTATACACTGACCAATGCCCAGCCCGTTCTGAACCAGTAATCGCCCCCCAGTTTATATACTGAGCATGATGTCACATGGTATAGAATATCCTTTCAGCCAGCTTTGGGTCAGCTGTACTGTCTGTGCTTCCTCTTAGCTTCTTTTTCATGTCCCCACTGGCAATGTATGGGAAGCTGAAAAGTCCTAGATTTAGTAAGCACTACCTAGCAAAAGCTAAAACAACAGTGTGTTATTAATATTATTCTGCTATAACTCCAAAATACAGCACTATACCAGCTACTAGGAAAGAAATTAACTAGTAGTCAGAACAAGGATAACCTTCTTCTCCTATCTACAGCAACCTGGTAGCTTCTTCTCATTTCTTTGTTAGTCCTTGTTGAAAACAACTAGTTTCTTCAGACTATTACGATTCTGGCATTTTCCTTTTTCATCCTTTCCATTCTTCTCAAATCTGCCTAAATTTATCAGAGTCATGACAGTGCAAAAGGCTTCACTTCGAAATTGCAATTTTCTGATTAACTTCTCCCAGTCAACTGATCTTCAGGATCCTAACTTACTTTTCCTCCTTGTCAGCCTTGTACCTCATCCTACTGAGACTACTCAACACAATCTCGTGACATTTGTGTTCTAAAACTATAACATAGGTTGAAGATATGCATGGAACTGGATCTGAAATATTAAATTTAGACATAACTGTGTAATCAGTTAACTTGGTATGAGTACTGATTATCAGAAAAAGAATTAGCTTCTTTCCATTTCTTCCCTCATTGTACATTCCTGCTTTCTCAGCAATCACAAGATAGAACGGTGATCAATCAGGGAATCTATCCCGAGACACACAGTTACTTATTAAGCAAATAAATTCCCTCTTGCTCCTCTTGAGGCCATCAAGATCTCAAATCTGCATAGCAAAAGCACTGAGAGCTTGTAGCTGGGGACAGAAGGGCAGAATGGGAAGATGACTTTCAGCAGCAACTGTATTACAGACCTACTGTTTTCAACAATTTCATCATTTTTGTTACATTCACTTCTCTCATTTAAGTACACAAACCCAGAGATTTCATATGCGAATATTCTCACTGGGTAATGTACTCTTAATTGTTATTATAATTTCACTGACAATGGAATGTAGGACCCAAAATATCTCCATAAAGGATGTTAAACAATAGGTTAAAACTACTTTTTGATGACTGCCTGCTGAATCAAGAGAAGAATTCATAGAATCATAGAATGATTTGGGCTGGAAGGAACCTTAAAGATCATCTCCTGTTAGATCAGGTTGCTCAGAGCCCCATCCAACCTGGTCTTGATCACTTCCATGAAGGGAACATCCTCAACTTCACTGACCAACGTATTCCCGTGACTCATCACCCCTACAGTAAAATATTTCTTCCAAATATTTAATCTTCATCTCCCCTCTTTCAGTTTAAAACCATTACCCTTCTTCCTACCATTACACTCCTTAATAAACAGCCCCTCCCAATCCTACCTCTAGGCCATCTGTAAGTACTGGAAGGCCACTGTAAGATCTCCTTGGAGCATTCTCTTCTCTAGGCTGAACAACCCCAACTCTTTCAACCTGTCCTTATACGAGAGGTGCTCCTGCGCTCTGAATGTTTTGCGGCCCTCCTCTGGACTCGCTTTAACAGACCCATGTTTTTCCTATGCTAGTGACCACAAAGCTGAAGAGAATACTCCAGGTGGGATCTCATGAGAGTAGAGTAGAAGAGCTGAATTGTATCGCTCATCCTACTGGTTACACCTGTTTTGATGCAGCCCAGGACACAGTTGTCTTTCTGTGGCACAAACACACATTACTTACTCATATTCAGATTTACATCCACAAATACCTCCAAGTCCCTCTCTTCAGGGCTACTCTGAATCTATTCAGTACCCAGCCTGATTTTCTGATAGATCATCTTATACTTAATTAGGCTGACAAACTGATGTGCATATCAAGTTTAAACAAGACACTCTCCACTCTTGATTAGCTATAATGTACTATCTACTCATAATTTCTTTTGGGTACTCCAAATTACTTGCGCTCAAAAAAAAATAAACCTCATGAAGATATTTTGAATGAAGTATAAGATTTGTTTCAACTGTCTTTAATAATTCAGATATTAGGTGTAGACATATCAGCTTGTTTTCTAAGCTTTAGAAATAATAATAAAAAATATTTGTAAAAGATCTTTCAGCACCTTAGACACATTTTCTTAGGATTGGATACATTATATTTCTTAGAAATTCCATTTTTCCTTTCTAGTTGTAGAGAAGATTTAGGCAGATTAAACCAAGGTTTAACTTTTAGATTGGTAAAACTGGTAGAAGTATCTCCACTCAACATATTCAGGGCTTTTCTAATGTATCTTCGGAGGCTGTTTGGTGGTTCAACAATTCTCTTTTGATTTCTGTTTTGAAGTTACTTGTTTCATAGATATTTACTATGATTTGTGTTTTACTAATCAAGCCAGGAAATTTTTGGGATGGAACGAATAGCAGCCATACAAAGCTCTCCTCTTTTTAATGACAATGATAATAAAAAAAATATTGAACACTTACATTTAAAATTATGCATAGAGGTATTTAAAAATGTCAAGATAAGGTAGTACATGTTAGTATATTGAACTTAAAAGTTTTGTAACAAGGTGAACTCTTCTAGTAAAATTACAGGTCAGCATGACATAAAACAAATGTAAACCTGGAAGTATTTGCAGACTAAATTGCCAAATGTATTTTAGCAGAATAATATTAATGGAAACAATTTACGATGTTTTGGAGATTTTTATTCAAATAAGTATTAATTTAATAGATTTTTTCATTTTTAAGGATTTCTGAAGTAGCTACAAAAAATATGTTTCTTATAAGTCACCTAACTGTTCAACTGCCTTAGTATATAACAGTACTTTTCCCCATTATCCAAATGTCTTTAAATTAGTATCTTGAAATCTTCTAGCCTCCCACAGACAACTGACTCCCCTTTTTTATGGCTCTTTTCTCAGTCAGTTTCTGTGCTTCTAATTAAAAGGTAGTCTTGAATGTCTCTGACTTGTGCTCTGGGAAAAAGTAAATAATAGGACACCTATTTGCCAAGTTTCAGACTTTCAGCTCTGTCTTACCGTGTCTGTGATTTATACATCCTCTGGGAATAGCTCAGCTCCCTAGCCTAGCTTCAGTAAACTAAATTTCCAGGTATTCTGAGACCCGTAGCTACTTCTATGGTGAGAACTGAGGAAAAATAGATTCTATTAATTCAGCAATTAGAGGTGAGCAGCCATAAAGTTCTCAAAAGTCACACCAACTCCTGTTACTTGTCCCTAGTGCTCCTCAAATAGGTGGCTGGGCTGTAGAGTAGCAAGTCGGTCAGGAATTCCAATGAACCTCTGTTATATAAGAAACAATATTTTCAGGAAAAAAAATCTGTATAGCAGTAGTTCCAGATAGTTTCATATTTTGTTCTTTGTTTTATGAGGGAAAAAAATAAACAAGCATGCCAAAATCAAATCAACATGAACAAAACTCCACAAGATTTATGTTTAAATACAGTTGGGTTTCCTAAGAAGTGCAGACCTTGTCCTAAAAAGGTCCTAAGAGTTTGTGAGCACAAAGTGTGTTTTGTGTTAAGTCATTGTTTTTGTCTCTTGGGCTATAAAAGAGGTTGGTGTCATAGGACGTGTTTTCTGTCTTCCTTGCCCTTTCTATCCCTGAGAGAACAGCCTGTGCTGTTCTTAAAAAATTAAGATCTGTTTCTAACATGTTAGATCAGACAGGGTCATTTCCACTGACTGTTTTTCTATTTCTTTCCAAGTGAACATTTTTACACCTTCTGTAAGTGCATCTGAAAGACTATTAAGCTCTACACACGAGACAGTGAACTTAAAGGTAATGTAAAAAGGAAAAAAAAAGGTAAAAATATATAGATAAATTCTATCTACTTTCATAATCTCTTTTACTTCTTGTAAGTAAATTAAAAAAAAAACAACATAATTTGCAACTGTTTAATGAAGGTTTCTGAATGAGGTTAAATCAGTTGAGAAATTGATAGATAACATATTAATCTTGTTAAAGGAAAAAAAAACATACGTAACTCAAGTCTCTTCAGGCAGCTGGAGGCCAAGTGGCAAAAGTTACGGTATGTGAGACAGTAGTAAATCTCTATACTTAGTCAACTTCACTGAGTGACTTCTGAAAACAGTCCAAAGAGCTTAGAATATAATTTAGTTGACCAGATAGCAGGAAGTAAATTCTTTTGTCAATACAGACATGAGTCTAGTGTTATTTGGGAAGTATTGGTGTGCTCTGCCTGTCTTCTATTTCCCACTCCAGAAGAGCCTGAATAAGTTATAGGTTGCATGTCATCTCTATCAATTCCATCAAAATGTCTGAGACACTAGATGCAAGTAAAAACCAGTCTAAAAGAAAGAACAAGATTTGAACACACACAGTAACATATATAAAAAATAAAATTGAGAGAATAAAACTTCTGACCTATCCCTCAAGTCCAGCACAAGATAAATGATGGTACATGTTACTAGAATATTCTCAGCAGTTGCAATATTTTGCTATCAACTCATTGATAGATATAGACCATAAATAAAAAAATGGAATATTCACAATATGTAGTCAGAAAATTTCATCTGAAGTTTTTCCTTCCTTTGATAAGTTATACAAAACACAAACAGCATATAAAAGGCAAGAGGTTTACTTCATATCCTATCATATATTATAGATTTAGTATTTAGTACATGCCTTAATGAAAATTCCCAAACAAAGTATTTACTAACACCTCATACTTCTTATTGACGTGCATTAGCCATGTAGAGCAGTCATGGTATTTACTTCATATTTCTTTGTTCAGTGGAGTTCTTTTTATTTAGTTTTTAATTGAAATTTTTAATTTTCTGTTTACTATTGGGAAGCTAGTGATGCAATACAGTATCAACCTTGGTTTTCAATAATGTCATGAATATTCTGCTCATAGAAATCATAGATATTTTAGAAGTCATAGAATGACTCATCTACTCTGGCCTAGAACACATTCAGTGATGGAGAATGCACAATTGCTCTGGACAACCTTGTACACTGACTCACCACCCTCATAGTAAAAAAATTCTTCCTAATGTCTCATCTAAATCTACCTTCTTTCAGTTAAAAATTTTACCCCTCATCCTAACATTACACTCGCTGATAAAAAGCCCATCCCCAGCTTTCCTGTAAGCCTCCTTTAAATACTGAAAGACAGTGAGAAGGTCTCTCCAGCACCTTCTCTTACCTAGGCTGAACAACCCCAACTCTCTCAGCCTGTCCTCATATGGGAGGTGCTCTGTCTTTCTGATCATCTTTGTGGTCGTTCTCTGGGTTAGCTCGTGTAGATTCATGTCCTTCCTGAGCTGAGGACTCTAGAACTGAGCAAAATACTCCAGGTGAGGACTCATAAGAGCAGAGTATAGGGGCAGAATCAACTTCTTCGACCGGCTGATCACACTTCTTACAATGCAGCTCAGGATAAGTTTGACTTTCCAGGCTACAAACACACTTTGGTGGCTCACGTTGAAGCTTTTGTCCACCAGCAACCCAAAGCCCTTCTCTTCGGGGCTACTCTCAATCGATTCTTTGACTTCCTTGCAGTATGATGTGGTTTTGGTGCTTTTTTTGATGCTGCTAATTCAATAAAATGTATAAGAATAGTTTCAGGAACAATTCTTGCTTTTTGAATTAATAGACCCTGAATTCAACTGAACTCATGATTTTCTTCTTCATCTTTTTTTTATATATCCCAAAAAGTTCTATAACAAATGTATATTTATTAGTATTTAAATGTTTTTTTAATTATCATTTGTGGTACTGCACAATCATATGAATTTGAAGTTATAGTTCCAAACTGATAGAAAATTCTCAGCTATCTTAGCCACTTTTATTTCCATTTAAGATAACATGCAAATTATGAGTGTAAATCCTTTTGTGAATGAGACGTGTAGCTGAAGGTAGAGTTGCTTTTCGTTGAAAGTCCAGCACTTTCTGTGTGAAAATACCAGGAATTTGGCCATTTGATAAAGTTTCTCTGAATGAAAGTCACCTCAGGGTAAAAAAGACTGATATAAGACCTCTCCCAGCATCCCAGAAGAGATGATTATTAGGTCTGTGCCTATCATCCTCTTCAAAAAGAACTTCAGACCAATGACGTGTATGTTACAGCAAGATAAACACAACTGGGAAGTCTTATTTGTGTTCATGAAGCAATCTTTGTATCTATCATTATTCAAGAAAAGTAGCCATAATTTTACAGGCACCCTGTACTAATTTACCTAGTTAAAATAGAAATGGAGTATTTGGACAGAAGACATACAGTTGCCAACAGCAGGCTTGGAGATGGTTTTCGCAATACCATTCTGAACATTTCACAAAAAAAGAGGGTCGTAACTCAAACTACATTTATAATACCATTTCCATATATCTTGTTACTCATTTTCTTATTACTTCCAAATGAGGCAAAAGATTTTCCATTACTTATAACCATTATGTGCACTGAAATTTGAAACACAATACTGCATTCTTAGGCTTATTTGTTAGAAATGTTCCAAGTAATTAATGTTGAATTAATGTTAGAAGTTTGCATGACATCTTCACTAATTCTAGAAGAATTCTTTTGGATTAATGGTAATACAATAAATATCAACACAATAATTATTAGGCTATCATTTCAAAGTGCTGTCATCACTTAACCAATAATTTTCATACATTTTTAAGAAATTTCTATGGCAGACCTTTAAAACAAGTTACAAATCATCACTATTACTTTTTGTATTCATGTATTAACATCAGGTTAACTATGTATATGTGCAGATAGTAATGCAGTAGTGGATCTCATAAAATTTCAGAGTAATTGAGTGTCAAGTATTACTAAGGCAAGCATTCTTATGAGATTTTTCTCTGATGCTCATCCTTTCCTTTTTACTTATTTTTTAAAACATCATTTTTCTCTGTTATATTCTGGTTTTTATTTGAAAGGAAAGGCAGAAAATATCAAATTATTGACTTTAGTAGAATGCTTAGATATATGTTAAATCCTATCAAATTCAGAGGAAAACATCTTTCAGAGAACTGATTGATTTTTAAGTGCTTGGTCTAAAATGTCCTGAGGATAATCCTAAGGTGGTGAGTGCTTCACTGCTTAGCATTTTCAAAATCCTAGTAACAGTGAAGGTATTTCAGTCTGGCTACATAGCATATTAGAAACAAAATTTTAAGTAAATCATTAATTATTCAAAATATTGTGAAAAAGTGAAGATGCAACCCCTAAGAACATTCAGATTTTGTTTGTCTCTTCTAGCTGTTAAACAATGGCATATATTGAAATCGTAATCCACAAATCTTCAAGTTAATAGAAAACCAGCTTTCAACTATTTTTATTAATGCTGTATAAAGAAAAACAAAAGGAAAATTTCGATTTTTTAAACTGAAGCCAGTATTTCAAAATTTGTGTAAATAAAAGAGTACTGTCAGTTTTGCAATAAATCAGAGTATCATCAATTAAGCAATAACTAATCCCTCTATGGATAATGACCTTTGCTTATCTCAGGCTTAGTAAATCAGCAGAAAACTTACCAAGACCACCTGGGTTTCTGTCCTCTACGAACAACTAGAGTTTTTCAGAAAATTATGTAATTAAAAGCAATTAATGAAATAACAGCAGGTTTGGGATTTTTTTTTTCATGAATAAGACTTTAAATTCCATTTCTGTATCATCTGGTCTGTCTCTTGTGGCATGTCTCCTGTGGCACTTGGCTCGCTGAAGGGTGTTTTAAAGAAGAGATGACACACTTCCTCGGTAACTTCACTGTGACACCGTTGAGAATAAAACATACATTGCTATTCCCCCTTGCTGAAAGAAAACAGCATATATACATGCAAACAAAATCAAGAACAACAAGAGAACCAGAAAACGTCCTGCATGAAAAATTTCAATGACACTTCTGTTACCTTCAGTAGTATTGGTCATGGATTTTTTAAATACTTGCCTGAAACATTTTTTACTATAATTTTTAAATAAAGTATTCAAAGCATGTCAAGTGGTTAGAGTTGATTATTTATTTTGTCTGAATTGGAAATACAGTCTAAAATTTTACAAAAGTCTAGTGACAATTCTGACAATTACAAAAAGAAAAAGTAAAATTCTGCTCATCTCCAATACACAGCTACTCTTTTTCATATTTTGTTCATATGAGAATTAAAATTAACATGCAACAACTAAAGAAGAGGAAATAAAATTAAAAGGTTTTAAACATCCCTTCTAAATTTGTGTTAAGAGGCAGAAGAGACAGAAAATGTGCAGAAAAGATTAAGATAATTTATATAGAAAAGAATAAAAGACACTGAGGAGATTAAATTTAGTCTTTTCTAGCAGTTCCATAGCAACAAGGTAGAGAGAGAAAAGACTTGTTAGATTATTCATTTAATTTCTCTGTCAAGGCAAGATTTTCCCCAACTACATTTTTTCCTGTGCTTTGTCCTGTCTAGTGTTGAAAACACCAGATGATGAATCTTCTACCACTTCACTAAGAGACTGTTCCAAATCGTAATACATCTTCATGTCAGGATATCTACCAATGTTCAGTCTAAACTTTGCATTTGTTAATCTCACGTCATTACTTCCAGGATAGTCTGTTTTCCATACAAAATTATATGATATCTATATTTTCCTGGTGCATAAGACAGAAAACTGTTAGCCAGTAGAGGCTGAAAGACAGATACAGTGGTTTTCTAGCTATGATAATACTTAATTCCTAATTAAATTTACTTTAAACTGTCACCTTTTAGGAACTATGTCAAGAAAGAGGGCCACAACGCTGCAGGAAATCTAATTTGTTAGAAATGCAGAGTCAATGTAGAGAAATAGAGAAAATGTTATATAAACAATAAAATATTAAATTTTGATATTTTCAGTATACATTAAGATCATTGGGAGACGCTCAGTCAAACCTAAATTCCTTCTTAAAAGTCTTTGTGAAAAAAATAAGAAAGAATATTACAGAAATGCTAGGATAAAGTTTACGGAACTTATTTTAAAATCCACAAAATGTTATTCAAGAATATATTTTTTAGCTTGTGATTAAATTTATTACTATCATAATAAATTAATATGAATAACTATGTTTATGACTTCTCATGTCTCTCTATATATGTAAATTTTGTATAAAGTGAAAGTTTAGACTTGAGATCATCAGCTATTCAATGCTAGCTTTTCCCATGTTGATGAGTCTTCTTTTTCAATTAAAAGTTCCTTCTGTGTTACAGTTTCAATGCTCCTATATGTTTAAGTATAAGCTAGAGCTAAACCACAGAGAACAGATGTGCCTAAAGGTAATATAATTGATTTAGTTAAATATTCTTTTTTAATCAGTTTTAAGATAAATTATTCTTCCAGAAATTATTTAATAAATCCTTTAATATTTTTAAATAATCCTACTAGACTTAGCACATTTTGTTAAATTATGTATTGTCACTGTACAGCAGTGGACATCAAAATCAGAGAACTGCATATCTATGAAATGGCTGAACTCTAAGATGAAGACATAAAAGTACATTCTCAGATATGGTAGAAACAACTGCTGTGAGATGCAGATCAAAATCAAAAATCAGATGCTGTTATCTAATAATGAAGCCAACAATTTAAAATTCCAGACAGAATATTATTACAGACTGCTGATTCTTTATATAGTCTTAAGTAGCTGTTATTGCTAGGATTTTTGTGTCTAGGTGAAGGAAAGGTTTTGATAATGACATGGCTGAACACAATGAGCACAATGAAGACACCTAACTGTAACACCAACAAAGGTGTTTCCACGTTCCACTGTATGGAAGAATATAGTCCTTTTCACTAACACTCAGCTCATTTAACTCAATGAAAGAAACTCTGATAGTGATCTAATCCCATTACTTTCTTTCCATGGAGCGGATTAGACACTGTGAAGGGTTCTTGGGGTTTTTTTGTAGGTGTGTTTTTTTAAAGCGATACTTTGAAGTGCACAAAAGGAAATTTTTCAATTTTAGTAGATTACGGTATTTTAATAGTATAATAGTGTTCAAGCTCTTCATATTAGAAATAATACATTAAGACACAGAATTACTAGAAAATGTCTTGTTTAAACTGACTGCAGAGATGTAGATGTGAGCATGGTATTTCTTCAAATGAAAATTTTTGCTAAAAAATTAAATTTTCAACAGACATTTTATCTTAACACTAATTTATTTTGACAGTCTTTATTTTTTCTATTATGTCATGTTTTATCCTCCTTTTCCTATCATTTTTTTGTGAGTTTCACATAAAAAAAAAAAAGTTCCTAGTTTTCATTTCTAATTTAGTATTATTAGAAGCTGGGTAATTCCATGGGGACAGAAATCTGTATCTTGAAATATAAGTTCAATTTACGTTGCCTATACCAGGCCTCCACATCAGATTCTCCAGTACCTTGGAAGTAGGCATTAAGAAGTGACTGGATGACTGAGAGAGAATAAGTTACAGCATATTCCAATTCATTCCAAATCACGCCTCTTTTCTACCATCTGATTGCTCTGAAAAAGCTGGCACATGTTATTTACTGAGTCTAGGTTTTCTCTCTTCACTGTAGATACTGTGCCATGTGATGATATCTCCTACTTCCCCTGTTTCTCCTATTTCTTTTTCACATTATTTAAACAAAATATATTCATGAAAGTTATACTTGGATGCAAAAGTGTATTTTAGGATCACTATGGAAAATAGTATTATTCTCTAGCAGTGTGCTGCTGGTGCTACATACTTTTGCCTTCTATTTTTTAAACAAAATAGGCGCAGAATTTTTCAGATGACATAAAATAACATTTAGGTCACCAAAATAACAGGTCTTGCTTACGATCTCAAGTGTTGTGATGAGATCAAGCTGCTATGTGCCACTCTCAAATAAACATTTTTTATACAAAAATATCGTCTGTACAACTAATCTTATCTTCTCCTCTGCATAGATATATATTTTCCGTCTCACTTTTTTTGTTTCTCCTTTGTGTTTCTAGTTCAATTACGTGTTTAGATATATGATATATACTTGCCTCAGGTGGAGTCCTGGAAGAAATTCTTTTCACTTGATAATTTCTGATTTTTACTTGTCTCTTGTATGGCTATGAAAAGCCATATTTTGGCTCCTGTTAAAATTAAAGGTTCCTTTTTCAACTGTGATTTACCTATAAGTAGTCTTATTTTATCTTTATATTAACTGGTCTAAAAGTAATGCCCCAACTGTTCACTTTTACCTATGTATAGATTAAGATTTTAGTAAATATTTACAGAGAAATGACTTACAATAGAAGTGACTTAGTGACTTGGTGTCTGAAACTGAAGCTGTAAATAGTTATAATAATTTCTTAAACCATCAGAGTAGAGACGAAGGAATGGAAATATTTCCTACTAAGACACTGGGAAATGTTCTCTATTAACTTTTTAGAAATATTTATTTTCAAAATGATTTTAAAATGCAGTGAAGAGAATACTTGTAAATATTTTGTCCACCCCATCTATGTAATAGTATTTAATCCTGCTTAATAGAACGTCATAATAGATTATGTTGTCTTTGCTAATCAAACATAAATGTCAGGACTGCAGCCCATCTTTTTCTGATTATTTATTAAATCAAAAGAGTTTGACATTTCAGTAGATTCTGCACTCTCAACATATTTTTTTTAAAGTGGAAGTACTGAAAATTACTGAACAAATAAATAAATTACTAGGAACACCAAAATAATGAAACCTCAAGCCTTTTACTTATTTTTCCTCCTTCTCATATTTCACTGAAAACATAGCAAAGGTAAAATCAAGTTGTTGTGGTTGTGTTTTCTATAGATGACATTAAAATAATAAAAAAAATATAGGACTTAAGAGATATATTTCATAGCTGAGGCAGGTTTTGCTACTTTATATCACTTATCAGTAGACATTTTGAGCTTTTCACATTGTTTTCTCAGAAATTATTCCAATTTACTCCACATTTTTATTTTTAAGCTATCCTAATGTTCAGTCTTCTGTACAGTTGCAATACGCAAGACTGCTCATTCCATGTATTTTTACATTCTTTTTAAAATCAAAAAAAAAAAGACCAAAACTTGTTAGTTGCATAGAATCATATATTTTTGTGACTTCTTTTACATGCCATTTTTAGGAATCCACCTTTTCCCTTTTCATTCCATTGTTTTTTAAAAAATACTTTTTTTTTTCCTTCAAATGACAAACTGCTTTAAATTAAAAATCGTTAACTAATTTGGTCATTATCAACACATATTCTCAGATTTTTTAGTTGAGCACTGCTCAGAGGTCTCTTTGTTTCTATGTGTATATTTCAGTGTGTCTCATTTAAAACAGGCGGTATCAAGTGCTAAGAAATATTCCTGATATTTGTATGAAGAAGCAATCTCCAAAGACTCCATAAAGTGATTTTCAGAGAATAAAACATGGAAATAAAAAGAAAAGAAATATTACAGTAATCCCATAAAAACTGTACACTTAGTATATACTGCTCTTTTGAAACAAAAAAAAGGGACTTTTGTCTCCAAGGCATTTATTAATCCAACATCGTTCAAAGACTCCATTTTAAAAGCTAAATCAATGTAAAAGAAAAGTTATAAAGTGAATAGTCAGTGAAGGAGACTAAAGCAAGGACAGGGAATTTAAGAAAATGGATATCAAACTGTACATTTTTATAGACAAATAATAAAAATTTTCTGGATTGTATATATTGATCAAGTATGACATTAATAGGACCTTGCGCTTTTTAAAGTGTGACCAAGCTCTTGCAAATTAAAAACAAAAAATAGCAGAGGAGACAGAAAAAGTGACAGAAAGCACCCAACAAACACAAATTAAACACTGTTTTAATATTATCATTTTGAGGACAAATCTATCAAATCTGTTGCAATAATAAAACTTTAATACTTTTTGACAATCCTAACTGTAATATTCTTATACCTTCCAGTGTCTTCCTTAATACCTTGACAACAGAACAGTGTTATTGAGTTTATTTATGGAAATAGTTGCAAGCATATTTAAAAAGCACTTAAGAGTAACTGGTGACAGAATTTACTGTTTGACCATAAATTTTATTAATTTTTAGCAGTGTCCTCTATCTTAGGAAAAATATTTTGTGGCTGTATGAACCAAGGTAGCCTAAGTAATCTGTGGAAGAAATGACCAAAAGTGTTTTTTTATTCACCAAATTCTGCTTTTGTCTATCAGGTAGTTCCATTGTATGAGCAGAAAATTCCATTTTGCTGTAAGTCAGGTGAGTAGGACAAAAGATCATCTTAGTTGAACAGGGAACTTCTCATGGAGATCTAGAGGAAAAATAAACTGTATGACCTTTGGAAGGGAGGTCAAGCTTCACAGTAATATTACAAACCTATGTTTTATATATGCAGGGAGAAGACAAGAAAGGTCAAATTTCAGCTACATTTGAAACTGATAATTGTTTCAAATAATAAGACCTTTTTAAAGTATGTAAATATCAAGAGGAGGTCTAAATAAAGTGTTGGATCTATACTTGTTAAAGATGGTCATAGGACAAATAGATATGAAGAAAAATTAGAGGCATTAAATCCATTTTTTTCCTCAAACTTTAATAATATTGACAGATCTTGGGCTGTCTGGTCCCCTTAGTCGTAGGATTATAAGTATGGAAGCAGTGATTTTCCCCTTTGTGAACACTGTAATCATTAGGGACAAACTATATCAGCTGAATGTTCACAAGGTCAGGGGGCCTGATGACATTCATCACAGGGTACTGAAGCAACTGGTGTGTCAGGATCCCTCTCGATCATCCACCAAAGGTCCTGGGAGTCTGGGGAGATGCCTGCTGACTGGAAGCTAGACAACATTATTCCAATCTATAATACAAAAAAGGGTATGACAGAAGTCCCAGAAAACTACAGACATGGTAGTTTAACTTCGGTTCCTGGAAAAAATATGGAAATTATTACACTGGGAATTATTGGCATTTGAACAATAGTGCAATCATAAGACACAGTTAATAGGGGTTTGCAAAGGGAAAGTCATTTTTAGCTAATTTGACACGCTTCTGTAAAAAGGTCACTCACCTTATGGATGAATGGGTGGCAGTGTATGTAGTTTTTCTGGATTCTAGAAAAGATTTTAATACTGTCTCTCACAGCATCCTCCTGGACAAGTTGTCCAGATGTGGGAGAAGTGGGTTAACGGTGTGCTGGGTGAGGAACTAGCTGAAGTGAAGAGTTCAAAGAGATGTAGTGAAAGGGGCTACATCTGGATAGCCACATCTACATGCTTTATTAACATCTCCTGTGACAGTGACTCCACTTCTTCCCTGGGCATCCTGTTCCAATGCTTCACCACTATTTCAGTAAAAACTGTTTCCTAATTTCTAATCTAAACCTTCTGTGGTGCAACTTGAGGCCATTTTCTCTTGTCCTATCACTTGTTACTTAGGAGAAGAAACCAGAACCCACCTCACTACAACTTCATTTCAGGCAGTTGTAGAGAAGAATATGGTTTCCTCTAAGTCTTCACTTCTCCAGGCTAAATAATCCTAGTTCCTTAAGTTGCTCTTCATGAGATTTGTTCTCCAGACACTTCAACAGTTTTGTGCCCTCCTCTGGACACACTCTAGCAGCTCAATGTCTTCCTTGTACTGAGAGGCCCAAAACTGAATACAGTATTCAAGGTGCACCCTCTCCAGTGGCAAGCAGAGGGGCATGACCACTTCCCTACTCCTGCTGGCCACACCATTCTTGATACAAGCCAGGATGCTATCAACATTCTTGGCCATCTGAGCACACTGCTGGCTCATGTTCAGCTGACTATCAACCAGCACCCTCAGGCTTGGAGTCTTCCCCAGGCCTGCAGTGTTGCATTGAGTTGTTATGAACGAACTACAAAACCCAGCACTTGATCTTGTTGAATCTCATACAATCGGCTTTGACCCATGAATCCAACCTGTTTGGGTCCCTGCTCAGAGCCTTCATGCTCTTCTGTTGATCAATCTCTCACTCAGTTTGGTGTTGGCAAACTTACTGAGGGAGAACTTGGTCTCCTTGTCCAAGACTGGCCTCAACACTGAGCCCTGGGAAACACTGCTTGTGATGGCACACCAACTAGATTTAGCCCTGTTCATCACAACTCTCTGGGCTCAGCCATCTAGCCAGGTTTTCACCCAGAGAAGAATATATCTCTCTAAGCCATGGGCTGGCAGCTTCTATAAGAAAATGCTGTGGGAGACAGTATCAAAATCTTTATTTGTAGTCCAGGTAGATAAGATCTGCAGTTTTTCCCTCATCCACTAGGCAGGTTCACCTGGTCATAGAAGGAGATCAGGTAGATCAAACAGGACCTGTCCTTCATGAAACTCTTCTGGCTCAGTGTGATCCCCTAGTTGATCTGCATTTATCCGTTGAACACATTCAAGAAGAACTGTTCCATAATCTTTCCTGGTACTGAGGTCAAGTTGATAAGCTTTTAGTTCCCCCAATCCTCTTTCTGGTCCTTCTTATGGGTGGGTGTCACATTGGTTAGCCCATGATACCAAGCTGAGAGATGTTGTTGGATTTCTTGAGGGACAAAATGTCTTGCAGAGAGATCTAAATAGATTGGAGCAGTGGGCTATGGTTAATGGCAAATATCTAACAGCAAATATGGTGACATATCTTGTCAACAGTATGATAAGGTATGATTTTTAGAAGTGAGATTAATCTTCTATAGTATTAGGTATCTAAAACATATCACAGTCATCCGAAGGAGAAAACTATTTAATGAAATAGAAATAATTAAATAGCTCCCACCTGATTTTATTTTCTTAGAATTTAATGCGTTTTGATATATTTCACAATGTCTATTACATTAATTTATGTAATTCAGATTATGAACTTTTGGACATCAAACTTAAGGCAGAGAATGTCTCTTACTCTAGATGACCTCTCAGACTGATTTCTAGTTCTTTTTTTTTCAATTTTATGCTATTTTAAATGAGCTTTCAGGACTAATCAAACGTGTTTTGTCCTTCAATGTATGTCTATCTACTCTACATGACTGTTCAATGTGTATAAACTCAATAGCATATATCGTTACATTTTTAGCTGGCTAAAACTGCTGAACCAGATATTTACTCGGTATAAACAAAAATAGACCCCTTAGATACAGTAAGAAAGTGTTCACCTTAAAGGATTATAGATTTCACTATAAAGCCATGGTGTGATTTCTCTGCTAGCTATGGTTTGCAAAGTGTGAGCTATTTATTTAGCTAACACAGTTACAAATTAGGGAAAATGAAGTCTGCTGTTGCCTGTCTTGGTTGAAAGAATTTTTCTTTTTAAGCTTAGTGATTTCCTTTCCCAGATAAAGTTTTTAATTATACCTTGAACTACTTTGAAGCCCATTAGACATCTAGAAATGTAGCATACTGTAAACATAATTATTGTTATGAGAAGTAATTAATCTAATGGATTTTCAGTCTACCTCACCTAGTGAACTGCAACCTGTTCCAATTTATTATGCTGTTTCACAGCAGTAGAACAAGGGGGTAAATATTGTCTTTCATAATAATATTGAGTGTTTATTAAGGAGATTCTCTGCATATCTCATACAATTAATTGTAGAAATTTACTTAGTTTAGAAGGCCTCCTGACTGTCGATAATAATAAAGCAATAATTTATTATTTTTGTTAATTAATTTGATTGTACAAAACCAAATCAATATCATCCTTATATATTTAAGAATCAAAATTACGATCTAGCCAACAGGGATCCATCTGTGTGGAAGAGACTACAGTATCATTTCTAGAATACATGGCAAGCTCTGTTTTTTTCCTAGAAAAACATATCAAATAATTTTTTTCCTTATTCCTGTCCTAAAGTCCTTCATCAAGGTTTTGAAAGAGATATCAGCACAGTAGTTATACGTAGGATGTTTCACACATAATAATTTGATTATGTCCAATGTTGCTCATAAACTAAATCACAATCCACTGTACGAAATGTCTTTCTTTTACTTACAAAGAGTGAGAAAAAAATGTTAAAGAATTCTTTGAATCTCTTGTACAAAACCTTTTTCTTTCAAAATCCTATACTGCTTAAAAATACGAAGAAGTTATGGACTGAAGTTTTCTCAATTCATTAATAATTTATACATGAATATGAAAAGGATGGAAAATTAAGAGGTTTACTTTCTTTTTTTAGTCAGAACTATATTTCAAATACAGATCAGAGCAAAGACTTACAAGTACTCTGTTGTCTAATTAGATTAGCACAAAATCCTTTTCTTGCTAGTAACTGCATTGTGCAACATCAGTAGCTTTGCATTCTCTATTAGCTTCAGTTTCAAATTTTTATTTTCTTTTGATTTCCTGTTGTTGTTGTGCAAAATTTTCAGGATCTCAAAAGTACTCTGTTACGTATGCATAGAGACCAAAAGTACAAATGCAGATTATGTATTTGTATGTAGAGATGTGTTGTAACATGATAAATTGTACTTTAAGTGACCTGTTGACAGAAGAACCTAGAATAAAATTTCATGGAGAAGATTAGATACACACAATGTTTGTTTCACTCATACTGATTCAACTCACAAAAGACCCTGTGGTGTGTTCTTAGTACAAACAGATCAAGTGATTATGTTTTAAATGGCTAATATACGTATAATACCATTTATATAGTTATCTTCGGGGTAAAGTGTGAGCAAATAAACAACTGGAGATTTTCAAGTTGCCAACGTCTGTAAAGTTTAAATCCCTTTTTTATTATTTGCTTATCAAAACACTACGAATCAGCCCCAGATTTATTCTCATCTTTACCTTTGTAAATGTTAAAATGCATACACTTGAAGTTAAAATAGTTGGGAATGTATTTCTTATTATTTTTTAATATCTTATCATGTAATCATCCACTGGTACCTTACGAATAACAAAAAAAAATATTCTTCATTAATGGCTTACATTGGAAATTTAGTATGATAATTGGGGAGGGGTTGCATATTAATTTAGAAGAAAAGGAAAAAGCTTCAGAAGAAGAAATCATAGTTTTTCAAAAAGGCTCATTGTGCATCTAATTATACCTATTGGTCCTCGGCATGGTTATTGATTGATTTTTCTGGAGGTGATTTAAACCAATACATCTTTCAAATTTTATTTCAGTTATTTAGAAATTACCTTTCAACACTGACATGACAGCTGGGAATTCTGAAGGAAATAGGACTCAGGTCTAAGTTCAGACTCTTTCTTTGCTGTTGTAAATAAATTTTCTTTCTTAAAGACAAGAAAAGCATTGCAAAAATAAAAGGTAATTTCATTAAACAAATGATTTAAATAGACTGAAATTACTGGACAGACCTTTGTAATTTGCAACACTTCAGAACTTCCATAGAGTTTATAACTTGTCTTAGATCAATATGCCAGAGAGATGACTACTGTTATTACCCTTCTCCTGCTGTGGTGGAAGAGCACTTAGAAATATGTACTTCACATCTTTGGATGTAGGTCTGAGTGGAAGTCTATTCCCCCAGTTTTATCTTTTGCAGCCTGCTCTTTCTTCCTAACAAAGAGCAAGTAGGCTTTCCTCTGGAACTTTGTAATTGTTCAAATCATAGATGTCATGCACTGGACTTTATAGGCTTTTGTAATTCTGAGTTTTTATGATAAATTAAAGATGGGAGATGCATCTGTGTAGGTTCTTTTATTTTACCTGTAGACCATTTAAAATCTTATTGTTTCGACAGATTTGTCCTAGCTACTTTTTACACATTTATGCAATTTTGACATTATTGAACTATTTTTTTTTTTCTATTATGGAAGATCAGTTATTCAACCAGATTTCTCCTCTAGGAGTTTTGCTCCGTATTCTGTATTGATTAAGCTTGCTCTGCTAACTGGGATGCCATCTTTGCAAGAGAAAACTTTTCTAGCAGGATTGTGCACAAAAGCTTATCCAATAGTTCAGAATTCAGGATTTCTTGAAAACATGTACTATGAAAAAAAAAAAAGAAAACTAATTTGAGAAACAACAAAATATATATACATATGTCTGTTCTCAAAATGTTTCCAAAACCTTAATCAGATACATTGTTGTCGCTGTTCTAAATTAATAGCAGTGATACTCTTACGGACAAAAATGTACCTCTGAAAGATACGAGTAAGTGGTGGGATCTGAGGGAGAAACGTAGTTCATTCTCATTGAAAACTACAATATCTACTATTCAATATAATGACATTCATACACTATTTTTTTTTCATCACATCCATCAAGGAACTTTGATTATTTCTTTCAAAACTCTATTTTGCGTTGATGTTACTGAAGAAGATAACCAAGCAGTTAGAGAGTAAATTTCAGAAAGGCAAAATGTATATTTACTGATTAATAATCTGAGCTTTCAGATTTCTAATATTCTTTAAATACTTCATCAACTTCAAATGAAAAACTTAAATTCATGCATGTTTATTGCATACATGTCTTTTTTCAGTCACTGTTATAAATTTTGTTGGAAATGTCATTGCCTGTGTTTTCAAAGTTTTTGGAGTTACCCTTGTTACTTCTCTGTAACTGCTTTCTCCACACAAAATAGACCATATCAAGTCTCTTAATCCAATTTGTTTTATGTAAACTAGCAAATTTTCCTTGGTTTACTGTAGTTTGATAAGTACAGATCTTTCCATTGGGGCTACTATCCCTTCGCAATATATAGAGAAGTTTGAAAGTGAAGGTAAAACAAGAGAGATGTCACACAAAAGGTAACAGCTCTTTTGTAGTAAACCAGTTTAATCAGGTACAGTTTTGATGCTTTAAAATAATTATTAAAAAGGTAAAGTAAATCAGAAGGTTCCAAGTTATTTCTTGAGAGGAGAATCAAATTGCAGAATGATAAAAGGTGATGCCAGCTCTTGAACTAAAACAAGCAGGTTTTGGTAGTTGGAATCAGAGGACATCTAAATCAAGAAAATGAGTATTTGTATTACCAAGACATAATGTTGCTCCACAGTTAGAAGTAATAGCTAACTACCTAGAGTGATGATTATGCAAATGAAAGTAATTTTGTTTTCTCAAAGTAAGGCCTTTTTTTAGTTTTATTTTATTTTATTTTATTTTATTTTAAAGAAAATAATAACTTCACAGACTTCCTTTTGCTAAATGGCCACAGATTAATCACAAAGAAAAAAAAGTGGAAAGAAATTTAGAAATCTAAGCAATCAGGAATTTCTTTTATTAATTTTTAATATCTTAGATGCTGTAATATTGATAGATTTCTCTTGCACAAATACTTTTAATAGTTTCTTTTAAAAATGGCAATAATGTATTTCTGATACTGTTCCACATACTCTGGAGTAAAAGAGATAATTGATCAGAAGATATATGAATGACTTAGGAAGTATTACCTCTTTTTGTTAGCCACTAAAAATGAATATAAACATGGAAAATTATAGCTTCAGTACCACTTGGCACTTTGAAATGGCAATTAAAAGAGCCAGACTAGGAAACGTGTCTTTTGGTAGGTTGAATATGTTCTGAATTAATGTTGCATGACAGGATATGGCTTTGACATTCCTGCCACAGAAGCTCATTGGTTTCACTGGGTTTAGGGTACAGTAAAGGATATAAAACTGAATGTCTTGTTTTACAGGTTGAATTTCTTTTAAATTCTGACTTGCCATTTCTGGAAGATAGTTTGAACTCATTTACATTAATTGGAAACTGTGTGCTACAATTGCTTTCCATTTTTGAACTTTTTCACTGAGTTGGTTCTGTTTGCTGTTGGGCTAATACACTACCTACAGCTATTGCAACATTAATATGTTTGTATTTAAAGATGTTTCCCATTAAGTTCTAAAGTTTAGTAACAATTTTCAAATAGTCCAAGCCATACAGTTTATTTTGGCATGAGTGATTTGTCACCATTTATATCAAAGGCAGTTTATTTCAAGTAGAAATAGAGTGTAGATCTTCTAGAATAAGAAATGTTTTCTCATGTGTTTGTTGAGGAATAGTTATTCTGGAATAGTTGTTCATGAATAGCTAATTTAGATTGCTTCCATTTGCTGATTAGTGATAGGGAGTACAAAAGAGCAGAATTCAAAGGGACTTTTCATTCATCATTCTCTTGGGGGAAGAGGAACAAAGTGACTTTACGGACTTTGTAAAAGGCATGATTCTCAACCAAGTTTTTATCAAGAAGTCTGTTTTATAGCTTCAGCTGTCTGTGTGAGGTTATTACAGATTATTTTTCAAGTGCATTACAAATGATTAAATCTGTCATTCAGTTAACTATTTAAAATTTATTATGAAAGGAATTCATAAATATAGCAAATGATTAAAATTATAATAACTAACAGAGAAAGTATTTTGTATAAGAAGTTTAAAAGTTTATGTTACTAGGTATAAGAATCAAGAATGTGTGTATAAAATATGACATGGGAGGGGGTTGTTGAAAATTGCTAACATCTATTCTTTTTAAGACAGATTTTAAACCTCATCCTCTGAGTCCTCTTCAAATCTCTCTTCCTTCTCTCCAACTCCTGATCATCCCAGGTTCTTTTAGTCAAGACAGGCTTTGACATAGCTGAGAAAAGCTAATTCCCACAGTCTGCCCCATTAATTGAGTGGATGAAAAAAGACAAGATGCAGCCTAGAGCTGATCTACCTGTTTGTGCTGTGCAACCATACATCCAGAAGCGTTGAAGCAAGTAGTGAGTTCTGCATGAGAAAGTGTACCATTTGAAGCACTCTGAGCTTCTTAATTTGCTCTCAAAAGCACAGTTTTATGTGAGACAGGTCCTGATAGGTATTTCTGTAGGGTAGTATCTGAGTTGGTTGACATGAAGGTGGTGAAGAAGGTGAGCCTTACAGTATGTTCTAGAATGACGCTGACATGTGCAGAGTCAGATCTGAGTTACATATGTCTGCACCTCTATATTGCGTCACTGCCTGTAAAGATGGGGTAAAAAAAAAAAAATAATGTGTCTAACCACATAAGTCTATAGAGTTGTACTGAACTTAGGTACGAGAAACTCTTGGACATCAGTTCCATATGAATTTTTCCAAGGTAAAATTGTTTTGTGCAGCTCTCTGACAGAAAAGATGTTTTTTCATGTATTTGACCTTGTAGCTAACATAATAGTCTTCCTTTCTTCTTTTTGTGTGAAATACAAATGTATATATTGTCAGGAAAAAAAAAAGGTTTATAAAGAGAGAACACAGAGCAAAATAGTAAATAGAACTTTTTGTGTCAAAAATAATTAACTCAGGAAAATGAAATAAACTTCCGTCTTTACTACATATATCTAATGCAAAGCACTCTGAATTACTTGTGCTGTATTCCTTCCTTCGTTCCTGCCTGCCTTCCTCCTTCTTCCTACCTGCCTGCCTACCTTCCTGCCTTCCTGACTTCCTTCCTTCCTTCCCTCAGTTTGACATTGTATTTTCAGAAGACCTCAGACCAAGAAAGTAGAAACCATATGCAACCTTAGAAGAGTCATTGCTGAAAGCTTGGTCAGTAGTAATAGAAGAACCACTATTCAGTTTTCTGTCCTGGCCATAACCTTCCAGAATATGCAAACTTGTGCTCAAAATTTCTGGTGTTGCATTTAAAGTATAAGTGAAAGCTATTAATGTTAGTCTGGCTATACGGAAAAAAAATGATCCAACCTATTAATTGATGACCTAAGATTTAGATCTAATGTTCCATTTGTATAGAAATACATTCATTTATAGAAATATATTTACAGTTCATGCATATAAAAACCTATAAATTATATAACATAATTATATATTCCTACAAAGGGTAACAGATGTAGCTACACTCTTGAAAAAATAGACCTGTATATTCATTAATTCCTCACATGAGTAAGAATGAGCTCTACTGGCTAGTTTAAACATAAAGATGAAGAACTGAGGGATTACAACTACTGAGGGATATTGCTTTTGTCCCCTTCAGCCTCCTTGATAAGTCTTGGTGCTTCAAAGATTCCCTTTTTAAAATGGACTGCACGTTTTCAGAGGCAGAAAAGGAAATTTGTAATGATTGCAGACAAATTAGATGAGTCAAGCAGTATCTCTTCTATCTTTAAATCCTCACGTTGCAAGTCAAGAGCAGAGGGGTAGATAAGTGTTAAAACTGTCAGGCTTTAAGCAAGCAGAAGTGCATGTTCACGACTGACTCTTGTAAACAGTAACTGAATCTGATTATTTGATATCTAAATATGTCAGTGTGGATTCTCCACTTACAACTACACAGAGGTCAAAGACATACACAAGATACTTCCAAGTAGCTCCTTTCGGATTCTGATGTTTCATCTATTCCTACCATCATAGTGAATATGAATGTTTGCTATTAGCTATTAGCCTGTAGCTCAGTCGGACCACCTTGACTTCTAATCCAAATCAATCCAGTAAACCAAACAGTGCCTGGGTGTTTGCTCAGAGAAAATAGTTTCTGAAATGACTTCTCCGTTCAGCCTCGGTTTGAGAGTCTATTAATCATTTCTTATCCGTATTTACGTCTTGACTCTTCCACTGTGTGTCTAATCTCTTGAGCTTAAATATCCACCACTAACTCCTAACTAAACCATCTCAAAAATACTGAATTTTCAGGGAGGAGAAGTAGAGATGAAGGAGAAGACAGGAAAATTTTTACTTATCTCTTGTTAAAAATAGAATAAAAAAAAATAAGATGCGATCCATCCTCAGGGCCTAAACAGGATCATGTCTGCCAAACTGTTCTGGCTAGGTGATAACTCCTTAACTGTTTTGGCCTTTCTCCTCACAGTCTGGTTTATTTTGTCTTTATCTTCAAAACCAGAAATAAATTTCTATCTTGAATATTGCTACTAATTTATATTTTGGCAATCTCAGCAGTAGTTAGTGATTTTTTTCTTTGTTAAAACCTTCTATAATTTCCAAACATGCTCTAAAAATTCCCATTGTGTCTATTTGTATAAGTGCAGAGAGGTGGAGTGATGAGGCACTCCCTGACCACACCTGGAACTTCTGCTGACTGAATCATCGCCTGAGTAGGAAAATAACAGAACTTTACAGACTGAAAAGTACTGGAATTATACAGCTGGTGGAAAATGTCAGAATTACCTAACACAGATTATGACCAAAATGGCAAAATGCTGGCCAAAGTCTTGCTATCCTGTAAGTAGCAACCTTAATTGAGATTCCTGGACTGCAGTGGGTAGTGACAGCCACCTCTCTCTGAGTTGAGATGCTTCTCAGGTGTAGACTACTAACAAAGCCAATGAAAGTGTAAACTTCTTGAGATTCAAAGACCGTCCATTAACAAACCTAATGAAGGAGAAAGGGAAAATCAGGCTTCTGAGTGTCAGGGATTGCCCATTGATAAAAACCAATTAATTAAAAAAAAAGTATTTCATTAAACTTGAGAAGAATTTTGATGATAGGCTAGACTCTGTGTGTCTATATATCTATGTATTAATAAATTCTATCTTGTTGAAAAATGTAGTTTGTCCCACATGTGGGTCATTTTATATGACTGAGTCAGGTCACTCATCTTCAGCTAAATTTGAAGTTCAGATAGCTGGCTTAGTTCAGAAGTCCAGATTTCAGATTTGCTCAAGCAGGTGGTTGAGAGCCACCTTTGAATTCATAGTTCAAGCTGGTTCCTCTGTGTAACTGAACTTCTGTTTGTCGGTTTGATGTTGTCCTCAGTCCCTCACCAGAACATTATTCATTTTCAGTGAAAGCACACAGAAAGCAGCAGCCTTTGGAGAATTTGTCTACCACAGCTGGAAATTCTCGCTAAGAGTCCTTACACCAACTGGCTGTCATATTTTTATAAAGCAGCAGTGATACATCAGCTTCTCTTCATCCCTGTGATTGTGATAACCATGTCGTTGGGATAAAACTGTCCGTCACCCAGTTAAAAAAAAAAAAAAAAGGAAAAATGAGAAGAATTGATATTCCTCCATCTTGATATTGCTCTAGAAAACATTGAGGTGATGATATCTTTTTCAAAGCTTCATACTAAGAACTGCCCTGAGACTGAAACATGTCAGTTTAGGGCTGCTTGCCAGCTGTTTTCTAATGAAAAAAAAAGCTGGAGAAGGAAATTATGAAATATGGGTCTTCTGAATTATCATCGTGTGAATGTAGTACTGAAGAGAGAAACCTGGCTCAGGGTCAATTAGTTGCTCTAGGAAAAGGATGTGGCAATATTAATCAAGAGGAGGATAAAAATGCTAGTATACATCTGTCTAAAAAGCCTACTGCTTTCCAGAGTATCCTGCATTCTAGAACAGCACTGGATCTTCTCAGTCTTGAAAGTTTGTAGATATTCACCAGTTTTAAAAAAGTTATGGTTTCTGCTTATAGAATGTATGGTGGAGTGCAGAAAATACTTCCATTGCACAAGTAATTCAGTAAACAGCTTTCCCGTCTCATATCTCAGAAATCAGAGAGTCCCATTGTTTTTTAATAATTTCTAGTAGGAAGATTAGGGTAATGTGACATCCATTTCTGGATATGCAGGTGGAATTTGTCCCGTGCCTCCAATAGTAGGTCCATCCATCTTGTGAAACAGTATTTTGGAAAGAAGTAAATGAAAATATTAAGCTTATTTACAGTCTAAGGAATGGTTTTGAGGTCTGTTATGAGAAACAGAAGATAATGCTGATCACTTGGTAAGGTGGCTACATTACCTTCTGTAAGTCTCGTTCCATGTAAGAAGGCAATTAAATACATTTTGTCATTAATGGAAAGCAGACCTTTGACGCTTTAGGTTTGGAAGCAAGGGAAAAGGATTTAGAAATATGCTATTAGTCTTTCTGTTCACAGATAGGAAAAACAAAGTTACAGGGGAAAAAAATGGAAGTAGCCATTACAGAAAACAGGATGGCAGCCTGGATGTCGAAATTTTGTTTGAAGCGTAGAAAATGTCTGGCAGTACAAGAAAGGTTTAAATTCAGCTTTTTCTTTGCTATTTGGGAACCTGAGTCTACAACATTACTGTCCTTACTAATGTATAATACTACTTCCCAAATGCACACAGTATGCCTGTGAAAGTGTTATGTTACTAAAATTCACCACAGGAAAAAATCTCTGCTTCATTTTATATTTGCCCCCCCCTCCCCCATTAAGCATGTTCTGTTGAGAAATCTTTGAATGTAAAAGCATTTTATGGTAAATAATAATTCTTACTTAACAAATTTTATCTTGATTGAAGAAATTATTTCTCAGAATGGTAAATGTAACTTAAAATACTGAGCCACAGGTTAGCTTTCAGGTATGTTAAAAATATTCCAAAACCTCCAAATTCCCCTGGAGGATTTCCTTATACTTAACTATTCTTACAGTACGTCTTCTGTGCTCAAACTAGTAGCAAAGCAGAAAACAGAACATTTTGAAAACTCTGTGTAGAATTGTTCTGTGAACATAAAACAAAATGTGGTACCATTTCAGTCTCTACTTAATGTTACCTGTGAGGAAGAAAAGTTATGTCTCTACCTTACACAGTTACTCCAAAGTTACCACCTCCAAAAATCCAAGCAAACAAGCGTAGAGTAAACGAAAGACAAAGGCAATATTCACTCTGTGAAAATGAACACCAATTAAACTGAAGATACTGCATAACACTTTCTACTCCATAATTTTTGAAATTAAACAGCTAAAGGATTGAGGATTATTTGTATTAATTACTATTGTACTATTAGCACTCTTGTAGTATTACACCCCATTAAATAGAATGCACTATTTAAATTTTGTATTTTCCTTAGAGAAATCAAAACATTGCATTTTTCATAAATTATTTATTTGGATTCTCACTTATCTGCATAATTTCCTGCTACAAATAGCCCAAAAGTTTTCTAAAATTGTTTTTAAACTTTGCTGCCCTCTGATTGCTTCCAAACAAATATCACCCCTGATCTGCTTGGGCAGTCGCTGTAAATATTTTCTTGCCCTTCTCTTTGATCTAGACAGTAAGAACTCATATTTGCTCTCTGTGCCTGCCATCTGCATGCTTAAAAGACTACATCTTAGTGATCATCCCTGTCTCTAACATTTTGGCTATGTTCTGTTACAAGCCAATGGCAGTGCAGGCGGTCAGAGACTCCACATTTACTGTCCTGGTAGTAATATTGTTTCTCTGACTGATACTGATGCTCTTATCTGTACGGAGTTCATTAGAACTAATTGAGCTGCAGATGTAAATTAAACTGGAAACCTTTAGGAAATATGAAGCAATGATATTAATCTTAGTATTGTTATTAGTGTTAGTATTAATTCTGCTTTATTGACTTTCAGCACTCTTTCTGCTTCAGAAATAGTACAAAAATCACATTTTCAAGAATGCAGTGCTGTGTAAAAGACATTGCCTTGACTTTTCTCCATTCTGTAACTCATGAATGTATTAAATTGATAAAGTTTGGAAAAATGTTTTGAAATAAAAAGTAAAATTATTAATTTATTCACTAATCAAGCACTCTGAAAACAGTATGGGGCAGCATGGCAGACTATGAAAACCCAAGGACTGTCATGACTTTTTGCAGTCAGTTATTTGGGCAGTCAGTTATTTGGGCAGTCAGCAGAAGAAGAATCCATCTATTTTGATGTCTACAAAAAAACTCTCCCCAAAACATTTTACAGTGATTTTATGCAAGAGAAAATTTGTCCATTTAGAAGAATGTAACCTGTTACTTCTAGCACAGACAAAACAGCCTGTACAAACCACAGCTTGTTCTGTGTCTCAAAAAAACAAATTCATAACACATTTCTTTCTTATTCACTCAGGAAATATATTCACTTTTATGTGTAATTTACTGGGAAAGCAGAAAAAGTACATTTTTATTTCATTAAAGAGCATCCTGGAATAATACTGTTATTTTTATAAGGAGAGAACAAGTAGAAGTTCAATCAAATTTTGAAGGACTTGACATTATTTAACTATTTCAGATAGCAGGGAATGAGCAGGAAGGGAGGGTAAACTAGCACTAGTATAGCAAAATATTAAAATCCATACAAACAAAAATGAAAGAAAGGAAAAGACAATGTTAAGGTTTTTTGCAGGGTCTTCTAGATTCTTGCAGAGTTCTTCTCAGTATGATTAACAAAATCTAAGGGCTGAAGAGATTTTTTATATGACAGGGTCAGGATTTAGCCTATAAAATAGAATAATGGTACCCTTTATCCTTGTACTAATTGCTCTCTAACCAATTGTTTTTATATTTTGTCTGGTGAATATTAAACTCTGTGATATTTTAAAAAAAATATTTTGCTGAAACCACCAGTGGAAACTCAGCTAGCTTTTTGTGAAAAAGAACAGATCTCCTCACTCCCCAGAACTGCAAAAAATGGTTGAAAATGTGATTTATTTAGATTAAAAATGTTTCACCCCTAAAGACAAACTGAAATCCACTTTAAAAAAAAATTGTTTTTATTTTTCTTACCTTATATCATGACTTTCTAGCATGCATGTTGAGCAGAAGTGCTGCACAACTCTACTTCTGGTTACTGTAGGAAGGCAAGTTGACTATCTTGATTACCTTCTGCATTTCTAACAGTGTGTGCACACTCACAAACAAAAAGTCAGATTCTGCCTCTCACTGTATCTTTTAACGCACAAAATAGATGACTAAGGGTGCAGTGTTTCTGTCTCTGAAATACTGATTTATAGAATTTCCTTTCTCATAAATGGAAAAGACTGTCCAGAAGAATGTTTACTCATGGGAGAAAATCCATCTCTCCATTGTAGTAAAAAAAAAGGCTTAGAATATTTTTAACCATCTGGACAATCCTTGATATTTTCAGACAGAATGCGAATAGTGACTAAATGGCATTATTATTATCAAATTATTTTTATTGCTCCCTTGAGTGAATGTGATTAATATGAAGGATTCTTGGTGGCTATTTAAGTATAAACTTTGTTGGTATATTTTTATTTTATTAAGAATCTCAGATAAAAATATTCTATTTACTGAAAAATGTAAATAAACATAAATATTGTGCCAGTGTATTATATAAATATATCTTAATTATGCTATGGTGAATTTAAAAATTGTAAAATGTTTTCTTGCATTTAGATGAGATGTTCAAAATGACCAAGAAAGTATTTTCCTAAACATTTTTGGAGGGGATTATTTTCTTTTAAATCAGAGTAATTCTGAAGTGTTATATTATGTTGATAAGACATATCTGAATCTATTCTGCCATTCAAAAGCATTTAAATGGCATCCTCAAAGTTTTTTGATAGTCATTAAAAGCGGACTTCCAGTTAATAATTGATCCACTTATACATCAGTTCAAAGATATTGATAATTTTTCTGTTATTTCCCAAACAGAGATTTTTAAACTGATCTTCTAGCTTACTGCAAAAAAAAAAATCAAACTAATTCAAAATAAAGACTCTTAAGTGGATTAATTAACCTCTCCACCCCACACTTTGCAGGTACTATTGTGAATACTAGTGAAACATCCTATTGATATTAAGATTTTTGCTTTGCATTAAAAATCTCTTTGCTGTCTTCTTCCTCAGTATCTAGGAGAATTAAAAACACTGTATTTCCCTTCCTGCTGTTTGAATGCTAGCCCAGTAATGGCTCCTTTGATCTTCATAAACCTTCTTTTAGATGTATATTATTCCCTCTCACTGAAGATATTATTCCCTACTATCCATCAACGTCTCTTGCTAGCCTTAAAATCAAGCCTAAGATCTGATATGTTACATATAGTCTGCTGACATTATTCAGCTCCTCTAGCCAATGACTGGAATAGTATTATAATAACACATGATTCTTTCTCTGTGCCAGCAAGAGGCTTGACATATTTATTATTTCTTTTGCAATAATTTTTTAATGTATTTATGTATTTATTTATTTATTTTGCAGGATTTTGCAGCACTGGTCAGAAGTATTTTATGAAAGATATACCAATTCTCAGACACAATGGTATGATGGATAGGAAATGAAAATATTTGTGAAGTAAGACTGAAATTTTAGGTATTCACAACTATTCCTCTAAACGAGGATATGTAATTAAAGAAGAGACATTACAAAAAATTAGGAAGAATAAGGAATCACAAATTTAAAATTTCTCAGTTTTTGGTGGAGAAAGTGGCAAAGAAAATAAACCAAACCAAAATTAATTGTTTATGTTATTCAATCAGTAATCTAATAAATCGTAACTCAAAAGAGAGTAAATTTTTAAATTTTAAAATCTAGAGTATTTTACAATCAGCCCTGAACAAGAGAAAGTGTCACAGTTTGTATCAGCAGATCAAAATGACTATTCAGACAGCTTCAGAAAACCATCTTTTTTTATATTCAAAAAATATCTACTGCAACTTTCAAATACACAAAACCAACGAGATGGAACTTTACTTCAGTCACTTTTAAGGACAGTATTTTTTGTTTGGCTTTCCTCTTTTCCAAAGATTCATCTTTCCAAATCCTGATTATTCTAGTACCAAGTTATGTACTGGTACAGGCTGAGCAAGGCAAGGGAAAAGAAGATTAGGGAAGAAATTTGTTATCCTTCCGGGCTAGAACCTAAAAACATTTCCTGATCCTCTATTGTAAAACTATCAAGTTAAGCTCTCCTAGGAAAGAACAGTGGTTTGGTGTTTGAAGAAACTTTAGCAGTACTTTGTGGCTGGAAAATGTATCCTTTTTCCAATTAATGTTCAATGTCTTTTCATGTATTCTAGCTTGAAGATACATCTCTATTAGAGGAATAGACATGGGAATGGACTACAACTATATTTAATCACAGGTATACATTTTTTCTCCAATCTTATTTATCTGCTTTACTTATGTTTCTGGTAAAATCAGTTTTGATAAAATATAGGTATAAAAACAATTAAATGAAAATTAAGTTCATGATATTTCCAGTTTAAATTAACAATGATTAAACTCAACAGATAAAGAAGCTGATGAACCAATGCAAGTAAAATAGATGATGACACACCCTTATTAATTAAAAATATATAGCAATTGCAAAGGCAATTTCTGATCTACCAGAGTATTGCCATGGTATGTCTGTTCCACTTCTTATCTTCAAGCAAAATTGAAATAAACCTTCAGAGTATTAAAAATAGATAAGTTCTAAGAAAACGTGAAAATTTAGCAGTGGTGTTACTTTCTCAAAGAGTTTATCAGAAAAATAAAGTAATAAGGGCTGGTATATTAAAAAAAGCACTAATATCAAAGTTAAGTTACGGAAGAATATACCCAGGTAATGTCTTTAGTTGTCAGTCATGTTTGCTATACATAGTACTAGGGCAAAATAATTTGGAGAGTAACATTTTGAAAAAAAATTCTAAGAAAACCAGATCTCTCTAGGTTTTGGTTTTTGTTTTTTTTTACGTGTTAACTATAGCTGATGAAATATGAAAACCTTGTATGGGACTCACCATGCCAGCTTTAAAAGAATATGCAGATAAGCCTACATTAATTATCTAGCAATAGATAATGTTAATAGATAAATTTCTAACAATAGAAATGTTGTTTCAAGGCATTACAAGCTCTTATATTTGCAATAAAGAAAATGAAGAGAAATACCTGTACAGGCAGAAAATTGTCCACAGCATATAGTCAGCTCTCCTCTTCAGCTCTACAGGGAAAAGCTAAATACCAGCTTCCACTCAAACCCAGCTTCCCTTCATGTTTTGAAAGACGGAAACATTGGAACGGAAGATGCATAAGCAGCATGCTTCATAATGTTTGTGCAGTACAGACGTGATTTGAATACTTGTCCATTCAGTATAATACGTGATTTCAAGTTCTCTCCAGTCCTAAGGTTGTCCGAATCTATGTGCTTTAGGGTTTCTTCAAAGCTGGAGACTATTGTAGAAACAGGAATGTAAAAGGGAACAAGAACAAGAAAATTTTCCATGACAAAGAAGTGTTTATTCCAAGACATGATTCTGCACATTTATAGATTACACACTCAGGAGACTTTCAGACCACCAGAGAAAAATCCCAGGACTTCATGTTGCTTTATTGTGGCACATCATGTAATTTGAAGCAATCTAGGTCATTAGACTACCCACACAAGGCAGGGAGACATGACAGGGGACTCATGAGGATCTCATAGCCTCCTGGAATAACTGCTCTTGGAGCTCTTGGTTTAAACAGACTGTAAGAGAAATTTAGACAGCTTGTTTATATGAAGACACTGACATGGAGTAAATATCGACACACACTAGGCATCTACACTTAGACACACAACATACTGATGTCTATGGGCATTTGAGATAACTCAAATGTCCAAGACTGTAAAGAGTGCTCCTGAAAGGCAGAGATCTCTCATATTATTTTTGTCGTATCTGTCGGTACAACTAGGATATTTAGGATACCCTAGAATTTCTCAAAAGGCATGGTGGGCAGTCATTTCTTAGTGTCAAGCCAAATACCACCCTCAATAACTTTAACTACTTTGAGGGGGAAACAATGAAACAATGCTTGCAGGTGAGAAGCTGGAGTTGCTCTTGAAAACTCAAGAGGAAGTTTAGGCACTGAAGTACTACCTCCTGGTATTAAACTAAGAGAAGATGGAACAAGAGAATCAATTCTGATGGCCTCTGTCTTGTTAATGTCTTCTCTCATTTTGAGTTTCACTAAGCTATTTGGGTCAGTCTTCTACAGCAGTGAATTTCACAAGTTAACTATATTTCGCTCAAAATAGAGTTGTCTTTCCTGAAGAGTTAAGATAGTGTAGTAGCTGGAACACAAGAAGTGGAAAAAGGACTCTATTTCAGGAACCTCCTCGGACAGGTCATTTATTCAATTTCTGCATAAGTTTGTCTAGCAGTAACAGAGATATAGCAATGCTTACTTATTTCACAGTCACTTAATGGTGGGGTTTTTTAAACAGACTTATGCATGAGCTTATCTTAAACACCAACAGGGAAATTCATGTTCTTAAACTTAAAAAAGTTACTCAATCATCATAGAAAGACCCTAAGTTTACTGTTTGTTTTTTTTTTAAATTTCATTTTACATGCTCTAAAGGGTGTTAGGAGTAGATTTTACATTGCATATCACTATTGCATTATAAAGTCAAACATCATTTAAGGGAAAAATAGTATTGTATGTTTTTTACTTTATTTTGAAAACTGTGTTTCGCGCTAAAATGCTTATTGAATAAAAACATACTGCCTTCCTTTTGTACAGTGTTCCTTAGTGTAGACTGTTATCCCTTACATTGAAGATCATGAAGATTTGCATTCTTTAGTATAAGCCACAAACTATTAAGTTAGTAAAAGAAACACCAGTGTGATTAAAAAAAAAAAACAAACCCCACAAAAACACAACAGCTAACTCACTGTTTATGGGCTTATAAAGTGGTATGAAAAGAGATAAGCAAAAATGGGGGAGAACTTTTTTTTAAAAAAAAAGAAATATATTTCTTTCCAACAATAGAAAATCATGATGAAAAAATTCACTGTAAAGTCTGCGGAAATGCTCTGTTTACATTTTCCTTAGGCTGGGTGGGGTCATCACTTAAAGTTCTATCCAGGGCCACATAACATTGTGTAATAAATTCTAAACAGAAAAAAAAAAATTATTTGTGCAATAGCAAATTTATACTTTAAGTAAAAAGAAAAGTAGTATTGAGGAACAATAATTTGTGCAGAAGCAGAGAGAAAAGAGCATCCAAAAATACGTAGAGGTAAGCTAAGAAGTCTTAAAAATCCTGAAAGTATGCTTTTGAAATGGCTTAAAAAATAAAACTCAGATTTTAGTTATAATAATTTAAACTAATTTAAAAACAATGTTAGATAAATTTAAGCTATATTTTGTCTATCATGTACAGTGCTTTTAGACTATAATATCAGGGACCAAATAATATAAAAATTTTATTATTCTTGAAGAGACGACAGAAATAGAAAAAAATAGAATCAGAGATCCAGTAGATTCAGCATCAATCATTTCAATCATTGCCAAATATTCTCCATAATAGTGGTAGGGAAACATGAACCCTGTGTTGTTATAAGAAAAGACTGATTAAAACCCCAAGGTATGACCTGATTATTTTGATTTATGGACTAGATTAAAGTTAACATATAAGTTACCAAAACATATAAGAAAAACAATGCAAAAAAAAGGAAGTGTTTTTCTAACTACCTCATTACATGTTGTTGTTATGTGTGGAAGAAGTTGTGTTATTTAACCAACTGTCAGTGCTATATTGCTATTATTTAAAAGTTAACAAATGCTCTAAAGTGTAAACTGGGCACAACATTCTCACAGCCCACGAGCCAGCTGTATTTTCTGTCCTCAGGGTTTTAGTGTCTGCAGAGCACTGAGAAACTAGAACAATATTTATTCTCCTTTCTGTTAAAAATCTTTATCAGTTTTCAGTGGAATCAAACCAGACCTTTTTTTTCAAAGTTTTGTTTTCAGTCATATATTTGTACACAGATTTTAAATATTGCCATCCCTGATCATGTTGAGATCTCTGTCTGTAGCAGTAGAAGTGACTAGAAATTCCAGCCAAAGACCAGCTTAAAATTTTGTATATGTCAGCTTAGCTTGAATAACTGGGCAGCACTAATGTAACCATAAACAGAACACAAAGACTCCTTGTGTGTTTCTTACCTCTAAATAGGAGCAGCCGTGGTGATTCACAACTGAAAAAGAAAAAAAGAAAAAAGGTTGTCTTGAAGTCTTTGGATGATTTGGTAAGACTCATTTAATTTATGGTATATCAAGCAATTCCATTACTTAATATGTGCAAAGAAAAGATAAAAATAAATATGTTATTTTATCTTTTTTTTTCTTTTCTTGGGATATAGAGTAGTATTTTTAAGGTTAAAGCATATTTTTATTTATCTTGAAAGACTTAGACTAAAGACTTGGTCCAATATAAATAATGGGACACTTTGAAATATGAGTTAGTACGTGTAGATGTGCACTTGGTGGTATCTACTCTCATAAATTATACAATAATTTTAGGGGAATGAAATATTAATTTATGATAATGATGATTAAATATGTTACTATAGTAAAAAATGACTCCTCTTCAAGAGATAAATTACGAACTTTTATGGAACTCTGATGCTGATATGTTAAAGAACTGAAACTTGCCAGAATTTTATTATAATATACTTAGCAAATAATCTTCCAGAGCCCCAAGGCTGTATATGAGTATGTTAATTTACTGACCCTGAGCCCTGATGACTTCTCTGGGGCTATACCTAAGAACTAATTTATTTTGCTTTTCTCCCCAAATACAATTCTCAATTTTATGTTACAAACACATAATATATTATAAAATATGAATTATTTTTTAGAAATAAAGATTAAATAATAGAAGCAAGCTGAGACCTTGTAAGTGGAAAATGGTACATGTCCACTTGAGATCTATATCATAGGAATTTGGCAATAATGCATCTGAATCATATCATGATATAAAACAAAATAGTAAATAAATAAGACTTATGAGTTTCTAGATGCACTTTCTTTTTGAGTAGCTATTCCTCAAAAACTGCTCTGGATTTTTCTTATTTAAGTCTAACTCTGTTAAAAAATGCAATTATAAAAACAAAAAGACACACCTTTTATTTATATATGTTAATAATTTAGATTAAATCTGACTTAAAATATGGATTGATCAGGGGAACAAGCAATCAATTTCCCTTACTTTTTACTAACTAAACAGAAAATTGTGATTGCTGTAATAAATGTTTTCAACAGCTAGTATCAAGACCATGATTAGCTAGCATAGCAATTTCATATTAGGGGTTGAAATAGATGGAACATGGTAGAGAAATCCTTGTATTTTCATATTTTAGAGCATAAATGCTACTTTTATGCGTTAAAACTAGGAAAAAGCTAAATAATAAACAGTTTCAAATTCTGTTATTAAGAGAATGTCTTTGAGTACTATATGTTTTATAGAAAATAGAACCTTCAAAATATTGAATTGAGCATTTATCTGCAGTTTCCAGTTTTCTCTAAATACAGCTAAGTCCATAAGGTTCATTATTTGCTCTAACTTCCTAAATAAACTTTTGCAAAACTTGCTCAAACAAACATGCACATGATAGACTGCTGTAATGATCCATGGCAGCAATGATCCCCCACAAAGATCTTTTGAGCAATCCTAGTTCATCACGGAGAACATAATGTACAACTTTCTGTTTCAAAAATTATGTACAATTATTTTTTATTAAAAGGTAATGCCCTCAGTTTCTAGCGTTCATTGCCTCATTCTGCTTTAACAGATCATTACAGGAAACACTTTTTTTTTTCTTTCAATAACATTAAACCCTCTTAAATAAAGAATTATGAATTATTATTACTTGTTGGCTATGAAAACTCTGTTAGCAAATGTGTTAATACATATGATGGGTAAGAAGGATGAAAAATTAACTATTAAAACATGTCTGGATGCACATTCTAACCTTCTCTCTATCCTGGTCATGATAAGACCTGAGATGTCGATTAGGAGTTGAACCTCCCCTAAAAATTCCATTTTGTTTCTGTCTCTGTATTTGAGTTATTTTATCCAGTTAATATTCCCACTCTCATATATTCAAATAAAGGTAAAATCATGTAACCTTAGGGTTACATTTTGGGTTTCTAAAGGAAAGTAATATTAGAAAATTTATTAGAAAGATCATTTTTAATGCTATTGAGCTGGTTTGAGCTAGCTTTCTCAAGCTCTCCAACCACTCAGTCTGCCTCTCTCCCAAAGCTTCTCCCATTTCAAAGGGAAAAAACTATAGAAGAAACCAAAATCACACTAAATATATATATGTATTTTTCTAAATATAAACAACTGCACAGCAAGGATACGCAAAGCAACAAGGGAAGAGGGGAAGGGAAATAGGAAAAAAGACAAAAAGGAGCCATGTAACACCCCGCATACAACCATAACACCCAGTAACTAACAAAGTAAAGAATTAATGAAATCTTACCACACCACCTCCCTGGTGGAGATCCGGATGGCCAAATCTGACCTGTTAAAAATTTTCTGCAGGATCGGCAGCAGACAGGACCAACACAGGGACCTGCTCCCCAGCCTTGCCGGAAGAAGAAGAGAGTGTACTCTCTTATCTTCACCTTATCTATATATTGTGTTGCATTGCATAGGATATGGAATACTTCCGTGAATCAAAAGTCAATCCCCATGCAAGATAATAAAATATGTAGTATTTGGAGGCAAAAGTAGCATGTAAACTATGACAGCCTACCTAATATTTGTCAATACAGAATACCTCCTTGATGGCAGCATCAAGATAAAACAACACAAAGGATTTCCATTTAATAATTAAACATTTCATTTCCCTTTGGAAACCTCTGGAAGCACCTTATTTTCTTCTTTTTCCCCCCCTTGCCATCTGTTTTAGGCAACTCGATCCTAAAAATGGTGTTTCTGTGTGTAATTAGAACAAGAAATGCTTTAAGTAAATTAAAAAGATGATCCACATCATCATCCTCATTTTCACATTGACAGCTGATCTCTACACACATCATTTCCCCGTTTTCTTCTAGAGGTCTCAAGACTTCCATGATGCCATTATCATTAGCTTTCTAGATTGGCAGAGAGAGATTTGCATGTGTATGCCTATCTGAGTATTTTCCCTCTTGGTCAATATGAAATTTATGAAGTGACATGTTCACATGAGACTAAATTGGAAGACTCTTGCTTAATACCCATCTGTCCAGTTTAATTTAATCTGAAAAATCAGAATATGAAGGAATCAACTTCATATGTTGAACTATTCCTTCCAGGGATGATGGTGACATCCAAAACACAAGATGTTGGAGAAAACCCTGTCTTCTCAGGAGGCAGAAGGCACACCTGCATGCAACCTTAACTACTTAGTGTGACTTCTCTGGTACACCAAGAGAATGTTACTTCTTCTTTATCAAGTTCTGCTTCCCTATCTTGCTTCGTAGCACCCAGACACCTGTTTCTGATGCAACTCTGGTGATGGTATTTTTTTTTACAGAAAAATTTGGAAGGAATGTGAAGTGGAATTCAGTCAGAGATTATGAGCTGCGTGAATACATGGGAAATGTGCCTTTATTTCATATTTTTAAATCCTTCATTAGACTAAAGGATCGGTTTGAAAACCTATTTGTTCTCTTATTTCTATCTTTTGCTGAACAGTTTACTGTACATTCTCCAGTGCCCAGCTATTTCTACTTCTACTGTTCATTTAAATGTTAAAAACCAGATTCATTTCAACTGCAGATGTTCAAATACCATAAATTACCTTACTTAATGCAAAGAAATTCAAATCTTAGAGTGAAGCTCATCATGCTACACATGCATGACCCCACTTTAAGTATTAAACTGGTCTCAAAACAATGGCCATTCTTTGTTGCAATATTGAGGTTTAACTAGAAGAGAGGCAGGGCCCAACTCTGATCCCATTAAAATCAGTGGGATTTCATTCTTAGCAGGATTTGAATATAATTATCATTGCTTTCATTTTTCAAAAAGCTTGCCTATTTTTTCTTCAATCCCTTCAGATAGCTGTATCTATTTCAAAGGTTATGTCAAAGCAACGAATTTAAAAGAGTGAAAGAAAAAATAGAGAAACATCCTGTTCTTGCTCTTTTCAGTATTTTTCAAAGTGGCATGGCTAAATATCTCAGGAGGGATTTCTGAGATGTGCTTGGACATGAGTTAGCATTGTACATTACTAATAGAACCTGATATATAGAAGACTCCTGAGAACCAGGGGACTTAGATCTAGACCTGGCAAAATTAGGTCTCTCATTTAAAAAATCTTCTTGTGTGTGCTGCAGTCAAAGGACAGACTTCATTATGTAGTAGAAACACAAAAACATGCCAATTTTGACAAGCTTAATAAAGCTCCTATATATCTTCTTTAAATAATCATTGATTAAAGAAATTTGACACCTTATAAAATAAATTATTCCTTGAAAATCAGAATACAAATACTGTGAAAGAGTAATACAACTGGGGGTTTAGCTCATAGGCTGATTAGGTTTTTTTGTCACAGGGACTAAGATTTATACCTCTTGACTAATTCTTTTTTCCTATATATAATAAAGAGCAAAATATCTAAAGTTGTTGATTCCTTCCCCCGATTTCAATTGTTCGAACATATTATTAAAAGATATGGACCAAAATATCTATCATCATCTTTGCTGAGATCCTGATCTTGTAAAATATTTACTGAGCAGTATGCTGAATACATTGAGTCCCAATGAAATAATTTTTCTTCTGCATAAATACAAATTAGGACGCAAGGAAATGGAGCATTGGTAAATGTAGCTATCTCAGTGCTTGCAAGGCTTTTGTACAGTGACAAAGGTCATACTGCTTCTAGTGTGTACAAGATACTGCATGTGATATCTCTTAGAAACAGGTGCTATTTATATTTTAACGTAATAGTATTTTAAATATATAAGAATACTGTAAGCATGAAACATTTTCATTCCTGTAATGTTTTAGCCATGTAATGCAGCATCCATCCTCCAGTGCTTGATGTAGAAATTTCGTTTAAAAATCTATATTCTTTTCTAAATTCTTCACATCGAATATTTTTACAGCAAACTGAACTTTTGTATTTTAATTTAAACCTACAACTAATTCTCATTAATTTTCTTTCACAAAGTTAGACCAAAGTCATTGTTCTGGAAGCGAACTTTTTTTCACTGTACAGAAAGAGTTGTTTTGGGGATATGGGAACAACCAACCAACCAAAAAGATTTCCCACAATTTTAAACTGACACCTCTTCTGAACTTTTAACCAGTGAAAATCTGCTCCTTACACAGTCTTGTAGAAATGTGTCTATTTGTGATCTAGACATTTAAAGGCATGCAAAATTTATCACATCCTTTTGAAAGATGAGCCTGTGTTTAATTGCCTTTAAAATTAAAAACATTTTATTGTGATGATGAGGTGACTTCAACTGTTGCAGTACTGCACATAGATACAACATGTCAGGACATGGGAAAGATTTTGCTCAACACTCATTCATCACCTGCACTTCTTGGATATTTTACAAAAAGTTGGCCTTTGACTTTATTACTCATGTTTTAGAAGACACTATTTTGTGCACCAGATTTTGTAGCATATCAAAATCAGTGACAAATCCTTCCAGACTTTTGTTATTCATTAAATGTAACAAATAATGTTAATCATATTACACCTATTAATTTAGCTGTCTTTTAAAAATCAGCAGGTACAGGAAGGAAGGCCGAACATAAGAAGCTGTTGAAGAGTTCTCTTTTTTCTATGGTCATTCCTGTAGCTCTGATCTGTTTTCAATAAAACAAAAGACCGAACAGAAAACATCTAACCAAACGGAATTTTTTCCTGCAGCAATGATCAATATGTATATTTCTGTTTCAAATAATATCATTTCCCTGATTTGAAGAAAAAAAATATTTGCAAAAACGTGAAAAATAACAAATAGTAATGAACTACAGAATTCTGAGCAATAGTACTGTATTCTTGAAGAACTCTGAAATGATTCTGGCTCCTTCAGAGTCAGGTGTGGCTAGAGACAGGCTCTTCCCATATTAGTTAAGGTGTAGTATTAGAAGCTTGTTCATGGTATTTCTCTACATTATTAGGTATTTTGGAATTTAAAATCTAAACTCCTTAAGTGCAAAAGGTGTAGTCTAGGTCCAGATTTGGTTTGTGAAACAGGCACGATAGACCAAAAATAAAAAATTTTGTTTTAATTATCTAAGATCCAAACACACCAATTTGATTAGCGCTAGTGCACGCAACAAAAAGTTGGAAAAAAATTAGATGCTTAGTAAAAGAAGACCAGGGGAATATTCAAATTCTTATTTTAGACTGTTTAATGGGGTAGTATAGAAAAGACAGTCAAATAATTCTCTAATATTTAGTGGCAATGGGGCAGGAGGCAGCAGACACAACATACAGCAAGGGTAATTCTGATTAGTTATTAAGAATTTTTTTTTCTCCCCTCCTCCACTAAGAATAGTTCTATACTGAAACACAATGAGATCTTCATCCTTGGATATATTCACTGGACAAGGCACTGAACAGCCTGATTTAAGTTGCTCCTGCTTTGAGCAAGGGGCAAGACCAGACAACATGCAGAGATGTCCTCTAACCTGTCTTGCACTATGATGTTATCCAGGTCTAAGGGACAAAATGGACATTTCTAAACACAATGCATTAATGTGTTGCTGAAATGCACTTTCATATTTAGCTTAATCTGAAAGCAATCCTGTTCATGCATGTTAGATTGATCTATTACAGGAGCCAAACTATAAAAAAAACCCCAAATAATTGGAATATTCATTTCAGCAACATAACCTGTGGTATGGATTAAAACGTTATTGCTGCATCGTGTTTATCACTTTAAGAAGGAAGATGGACAGATTCAAAAATATCACGTGACCAGATCAGAGACCTGTGGGACTTAAAAATTTGAAATACTTAAATTAGGGTAAAGTTAATATTAGTTTATTATATGTATATTAGAATAGTGTAATTGACAACAGTACATATGTATTTTGTAATACCGCTGATGGCAGAGTCATATACAACATATAAGCTTTTGGCAGAAACAAAAGGTGAGTATTTTGACTGCTAAAGGGGCAAAAAGGGATAGGTGCGATCAAATGAAAGGTATACCCAGGTTTTAAAATGTTCCCTCCCAAGTGTTGAAATATTTCCAAAGGACAACATAAGTAAAAGGGACAGAGAATGAACAGAACACATTGGGAATACATTAGGATGTTAACTGAAAAAGAAACAAACCCAGAAACAGGGCAAGCAGCATCAGGAGCAGATGAATCCTCTGTTTATATTTTTTGGCAGGGCTGGGAGGGAGAATAGGAAAGAAAAGTCAAGAAGAACGAAATAAAGGCCAGTTAAGTTCTGGCTTATTTCAAGTCTGATGACCCTGACCTCAGAGACCAAAGACAATCAAGGACTGCAGTCATCAACACCAACTATGCAGCATCACCCCTGTGGCATTTTGTACTCACAGGTAATGTGAGAAGCTAAAGACTAATAATTTCACCTGCATAATAATAATTATTAATGACATATAAGGATTAATTATTGCCATGAAGGCTGCTGTTAATTAATTGATTTATTAAAATTCTGATTTAAAGTTTAAAATGGATCTCAGTTGTCAGTCTTCTGAAGATTGTTGTGACAACAGTCTCTAATTCCTTAATTTGTGTAACACACAGACATATACTCAGTTACAGTAATCGCTAGAATGGAATGGTACCTTGTAATTAATTTTATTACAGTTTTACATTTCTCAGAAAAGATACAATCACAATGAGCTACAGTAGCAACCTTTTCTACTTAGTATTTGAAATAAGTCAGGAAAGAGATTTATGATCTTTCAGTCTTCCTACCTAATTAGTATCACTTGTGCCCGAGTCAATAATATATCCCTACCTTCTACATGTGTACTAGGGTACACTTAGTTGTTAACTGTTTGATTTTCCATGGAGACAAGTATGTGTTTGGTTTTTTTTAAAAAAAAATAAAAAAAAGCCAGAGAAAAAGAATGAAACTAAGCCGTAAAAATTGTCTAAAAAAACCTGTTCTTAGGGATCATGGATCATGTACGATGACCTTCAAAACCTGCAACATGATTTATGCCTTTAGATATATTCAGTAATACTTCAGGTATGATCTGTACCTCCAGGTATATTCACTGGAAGTCATTGAACATGCTCTAATAAATTTCTGCAACTAAACAAGTTTTGTTGTTCCTCAGTGTCACAAGTAATCATAGCTTCCATCAGTTTAACAGAGAGCAGTCACCACTTACCAAAAGGAATTAAGATGACAGTGAAGAGCAAACATTACCTGTTATTTCACACTTCATTGTTGATATCACATGGATTTTATTTTATCTGTTACAGATTTTTTGATAGAACTTCTGTTGTAGAGTTGGAGTTTGTATCTTACAGATTTTGTACAAAAACTGAATAAATTGCTTTCAATGTTTTTATGCGTGAGAGAAAGAGAAAGATAGGAAAAATGGGAAAAGAGATATAATGGGAACACTACTTCACCTCTAGCTCATTCTTTAATCTATTGAACATTCTTGTCATATTTCAAGCAACTGCCAACTATTTTTTGTTAATAAAATGATTATTAAAAAAAATTTAATCAAAAACTAAAATTAGATTGTATTTATTGCATATTTATGTTAAATTAATTATTAAGAAATATATTTGGTGGATATATTTATTTCAAATTGTACAAAAACTTAAAATTACTAAATTACTTTCTTTTCATACAGTTGAACATCTTATTGTAGAGATCTTGTTCCTGGTAATCTGGCTGTTCCACATAATTTAGGTTAACACATAAAAAATCAAATACAAACATTTGTGTGCATATTTTTAGTGCATGCTCAAGGTGCACAACAACAACATAATGTGTAAAATTTATTTATGTTTTAATTTTGAAATACATTTGAAAACATAGAAATGCTAATGTGAACAGAGTTCAAGTACTTTGTAAAAGAATGCAAGAACGTCTGAAAAGGGTAAATAGAGCCAGGCAAGCACTGGGTGGTTGTTTCACAGAACACCCTTCCAGCCTCCGGCAGCTAAGTATATTTGCGTTTAACAACTGTTGATTTTGTTCCATGATTTTGATCGATTCCTTTCTGAATCCACAGAAACTTTTAGTATCTCTATCTCTGAGCTCTGTAGTTTAACTACATAGTGCACATGGAAGTACTTATTTCCGCATCTTTAGCACATGCCACCTGTCATAGTCATTTGATATCAAATAATTGTTTTAAAGGAAGTGAGCAATTGTTATTCACTTCCCCCATGACATTCATACCTTTATAAATACACCCTCAGTCTTCTCTTTTTCCAACTAGAAAACTCTTTTTCTATTTAATCATTCCTTCTGCAAAAGTTATTGCATATATATATATACGCTCTTTTTTGTTTGCTTTTTGCATACTTACAATGAATCCTTTTTGGGATGAAAGATCAGACTTGAACACATCATCCAAGATATTATTAGATTTTGAGGGTTGCATCTATGGTATGTGTGCATTGTGCACGTGTGTTTTTTAAATATAAATATGTATATATATATATATATATATACACTACCTAACTAAAAGCCAATCAGATTGACTAGAAAGATTTTGTGAGGATCAAATGAGCAATGCTTTCCAGGGAAACTGAGAAACATAACCTTTGAAGAACAGAGTACGTCATTGACTCTGTTATTCCTAAGAAAATCAAGAAGAGTGATAAGTCCGTCGTCCCTGGTGATGAAGTCACCAAAAAGAGTCAGGGGAATATGTGTTCAGCTTTACTATTGACTGTATCTGTGCACAGGGATCCAAATAACCTTGGGTCTACAGGGCTTTGACAGGAGGATTGTACACCATGGAACTGGATGCTCCCGTAGCTGGTCAAATTTAGCTACCCTATTACTATAGATATGCATGTAAGTATGTTGATACGCAGTCAGACTCTTTTCTAGTTCTTAACACATGATTTTGTAGGTAGGAATTTGTGTATATGTGCATGCATGAGATGCCGTGTCAAAGAGTAAGATCCAGAATTTTCAAAGAATTCTGAGCACAGAAAAAAGTTTGGCAAATAAATTAATTGGAACTAATACTAAAAAATTATAAAATACGGAATTTTCAGTGCATAAAATAAGAGTAAGAGTTAGATGGTTTCTACTGCTTTTCAAAATTTCAGGAGATTATTAACATTCTTGTCTACCAAACAAGATTTTGTACACCCCACAGGGGATCAGAACTGATTAGGAATCTGTATAATTCTAGAAGAGAAATCAGAAGAACTTTCCTGTCCTTTTTTGTTTAAACCTATTGCCTTTCCTCATACTGGAGTCCTGGCTAAACAGTTGGATTCAATCATCCTTTTGGGTTCCTTCCAGCTTGGGTGATTCTATGATTCTATGAAATGTGGTATTTTCAGCATCCCTATGATGTATGAACTTTAAGGTTTATGTTAATTAAATAAACTATTGTCATTGTAATTGAATGCTATTAAAGATTCTTTAAAACCCTTGTAAACCTTGCTAAAAAGGAATAAAATGAAAATATGCAGTGGATTATTTGAATTATGCAAAAATGTGAAAGGAGTCCAAATACTCTCTCAAAGCAGAAAGACCTGTCAAAGATATAGTAGAATTTTCAGCACCTTGAAAGATTTCTTTTAGGATTATTTAAGAGCTGATACTTTCTTTACAACTGTGAAGTATTTATACTGAAAGTAACGTTAGGAAATGCTTCTTAGAAATATTTAAAGAAAGAGTAAAAATAAATCACATAGAAAAACCTTGCATTTAAGGCATTTCTTTGCTAGTTGTCCGTATGCAAGTCTGTTGTGGCTATAGAGCTTCCAGAGCAGCAATTATTCCTATGCATTCCTATAATATGTGAGGAAAAAAAATTGAGATTCTGCCTTTAGTAAGATATTCTAGGAATTCATTGAGAAAACATAGAGCACATACAATAAAAATTACTTAAGCATTATAATTTAACTCTTACAGATTATAAGGCTTGCACTCATCATCTCATTCTTGCTATATACAAGTTAAAGAGGTACTAGCTTGCGACAAACATTTCCACATGAAGAATACAAACTTTCTCTGAAGAATTATAAGACTTTCTCCATTAAGCCAAAATCATATCTGATTTGTATTCTGCATTTACCAGTGAAGATGGCAAGATTAATAGAGCTCTATAAGAAGAGCAGATAAGTCTTAAATTTGTCCTACTGTTTAATATTCAATCTGAAAAAGGTAAAAAGGTTGAATATTTTAAAAAATTGATTTCCGTACACCTTTGCATAAAATTAATGACTATTATTAAGCTACTAGTGGCATTTTTTCACTGGCCTGCCTTACATCAATAATGAACACTACCCATACGTCCAGTTTTACCCATCAAGAAGCAAAGGTGGAATGTAAAAGTGAATTTGGCCTGAAGAAAATCACATCAACTCAAATCGAATGAAGTTCTAGTTTCGACCTTGGTGAACAAGTTTCCAAAATGTCATTAGTTACCGTTAAAGGGAACAAGGGTCTTTGAATTTTTCTCTTCTGTCTTCTCTTGGGATCAGAAGTCTGTTTATCTTTCTTCTTGCTAATATCTCATCTCTTTTCATAACACTTTCTTCTCACATCATTTATCTCTTTTTCCACATCTGTTTTTTTCTAAAAGTAGTATCCATGATCCCTTTCTTAAATTCTTTTCAGATAAGTCTCAGTTCCCATTATTTCTTTCCTTCCAACTCTCTTCTGTACTTTCCAGATATTAATTTCCTGTAATAATGATAAATACCTTTAAGTATAGCAAAGAGACGTGTTAAATCATCAGTTCCTATTTCTTTTTCTTTTCTCATGAGTGCTTTCAACAATGTGGTCTTGAGGTATAGCTAGAGAGAGGTTATATTATGAAGAAAATTACTCTTATATCTTTGTTTTAAAAGGTGAGTTATCTACTACCTTGAAGTTGAACAACGAATGCATCATGTCACCATGGAACTATATAACATATTTCACATTTATTTCTGCATTAAAAGGATAATAATCTCCATTTCTTTTGGCATACTAGTGAGTCTGCAATGCTGTGAAGTAAACAAAGACAACCCTCCCTGCCTTCAATTATGTTGATGACTTCTGTATGTCTTAAAACAAATACCTAAAAAATGTGGCTTTGTCAGGAAATCTAAATTTTAAAAAAAATTTTGAATGGTTGAAAACATAATCAAACACATTTTTACATGGTCTGGATGAAGGGGCAGAGTGTACTTCAGTAAGTTTCCTGACGACACAAATCTGAGAGAAGTGACTGATACACCAGAGGACTATGATGCCATCCAGAGGTACTTTGACAGCCTGGACAAGTGGGCTGAGAGGACTCTCATGAATTTCAGTAAAGAGAAGTGCAAAGTCCTGCACCTGGGGAGGACCAACTCCAGGTACATTCTTTAAACTTTACACATGCTTTATATACATTTCACATGTTATATCTGCTCTATCTACAAATGTAGTGCCAGTTTCATGAAATAAAAATACCTTCATTTATGCCTTCCCACTTCTGAGAATACACCTTAAGGCAGCAGACCTTGAGAAATGCATCTCAAGAATCAGACCCATGAAAGAGCGCTGCACGTGCAAACTGTGAAAAAGATCATTACCAGTACAATGAATAAAGGGAATGTATACTGAGGCCTGAATCAGATTTAAAATGAAAAATGTGAAACATAAGTAGAACAAAATGAAACTATAAATTGAGAAGTATGAATAACTCCTCTATTGTATGCCTCTTCAGATTAGATGAGTGCTAAAAGCAGGCAAACAAGCACCAGTGTGCCTCAAAAGAGAAGAATTCTACATTCAACAGAAAAGAAAATACTATGAAAGAAAGAGTAAGCATTCAGAGTCTAGAGCTGAAAACTGTGTCTGTTGAAATAATCTTATCTGGTGGTGACTTTTACTGAAGAATCATGCATTTGATTTTAACAAAAATTGATTGTCTGTCATTTAAATACTGTCTGACAGTTAGGAGTAGGAGAAGGAGGGAAAAGGGGGAATGAAGCATTTAAGTGTACCTTGTAGCAAGGGCTTAGGTGTTGCAAACTAAACTTGACTGCCCAGGGGTTGCATAAAATTCAGTATCAGTCTAATTTGGACGTGCTTTGAAACAGACATAAAAATTACTGAAAAACTTGCCTGTTTCTCCACACAGAAAGCTATTTGTACATTAATCATGGTGATATTGAAATTCTCCACAGAGGCTAATTTTTTTTTTGAGACCTTCATCTCTAGGGAATGAGTTGCCATACCCACCAGCTGACTGGGTTGTGGGTTAAATCACAGACTTATAATCCTTCAAATTAGTAGTTCTAGGCCTTTAGTTCAAGCAAGAGGAGCTCATGGACTTCACACTAATTGTGAAATAACTTTTATGATTTTTAGGCAGATTGATTCTTGTCTTGCTTACTGAGTACACATAGAAATGCCAATTATTTATATCAAGCAAGCGGAATATTTTGACTGCCTTTGTTCATTAAATGTATCTAAATAGGAAGAAAATATTTTAGACAAACACTAGCTGTCTATTTGTTAAATAAAGAAAATATGTAGTTTATGGAACTTTTGTTATGTAATTACAGACGGATGAACTCTGAAATAAGTTGCACTATTTTAAGTCTTGTTCTTTTATCTGAGAATCAACAAAAAATATTTAGCCTATATCAGCTAAAAGTGTACAGATAACTGTTAAAAATAAGTTATTTTCTATTGGAAAGGTAATTTTTTTTCTGCAGATTTGTAAGCTACAAATACAGTTTGGGCTGGAGGCACATGAAAACCTCTAAAAGAGACATTTTATTTTCTCATGAAAAATGTCTTTTACAAAAGAGAAACTCTTTTTCAATGCATATAGACTTTTCTATACCAAATATCCCCCGCAACCCCCCAATTATTTTAAAAAAAATGGTCTTTTTAACAATTTTCTCTTTTCTATTTTCAAAAAATATTCATATAGTCCATATCAAGGAAAAGTATTTATTTTAATGTAAAAATAATAAAAAAGTGAAAAGAAAATTTACCTAAAGCATATTGTTCTAGTCTTTTCACTGAAATTTTGGTTAATTTTTTCTTTTAATTGGCTTAAAATACTTTTGGATGTGCAACAAATAAATTATTTTAAAAATTCAGTTCATCACTCAGCTTCGAGATTGCTTTTGCTGAAGGCAGTGATAAGTAGCCAAGCTCCTGGCTTCCTACCTCCACAAAGGAGCTTCTAACTGTTGTCATAGTTACGGAGATATTTGCACCTGTGAACTTCCTCATCTCTCTGAATGAAACCTGTCAAGCAGCAGATGTCTTCCCTTACTGTCCTCACAGATTGATCTTTTTGTGAAAAACTTCAATTATGCTGATGAGTTATTTTTGGCTGTTCTGGTCAGATTTAACTTTTCTTTCTTTTGGCAACCTCTCAGTGGTTACATTTCAACTATCGATGTTTATTTATTTTCTTTCAAGATTAAAAAAAAATATAAAGGGAGCTTTATATATAAAGTTTAATAGGCGCACTGTCTTTCCACTATGTCCCCTTTGTCAACACTACGGCAAACCTCCCAAGTCCCTCTGGGCCCCTGGCTGCAGAATTAAGTCAGGCACAGTTCGTATGCTTAATACAACCCATTAATTTTGCTGCACCAGACTGCTTTGATAAGGGGTAGGTCTGCCTGCGGTGATGGTTTCTGAATAGCTCCAATCATGTAATTTGCTTTACCTGTTCCTCACATTCCTACCTTTCTGTAAGAACAATCTATCCGAATTTTAACCTTTCTCTATGGACGTCATTTTTTTTTATATAATGACCTCTTAGAGACACCTCTGAGCCACACCTTGTTTTGTTGTCTCTTGAAATTCTTTGTTCAAACTGAATTCCTGACATGTCTTTTCTGCGTCTTTTGTCTTGTAATTTATATAATTTAATTATATTTTTTACGTAATTTAACATTCAGTGTAAGCTATGTTTCAGTTCTATCAGTACAAAAATCCTACCTTATGAAGATTTTTAGAGCAATAGAGTTCTTGATAACACTCTAAGTGCTAGCATTTTTTAGGATTTATCTTCCTTGATCTAGCAGTTGGAAGAGACAGGAAGAGCAGCAGGGGTGAAATTCAGTTCCGGGTTCAGCCAGTTGTACTTTCATACTTGCAACACATGGGCTTGGCTTGGCCTTTCACTACCACTCCTCAAGTGTGTCTCCTGGAGGAGCTGAGACTTAACTGTTTGTTACATGTCAGATTTGGATATTGTAGAAAGTCCAGTGCCCAGCGTAATATACAAGAGGGCAAAATATGTGTCCAATCAATGCCAATTGACATACTCCTGGGCATTAATTCAGTCCATGTTCCATATCAAGTGTTGTCTAATAACTCTTCGAACTTCTATTGTAAGCATAAATATGAGAAAGATTAAAATATTCGATCCTGTTTAAGCTCTGATAAATTTTATGCTGTCTTTTTGTCCCTGGGGCGGATGCCTACAGCAATTGTTTTTTCTTAGTTCCTAGCTATACTTCTGAGAGATCCGAAGACCAGTAGCTTATTAATATATGTAACCTGTTTTCTTTATGTTAGTTTTGAATAAAGAGCTCTATAAACTCTTAAGATTGAGTTGTCTCCTATCAAATGAAAGCCTAATCATTGCGAACCTGAAACTTGTATTTCTAGCTGTGTAGCTATTTGCAGGATTTGTATTAACGAAGACATTCCTATTTTTCACCTTTAATATGTTTAATTTCTCACATGTATAACTCTCATCAAAATAATTTTTAGCTTTCTATCTCTAATTGTAAAAACCGTTTATAAAACCATATATTACATGTAGGAAGTTGTCAAATATTTCCTTGTCACAGTTCATACTCTAACTGCATTGGCATTGCAGGATTCAGTTCCAAAATGAGTTGTTTTTGTCAGGTGTATCTCACAAATCCATCTTTATTTTCATTTATTTTACCTTAAATTTCCCTTTTCCTTTCCATTTCATATATCTTTCCCTAGTACGTGGAGTTTTTTCAGTGATTTTATAGTACACTGGCAGGACAGGGTGTTGGTAGGAGTGTATATCGAAAGATATGAGAGAAGGACCAAACTGAGAAGTCATTTAAAAAATTTCATTAGCTCAGTTCTTAACTCTACCTCCATAAAATGTTTTGTAAGATAGAAAGAATTCCAAGGTTTCATCCTGTGAAAGCTCTCTTTTTTTCTTTCTTTCAATATATGAGGAAAATAACAAAGATTGGTTGCTGTTATATAAACCTGAAAATTTCTCTTCTTTTTTTCCAGCTGTCAAAAAATTATTTATACAGTTTTGGCCTTTAAGAAATTCCTAAAGCTGGTTACTTGCCCAGCTGAACATTACCGTTACTATGTCCTTTTCTGATGGAGATTACTTGTACACTGATGGAACATAATGTTCTATAACATGACATAAAGCAATAATAGCATGTAATATAAACCTTGTTATATCTTTAATAATGGAATAAAACTAAATTACAGTATTTGATATTGCTGACTTAATTTCAGATGTTCATCTTTTACAGGAAACCTAATCTGTGTCAGAAGTGATCATTGAGGATCAGCAGTAGAGCAACTAAAGCACAGAAAATAGAGTTCAATTAAGTCTTACCTTTAAAATTGAATTTAAGGATTGTAAGCTCATTTGCACAGAGTGTCGCTATTTTTCACTTTACAAGTTTAAATATGCTTGCACAGTCTTTAATAGGTTCACCCACAGCAAACAGAATACTTATGTACAATTCACCCTTGAGAACCTCATCAGCCTTTAAATGATCTTTGTACATTTCTTGAATGTTACAGCATTTTTCAAAAAGCTATTTTAGATATCATAGGATTAAAAGTAACACCACAGGACTTCATATTTGTTTTCTTCTCTGCACAATTCACATTTGTTATTATTTCTTTCCTTATTGTATTACAGAAATTAATTCAGACTCCAGTAATGAAAGGAATCTATTGTCTGAACACTGTACAAATGCACACTTCGGAACAGTCAGTCACTTCTATTATATTTTATATTATATTTATCATGTTTTGTATTTATTTATTTATATCCTTATTATTATATATTTATTTGTATTGTAATTATGTGATATATATTTATATATATTTATTGTATTTTATATTTTATTATAGTAAGAAACAAATAACTGTGCCAGTAGTTTCAAATGTTTCTAATATTTCCCAATAAGACTCTGCTCCTTGAGGTTTTTCTGTTCTCCATTTTTTCACTTGGCCTGAAATCCTGCATGTTGAACTTTGTGTTCAAAATTTTGCTTTTCTAGAAGGTTTCCTTACAGGTAGCTCCAAACCTAACACAGAAAAGGAAATTAGAAACTTAATTTTCTGGCATTAAAAGAGAAGGAAAACAGTCAAAAGTCTTTGTACATTGAAATCTCTAAGCCTTGGAGTGAAAACTTGAATTCTTCGGAAAATCTTATGATGTTGTTGCTGTAAATTTTGACAACAATGGCCTCTTCACTAGTGAAAGGCTGTTTTTTAGCGTGTGTTTCCAGACTTCATGCTACTTCACTTGTGTTTGATTTCTGTAAAAATTATATTGCATCTTTTCCTTTTTCTGATGTTCTGAATAATTGTGGGGTTGCATTTGAGAAAAAAAGAGAGCTTACTAGCAATTCAAATTTTAATAGATTATGAAAGTACAGCATCTTAATTTCTTTCTGTTTATGAGGAAGGAATAAATTTAGCAAGATAAAACAATCCTTAGGAAATCGTATGTATTGAATATGTATTAAAATAATTTTTTGAGATGCACATTACCAAAACAACTCCTTCTGAAGTGGACAATGTAAGGGTATGAAGATGGAGAGGGGTATATGGTCAAAGAAACCATAAAGTACAGCGCACCTGACCCACATGTAATAAGAGAGGTCGTGAGAAGAAAAAACTTGGTCTTTTGTATTAATTGGTATGTATCCCTGGAGCATGAGAATGTTTATTTTCTCAGCTGGGAGAATAAGGAAAAGGTTGGAGATGAACATTCGTAGACATAAAACCTGACCAATTAGTGCTAACAGAGACAACGACCAGAAACTAATGTCTTCGGTCAAGGTAGTTGGTCACTGGTTGAATCTGCAAACAGCAGAGCACCAGCCATTTCCTTCAGTCTAGGCAGAGATCCCAGGGTTCTGGAACATCAGGCTGGGTTTCAGCAGCTGGGCAGGAGGTTTCCTGGGCTGAGGCTTCTGGAGGTAGTGGTCTCCATTCTTAACCTCCAGTACAAAGAACGTAAGAAAGAGAAACACAAAATCTCTGTTATTCAGGATCCTGTTAATTTCTAAAAAAAATTTCAGTGACCAGCTTTATGTTACACTACAGAACAGAGAATCATACACCCTCTTATGCTCCTTGACTAACTCGGGAGTACTCTGTCAAAAAGAAAAACAATGCGAAGAGCTTTCTTTCCTAGTAACATGCTCTGAGCTCTTTTCTGGTGCAGAAGTAAAAGACATGATAAATATTTTTCTTTCCTAGATATTTCATCTGAAATATGACATTTCTTTGAAGAATTTGTGCATCCATTGGGTGATAAATACAATTCTTAGTATCATACAGATATGAAGTAACACCACCTTTCACTCTTCTAACTAGAGTGAAGTTTGTATAAGTTTTCATAACACATTTTCACATTACTGCATTTTCAGAAATGTTCAAGATGATTCAGAAATACTGCTGATGCCTCAGGCACTATATGTTTTGCCTTCAGCTGCCCCCTACACACATCAAGCTTTTATGCTTAAAGCTTCTGGGTTGCACAGAGAGGGCTTATGTTCAGACCTACTGTGACATGTAAAACTGCACCAAATTACTTCTTTCTAAAATGTTCATGTTCACTTGTTTATGTAACATTTTATTCCTACTTTTTAACTTCTGACTATTTGAGGTTTGAGTTAACACAGCATCTTATTATCCAAATCTCATATGGTATGCCATAGGCTATCATTTAAAAAGTCTTTAGGGTTTAGCAATTACATTAGTAATATATAATTTACCACAGAAAAACAGTAGCCAGAAAACTCATGTCCCTACAATAGCTTATTTTCCCTGGTTATGACAAAAGCAAGGAACAAGCTATTCCCTGCAACTTTCCATGACATGGGAGAGTTTGGGAAGTGAATTACAGACCTATATAGGGAAAGAATATCATGAAAACTAAGACCTTTTCTGGGATTTTTCATGATAAGACCACTGTCTAATCAATGGAACCTTATCAACTTATATCTGTTGCTCACACTAGTGGTGATATAACACAAAAGTGGAAAAGATCAAAACTGTGTGGCACATTACTGTGATCCTGTTATATATAGACACATATGCTTCAGACACACATTCTTAGATGTATATATGTATGTAATACATCAGTATTCACGTTGTGTAGATATATGAATACAAATGCTATGTAAGTTTGGAAAATATTATTTTTCACATGCAAATTTAAAGAAAAGTAGATATGGAGTATCAGCCTAAACCTATCAGTCTCCAGTTGTTGGCAGACCTATCAGCCATGTTGTAAACTCAGGTTCCTGTATCTTTTGTGATGAATGTGCTCAACCTCTAGGTGAATCAGAATTAAGAAACTATGCAGTACAACTTGGGTGAACAAATTTGTCTTCCAAAGTGATGCAATTTAGAATTAATTATTAAAAGTATATGCAGACAAATGAGCAGGAAAAAAAGACTGCTTAAATCAATGGGTAGTTGAGTTTCCTATATCCTTTCTAGTATTCTCTTTTTTTTGATTCCTAAAAAAAATTCTTCAGTCTGAGTACATGTTCACAAAAGGAACATTTCTGTAGTTTTTTCAATCAATCAATTAATAAGTATTTCTGTTTGATATTAGTAGTTTCTCAAATAAATAGATGGGAAAGTATCTATCAACTAAAGTCTAAAGTCAGATAGAATTTCAAAAGTAGAAACCAACCCTATTAGATTCATAGCACAGTGCTCATTAGCTTTGTTACTCTAATAAGGCTGAATTGCCTTTTGACTGCAACTAATAATGGATAAAAGTTGCAGTTTCTTGTGGAAAAGACAGGCAAAATTTGCTGTACTATGCAAAAAAAAACAACAACCAAACCAACCAACCAACCAACCAACCAAAAAAGCCCCGAACTTGCTATAATTCTGGATTAAGATGTAGAACACTAATAAAACTGAAGCATTTATTTCTACTAATTGGGAAACCAAATAATTTAATTTCTGGCTATGTAGCATTTATTTCCTAACATTGTCTGCAGATATTTATTATTCTAAAGACTCATATTCAAAATAATTCTGCTGATACTGCCTTTTTGAGTATTAATTGCTCTAACGAGGGACCAGCTTTTTTTTTCTAGAAGGTTACAAAGAAAGAACAAAAATCTTGTGACAGAAAATCTTGCTCTAGGAGATAGATAGATAGATAGATAGATAGATAGATAGATAGATAGATAGATAGATAGATAGACAGACAAACACATCTAATCCTTGTTATCGAGAACATCCTACCTGAAGAAAAACTTCATATATTCAAATGTATAAAACTGTTGTCATCTATTGTGGGATAGCTCTGTTTTGCTAAAAAATGCTAATTCTCCATTGCTCAGTAAATACGAAATATCTGCACCTTTATCATTGCTAATGGTTTTATATTTTTGTAAATTATAAAATAACCTACTTGTACAACTAAGCATTTACATGAACTAGGGCCTGCTTTCTTTTTTTTCTAGAATTCAGATAGGGCATAATAAGTATAATAAATAGAAGGATTTACATTTATTTTTCGGTTCTAAGACAAGAAAATTATTACAGTAAACATTCTCTTCAGTGATGTTTTTGTATAAATATATATGCCCCACATATAACACACGTTTTAGTTTCCTTTCTATTATTAGAATAGATTATAATTGTAGTAAATATCAATAGTTTAGGGGGAACAAAAAACCCCACACCCTTGACACCAATAATCAAGAAGTGCCTACTCTCTTCCACCTGGGATGTGAGATTCTCCTAGGACAATAGAGCCAGCACAAAGTTGGTTTCATGGTCTTGGTTTTGTTTCTTATGAATACCCATAAACAAACTAATATAATTAGCCATTACTTATTTAAGTGACAAAGTTAATTAATTAGATTATGCTGAAGGACAGACATTAAAAGAATAATGTTAATTCATTTTTTACTCATCAGTCTTGCAAAAAGGGACGATATACATACTCTTGTCCACACAGTGGTTGATCTGTTAAATGCCTCCATAATTTTACGGTAATGGTAGACACCCTTCTTGCTTCAGGAAATGTTAGTTCAGGTCCCTTGATAACTTGAAAGATTGCAAACATAAGAATGAGTACGCAAGAAATCTGCATATTTAAACAAAAATTGTTAGGTTAACAGAATGCATAGGATTTGTCTTTACTCAGGCTATTTACTTATTGATTTTTTTAAGGTCAGTTTCGAAAGGAAGCGGAAATTATGGTGAAAGCCAAATGTGTTCTTACATCACATTGTTATAATGAAAAACAATGCAATGATATTATAACAACTCTATCCCAGCTGAAAATAAGACAGTATACACCCCATATTCTATACCATGTATATATTCATCAGTGACCTGGACAGAACGTACACTCAGCAAGTATGCTGATGACACAAAACTGGGAGGAATGCCTAATACACTGGAAGGCTGTGCTGCCATTCAACAAGACCTGACAGACTGGGGAGTTGGGGAGAGAGGATTCCAATGAAGTTGAACAAAGACAAGTCCTGCATGTTGGGAGGAATAACCCCATGAAATAGTACAGACCTGTTGACCTGTTGACTAAGGCAGCCAATGGTATCTTGGGGTGCATCAGGAAGACTGTAGCAAGTAGGTTGAGGGAATTTATCCTCCCTGTCTACTCTGCCCTTATGAGACCACATCTGGAGCATTGAGTCTGCTTCCGGACTCCTCAGCTCAAGAAAGACAAGGAACTGCTTGAGAAAGTCCAGTGGAGGGTCACAAAGATGTTCAAGGGACAGGAGCATCTTTCTTATGAAGAAAGGCTGATAAACCTAGGTCTGTTTAGCCTGGAGAAGAGAAGACTGAGAGGGGATCTTGTCGATGTTTATAAATATTTAAAGGGCAGGTGCCAAGAGGATGGGACCAGACTCTTTTCATTAGTGCCCTGTGACAGGACAAGGGGCAATGGGTACAAACTGGAAAACAAGAAGTTCCACTTGAATATGAGGGACAACTCCTTTACTTTGTGGGTGACATAACACTGGAATATGTTGCCCAGAGAGGTTGTTGAATCTCTTTCTCTGGAGGTATTCAAAACTTGCCTGGACACATTCCTTTCAAACTTGTTTTAGGAACCTGCTTTTAGCAGGGTGGTTGAACAAGATGATATCCAGAAGTGCCTTCCAACTCCTATCATTCTGTCATTCTGTGATACGCTCAAGTCCCACACTTTCCAATACATTCCAATTAATCGCCACTGTTTTTCTTGTCTAATAATAGAAGAATATTTTTAGACAAATAGACATGTATTATATCAGAGTTCAGTTCCACATCAGGTATTAAAACAACATCACAAAACAGGGAATTAATTTATCCATCTCTGATAGCTAGTTTGTCATAATACAACAATATTGCAAATGTAATGTTTTTAAAATTGCAGACTGTGGGATACAATTCACCCCAAATTAAAATCATGGATGGGAGCATAAATCTAGAAATGAAGATCAGAGGAGTGTATTACAACCACAGTGCGTTCTGAATAGCATCTAATGGGAAACAAACTGTACTTCTTTCCCTGCATCCCATCTCCATCAACCTATACATACTGCTCAATAAAGATGTTATACAGTGAGTTTTATATTAATCACTTTATAGGATTAATATTTTGCTGTCAAACTCAGTGTTTCAAATTCATCTGTGCCCTCTTTCGCTTTCTGAAGCAAAAGCATATCTACAGAAAGTGTTCCAGACAAAAAGAAATAAGAACCTGGCAATATATATTTTTCGGGGTTGTGTTTTCGTTTGCTAGGTCTGGGTCAGATCAAAGTTAGTAGAGCTCTTTGATTTCTTCAGTATTATCCCTATGGATGACATTACCAAGGGACAGCTGGAATACATTTTCTGTGCTGCAGACTGTGGCAAGACAGTTGAAGAGGGACTTCTGGGGAATCTATAACAAAAGATGTGAACCTATTATTCTTTCAGAACAGTACAAACAGGACCAGGAATTGAATCGTGTAACTTTGTAGTCTGAGTGTCACATTTACTTTTTGATGAAAGCCAAAATCCTGTTTCAGCCATGAGCTGGAACACTGAGCTGCTGGAAGACCCACTTCTCTTGCACTAACATTTAATAATTTCAGAGCCAGACTTTGAATTTCTGGATTACCCCAACACAGAAAGTTTTTTCTGTAACCCTCATCTTGCTGCTTTCTTTATACAGCTATACACCTACAGGGATGGTACAAGGTTTGTCAGTCTTTCATGAATTACTAATCTGCAGTGCTAAATGGGTTTGCGGTTTCTGTTGAACACATCAGGATTTGAAGACATCCTACATTCAAGAAATGGAGAAAAAAAGGTTGATATTTGTTAATTAAAGAGCCTTGATCTTGCCCTACATGAACTCTGAAATGCCTGTTCCATTTATTGTCGATAAATTAATTAACTGGGAAAAATATTATCACTATAGTAAAGTAGCAATGAACCAAGGATTTAACCAAAATAATTCTCCCAGTTCTATTTAGCAGAAGAGCTCTAATGGATATATAAAAATGAAAACCAAACCAGGAAGTGCTGTGTGCAAGTCCTGACAAGCGGTTTTTTCAGTACAGAAAATGAATAAAACTATGTGAGCTTTCCCTTTTTTCAGGTAAGCACAGGCTATTCATTTCCTCAGGTTTTAGTTATAGACTTTTCTTACAATTACTTGCTTTTTAATCTCACCATCAGAACTAGTAAGCTTAATATATTACTATCTTATCCAAATATAATACTTAAGTGTTTTAACCTCAAAACATATATTTACACTGTAGAAATGGATGTCAGAAAGATTTTTATTCTTGTCATTACCATTTCCAAAGTTGTAAATTTTTATCAGAATTTGTAAATAGGATTCTTTGCTACCAGGGACTTCACAGAAATGAAAAGAAAGAAAAAAAATATATTTTGGATGCACCACCACGAATTAAAAATCCGAATCAGTGTTCGTTCACTGTAAATTTTTACTTCAGCTCTAGCTCTCCTTTTTCCACTATCTTACTGTTTCCTACTCTTCCTAGTCCTTCATTTTCTACTTTGTTTTAAAAACTAATGATGAATTAGAATACAATGAAGGTAAACTTCTTAAGTGAAAGGAGAGGATGTATCTAGGATTTACTTTCACAAAGTCTCTATAGAATTGTGTCAACTGATGTGCAGCACTTGGTCAAAATGAAGATTAATTGTTAGATAAGATGTATGAGTTGCATAGGCTTTTATTAGCCATCTGTTTAAATGTGAAAATAAAATGTCCAAGTTTAGAAGATGTTTTATTTCAGCAGAAAAGAGAAAGGCAGTGAAAGACAAAAATTGAATAAAGCAACAAGAAGTGTTGCTTTTTTGTTTAACAAACTCTTTCGTTGAAAGTCATTATTACTTTTAGAAATTTTTATTGTGAGACTTGGTTAAATTACCAGCATTCTGCAAGCATACCTGTTCCTTGTAGAGCAGTATACATAAAACTGTGTCTGATCTGGGATTATGTTTTTCACCTCAGCCCCCCTCAACTTGGCAAGATATTTCAGAAATTTTAAAGACCCAAGATAACAACTCTGAAGTTGGATGAACCATAATCCTTGAATAAAATCAATATAAGATCCAAGGTTTTGATACAAATCATACAATACACAATATATTTCAGAAAACATATCAAGGAAAGGAGGAATACCCAACTAATCCAAAAGCTTAAGGGTTCTGAGGACAATTTTTTTATTCTTTAGGATAAAGGTAAAACTTTGCATTAAGTTATACAAATCTTCCATATAAAAATGCATGTAAAAATATGGAATGTCATTAATTCATCACCACTAAATATGCTGTGCTGTGCTATGCTATGCACTGCTCATACATGATTTCAAAAAACTGTTCTTTATAAAACGTACTTGAATACTTCAGGCAGGTGAAATAGGTAGCAATATACTGGTTACATAGCTCGAAGATAAATATTATCTTCTTTGTGGGTAAGGGAATTTTATTTTAAATCTATTTGCTTACATAACAAACATATTTATTTGGAAATCAGTTGCCAATTAGAGGAAAATATATGCTCTGAGAATTGATTCATATTTTCTACTACTTTCAGGTATTCTTTTTCTTGTTGTTGGTTTTAAGATGTTGTTTAATTTTTTTCTGTACTTTCAATTTTTTCTTTATTCTCTTCTGTCATTGGATTGTATATGGACAGTTGCGTTCTGAGTCCTGATTCTGAGTCCTATACATTCATGTGCAGTCTAGTAAAAGCTAGTAGTTGAGTTGTAAGGTTGTAGAAACATAAAGTGGCTAAAAAATAAAATTAAGTTTATTGGTAACGTGAGGGCAAAATTAGATGTGTTCACAAAACAAGCTTACAGAAGCTTAGAGATGAGGTAAAAATTATGTTTCTGAACTATTTTGATGAATGTAATCTATACAGCCTTACTGAAAGTTGAAACCAATCTTTCAGTAGAACCATTAATATTTCAGAATTATTTCATTTCCCTGATCACCACTTCAGCTTTTTGAAGGCATTCATTAGGTAACATTGCTTTGTTTTGAGATGATATGTCATGACCATATTCCTTTTACCTGCAATTGTCAAACAGTACCTGAACAGACACATACAAATTCAGTGCCTTAGAATATCCATCACCTACAACCCTTGGATGATTTGGTAAGAAACAGAAGAGGTTAAGTGGTCACCTGTCTCTCTCTTCACTGGTTACCTTCCGAAAGAATAGCACACCTCAGCCTCCTCTGAGGAGCCTTGTGCATGTATTGCACACATGAAGACTTGTCTGTACTGCTTGCGTAGTTAACTTTGATCAGGGCAGAAACCATATCTTGGTAATTTCTCTACTTGATGAAAAAACAAATTCTTGTCTGTAACATAAACTTAGATCTATCTGCATTAAATTTAAAAAAAAAGTATAAAACATTATACATAAAAGTCATAAGTACCTGAGTAAAGGTGGTAGATAAGTAATAATAAGTAGTTCTTAAAGCACTGCTTCTGTGATTCTGAAACAGTTTACTTACCTAATCACTTTTTAATATCAAAACTTATGAATCGTTAGCTGAGGCTTTAGTGAAAAATTGTCAGCTACTGAGAACATGGATGATATAGGGATATTGGACGAGGTTTTTAAAAATACAGTTTTACAGACCTGTCTCGAACAAAGGGTTATCCGAGGGAATTATATCTAAATCAAAATCTAACTGCGGATTTATCAAGATTTCTTGATGGATGTTTGAGCAGATTCAGTATATGTGATGTTTTTAACTTTGAGTCTGTCACAGGGACTAATCTTTAATTTACACGCAGACTATCTTCTCTGCATCAGCCCAGAAAATCTAAGGTTTCTAAAGCTTATCTTAATCAGTAATAACAGAATGTCAAAACTTACATATGATTCAACACCTGCATATTTCCAGCTATAATAAAAATGCTTTAAACACTATAAAATGTGTATTTTTAGACAGAATTTAATTGCTTTTTTCATATATGAGTATCTGATATTTTACTACACTACTGATACTCAGATTATTGTTGCTACATGTTGATAACTGCAATGAAACACCTTTCCTCTATAATTTGAGTAGTTTTCTGTGAGCCCAGGGATCGTTTTCTTCCAGTCATGCTCTACTGCCTGTGATTTTTTTGAACATTTAGAAAGTTTTGAATTCCAAAGGCTCAGATGACTATATTTCATCAGCAAAATGGTAAAGATTGTACTCCAGATAAAAAATATTAACCTCTTTGATGCTGAATAATACATTTGGATTATGTAGTGTCTCAGGTCTTACTTACAAACTTACCCAGCATAGATATTACTAATATTATCCCATTTTATTTAGGTAGATACTCACAGAGTGTTAGTGCATTGCATAATGGAATAATGTAAAGGTGGAAAGAAAGGGTTTTGATTAGAATTCTTTTTTTATGATGTTAGAACTGCAGGTTTGCATTGTCTTTTTTACTGACAATGAAGTTCAAACCAACTGATATAGGTAACAGAACATTATACATGTGCAGAAGCCTGGAGGACCTACGAGCCCTACTGCAAAAAGGTTGGCATTGATGGCTTCCCAGTTTGCACTGCTACTTTTCCTTCTCATCTTTTTTTCTGAAGAGTGGATACAAAGCAAATCTGTGAGAAAAAGAACCTCTCTTGTGCCGTAAATTTCTCGTGAAGGAGTAGTCTTAGATTTCCACATTCCATCCATGTAAGTCTCAATGTTGGATTGTTCTGTTTATGTTCAACCTATTCCAGTTAAAATTCTGAAAAATTCCTGGAAAAAAAATTATGCTTTCTTCAGTTCAACATTTTTTAAAAGTTTTTTAAAACTTTCAAATATTTTGGTGCTGAGGAAGTAGCATCAGCGTGTTGATAAGTTTGGATTACTCTGAAATCATGAATGACATAGTGGCAGATTGAGAAACAGTAAGCAGGAGTGTGGACTTTGTATAAGAAAACAAAGTCTGTCATTCCAATCCAATTAAAACACTTTGGTTGTTGCACACTTGTTGGTTTCTCCTTCTAAAATTGACATGTGTAATAATAATAAGGCAATCAGCATCAGTACATATTTGTATCTTGACACCAAGAATAATACCATACTCTTACTGACATATTCTGTAAGATTGGTTTAAGAATTCTTTGTCATACGTTATTTTCTGTTCTTTTGCCATCTTTATTTAATATAATTTTGGTAACTTTACCTGCTGCTTCATATGTTCCATTTGAATGAAGAGGTAGATGGTGACGGAAGATAACTGAACTTCACCTTGATAAGTTGGACCTACTTAACATGAGTAACCTGAAATTTATCATGTACAATTCATACCTTATTTCATATGCCATGTCCAATGAAATGCTTCTTTGCAGTCATCATACCTGACAAGTCACCTAGCTGTCATGAGCCTAAGAAGTAGCCTGCATAATGAGGTGGCTTTGTCAATTTTAGTGAAAAGAGTTGTTCCTATTTTGTTCTATGGCTATTGAGAAATGGTGCACTCCAGCTCTCTTTCTTCTTTCTGCTTGTAAATTCTCGTGTATTTCACAAATTTTCATGAATGTTGATTTACAGTACTGCTAAAACTCACAAGTTTCTTTTCCAGCATCACTATATGCAGTATATATGCATGCATAGTCAGGAACACATATATCTCACAATTTGTTTCATAACAAGTTTGCAATTCTAGGGCACAGTCAGGTCTTTTCATTTGTCTAATAAAAGCCACCACATCTCTGGCAAACGCTGTGACACATTGCTGAACATTTTTCCAAGGAAGTCCTTGTTGCCTGTACTTCTTGCTGCTGAGTCTGCACCTCGAATACTGCGTTCAGTTTGGGTCTCTCACTAAAAAAAAGACATTGAGGTGCTTTAGTATGTGCAAAGAAGGGCAATGAGGTTTGTGAAATGTCAGGAGCACAAGTGTTATGAAGAGTGTATTAGATAACTGGGGTTGTTTAATCTGGAGACAAGGAGCCTGAGGACAGACCTAATTGCTCTTTACAGCTACCTGAAAAGTGGTTGCAATGAGGCAGATGTTGGTCTCTACTCCCAAGTATCAAGTGATAGTATGAAGAAAAGAGGGGCCTTAAGTTGTGTCAGGGGAGGTGTGAAATAATATTTCTGTGAAATATTATTTCACAGAAAGGATTGTGAAGACTTTGAACAGGCTGCCCAGGGAAGTTGTTGTATCACCATCCCTGGAAGTATTTAGAAGATGTGTAGACATAGCACTTCAGGTTTCAGGGTGAACTTCCTAGTGTTAAGCTTACGGTTAGTCTCAATAATCTTAAAGGTCTTTTCCAACCTAAATAATTATGTGATTCATCTACCTCATCTTCCCAGAGATGCACAAAACCAGGGGGAAAATGCAATGGACCCAAGCTGGACCAAGCTGTATTCCTTTAGTTAGTTTCCTTTTCTGATAAACAGTCTTACTAACACAATCATGAGTAAAAGTAATAGCAGTTTTTTCTATGAGTCCTTCACTTTTTTTTTCCATGCTTACCTTGGAAATTATATACAACAGTTTTGTGTTTTCTATGTTTTTGCATTTCTAACACTTACATGCTTTGTACTATCTGATCTTCCAGCAAATATTCAGGTATATGCATGAAAAGCTATTAGCTCGGAAATGGAGTTAGATGGACTCATCTGTTGTATTAGCATGTTTAAGAAGGGAACAGTTAATAACTAGCTTTGCTGGGTTTTTTACATATCTAATGACTTTATTCCACATATTTTTCTTTCAATTTTCTCCTTTATCTTTTATGTGAGAATTAGCTTTTTTGACTGATGATATTATATTCTCTTATTCTGAAAACTATCTCTGCGTAGATTGTAAGTCTTGATAAACAAGTGCAGCGTGTTTGAACATTATCATGCAAGCAGTGTTTTTTCTTTGTTTTTCCTCCCTATTGTGATTTAATAATTTTTAAAAGGTTTGACAATATATTAGTTAGATTTCCTTTTTAGTGAAGAATCCGTATTTAAATGGTACATTAAGATCACGACAAATTTTGCTAGCAGAAAATACTTCTGAACTATTTGCAAAGATTTTGTAGGGATTGACCAGGATTTTCAGAGAGACTATTTAATTACTGTTGCTATGTTCACTAAGAAAAGACTGGTTCTGTGTTCCGTCTTTTTTTTGATTCTTTAAAATCTCCACTAATTTCATAATTTTCTCTTGGTGAGAGAAATGCTTACTTCCAAACCAGTACTGTAAGTGATGAGTCTGCTTTACAAACATCATTCACCTGTAGCCATTCTTGTGACATTTTTTTTTGCAATACTCCTTGTGGCTTTATTTTGTATCTATTTCTAATTATTTAAACCATAGTTATGATGAAGACAAAACCTAAAAAAATTAAAAAGAAAAATTGAACAGTTAACAATTTGTATTTTCCTGATTATAACATAAAATAAAGGATTTTCTGAAGGATTATAACAAAACTTTTTCTGATTATCTGAAGAATTATCTAAAATTCTTCTCAGTATCTCATATTGTCATTTTTCCTTCTTATTACTTATTGTTCCACACTTAAATCTGATGAAAGAAGTTTGCCTTCACTCAGACAATCTGTTTCAGTACAAGAAAAATGTATGATTATATTCATATATAAATATAGAACTTATTTATAAAAAGCATATTTTTTTTTTTAATCTAATACATTGTATACAGTATCTAATTATACCTCGTGGCAAAACATCCTTTTTGTCACACAGAAAGGTCTTTAATGCAGGTTTTCCACACTATATATATACTCATTTTTTTATGAACAATATATATCAGTGAAGGACAAAACCTTAAAAAAACGGTTCTGTTAAAATAAATTGATTCTTTTGGCAATGTTTTGTATGTTTCCTCTTTACTTGTTTGGAAACATTGGGTTCATTACTTGTATGAGAAAGATAAATCCTTTTCAGTAAGTATCTTCGTTTTAACATATTAGGATTTTCTCATGGACAACTGACTTCCAACTTAAAAAAAGAACCTATCTGTCTTTTCCGAATGTCTGTATGAGCTGCTTTTTCCTCTAACCCTGACATGTTACAGTATGCTGTGTATATTTTTTTTCCTAGAGAAGGCTATAAAATCTTGATTATGCTATCAAGCAGTGGGTGTGAATTCAGCATATAATGTTTTAGATAAACTTCATAATGCAGTCTTCAACAAAAATCTTGATATTTGGCCGCCGTTAGTACTACATGTTTCATAGAATGCAATATAAAATAAGTGGATGAATGTGGTGGATTTTAATGTTTATGATTAACATAGCACTATATTAACATAGCATATGAAATTGTAATAAATTAAGTCACTCATTAGATACTAAATAGGATAAAAATCGCTTTTTAAACTAAATACTTGTTTTTTTGTAACCAAATATTGCAGATCAGAGAGGTCTGTATTTTTTTTTCTCCTCCCACTGCCATCAACTATTTGCATGATTCAGCTGGGTGTGATTTTTCTAAAGGCTCTAAAGAAATAGAGAATATAACTCTTTTTTTTTTCTTCAGATCTAAACTGCTATATAATTTACCTCTGTCTCCTTATTGAAGAAAATCCAACTTCAAATCGATTTACTATATTCCAGAACACCTACGGTATTAAATTATATGATAATAGTTATAACAGTTACTATAGAGATACTTTTGGGGACATACAAGACACAATGGAGAGTAGAAATGATATGGTGCAGGTACATAAAGGAATTATACAGACCACAGAAATGCATTTATTGAAAAACTCTGAGGGTTGTTTGTCTCATAATTAAGTCCTTCCTCTTTGAGCGCTATGTGACGGTAAGTGCATAATCCACATCCCCAAAACTTAGCCGAAGTTAAATAGGGTATAACAGTCTTGAAATTCAAACAATTGTTTTTGGGTTTAATTATTCTTACTTGATTGAAAAGTAACTAGATATGGGTGAATAAGAGCTGAGTAAAATATTCATTGTTTCCTGTTTTTGACTTAGCAATTGAAGTGGAACATTAAAAAATACTGAAAGTGAAATGTCTTCTTGACATTTTAGCATAAATGTTTACGGTGGCGTGGCTATTTGAGAAAAACATGACTATCCCACTAACTCACACTATCACACACATTTTAAAAAAATAACTGCAGGATAAAGCTGTAGCTATTCATCACAATAAAGGATGAGTTTACTCAAGGACTACAACAATTAATATATTTTATTTAATGAAATATGCAAATTTGTGTGTATTTTTTTCTCTTGATGGAGGCCAATAAGTGGATAATAAGTTCAAGAGAAGGAAAAAAATGTTCCTAGAGATTGGCAAAGATTGTCTCACTTCTTAAAGAATTTTCTTTTTTAGTTCAGTCAGGGATTGTGCTTAGATGTGCTCTTTCAATGCCACATTAAGTCTGGGGCTAGAAGCAGAGGTGCCAAAATATTGTGAAAACCTGTTCTCATGGCATTTTCTTCTAAGACAGAGACTGCTAAAAAATCTGACAAGAAAGCCTCTTTTCAGATTTCTGTCCCAATTTTTCAGACTGGAGAGGTTCATGTAGTCATAATAAGCTTCAGCTAAGACCGTGAACATTTAGATACTCATCTCAATCAAACCGAAATTCCAAACCTTCTGAGTCCCACCCATCACCAATCTAAACATGAAAGGTACAGTTCTACCTCTGACAATAGTTTTTAAATGAATGTCCAGGCATTTGAAGGAAATGTCAGAGTAACACCAAACATGTCAGGCTGTACAGAGAAGCACGTTTCATTGGTGCATTGTATATGGCACATCATTCAACAGTTGAAGGATTAATCATGAAGTCTCTAAGTTCTTTTCACTTTCTAAAGTTTGCTAGATTTGCTAGGATGCATACCTATGTACTTTGAAACAAGTTGCTTGCTCTTCTGTGAGTCTTGGTTTTATCCTTTTCAGACAGGCAGAAAAACAATGGAAATTGGTCTTAATGTAGGGAAATATTTTTTAGCCTTTAAACTACGGGTACACCTACCAGTATTTACAAAACAAAGAGAGGAAAGATTTAGAAAAAATAATAAAGAAGTCTAATGGTTTTGCATAGCATAACTGTACCGAGGAAAGTGTTAAAGAGGCCCAACAAGAAGTGTCAGAAAATAGATTTCAGTTCTCTTACGCATTCACAAAAGCAGTAGAAATAGAGGCATGGAAGAAAAATAAAGTAGAATGAAATAAATTATACAAAATAATATTCTTTATAAGCAGTGGACTATTAGTAATAGCTGAAGCGATTACTCTGGTGCCTTAATAGATTTCTTTTCTAGATTTAGAAAGTCACATTCATTCAGGGTGAAATTTTACCTTAATACTCATTTAATACCTTATTACTATATCTTCCTTAGAAATTATAACACTTAAATGTTTTATCCATTTGTGTAATTTCAGTAATTCCTAAGGGAGTACATGTCGCCATCAGTCTACCTGAAAATACAAGACAAAATATGAAAAGAGATTAGAACAGTTCATTCATTGTTCCCAATATTGATCAAGTCTAACAAATGCAGAGATGATGTGCTGCAACGAGGTCCTTACACTAACTAATTACTGACTTAGAAATACTCAGGTGTTACTCACAGAATATTATTTGTCAAAAACTGTAGATTATTTTGTAAGATATTTATGCTCTCAAAGAAATCAAGAATAAATCTTTTCGGCTCTGTGGTTGACCTAGAATACTAAATACTATTTCTGCTCCCTAACAGGATGCCTGTTTTTTTCCTCTGAATTAAATTATCTGTTAGAGTTGTGTTTTAGGAAAACAAAGACTCAGTTGCAGGCCTGAAACCTCCAGAACTTCTCCTTAATGTACTATTATTATGTCAACAAAATCAATGAGATGAAAAAGAATACAATGCAGAAAGGGTTAAAAATTTACCCACACGTAATTTCTTTATTGCTCAGGCAGCTCCACTGCAGTCTCACATCAGTTTCAAGTAGTGCCAAATTCAATCATAGTTCAATGTGGTCTACAACTGAGGGACATGAACTGCTTTTACTTCTTTAATAAGAATTAAAGCTTATTCTGCCATGATTTCTGTTGCCTATAGAGAAATTTAACAAATTGTATTGGTTGTAAGGAGTAAAAAAAAAGCAGGGCGTCACATCTCATTTTCTATTTCCTATGACATGGGAAAATGATAGGTGTTACTCCCTAGCAAGTAGCATTCTGATAGATGCTGTGACTTGCAGTAAAACTAGAACAGGTTAGCTTTCTTCATTTTCTATGGCAACTTCTTTTTATTTATACCAGTTATCATGCACTCATTAAAACTTCATTGAAAAAAGACATGAAAGAGTTTACATGAACAACAAAATAGCAGGGTAGCATGCAATGTTTCATAAAGAAACAATACTAATACAACAGTATAGAGTGAAATAGGTATGCAAGTTAGATATGTTCTTGTAACACATAGTGTTAACGCATAATTTTTATAAACTTCAAGTTTCAATTTATGGACACGTCCTATTTTTTGTGTCAGAATTCGCAAGATTTTCCCTTGAAGGTTAGCAAATTGCAGTGTTAATCCAAGTGCTAGTCCAGTAGAGTAAAATTTGTATTTTTTCTGATACACAGAATTATAACAAAACCTCTTACTTTCCTGAGCACAAAAACTATTAATATTAGAAAATAAAATGCATTTTAACAATAAACTGAGTAAGCCATCAGTTAGCCAGAAGTTTATGATAACATTACATCACTGTACTGAGAAGTAGTTGCCCATTTAAGAGCATGAGTTGTAATAGAGAAACCAAGAATCTTTCTAAAATAGAAGAAAATATTTACAGTTTAATCAGCCACTGTGATAAGAATCACACTGCCAAAGACACAGGCTTTACCTTTCTGTCCCTCTCCTTTTCTGTGTCCCTTTTTTTCCATCAACTGTATCCAAACACACGTCATAACAGGGATATAGATCAGGTAAGAGTATAAAACACTTACTTGCCAGCTGAAACACAGATGAGATCGGCAGGACTAAGAAGCTTTTAAGTTAAATGTTAATCTCATCACCTTCCAATGAGACACTGCAGTCCTTTTTGGTCAGACATGATTATCCACTTTGTGGATGAGATATTCTTCTTCTGACACCCTTAGAATTTTGACACATTTCATTCCAGTATTTTTTATTTCAAATCCTCAAGTTACTAGAATATTATTAGCATTTAAATATTTACTATTACTATCTAAACAGTCTCATCTATATCTGCATTTTTACTTTTGTTGTTTTGGAGAGCTCCAACTTGTATACTCTCCGCTTTTCTCTTCTCTGTCTTTTTGGAAGTATAAGACAAAGTTACTTAGATCTACTATGTTCAAATCACACTTTGTATCACAGACAGCTGAAACACTGGGAGGAGAATTACAGGATCAACATACTTGCTTCAGGAGGTGAAGATATATTCGAAACAAATACAACTCCATCTATGGTAGTTCCAATAGTTCAATTACAGTGGCTTTTGGAAAAGAAATCCTTATCTTTCTTGAGTACTTATTTCTATAGATATATTACCTGCTGGATAAGCCCATTTCTTTGTAACATTTATTACATGCTGTGAAATAATAAAATAATGATGCAAGGATCCAGTTTATATTACTACAGCTCCACAGAACAAAGAACACAGGGCATTTAGTGCCATTCTTACCACAATTCATCACAGTGGAGAGAGGCTGAACAGATCTATAATGAATAGATATGGTTAAAGTAGGGCATGAACAAATGTGAGAAATAACGAACACACTATGCTAAAAAGATATATCTCAATATTCTTCAGCAGTCTAAGGAAGAAAAATATTCCTTATGAAGAAAATTATCTACTTTAAATTATTTTTAATTTTCCTTTTTTTCCATTAGTTCTTTGGCATATAAAATTTATTAGTTTAAAACACTATTGTTCGCTAAGAAAAAGCTGTGGTAATTATTACCATCTACAGGAAATCTTTGAATATCTCATACTATTTGTTCTGTTTGTAGAATATGATGAAAAAGTATTTTCATTTCCCTTTAGCATTACTTGATCTCACAAAATTAATGCCATTTTTCTCTTACTTCTCTATCCTTTTAGTGAATGTCCTCCCTATAAAACACTGTACTAACTAGGATTTTGTGGTCAGTCAGACAGGGAAAGGAGTATCCTGCACTCATAACAATGTCACAGATCTTGTGATCATAGAAACATAACTCATTTTTTTTCTCTGAAGTGTTTTTTTCTCCTCTTCTTTGTTTAAATGCGAAACTCCTCAAAGTGGAGACTGTTCTTTGTTAAGTATTTGAGTACCCGCTGCATTCCGCACTAAATAAACATTTTTCTGCCTTTTAAGGACTGCAGGTGTCCAGGTAGGTTAAGGCATTAAAAAGACCAAACATTCATATACTACTTAGATTTTCCATACCTGGGTTCTTACAGATACTACATTATTTTGACATAAATGATAATTAAGGATATTCCATCAGTTGCATAGAAAACCTTATCTATGTGGTAAGATATAAGGATATTAATATAAAAATTAGAAACATTCAAAAGGCAAATAGCATAAAAAAGGCATCATGACACAGAAAAGGGCTTTAATCATAAGTAAGTAAAATTTTTTTCAGGGAAATAAATATTAGGAACAAAACTGCCAATTCTTTTCTTACAAGAAACGGACTGGAGGAATGTCTGACTATTAATTCCAAATTTATTCACAAAATAAGGAAAATAAAGTATGAATGCGATTAAGTAAATTAGAAGGAAAAATTGTGATCTTTTAGGTTTGTGATGCATTGTTATGATAATTATGATTATGATCACCACTTATTTTCCTAGTTACTTTTTTGGACCATATAAATGTATTCCAGAAACCTCCAAAAGAATTTGTGAATTATAGATTGAACAAAACTTTTAACAAGAATTCAGAAAAGAATCTCCCTTGGCTGGGCTCCTCACCTACCCTTCCACTGTAACACTTGCAAATATATCTGTGCTGGTTTTGGCTGGGATAAAGTTAATACCCTTCATAGTAATTTGTATGGAGCTATGTATTCACTTTAATAATAGAGGGATGTTTTAGTTATACTGAGTAGTGCTTGAACAGAATCAAGGCCTTTCAAAGGGCCAAAGTGATGTTCCAGACCATATGATGCCATGCTCAGTATATAAATTCAGGGAACTAAAAGGAAGGAGGAAAGTTTGGAGTGATGGTGTTTGTCTTCCCCAGACACTATTATGTATATTTGTTTCTGATAAACATATACAAAAAATTTAAGTAGTAGGGTATTTGTATGAAGGCTGATGGTCCAAAGGTCTAATTGGACTCCCCTTTTATCATTATAAGATGTAACTTAGACTCACATATGTAAACTTGTTTAAAATAACATATATTCTTTAATGTCTTCCACGGTTACAGTTGGAAGGGAAAATATTCATCATCCACTGATATGAATTAAGTATATATCACAAAATGCATATAAAATACAAGTGACTGCTTAAGCTGGTGATTTGTACAAGCATTTTAAGGCATATTTTACCTAGTTTACACTTTATTCAGATTAGATCGTAGGCTTTAAGAACTACATAGCTGCAAGATGGTAAGTTTGGAAGTGGGGAAAAAGTAGATAACAAATTTGTAGTGTTGACTCAATTAGGTAAAACATTTCTGCCCAGCAACTGTGAATTTATACACAATAAATGCCTGAGTAGTGTGTTGGAGAGAAGAAAATAAAGAAAAAAACATAAAGTTATCAATCAACATTATAACACCAATTAAAGCATAAAATCAAACAGTAGCAGTGAAAAACGACATAAACAACAGTCATTTAGTGAAGGCAATAGTCCTCAGTTATAATGTAAAATACTCTGTATTCTTTGTTTATTCAGTTTCATTTAATCTGGCAAAAAAACATATCATATGAATAGAGTGGTTGGGAATTTTTCACTTTAATACTGTCTTTCTGTATGTAAGTGTTGGTTTAACACAATGAACAGAAAATATTACGCATAAAATACAACAAGGCATGCTTGGTTGAGGTGAGTAACATAGTGGTTAAACTCAAAAGAAAATATCTATTCCCCTTCCGTGTAGAAGAATATCTAAAATGAGGTATTATTAATATGCATGTGCTCATTACTGTAATTGTCAACCTCAACATCTCTTCTGGCTGTAGATTGTGGTGGGTGGAGATTGGCCAGATGCCTAGTGTCTACCAAGACACTTTCAATTCCCCTCCTCAACAGGGAAAATCATCTTAATATCTGCCCCTCTGTCACCGCTCTTCTTCTTTATCCTAGCTTTTGTTGCTGAGCATAAAGTATGGAGTACCACTATGGATATTTCAGGTTTGCTGTCCTGGTTTGGTCTCCTGCCAAATTCTTACCCCCCACTCCACCCCACAGCCTACGGACTCTAGGTTGGAAAGACAGTGGTGAGCACTACTCAGCAGGATCGAAAACATTGGTGTGTTGTCATCGACACCATTCTAGACATAAGTGCAAGGCACAGCATTATAAAACTGCTATGGGGAAAGCAAAGTCCATCCCAGCCAGAACCAATACAAGCTTAAATCAGAGAAATGTGCTTTGTTTGCCGTATAGATAATGTTTTCATAAAAACAAAAAAACAAAACAAAAAAACCCACCTTACTCCGTCAGTTGGATTAAGGCAGGTTCCTAAGTAAAAGGGAAAGTACATGACTAATACATATTTCCAGGACTATTAGCAGAGAAAAAGCTAGAATTTTTTAACAAAACTACAGAGTCTGCGGAACAGAAAATACGAGAATGAAATCCTTCTGTCAATGAATTATAGTAAGTAATATAATATTATTTTGAACTTTCCACTCTAATGATATTAAAAAAATTATTTATTTTTTTAAAAAGCAGTACTCCTTAACTGATTTTCCTTGGAATAATAATTTAAAAAATAAATAATAAGACACGTTTGTGAGTTTTTCTCAAAAGAACTGTAATAAGACAAGGTACACAAATCCAGACAGCATGAGCAAGAAGGAGTATAAGCCAATATTCAACTAACAGCTTCTGGCACCATGTTAGGAAACTGCACCAAAACAAATTTCTCTCTAACTTCATGTGATATCCTCTGGTTGAAGAGTATGTTTTTTATTTACAAGTAAATTTGTTATATATTTTCATTCTTAAAAAACTATTACCTGAAATGGTAATATGAAGTTAAAAATAATTCCAAAAGTCATTTAAAAAAAGAAAGTTTAATGAATTTTCAGAACTGAATGGATTTGGTCTTATATTAGTTTTATTTTATTAACTGTTAGTCATATATAATTTATTTTCTGAAATAAAATATTTTGACATGATGTTTTCTCACACTCTAATGATATATGTCTTATATATGAACTTAATATCCCTTACTCAAAAATAATTGTCAGTAGAACATTTGAGATTGCATGATTATAAAAATGTTTTTGACAACAGCAGGTAGAATTATATCCAAAGTTCTTCTACAAAGCATCTTTAGCTTTTAGTGTTATTGACAAATGTAGCTACAACAATTTAATCATTACAACCTTATAGGCTATGTTGGTGGCGTTGTAGATGACAATACGGAGACAACAAGAAATACACAAAAGGAAGACCAAGATAAACAAGTAAGAACTTACAAAAAACCTTCTTCCTCCTCTTCCATTTTCTTTCTTTCTGCACCTATTTCTACCTATTGAAGGGAGAGTGAGAGAAAGTACAAAATAATTCTCACACAGCTATGGAAAAATACACTTTTAATACATTTTAGTAGGTGTACACTCTATGAAAAACTACAAACGAAATACCAACTTTGCATCAGTCAGAATATTCTTATATATATTCTTAATATTCTAAGTATTCCTCTAAAGCAGTTACATATTAAATTATTTACTAAAGAAAACAGAAAAAAAAGAAAGTCCTAGTATTAATTCTAGGTCACAATACAAGCAAGAATGATAATCTCAGAACTTCAATACTTTAGACTAAGTTAGCCAATTCTACTTAGTCAAAATATTGAGACAGAATTCTCATGAGAGGAACTATTTCTCAAACTACATCTTATTTAGATTTTAGACAGAAATACAATCCCATGAGAAACACTACAGTTTCTCTGATAGTTTCTTCTTAAAAAAAAGTTACATTTCTAATGCATTTTAATAATACATAAGAAAAAGAAATGCTCTCACCTTACTAGAATAAATTTGAATATTATTTAATCAGAAACAGTAATCATTCTTATAAATCAAAATAGTGGTCTGCTAAACTATTGAATAACTGAAAGGCTTACTTCCAGGTGCCACCAATGACTGAAATGATCTGTACTAGGCTCCCATTTTCCCGATTTTTCTGGTTTACATGCAATAGCCCTAGCTGGGAAACCTTTATATGTGAGAAAGAAGCCAATGTTTTGCTCAATTTTCACAGAAAGTTGGCCATTGTCAAACAATTTGTGGGAAAATATTTTGTTCTATGTTGCCAGTTGTTGGAAGTCAAATTTAAAACTGGAGGGAAAATTGGTTAGATAAACTGAAGAAATATAAGTTCACTAAAACTGTTAAACACGGTATTTATAAACTTTATAAATAACTCCCTCAGAATGACGTTTTAGCAGCTATTAGGGCAAGTATTTTTCTGAATATTTTAAAGTTAAATTATAGTAGCAATATTATTTTTTTAAAAAAAAAAATTGAAATTACATTATATATTGTAGTTTTCCTTTAAAATGTGTACTGAGAAGATTCTTGTGATGAGGGGAAAAGGAATTTTAATTAAAATACACCTTACACTGAGTCTTAAAGCCAGCATAAGCAAATCCCTTTTAACATAAGTCCCATATAGCAACAGTTCCTCTGTAGTTCCCTCAGGTAGTAACAAGGTTATTTTTATCAATCAGACTTGGCATTTAAGAGTTTTTGGGGTTTGGGTTTTGGTTTTTTTTTGTTGTTTGTTTTTTTAAAAATTTTTGGAACATGATTTTGGTAATTTCTCTGTTTGTTAGCTAATATCACACTTGACTGGTGTTCAACTTATCCCAGCATGATAAACATCCACAGGCACTTTCAGAATGTGCTATGAAGGAAAACAGAAAGATTACTTGTAAAACTCTTGACTGATTAGGAGATATTTAAGTTTACTCTTCTGCTGGATGTCTATGACATCTGCATTCACTGTTGATAATAATTTTTGGTTTTTATTTTGAAAGTGACCAGGGATGAAAATTGTTGTTTTCCTTTAAAACTCTGTACTGAGAAGATTCTTGGGATGAGGGTAAAAGGGATTTTAATGCAAACTAGACAGATCAAGCATGTATCTCTTCAGAACTGGGTAATATTTCATTTATTTGCATGAAGGAAGATGCGCTGTCACCCAAAAAATCTTTTCAAAGTCAGTCTGTGTTTTCAATATGTCTATGGACAGCATAGAAAAGATGATAACCAGATCTTCAGAGACTACTTTAAATAATATGGTCTAGAGCCTTCAGCTACCACTAACATAATAAATTGGAAGAAATTATTTCATATTTCCTCTAATGCTACATCAGTTTTGTTTTCCTTTTGAGCTAAACAGCTCATCTGATCCTAAAATTTTCATCTCTAAGACATGGTAAAAGTCTGAATGAGTGGGCTGCACTTCATGTGAATGATTTTGTCTGATTTCTAAATATGAGCAATGTTAACAATCAGTACACATTTAGAGGATTATTGGCATCTTATTTCACCTTAAAAATAGAATAATATACACACTAAGCATACAGATTTTTTCAGAGCTGACAAATAGCTCTCCTTCATTGTGTAGATTCCAAGATGTCCACGTATTGGACCGCTTAACAGGAGAAACAGCAGCAAAGTAAATGAGACACTGGCTTTACTCAGGGGAATTGCTAAGAGAAGGATTATTTTTATCTTTAGTTTTCATCTTAAAATTATTATCCTGCAGAAATAGGTTCGTTGTCTAAAAGTTTTCATCTCAGTAATTGCATCCAGATCCTATCCATATTGTAGCCACAAAAATATACATGCATTTTAAACTAATGGACTTGATTTTCCCCTTTATATCGTATTTTCTAAGAAAAATGTAAAGACTAAGCACGCTGTGGCGTATTTAATAGAGTTCAAGCATATGTGTTATCTGTTAAATTTAACTGGAGAGAAAAGGTGAAGAGATATTCTCCAAGAATGATATTCTCTTCAAAATCTTAGTGACACCAGATGTTAGTCTTACCTTAAAAGTCTTTTTATTTGTTTGTTTGCTTATTTCTTTTTGAAAAAGGAGTAGGAAGTTGCATTTGTCCAGCAGCGGAGCCAGCATGTTGTTTTATACAAGAAGGGAGGGAAATAAAAGAGAAAAAAAACAAGCCTCGGGGCAAGTTTTAATATACAAAAGCAAAGAGTTACAGCCATCTGGCATTTTGACAGAATGGATCAACCACCCTCCTGCAGCTCCTTCTTCTTTTTAATGTGCAAGGTTAACTGCTGGCCTGCCTTGCAGGTTTTTATAGTGAAAGCAAACAGGTTTCTCTCTGCTGAGCATGCTGTATGTTTACTCCACTTGAAACAAAATCTTGAACAGCTTCACTGTCTGTTTAGATCACTGAACATGTTGGTCCAAGCTTGCAGATTTCTCTCATACAAAACCCCCATTGAATTAAAGGGATTTTGCGTAAGAACAGTGTGATCAGCTTCATGTTTGTGTTCTGTCTTTATGAGATAAGAAGTGTTCACAAACTGTTTTAAAGGGAAATGTTAAACTACTATCATGTGACTGCATGGGCTTCCTTTTGCAAGTCAGAAGGATTGTTATATCTTCAGCCGAAGTAAATTCTACAGGTATTTGTTGACATGTAGTATGCTGAATGGTAGTCAGTAATTTGTTTATGTTACAATGAATGGTTTCCACTAAAAAAATAACAGCCACTACCAAAACAACAAAAGGCTATGTTTTTAGATGGTTCATTTTGACTGCACATGGGAAGGTAATATATATGTAACAGCATTTGTTACCTGCAGGTCATGTAGCTCTCAGTGCCCACACAGTTCCCATAGGCTCCCACTTGGTACAAGAATTCTTGAAAAAAGTAACCACAAAATTCTGCATAATGAGAATGATTACAGCAACATTTAATATGTCTTCCCTTGTGTGCATTTTCTTATCTATATAAAGACAGAAGTATCATTTACCTGTAAAACAAGACAAGTTTCTTCATAAGAGACCAAGGGAACAAGCTCTGTTAGATGTCTTAAAACTCAGAAATAGCTTACTTATGAGTGAGTTCCAAATTCCATTTACTTCAAGATATCTCTAAACATAGTAGACAAAAGAACTCAGATAAAGTTTACTTTGTTGTTTTGGGTTTGGTTGTGGGGTTTTTTTTTCATGTTTTAAGTTTCCTTAGAAGTATTTGAGCTATTGGAAAAACTACCTAATGTAACACAATACGTACCCCATAACCTCCAAAAGCCAGCATTTCTTAGGTATTCAAGGTCATTTTCTGGAATCTGGGTAATGGCTGAGGTTATTTTTTTAAATTTATTTGTAACATTTTTCAACCGACAGTTGGTTTCCCAAATACAAGAGTTGTGAATTGTCACAGACATAAAATATTTTGGGAGTGTAGCTCAAAATGCTTAATAAAACACAAGGAGATGCATTCTTACGTGTTTTTAAAAAGTACTTTTATAATCACGGAAGCTAGAAGTTGTTCTTTTTGAGGGGTGTGTTAATGCTATTTTATTTTCCATGTGCTACTTAGCCATATAGAATTCGTGTTAAAAAGAAAAGATGTTTAGCTCAGCTTCAGCCATTATGCTAGCACACATTTATTCAAAATGTGGAGAAGTAATCTGAAGTAACATCTACTTTCTCTGCTTTTTGAAATGTACAGTCACATCCTCAGGAGTTTTGCAGCAGACCGTAATCAGAAGGGACATTCCAACCTGAATGCCAGAGGCAAAACCTCACAAATTCTGTTGAAGAATATGCACAGTGCCCTTCCCCCTCCCACAGATTCTTCTCTGGATACTGAGCTACAGATACAGCAGCGACCAGGAAATTAAGTAAAGTTGTAATCACGGACCTAAGGAACTCACTGTTCAGATTTTGTTTGTACTTACTGTCATTTTAAAGGAGCTTTTACAGTTCTAGGATTCATGTGGAAGAAATAAAGACACAAAAGAGAATTAGGCTCAAGGGAAGAGGAAATTAATTACACATCTCTGATTCAAAAGTATTTGGATAATAATATTTTTCCTATGTTCAGATGTATGTATCTGTGTATGAGTATACATCTCACACTTGCCCTTTCCTCTGCAAAGGACACTATTGAAATAATGGAGGAAATTGAGCTAAGCATTCTTTTTTTCTTTTTATTTTGTTATCAGCTGTATTTATAGAGTGGAACCGATGACATAAACCAATTATTTGGGGGGGGGAAACCCTCTAGCTGAGGATAATAAAGAATTGATATTATGTATCTAGAGAAGACAGAGGAGATGCAAGAAAGATAGAGCTGGGGTTTTTTTTGCAAAATAGATCTTTAAAAAGAAAATTCCATATCTTTGAAAGAAAATTTTCCAAGGAAATTTAAGTAACAATAACATTTGTATTAGATTAAGTAGTTTTGAGATTGCTTTTCTGAGTGTAAAAGGACTCCTATTATAGCAAAGCAATAATGAGATCAGCAAATAACTAAGGCATTCAAGTATAACATATGAAAATATTGTTCAGGTTCTTATGTTATTTGACTGCAACATTTTTTGCACTTTTTCCTTTGAAGTTCATGAACTTTTTTTAGCCAAGATCATATTTGCCATTTTAAATGTGCTGCTTGTTTTTAATTTAATCCAAAGGATTCCTTCTTCTTATCTAGAAGGTCATCCCAGAATGTTCCATTGCAACCAGTTGAACCATTCTGTAGAGACTTACTCTACTTCTATTTCCGTCTTAAACATCGACTGATTCTATTTGTATCATCTTAAATATCGTCTGACTCTATTTGTATTGTTGTCTTTAACATCTACTTGAGTGCTGTGGCTCCTGCTGGGCTGACTGAGCTGCTGCAGAGGAGGGGAAGGAAGTACAGCAACAGGTGCTGCCTCCCCTCACCTGACTGCGCATGCAGATCCAAAGGGTTCAGGCAGGAGTTATTCTGCCAAGGGTCTGTTGAACTGCCAGTGACCCTGGAGCTCCCAGACCCAATCCCAGAATCTTCAGAAAGAAACCTCTGCGCATGAACCAATTCCATAACTTTTACAATACAGCACCCTCAAGGTAAGGAAGGGGGCATGGACTTGTCCTATAAATAGAAACCTGCCAAGAAGGCAGGCACTGCACTCCCTCCACCTCAAGGAACTTGGCTGAAGATGTGCTGCAGAAGAATCGCAGGCTCACGTGCTCCTGAGACCACATTTTCCAGAGGTCTATGGAGCGGTGACTATTTTTCTCTTCCCCCTGCTACTCTTATTCCTCTCTCTCTCTTCTTTCATTCTTCTGTTTTCCATGGCACTACTGCGTATCTGATTAGATCCATATTGCGTTGTTTTGTACAGCTGCCCTGAGGGTATCAGATTGTGATCTGAACAGATTAGGACCTGGTTTTGCAGCTTTTGGGAGGTTGCAGCTCGAAGTGCACCCGAGTATTTGATTCAATATTTTGACAGTGCCCAAAATATTAATTTGCTGGTTTGTCTGTGTCCAAAACAAATACTGATTTGATATTTTTGCTGTACCCAAAATATTGATTTGTTATTTTGTCCGTGCCCAAAATAAACACTGATTTGTTGTTTTGGTTGTGCCCTGGGAGATTTGTTGGTCTCCAATTCACTGCGCATACATCATAGGACCCTTCCCTCTCTGACTGAGCACGTCTGGGGAGTGGGGGGACCCAGGGGTGGGAGCAGGGCCTGACACATGCACTGCCTGATTTCAAGTAATGTTGTGGAACTTTATATTTCCTGCCACAGATATTTTCCTTGCATGCAGGACATAGTTTGTGTTTTCTAACCATCACTCTTGACATAACATACAGAGTTTTATATTTTGGAACTCTGAAATTGTGTAATCTGTGCTCCTCACAGTGTTTCTTGTTTCTTTAGTAGCTGGCTCCACTTGGAATTTCCCCTATCCTTCTTTGATATGACATGACATTGATCAGCATTCATGGGAAATTTGAGGAAGTTAATATTCTGTATTCTTGGCAGTTGTAACATGCCATTTTTTACGCCAGAGAAAAAAAATCAAATAAAACAGATAAAAACCTCTTCAAAGCAGAAAAGAAAACAATATGCTTCTTACCTGGAGCTACTGCGATATTGTTAATATGAGAAATAAAATTATTTCACAGTTAACTGCATGGTTTTCTGGTACTTTATTTTTCCATCTTTTCTACACCTAAAACTCCAATTTGTTGATCTTGTCTTTGAAATTGGGAAAGATCTGCCTTTTTCTAGTGCCAGTAAATTACTGGTTCATGATAAAAATGACTGCATGTTCTTCTATTTTGCATCCATAATGCGTACTTGCTCTTTTGCTTAGAAGTAAGAAATTTTATGTAATTAAATTTCAGGTTAAATTCCATCAGTACTCTGACGAAAAATATCATATTTCAGTGTTGAAAAAAAAGTATAAATAATGTAGCACACCCAACCCAGTCAAGCACTAGTTCCAAGTGCTGGATGATTCCTTCCTTTCCTTCTGTGTATGCATTGCATGGACGTATGCACTCTTTCCCACTTCCTGTCATTTGTCCCTCATATAGACACTTCTCAAATTTTAAGCAGAGAAGGTGAGGGATATTGATGTTTCAGGTTGCATAGTTTGATGACATGATCTTTCAATTAGTTTCAGGAAATCTAATAGGGAAATTCACAGAATATTGAATATTCTAGTGTATCTGTCCTCCTTGCTGAGTGTAATGAAATGCTGATTTACAACTGAAAGCTGCGTTTTATAATAGAATAAGGGGAACTCCATACAAGCAATTAGCAGAAGAGGATAAATAAGTTTTGCTATTCAGCAAAACTTTTACCTCCTACATTATTAACATGACTAAAATGAAGTTTTGATTTCATCTTTCATAGATTACATGGAAAAATGATCTGTGAATTCACACCTGACTAGTCATGGACACACAGATATTTCTCTTAAGCACTGACTGTTTCTTAGTCATTTATTTCCTGCTCAAATGGGTATTCAGAAATGCTGTCAACTTACCAGCTCACTCGTCAACTCTGCAGTTTAAGGAAAAATGCTGAAATACCTGCATTTCATTTCAGGAGAAAAAGGTAGACTTGGCACTGTTGATTTGTTCATCCCCCAGTTAAATTCTACTTGTGATCTTACTGTGTTATTACTATTGAATTGTATTTCTAACCCAATAGAATTACAGTAAGTTAATTTTATGCATAAATCTATTTTGAAAAAATAGTCTAAAGTTTTCATAATTTGTAACTCACCAAAAGATGCCTGGAATAAATTTACATTTGTAAAGATGGAACTTCAGTTGTATGTTTGGAAACAGTAAAGATATAGTTGCAAACCCAAAATTAGAATATGATGGTAAACAGTCAGTGGCCTTATGACTTACTGGAGAAAAATAGAAAATATTTGCAATAGCATGGAAATAGGAGTCATATGAGTAAATGGATGATATGGAATTTGTGTAGTATGGCTGAGAATAACTGGATTATTTAGGTTACTTAATGTCTTATCTGATAATGAGCTGATGTTTACAGAATGGCTAATAACTTGAAAGAAAGTGACAAGCTGACAGAATGCTATTCCTTCTGGCGTACTGTGAAGTGGCTGGAATTGTTGTTTGGTTCCTCTCATATTACAGCCAGAAACTGTTTTAATATCTGAAATAAAATTCTTACTATCCTCCTACATCTGCTTTCTGAAACAATAGCAGCTGAATGGAGAGAACTGATCTGCTTGCTGGTATTCGGAAGTAAAATATACCATTAAATCAAAGGCTATGATCCTTAGAACAAGAGGGAACATTAAGAAAAGGATTGTCTGCTCTTCAGAAATACTGCAGAAAAGCAAACCCAGGTTTTTGTGCAAGAATCTTTCTATACTGTGTCTGTTACCATGCTGGAGATCAGGAGTGACTACAGCTTGATCAGTCTACACTTGTTACTTTTTACACATTGCTCTTTTCAGTACTCCAGTGAGAAAGAAACACTTCCTCTTTGAGGGCTAACATAATCTTGTTTTGATATGCTTCCCTTTTTACTTAACTTTAAGCCACTGACACAGTAGGCGGTTGAGCCAGCTGAAATAGGGCTGTATGTGTTCTCTCCTGTACTAGGCAGACAATTACCATAGCCCTCAGACCTCGCATCTAAACTATTTCCTCTGTTGTGGAAAACCTTTTACCCTAGGAAACAAGTGAAAAAAAAAAGAAGAAGAAAACAACCAATCAGTATTGCTCTAGAGAACTTTCAAGTCAATATTGCTCTAGTTAACTTTCTAGGCAGCTGTACTGAACAAGTAGCATCTTGTTATTACTTATGACTGTGGATATTTTTGTGTTTTTTAGTTCTGAGAGGACCATGCATTATGAAGAGACTTTCTCTTAGGTATTGCTCCTAATAAAGAACAAGTTTAAAGAAAAAAGATTTTATTATGAGTTAAGTATTAAAAATGTTCAATTACAAGATATAGTAGATAGATGAAGGGATAAAAAGTTTCATAAAACAATGGTCATAAAATATTTTTGCAGCAAATTATTAATTTTTAAATAGTATTAATAAAAGCAATGATGAACAAGGTTTTCTGCGAACCTGAAGTGAACAGTTTTGCAGGCAAGCATCTAAAACCTCCCATAATAATATTCTTTGTGGTGATTATGATGTTTGTTAATGTAAGAATAAATTAAATTCATTTGTTTAACGGCAAATGCAAATCCCACATTACAGCCAATGATATGTATTATGGAGGCATAAACATTTACATTTCCATGTCCTGATTCAAAGACCTCTGGAAAAAACATTAATAAAGAAGACAAAATAGTACAGAATTTTTTATTGCGTACATCCTGAATTTGTAATTTAAAGTATTTTTATTTGTTTAGATGCATTTACATAAGCTAAGCCAGCATCATTGTTTATACTATTGCTTAGATAACCCAACAGTTTCTGTTTGGTTCTTCTGAGTGATCCTATTTGTCTTTCATCCTGGCTTATCTTCAAAAACAATAGATGGAAATAAATTAGTAAAAAAATATTGTCAAGATATAACATATTTTTTTGGCTTGGAGCATATGTGGTAGAAATCCTAGAAGAAGACGTTGATTGCACACCTACTGTGAGGTACAAAAAAACAACAAATGTTTTTCTCTGCATTCCAGGTGCATATTGCTTTGGACACGAGTTTTGTTTAGATTTCTTTTTCTGAACCTAGATATGACTAATGATCTTAGAAGCTGTTCTTAGCCCTAACCTATATAGAATAAACATTTTAATGTCTTACATCTATAAAACATGATGAATCAAATAATTTTAATTTTACCTACCTTATAAATATATACTAAACTCTTTTTTACTCTCAACAGACATAGGTTACAGGGTAACCAAAAACTATATCTTTCCAAATTTTCTGGAAAGATTTTGCTTTCTCTTTTGCCAGATAATGAAGAAATCCATATACAGAAGAGAGACCCTGGCTTCTGGTTCCAGCCGCTCATCCTCAGTAGTCCAAAAATCAGTGTGTTGAACCATTCAGCCGTTGCTGTAGTAGGTGCAGAAAAACTACAAAATATGGGACGTTTCTAATATAGTCATATATTTCAGAATATCCCCCTGGCTTGAACTTGAACAGCTACAGTATGTAACTCTGGCTCCTGTTGATGTATCAAATTTACCTTAAAAAAATACTATCTTGTTAAAACAGCTAAAAAATACAGATTCGCTTAATTTGTTTGCTTTCAAATGCTTTATTTATTTATTTATTCTATTATTTGTTCATTTTAAAGGCTCAGTAGTACAGTGATATTTCTGTCCAAGGTGATACCCAGGACAAGTGGAAGCCAAGTATATTACTGGCCCCAAATAATTCTTTGGCACTCACCACAATCTGGTAATGAGGCAAGACCTAATTCCCACTTTAATTAACTATTTAATAAAAGTCAGAAGTCCGGATAGATATTCATAATGCATAATCATCAACTGTTCAATGCTGCTATCATTTGTTCACCATAATATTTTGCTTTATTAATAGTAGTGAAAGAAAAAACATAGTGGAAGAAAGTATTCACCAGTTGTCCCTTTCACAACATAAACAAAAATGAAAAGTGAAAATATATGATGAGTTTAAATTAATCTTTTGGCAGAAGAGAAGATAATTTAATGACAAGTGAAACTCCAGCTTTATTGCTTTTCTCTTTCTCAGCAATGAGGCAACGTGAAATGGTTTGTGGTTGTGGTATGTCGAACACCTCTAGCCTCGTTAAGTAATTTGTTGAGAACAAAGAAGAGGAGAATGTGTGGGAGGGTATGATGGGAGAACGGTGAGGGATTTTTCCTGTGAACACTGATCTAAAGAGTTGAATTGCTTTGAAGTGCCTTGAAGAACATGATATTCCAGCTAGAGGACCGAAGTCCAAGATGAATACGTTACGGCTGGTAGGCTGAAGTCAATGAATGCAAAACATACAGAAGAATATTCATGTAAATACATATATACTTCGCAATAAACTTGAGATAACGTATGTAATATACCCAGAGGAGATTTTAAAACAGGAGAAGGTCATACGGACTTGTAAGAAAAGTGCTTATAACAAAATGTTTGTAAAATGAAGTCATAAAATACAATAAAAGATGCCTGAAAAGTGAATCAATTGTTTTATGTGATAGCTCTTTTTAAATACAAAGAAATCAAGGCCAAACTGAATGAACATATCACAGGGCCATTTGTAGATGAGATTAACTAACTTGATTTTTTTATCTAGAATTTCTCTTGTAACACGCCTTAATTGGTATTCTATGAAACTAATGGAACATTAGGTTGCATTGTCACTTCTAGTGAACCTAGCCAATATATTTGACACTGCTTACTTTGTGAAAGTGAATATGAATTCACTGATATTAAGTATAATATTGCATATATTTATTTTCTGAGTATCTTTTTACTAGTGTGGCACAATTTTTATCATATTTTTTATAAAAGCGAAACAGAAGGGAGTTTATGCTTAGAAGTTTCTACTAACACGTGTTGCGGAAGCTTACTTTCAGAAAAGTAACAAACTAATTTCAGGCATAAGTTCTTCCATCCCAGTTTTGCAACAGTCGAAGTTTTAGGATCTTACCAAATCAAAATATTCTTAAAACCTAAAAAAAACTTTAAAATCAAAGTAAAAGCCAAAGACACAGATAAAATTTTTCCTCTTGCAAACCACTGTGATATGAACTTTTGTTGTTACCACAGTGAACAGTATCAGAAGGTTCTGGCAGAAATAGTCTTAATTTCAATTTGAGACATGATAACCATATGCTTGTTCCTTGTTCTACATATCTAGCAAGTAACCACACCAAGTTAAATTTTACAGCCTACAATGAGAGGATTTTCTTTCTAAGTCTGTAGGTGCAGAGCAATGTTTTACACAAACAGCTAGTTAGCTAATTTACATTCAGATGTCGACACTCTAGGTACCTATGGTTTGTTAAATGAGTCCTGCCTAAAATATTCCTCTTGGACAGGAGTAATCTTTTTTGACTCTAAACTTCTGAGACTTAGACATCTGTGACTGAGATCCTCACATCTCTTTATAGATAATGGGGAAGAAAAACAAAATACTGAGGGTTAGAATTTCATCATCCTAAGATAAATATTTAACAAAGACTATATCAAACGCTCTCCACAGGCCTTCAATGTAGAAGGCTTTGTTTCTATTTTGAATATGTTCTTGTTTCCTTTCCAATCATAATTGATAAAATCAGTCCTGTACAGTTAAGAAATACTCTTCTAGAAACCCTAATGAAACCAATCGTTATGACTTTGTTCCGAACTAAATGTGTGTTTCTATTGACACAACTTAGGAAATCAGACTCTGGCTTTAAACCAGCTGGCAATTGATTTGGAAATTGGTATTTTCAATTAAAACAATATTTAATTGTTCTTTCAAAACTTTTTTTTGCTGTAAGTAACTTTATTATATTTTTTTCCTTATATTTACCTAGAACTGGTAAAAACATCACAGAACAATGATGCAGAGATGCATTAGTATCTTGGAAAAGATATTTCTTTGTCTCTCCGATGATGAAATCATCTCTATGTTGGAATATTTTTGTATTCATTACAAATGAACTGTTCCACCTCCCTGTGTCTCTTTTGCTTCAGCATAGCAATACCAAGGGAATGTAGGAGTTAATCTTACTCTTTATCCATAAAGCTTGTGTTAGTGCCCAAACTACTATGTAGTTGGGGAAGGGTTATGTTTTTTTGTTCAGTGCCATGAACAGTATGGGTAGAATTCAAGCCTTTACAACTTTACAACTCTGACAAGAATTCTGTCATTCAGAATTTTTTTCAAGGTTTTTTTATTTCCAGGTCTTCTTAAGGCAGAGAAATGAAGAGAAGAAATGAGAAACTATTGGTTCTGTATGTGAGGTTTTAGGGATCTGTGATCTTTTTATATAAGATTACATCTGAAATGTAACTGCTTCAATATTTTGTCACTGATACTGACCTTCCCTTAATGGTTTAAATGAAGATGTAAATTCTCCTGCTGTACAGAGTCTTTACCACTGAGCTTTAACACTTAATAATTAGAAGCTGACAGGCTGCATCCTAAGGTTTCACACACCATCCATATTATATATTTTTAAAGACAATGTTAAAAAAATAACATAAAACTTCTGATAACAGTCACAATTTTATAATTATGTCAAATTGTAAACAGTGGGAAAACTTGACATTGCGTAAGTTTTCATTCAGAAATCCTTCAGCTTACCTTCTTTCTGAGACAGAAGAGTTAGACTTGACTTACGTTTTGAATGGCCCAGATTATTCTTGATGTACGTTCTAATGTAGTATTCTGTGATTCTGTGGCTATTATGGATTTTCCTATTTGTTGCCAGTCAATTACAAAGGTCACACAGATGTCAAGGTAGTTTTCTTGTCGGGCTTTTAACTGATTTACTTAAATGATTTCATTTATTTAATTCTATTTCTTTTTAATCTCGAGATGGTACATTTTGACACAAAGATCATAATTCAGAAAATCAAGTCTTGACAATTTCATTTTAAAGGCTTTTATTCCAGAAATAGCAGTATTAATTTCTAGAAAGAATTCAAAATACACAATTGTTTCTCTTATTCCAGAGGTCAGTGTTTGAACATTTCCTGGGACTTTCCCTGTTTTTCCAGTCTCTACAATGAAGTATACTACAGCTTCACAAATGGAGTTGATAGCACTGCCTATGAGGGGGAAAAGCGGAAATCAGCTTCTCGCTTACAAAATAAACAATCCTTTTCCTCCTATTTTCTGATTAATTAAGATTCTGTTACAGAGGACATCATTGCTTTGATAATACTATGTCCTTTGGCAGCTTTATCTATGATTCAGTCTGTAAAAAATTTACTGTAGTTTTTAAACATGTTTCTTCTTTTAGAGGAATATTTCTTAATATTTTTTTTAGCAAATGCGACTTTGTATTAGTTAAGACAAGTAATTTATTTAATACCTTTCATAAGGTGGTAGATATTTGTACTGCAGTTATCAACAACCGAGGCTGGGGGAAAAAAAAGCAATGACCAAGTGTTTTCTTATAGTTTTAAAAATATCAGATTGCAATGGTAGCAATGAAATTTGCATTACTCTGTAATAAGACATAGAACTTTTTTCATTAGTAGCTAAATTGAAAAATACCAAAATGTGGACCTATGATTACTATTACCCTTACTGAGGAATTTAATTTTCATGTTTAGTGAGGACCTTCTGCCAGCTTTTGGCAGATGTATCGCATGTTTAAAAATACTACATTAATTTATCTGATTATCCACTGATCAGAAGATGGACCTGAAAGTCTGAAAAAAGTTCCTTAAAAAACAGCATCAACATAGCTGTTGTGTGACATATTTTTTTTTAAATTGCAGCTCTTCCTCTGTTTGCATTGGAGTTAATTTTGCCTGTATTATGACCATGGGTGCACAACTGTTTCAAAATATTGGGAAAGGGCAATGAGCCAAAATCATTATCTTCACTTGAAGTGTTTAATACCAAACATAAATATTGGAGGGGCTTGAGTGCCCAAGCCATCCCTCTAGGCTTTATGCATCTGATTATAAATGTCCCTGCTGCACTGCCAGCTATCCCCATCACAACTTCAGTCCAGTGTTCTCAAGGAAATAATAACCTAGATCCTTCCATTGCTTATCAGTATGAGGACAGTGGTTAAAAACACATGGGTTGATTTCTCCTCAAATACTCCTGTATAATTCAGATTTTTAATAAGCAATCAGCAAAATTAGAAATAAAAATAAGAATCCGGCTGATTTAGATGTTAATTTCTCCTGTATATTTCATGAAGCATTAAAAACTTTAGTACCCAATGAGATACTGTTCATAAAAAGAGAAAATAAGCTAATGACTACCTTCTTTGTACATTTCCAGTGGTCAAAATTTTTATTTGCAAGTCTAAAAGAACAAAAGAAATTAATGTTCTTTTTAATTTCTTCATGGCACAGTAGTACCTGAGGGACATAGAATTTATTGCAACAGTCCTTTGCCAGGAACATATTAAGCACACAGCAGAATAAAGGGTATAAACGAATACTCTCACAAGAGAAATGCGGAATACAAAAAGTACAGCATTTTCCCAAATACCATCCCTTAAGATTTACTTTTTTTCTTTTCTTTCCAAACGAAATTCTTCGTGGTCATTACTTGTTCTTGATTTTCTGAGCAGTGAAATGTGTTTCTCAAATTATTTCCAGAGTCCCATGAAGTAGAAAATAAACTTGAAGAGAGCTGTGGTTTTTGTTCTATACAAATCTAACTTTTTACTAAGTGCTATTTTCAGTTTAGAATCTTGTAGAAATTGTAAAGAAGTACATGGGACAAATATTTCTAATTGAGCTTTTAGTTTCCAGGGACTGTGGATTTATGATTTTTAGAGCTGTTGTAAAAAGGTAAATTTATTCCAGATTAGTGCAGTTCATTAATTAACTTTAAACTGCATAATATGTATCAGAATGCAGCTTCTTATTGATAAATCTCACCAAAATTCATATTTCACCTATAGCTGGATTACTTCTGTATTCATATTGACTTTCAACATTTTTCATTTGAATTAGTATTAGAGTAAATTTTGCATTTGTTTTGTATTTTTTTGGGGTTTGTTTTCTTTCCAGTTTGGTGAATAAATATTTAAATAAATTACGTCATATTTTCCCAAATAATCCTCCTACTTGGGTTTCTTGAAGTTTGCCTTCTGCAACAGAAACTATTATACCAGGCCAAAAATAGGTGGATAGTGCTGTTCTCTCATAGCTGGCAGACACGGTATGCAACTTATAAACACTTGTGTTGTTCTGGATTAACAACTAGAGCACAGCAGGCATGGCATCTAAATGGGATTAATCAGGCGCTTATATGTGCTATGGATTCAATTAGTCAATGGAGAAAACTTGTAAAAGACAACTAATTTGAGATGAATAAGTCTTACAAGGAGTGGCTTAGGGAAATGGTGTTTAGTCTGGAGAAAAAAATGGTCAGGGGAGACCTTATCGCTTTCTGGAAGTGCCTGAAGAGAGGTTGCAGTGAGGTGGGAGTTAGTCTTTTCTCCTAAATAAAAAGTGATAGAACAACGGGAAATGGCTTTGAATTGTGCCAGGGGAGGTTTGGACTAGATATTAGGAAAATGTTTTTCCTCAAAAGAGTTGTCAAGCAGTAAAGCAGGCTGCCCAGGGAAGCGGTTGGGTCACCATCCCTGGAGGTATTTAAGAGATGTGAAGACATGGAGCTTACGGACATGGTGTAGTGGTGGACTTGGTAGTGATAGATTCATGGTTGGACTCAATGATTTTAAGGGTCTTTTCCAGTTTAAAGAGATGTATGATTGTATGAACTCAAGACAAGTCAAAGGAACTGCCTGTTAAGGTTGCTATTTCTCTTTAGTGAGTAAACAAGATGACTAAGATGTCTGGTTCAACCTAGAATAACCATTTCCAGATATTTAAGGTAAGAAGATGAGCTTGATAGTCAATATTACCTCACTCTAACTAATTTATAAATACATAAACATGTTTGAGGTTTTTTGTGGTTTTATTTTGTTGGGGTGTTTTTGTTGTTTGTTTGGTTTTTGTTGGTTGGTTGGTTACTAATATTTCAGTTATCCAGTGAAGGAATAGAAACAATATCATGAAAGGGTAATGAGACCAAGAACAATGGCTCAACATCATCATCAGACTTGATTATACAAGGAATCAAGTCATTGTACTAAACCAAGAAAATAAGAATAATTCGTAAAAATAATTCAAGGTAATAAATGCTAAGAAACTCAGATTTATTTTTTTGTAAGCAATTTGGCAACAAACAAAACAATGTTAGCAAAGTTTGTTAAATTAAATTTCTGTGCCTCTCATCTATATCTTGTGTATTCATTGTGACTAGAGTCAGTGTTTTGAACTGAACTTGTCTGAATGAATCACGTAAGAATGAAAGAATAAAACTTAACATTTATTTATTTATTTACTTACTTACTTATCTGAGGCATTTATCCATGCGGTGTTAAACTCACTGCCCTGGTAAGCAAGTAAAATTTTATTCACATTGATGAAATTCTGCTTACTTAGCCTTACAATTATTTTGTCCCCCTAGATAAGTGATCTGGGTAACAGGTCTTTCAGGTAAGTATTATTCTTTTCATATTGCTCTAGAGGAAAATATGCAGGGGTTCCATCCAATACCACAAAATGTATCTGGTCTCAAATCTTATGTTAAAACACTGTTTCTTTGCTCACAGGCCTGAACTCAAATCACACCTCTGTCTAAAGGAAAAGGTTGTGCATTGCCTTGTAATCTTCCCTTTCATGTGACATTTTGGGACTGCTGACAGGAAGTTTTCAGGTTATGCTTGACATTTTGATAAGTAACATCACATGAATGATCTTAAATTTGCTTAACTCCTGCTGTGTTCCTTTGCTTTTGAGCTGCTCTGGAAAATACTCATCTATTTTTAGTCTTTTTCATATTATGTGGTATAAGAGAAAATTAATTTACATTTGCTGCAATTAAAATTAATGAAGTACCATAATGATTTTTTTTTCTTTATCATTTAATTACTATTCTAGATTTTGCTTTCAAACCTAGAATGAAGATAAAGGGGGCAGATAGTTTAAATGTAGACTGACCGTCTTCTGACTAGTTTCAAAGCTAAGGTGAAACGGATTTGTTTTGTTTACCAGCTTTGGTTTATGAACATCTGAATGTGATTTTTATGTAAGAACTGAAAGATTTCAAGGTTTCTAACAGGCAAATTTATCTTTAGAAATCACTTTAAGACCCATCTTTACAATGATCTTTCATCCTTATAATGACAGGTAAGTTATTCTTAACTTCTTGAAATTGAAGGAAAGGAAGGCAGCTGGGTATTACAGTGATTTTTAGCAGCATAAAACCCTTAAGAGAATTTTCATGGGCTGCAGGGAGGAAGGCAGCTGCATCAATGGTTTGCTACTTTTACTAGATTTTATAGTACTGCAAAGAGTATACCTTAGAAGAAACTGCCTGTACTACGGCACAGAGAGAGGTAACAGCTGAATTTAGAAGAAAAATAAATGGAATGATGATGTGAACTTCATAAACTTTAAAATAAAAAGGTCTGTGGTTTTGACCTTTTATTACAAGAAAGCAAAGAAGATCCAGACACCAGCAACAATCGAAATAGCTGTGAAGTACCTGTCTTTCTCCTACTAAAAACAAAGATGAAAAAAACCTCATAATGTTTAGTGCATCTAGTGTATATTTACTTGGAGTTGAACTGCATAGGGTGTTCTTGAGTTAGGCTTGGTTGGAACAAATTGCGAGAACTGGAATAGTAAAATCTGATGAGAATATGTGTCCTTTATTAATGAGGATCTGTGCTGTATGGATAAGAATGAAGGAAAATATATGCAAGTTTCTGGAAATTAAGTACAAGACAAGCAAGGAGGGAGTGATAGTTACCATGACCATCCAAGTGGCTCAGTGTTCATGCACAATATTTGAGTGCAATTGAGCTTATGAACATCCTGAACCTGCTATCATTAGATCAAAGATGGGTTACTCCTTTCAGTCAATCACAATACTTCTTTATCATTTGTCTGTAGTAAAAGGTTTATTAGTGTCAGAGAAAATTCTTTAATGTATCAATAACCAAAGAGTACACTGAAACTGGCACTGGGGTGGGGGGGAACTGAACAAACAACAAAACAAACAACCTAACAAAAATCCAACTCTTCTAAAAATGTGAATGTTATCTGCTGATGTGTAGCCAAGAAAGCTGGTTCAGTGCTGCAATGTGCCATTTGAGTGGTATTTGCTCTTTAAATGATTTGTATTTATTCATTTGAGGTTATGAAGTGATGCATGAAATGGAAGAATACCCCTTACTCTGCACACACTAGGTTGTTTAACATATGCTGGTTGTAGAACAATTCATTTTCTCACAAATGAATCTAGAATGCTTTCCGCGATGAAACTGCCTCTCAAACATGCAGCTTTGGTTGACAGTGCTGACCTTCAAGGAAAGAGTGGGATACTGCCTTTCTGTGCAATGTACATTTGGGATTCTCCATCCACCCAAGAGAATTTTTGATTACCTCTTGTTGTTCAGCGCTGAAAAAAAAGAAAAGAAAAAAGTCTAATGTTCTGGAATTTTATGACTGGAGTAGATACTATGGCAGCTTTATATCCACATGCGTAATTCTGCTGGTTTTCTTCTGATAAGCATGTTTGGTCAATTTTTCCAAGAATGCATGACTAATATCTTAGTCACATAAACATAAAATTGTTTTGGAGTTTACTTACAACTTCCATTTGCTCTCTCTGCTTTTGTCCTTGTTCTCTTAATATATGAATAATTGTTTAAAAAAACCCCACAGAGTAAATATGTAGATTTTCACCCCTCAAGTTAATGCGTAAACAGTGCTGCTGTTAGTCTTGTTGCCTTCCTGAGTACACATTTATATTTTCTTTGAGATTTTAGATTTACATTGTATTTTATAACATGAAAATATGAAAATGTGTGAAGTTCTTAAAATTTCCTCAGCAGATACTAGGAAATTACAGATTTTTCAATGAGTGAAAAGTCAGAATAATAAAATATTTAATTTTTAAATTTCATTCTCCTTGAGACCATCATCAGGCTTGCATAAAAGAGCATTTCTTAGATTAAATCTTTTTATAGAGAAACTTCTGTCATTTAGTCCTAAGAGACAAGAAGGATGTCATTTAATTCCAAATTCCTGAAACCTAAGTGAGGTTGTTTAAGTGCAGATGCCTATGTTACTTATGAACTCTGTTCACATGTCTCAGTTTCTAAGTGTAGTCTAGTCAACATAGTTTATGAACTCTGGAGACCTGCTCACTTCTGTCACATAGAAGACACGTATGTTCTGTGAGCTGAAGAGCTTTCTAGAATACATTTACTTTTTCACGGCCAATTCAGTCACTTATATGTACTGTGTCTATCTTAGATGCTTCAAGGTATCTTACTTGATCTCCAACTGGTGTTCTAAATGTTTTGATTATCTTGTAGGTGCATTCAAATGTTTCCAAACACATGCATATATCCTGGATACTTACTGTTTGATGTGTTATATGGTTTTGGACTCCTCTGACCAAGAACCCATATGATTAAATCTTCAGAGTTTTTGCTAGAAATTGACACTGTCACTAATGCATGGAAGCTACCAGCTTCTACAGCCTAGGGCTGAATCATATAATTGTGGTCACTTTATTAAGTGATACGGTTTATTATGCAAGAGGTTTTGTGTAAAATTTTCATAATAGTTTCATGGATCCCAAAAATTAATCAAGATCAACACATGCTACTGTCTGAGAGATGTTCCATCACTCCTTACCAGCACGTGCAGCAAATTTGAACAGTATGAAAAGGTATGTACACCTAAAAACTGGCCAAGAATTTTTTTGAATGTTTAAGGTTAACAACTTCAAAAATCCCACACGAAAATGAAATGAAACCAAAAAAAGGAATAGCACAATTACCAATGATGCAGTGACCTTGTGAAATGGACTAGACACTAAAGCTTTCTACAGAGTAATCTCATCAGATACAGTCTCCAAAGTTAATATATTAAGTATGAAGAAATATGAGGGACAAGATTTACCTCTTTGCTTCTTCTGCAAAGTAGTCTAACCCTCATGTTGTTTCTTATGCTAGAACCTTGATACCAGAACCCTGTAACTTTTCATCTTGCTGTTTCCAGCTACTCTTCTGTTCTTTAAATAGTTGAGACTTGGTTAATCTAAGCAAAATTTTTATTTTCCAAGTCTAATCACTAGAACTGGCTTCTCTGTTCCAATTCAAGGAAGAAGAGTGGTTTAGTCCATTGTCACGTATTGAGTATGACTTGAGTAGAAACTTCACTTTAGAGCCATAGGTACATTTTTTATTCCAGTTCGGGGGACTTTTACATTATCTTTGAGGAACTTTTAAAGAAAATAATTGGACAATGAAGAAGATCACATTTTTACCTCTGTCGTATTGATTCTATGAGGTAAAAGACACTTTTATCAGGGCCACATTTTTATTATCAATTCATTAAAAAAGAAAGCAAGCAAAAGAAACACCAATTCTATATAAATCATAAAAGGAGCCCACTTTGAGATAGAGGAATTGTTTTCTATTTATATGTGTGCAGCTATTGTCATAAATAATTGTCAATTATCACAAACAGTGATAAAAGAAGAGGTTGCCTGCATTAGTTCAATAGCTTGAAATTTATTAAATACTTTTGGAATCAATGAAGAGACACCAGACGACCTAACACATTGAAAAAAATTACCAAATTTTTGTAATTCATTGCCAAATTAGTTTGTAGTTCATACTACTACCAGTTACTTTCTGAGGCTGAAAGATCTTTTGAATAAACAGGCCAAATCTAGCACTAAAATTACATTTAAAGTATTCTGCTTCCAGGTTTCTGTGTGTATTATAAATATAATATTACTAATAGTTTACTGTTAAAAAACTAGAAGTATATAAGTGAATATAGTATTTGTCAGTTACTATCAACTAATTCTGTTAGGATCAAGACAAAATCAGTCTGGTGGTAGAGTGGTTAACAAGTGTATATGTCTCAGCTAAAGTTTTAAACGTTAAGTTTAGAAAAGTGTCTTCACCTAGATGCTATTTAGAAACATGAGGATGCATACTGGGTTAGTTTGCACCACCAAGTAAAGCAGAAGAACTATGCTGGCTTCAGGCAAGTGCAGGGAACAGGAGGTTTGCCCCGAGGATATGCACTAATTTAAGCTTGCCTTCTGTGGTCAGTGGTTCACTCCCTTTCAAAAGAGTGCACCTCAGAGTATGAAGAGCTTCCCAGAATAAACTTTTTCAGATTAAGGCCATCCTTCATCCCTGTGGGTGTGAAACAGATAATACTAGTAATACAAAGGAGAATGAATAGTTAATAAAATTATAGATTAAAAACCAGAGGATCTCTATATGAAAGATATGCAGGAAAAATTATTTCTTGAAAGTCAGTCCCCACAGTGACACATTTGGTAGTTATAGTACTAGATTTATGTGGAAAAGAGGTGGTAAATGTGAGGGGTACCTCAAACTGTTATTTTAAGCATTTGTCACACTCGGACTGATCTTAAGGGCATTTAAGAATACAAACAGCCACTCATAACCTAGGTCATGGACATGCTCAATAGATATCATGCAACTGCATGTGGTGGGTTTTAAGTTCATGTCCAAAATTTCTGAGAACTAATAAGAAAAACATGGTTGTGAAAACAGATGTATTAAGTGATTCTGTTCAAATTCAAATTCAGTCAGTTTAACCTACATTTTCCTTAAGGTATACAGTATATTCCAATTTCCTTCTTGGGTGGGGTTTATTTTATGTAATTTAAACCACCCAAACATTAAACATCCCACCTGAGTCAGTCTCCAAGAATACTTCTGAACTACCCTTAAGTGGGTGCCTACTGACATTGTGACATCTTCAGAGGTTCTGATCTCTAACATGGGGATGTGCCAGCTCCACAAAGATGTCCTGAATACCTTAGAGTATCTCAAATGTTCCTAGATGCCTGTGAAAGAACAGCTGAATTTGGGTCTAAGTTTCCTATATCGTTACTGAACACAGAGTTAATTTATCAAAAGAGGTAACCACATGAACTCACTCCTTCTCTTACCACAGTACAAAATGCATTTCCTTCTGGAAGTACATTTTTCCCCCTACTGAAAATAAAAGCATCTAGTTAAGAATTTAGGCAAGAAAAGCAGCTTCTGGAAAGTCAAAATTAGGTGAAAGAATGACCACAACAATTGTGAAATATTGCAGACTGTATACAGAGGATCCAAATTCTGAAATGAAACTCATGAAAGCTTGAAGTTTAGGTTGAACTCTTGCTGGCCAAGAATATCATTTTTTCACTGACATATTTTGGTGTTCTGTTTACACTGTTATTTTTTCCCAGTGTATCTGTTCACAATGTTATTTGACATATCTCCAGTAGGTAGTATTCTAACTGGCTTTGGCATAAAAATATAAGAGAGGTAGTCTCCTCCCTAATCAAAGTGATGAAGAAACTACGTGATAGCATAAATGCTTTTCAAAAAAAATAACATGCTTAAATAAAAAGTATGTATGAAAAAAATCTGACATGAGTTGTTTTCTAAACTACTCTGTCAATAGTTTAGAAAGACCTTATTTATTTATTATTATTTATTTTTGAAATGTATTTCTCCAACTATACTTGTTCTGAAGTAGTATTCTTATTATGCTACCAATACTATAGTACTAACATACTTAAAATAGTTTCAGAAGTACAAATGTGTATATTTCTTACAATTATTTCCTATAATTTAGTTCATCTCCTCTATTTAGTATTAGCCTCAGAACACTTCCTAAATATAATTTTTATTATTTTTGTTTTTCTATGCTGTATTTATTTATATATTTTTTTTCATAACAAAAATGATGGCTTGGTCTAGGTGTTTTTAATCCACACTTTGATTTAAGATTGCATAGTGTGTTACTACAAGGAAATTTTGAAATATAGGAAGTACATAAAGTATAATTCATAGTAAAACACATTTAACAGTACAAATCTCTTTGATGTTCTTTGATGACATAAACTTAATATAAGTTTTGGTTGTCTTTCTGTTTGATTGTTTTCTTGCCTATTTCTGTTAAATTAGATACATTATGAAAGGTTCATTATTTTTAGTAAAATTTCTAATTTAAAATGCAGTTTTGAGGTGAAGGATCTCTCACTTTTGATCAATACGTTTATTATAAAAAGGGAATAATGCAAAGGATTATGACAGATAGCCCTGTTAAATTTGCAAATCTGTATGTCTCCTGTAGCACAAAAACTTTGTTTAATTCTTGATTCTTTCTTACAAATGGTACGTTTCCAGGAGTGGCAATAGATGAAGATTTTAGTTGCTCTTTACTTAGAAACAGGGATGTGAGATTTGACCTTTGTTAGTAAAATAACAATTTGAAAGTGAAATGAGCAAAGGGTATAGCAAAGATTCAGTCATCATTGATCCGTACCGACAGCAACACTGAAACAGGCAATTCAGTACCTTTTATACTCTAGTTCCACTACATTTAAACTGGGATTCTTCTTGTTTATTTATGAGGATACATTTAACATGTAACCATCTGGTATTTGAAATCTAGCTTTGCCTGATACTTTTGTGCTGTCTCTGTCTCTGGATGGTATGCTGAATTATAGGAGATCTGAAGTATGGAGATTTAACAACTCCCTAATTAAAGCTGCGGCATTTTTGCAACAGATGAAGACTATTTCAGAATAAATTAATATCAATAAAAACCAAGAAACTAGCCTGGGTGTTTTGTGGGAAGCTGCCAAAGCAGTCATGAGGGGTAGAATAATTTGCTTAACTGTAGCAGCAGTACAAAAAGTATATCTTGAGTACCAGTGTAAATTAGAAAAGGAAGTTAATGAGATGAAACAAGCAACATAAAAAGCAGGTACCCTAGGACCCTCCAACTTTTGATTAAACAGAGTGAAACTAAATGCTTTGTGGTGAATAACACAGACAATGTGTTAAAGCTTAATGAACAAATGTACTATGAAAAGGGGAATAAATCTGACAAATAATTTGCATATGATTGGAATGGGAAAGAGAAAGGAAAACTTTTTCAGTTTAAGGAACAAGAGACATTGCATCAGATCATAATCCAAGAACTGTAATGAGATTTCTTGCATGTTCTTTATAAAACAGAATTATCCCAGCTAAATATGGGTCACAAGGAGATAGTCTCCTTCTTATCTGAAATTCAATTGCCATGGATTAAGGAAAGAAGTAAGATGAAGCTGGTTCTTCTGGGATCAGAAGTTAACAACAAGTCAGTGAAGATCCTTCTCTCATGAAAAACAACAGACCAGATGGAATTATTGCTATTAAGAAAAGCTGTATTTGTTTCTGTTTGCATGACTGAGAGAGCTTTTATTTATTTCATTTCATTTTCTGTTACATAAATGGAAGCATCAAAATCTGTAGTGGAAAAAAAAGCTTTTTTGATATTTCATATATTGTTTAACATTGGCGCCGATACAATAAAATTTTTGTGTCTTAAGATACTAACAATTTTCTCTGTTATGTAGACTAACCTTTTGTGAACAGTATCTTCTCAACACAGATATTGGGGCTTGTTGCTCTTACATTTAATGTTACAACACCTTAATGGAAAAGAGAAGTGAACATTAGTAGACTGTGATACAGTGTTTTGTACCATACTTTATATAACACCGTAGTTGAACTATACTGTAGTTTGTGATAGAACAAGGAAACAGAGAAAAAGCATAAAGAAAAACACAGGGGAAAAAAGAGAAAAAGAATGGTATGTGTCAGGCATGAAGCTATTAAAAGTACAAGGAAAATCAAATTAGAAGTACAAATCAAAGTACATTTTAAGAAAAAAAATAAATCTGTACTTGGGTTTTCACAGAGTAAATTTTCTCACAGGGACTTCCAGTATTTTAAGATCTGCAGTTCCCACAGTACAGACTCTGAATCTAAGTATAAAGCTTCATTTCTAGAACTTGTCATTCCAGATTCAAATAATTTCCTTGTTAATTGTTTGAAAACCTGCCAATAGTTTACTGTTCTTGTAGGAAGCAATCTGCGAATACAGAAGCATAGTTGAAACAGGGGTTTTTAAGATTTATCTATCCATCAAAATGTATCGCTAAGAATCCAGACTTAACGTAAAACATCTTTAAGGCTGTACAGGGAGCATCTACCTCCATAGATAATGTGTCTTACCCAGGTGATGTGCAGGAGCTGCACACTTATGAAGTGAGTAGTTCATAAGACACTTTTGAATTAAACCTGACAGCTGGACTCACTTTAGTTGTCAGTGATCCAGCTCCTGCAGATTCAATTAGAGGTCTGGGTTCAATTAACCAGAGCTTTCATGTGAATCTCCCTTGTTCTCAGAGCAGAACCTTATTGCCTTCCTGAGCAATTCTTCACAGGCATGTAAAAGTCACATCTGGCAGCAAAACTAAATTATTTGATAGGGCAAACAAGACCTTAGTTATTTCATTGTGGAAATTAGAAGTGTAGCTGAGAAAGTTCAGCGCCCAAACACAATGTCTACAGGCTTATCTAAGCTCAGTGTTGGCATACAGGTTATCTGGTGTCTAAGGTCAGATGCAAATAGCACGACAACATCACTTAACTAATTGGTTTTGGTTCATTCTGAGCCAAGTACCCATCTGGAGAGAAGGAGGCTAACAAAGGGCTTGTTTAATCATGTAGTTGAGCATTACTAACGCAGGCAAAACCAATACTAAAATACGGATACCAGCAACCTTATTAGTCACTGAAATCACTTTGAATACTGTAAACTATATCGATTATTAACATTCACAGAAGCCAATGACATTTGTTAAATAGAAGAGACCTTAGTGAAAGGAATATTAAATGATAATTGTTGGTCTGACACATCCAGAAAATACTTTCTCAGCTCAAACATTTCACAGCAACAATGACTGAAACATAGAAATTGCTACGACCAGATCTCCCACTCTGCTTCGCTCCCAACATACTTCTCTCAGAAACTGCACCACTGAGAGACCTTAGGTGGTTGTACAAGTTAGAGCACATTTTACTTGCTAAAGGGGGATATTGTTGTGGGCATCTAACACGGAACTGAATGTAAGAGAAAATACAAACTTCAAGCTATTCCAGCCTTTAATGACAGTCAGAATTCATATACCCCAAAAGAAATGAACATAATAAAAAATTATTCTCTTTTAAAAATGTAACATAAACTCCACATTTAGAAGATTCTGTTGTTACAGCTGAGCTAATTTTCTGCTTAAAGAAGGAACTCAGATATTTTGCTGTGTATAAATATTGTGCTTTAATTTTCTTTTTTATAGCTGGATAACAAAATGTGACTTCTGACTTTCTATTTAACTGGACTAAATTTTGGAAATGTGTTAGGCTTGAAAAGTGAAGATTATGGGCATTTCAAAGAATAGCTCTATCCTATCAGTATAAGTGTCCCTTGGATTTAAGGAAAATGAAAAAAATAGACACTAAAGTATAAATGCCAGTCAAAGCTCATAAGTACATAGTATTTCTAGAGTTTGTAGTATACTTTTCAGTGGAAAGTACACTTGAGTTTCCCAGTACATGTATTCATCAGGTCTGATAAGTATTGCAAGATCTTTGTCCTGGAAACTAAAATAACACAGGATGACAATCAAGGCAGTTACAGGATTATGAGTACCTTACTTGTTATCAAGTTGGAAGATGCCAGAAATGTTAAGGTGGCATTCATATCTTGAAGTTGTTACATGTCACCTTTCTTTCACAGACTTCCTGAGGACCAGGTCTCTTTAAAATTCAAGATAGATAACTCTGAAAACACTTCTGATATTTCTTCTTTCTGATTTTACATGTCAACCTTAGAATAATAGAAAAGAACAACTGTATAAATAACAGGTAAGCTCACTGAAATGACTAGAATTTATTGGATTCCATGAACTAAGGCTCATTTGAATTTTCAGTTTCTACTGGCTTCAATGATACCTAAACCAAGCTTTTAAAACCTCAGACCACATTTAATTGCTTTTGTACTGATCAGAGGCAAATCTCTGGCAACTTGAGTAAAACTGCTGTGTTATGTTCAGTCAGAACCATGTCATATTCTTGCCTTTCTCAGTTCCTCATATCAACACAATTTAGTACGATCACTTACCTTAGTATTTATAAAGCTAATTCTGAAGGAAATTAATCTTCATGTTTATAAATTGCTTTTGTGTGTCAATGCATAAGTCTTGCTTCTCTGTATATTACTCTAGATATTTCTAACAGTGGTATGCTTAGCCTGTGGGACCATGTTGGAGCAGTGTTCCCTTTGGGGTGTTATCTTCTTGATGAATGTTTGAGATTATTCTCTGTCACTGAAATAATAAAATAAGCATCTTTCATTTCTACAAGTTTCTCCTTTTCACTCATTACTTTAGATTTCTCTCTACAATCAGATTCTACTACTATTATTTCGTTTCTGAAAAGCAATTTTCTTCAAGGCTTGCCTTAATAAAAAGACTGTCAATTCCTGTTTGCTTTTCTGACTTATTACAATTTTCCCCAAAAATCTCCTTTCACTTTCAGAATATTCAAGCTTTTCCTTAGTTTTGAGGTATCACAATGATGTCACACTACTGAAAGCCTGAAAAAGATCGTATAGATCTAACATTTGCTTTTCAAGTATTTTTAGACTGTTAAGAATGTACCTAATATGAATTACAGACAGATTAAGTCATCTGTAACTGTAGGAACCGAATCAGAAAAATAAATGCAACAATACGGCTAGTTGATTGTTCTTTCAAGATAACTAAATTATTATAATCATACATATATGATAAAAAAATATATGATAAAAATCTGAATGGTTTTATCTTTAGTTTAATTTTAAAATATTATTTTTTGGTAAATATATGGCCCAGTCATTATGAAACTATTAGGAAACTAAGTGCTCTCTAACTGAGACATCAAGCTGAAAACAGTACATCTGAAACAAGTAGGCATTATAATTCAAACAGTTTTGAGAAAAATCTCATTATTTTTTAAAAAATTGAACATTAGAAAAGAAGTTCATTAGTTTACATTGAGGGAAAATATTTTTAACCTAACATAATGGAGACACTTTATAGCAGACTGTTTTTATAGATCTCAAAAACTTTTGAGAAACAATTGTATTGTCTCAATGTAAATTATGCAACTAGAACGTTTGCATGAAATTAGATTTTATATAAGGACTTGCTCCTCCCTCAAATTAATTGAACTTTCATAAACATGAATCAATCTATTTTCAAACGTCTGAGCTTATGTAAATGAAGATTTTTGCTAGTTGAATAATTTTAGAATTATCATCACACTGGAAAAAAAGGAAAATATTTTTATGCAATATTTAAGGTGGTATTTATTTGTTGATTTTACTGTAAACATAATTATAACTGAGCTTTGCATAGTTCCGGGTTTCATTGATTCAAAAAGAAGTGATTGTTAAAAAATTTATATTAGTAATAATTTGATTTAGTGTACGTCATTGCAATCTCCTAAAAAGAGTTACCACATCCTGTCAAGAACCTAATAGATAAGATTCATGCAAAACTATCTATTACACTTGTGGAACACAGAGAAATTTCACCCATTTCTTCGTAAAACTGAGTTACAGCAATTATTTAAAATGTCAAATGAGGATATAATCAAACTTTTAACACTTCTTCATGATGAAAAACAAGAACAACTCTCTCTACAACATCCTCCTAACAGCTGAAATGAGGAAGAAAAGGAAAAAAAGTGACAAAAAAAATCCTTATTGTAGATTAATTTTTGAATGAATTTTTGCATACTCTTTCAATAAAATTGAGCAAAGTAGAGGTTAAATAAATACTTTAGTAAATAGCTCAAAATGCAGAATCTTCTACTACTAACAGTACTACTCCCTTGTTATTACAGAAGCTTTCTGGAGTGAGAGAATAGAAAATGAAATGGAAAATAGAACAGACTACAAACAGACTATGCACATATATAGACTATAAACAAATAGTCTTGTATTTGTGGTTACTAATATTCCTCTTTAGTGTACATATGAAAGAAGTAAGATAGGTAGAAGTAAGACAGCAGAGACCCTAGAAGAAAAATAGTCATCTGCAAACAAGTCTCATTTACCTAACTATTGTCATAATATCTCCAATATTACAAAGAAATTCTAGCAGATATTTAAAATTTTGGGACTTCATAAAATATATTTAACTTATGAGAGGACAAGGCATAACGTAGTTTTTCTAAAGTCAAGGGGGATTTTACTGTTCACTTCACTGAAAATAAGGATTTGATTTAAACTGCAGACGTTCACTAAAACAGAACAAGGTTGTCTGCCAGTAGAATACATCCAGTGCCATCAGTATTTATAACTAGTTAGTATTTTTGACGGAATGAAGGATTTACTCAGTGTGGAATTTCCTGACCTGCCACATTCATTGTTGTGATAAGAATCATGCTGCTTACCATCAGTCACCTTGCATACTTCACCTGACAAACCTGGAAGGATGCTTCACAACAATAAGAAGCTAGGCTGGGAAATTTACAGTAATCGGTTCCCTGAAGAGGAAAATATGCTTTCAAGAGGACTTTTTTGTTACTATTATTATTTCTTAAGGGTGTCTTTGTTTCTGGAATTATCTTTAGAGGAAAGGGTATCAGTTGACTGAGCTCTAAAATGAACACTATATAGCCCATTACCCCAACAGGACCTCCGTGAGGTGCAATACTTTCTTGGAGTAAAATACCTAAATAAATCTCCCAATGCTCTCATAGACCCAGGAAGGACCTATCTGCAGCACTTACGTCTGGAAGGTTTCAGCATAGGCTCCTGTTTACAGCAAGGAGTTGCATTATCCAGGTCAAAGAAGTGGAATTAAAGCCTACAGTACTTTAATCCTAAGGTGTACCTATAAGAGGCAGGCCATGGCACTAACTGCCCGGGAAAGGAAACCTAACAAATCAGGGGAAAAAAAGAAGAGTTACAAACAGACATTGAAACAAATAATCATAAAATAGACCAACACAATGCAAAAGGCAGATTTGTACTTAAAACCTGTTAAAATTAAAGTGAGGTGAACTTTCATCTCAATTCACAGGTGTACTGTTACATTTTGAAGCTGGTGTAACTGTCAATTTCAGTGTACTCAACTGTTCATAAATTTAGGAGACACTGACCTCTTGCCCTAGTTTTGTTTCTAACATTGAAAAGTCTGATTCATCACTGCATTATTCTAACTTTAAATGTAGTGCACTTTCACTGGAGTAAAAGTGGAACAGTCTGGCTTAAATTAGGTTGCAGTATACTTTCAGTATTATGAAAATGCTGGAAAATAATTTTTGTTCAGTTCAATTCTAATGCTTTCCTTATCTCTGCACAGACCTGAGCACCACAATTTCTGTTAGCCATCACTTGCTCTGGAGTTTTTAGAATTAGCTTCTCTATTAATGAAGAGTCAAACAGCAGTTCTGGTTAGTAATTAAAAAGTTAAAAAAGTAGAAAAAAGAGAACAAAAAGGAAAAGTGTATGCAGAGTAACTGCGATGTGCCATAGAAACCACTGTACTGTAAAGAAGTTAATTTGAAAGTGCAAGACAGCTGTGATTCTTTCTGTCTGCCATATCTCTTAATACTTTTCAGTCCACTCTTGCATGGTAGAAATTTCTTTCCGCAGCCAATACAGTGAGATACATTTTCCTTGCTGCTTAGCAAGTGCTTTTAATCTATATTGTAAGATATGTTGATGCTACGAAAAGTCATGTACTTCTTTTACGTTGAAATTCTCTCTACATTAGAGATTAAGGTTTGATATTTTTATAGTATAAAACTCTTGCTATTTGTGGAAAACAATTTCTGAAGTTATAAAAGTAAAAAGGAAAAATAAAAAGCACTGTAAGTTCAGAAAAAAGTTAATCATAATCAACAGAACTAGTTTAGGTTTATGTCGCTGTAACTGTGGTTAGAATCCTAATCTTATTTAATAGCTAATTTACCTAATTGTGGTCTACTACTCTTTCATGTAACCATTTTAAAAAAGTAATTCAATATCAAAATCTAAGCTCTTGTTTTAGAGAAACTGAGATTGTAATTCAGATTTTACATTGTAAGAAAATTCTTATAATATTAGTGGAGGCCCCAACAGTATTTTCAAAATCCCTCAATCTCCATTGAAGATAATTAGCATTGAAAATGGGTCTGGGAGAGAGGTTGCACTCGTGTGCCTACTGGTTATAGATTGACGTTTATTTTACCTCTCTCTAAACCAATGGATTCATATTTATTCTACAAAAAGTAGAATGGTTGCAAAAGGAAACATTTGAAAATATCTGTACTATGTTTTATTTGTTTGCTGCCTAAAACATAAGGCAAAAGTACAAAATTTGAAAAGCTTTGTAGAAGAAAGCAATAAAATCATAGGGCAGGAAGGACAACAGATCAGAAAGAATCTGACTGTTGGGACTTGAAAACAGAGCTGTCTTTTTGGTAAGGGAATAGGACACCAGTAGTTCCATACCTGACCTGCTAATGAATTATACCCTGAACAGTCATTGGATAAAAAAAGAAACACAAGTTACTGTGGAAAAGACATGCCCCATTTTTAAACAAAAACTGTGTATTTTTTTTTAAAAGTGGAAGATACTTTGATTTTTGCATTTTTGTTTCATAGAGGCAGACACCTGTAAACCCGAGATTTAGGCACTCAGCTTCAGCAGAACGGTTCATCAAATATTTCTTACAGACAGTTTGCTTTGGATATTATCCACTCTACATTTGCATGCCCTCTCTTATATTTGGTATCTTCAAGTGAAAATTCATGTGCTTAACTCGATGTTGTGAACTACACTACCAAAACTAAGTCCACATTTTTTGTTGATGAGCCATTTAGTGTCATCACAGAATCATAGAATGATTTAGAGAGGGAAAGATATTTTTGCATATGCCCATGTTTATATATTCTTTAAAGCAAAAATACATTTTTTTCCCATTAAGAGTTGATAATGGGAGTCCTATTTTCATCTTCTTTCCTTGGAGTTTTTCAGCTATGATTTTAAGATTTCTTGACCATCCCTTTTTTTTAATTATATATCTACTTAAATCATAGAATCATGGAATCATAGAATGGTTTGACTTGGAAGGGACCTTAAAGATAATCTGGATACAAACCCTCTGCCATGGGCAGGGACATCTGCTAGGTGAGATTCTTCAAAGCCTCATCCAACCTGGTCTTGAACATCACCAGTGATGGGGCATCCTGGACTTCTCTGGGTAACCTATTCCAGCACCTCACTGCCCTAACAGTAAAAAATTCCTTCCTCGTAACTAACCTAAATCTTCTCTCTTTCAGCTTAAAACCAATACACCTTGTCCTGTCATTGCATTTCCTGATAAAACTCCCCTCCCAAGCACTCCTGTAGGCCCCCTGTAATTAATGGGAGGCTACTAGAAGGTCTTCCCAGAACCTTCTCTTCTCTAGGCTGAGCATTGCCAATTCTTTCAGCCTGTCCTCATGTGGGAGGTTCTCCAGCGCTCTGATCATCTTTGTGGTCCTCCTCTGGACTCGCTCTAACAAATACATGTCCTTCCTGTGCTGAGGTCTCCAGAACTGAGTGCAGGACTCCAGGTGAGGTCTCACAAGAGTGGAGTAGAGGGGCAACAATCACCTCACTTGACCTGGCTGTCAATTTCCTTCTGATACTGCCCAGGATATGGTTGGCTTTCTGGGCTGCAAGCACACATTACAGGCTCATGTTCAGATTCTCATCTACCAGTAAACCCAAGTTCTTCTCTTTAGGGCTACACTTAATTCATTCTCTACTCAACATGTAATTATGCTTGGAATTGCAATATCATCAAAACTAATCCTCCTTGCAAAACAGATAAATTCATGACTTCACAAAGCTTGTTAAAATTGCTAAACAACTATAATTTTGTCCTTATAACATTATTAGTTTTGATTCTATATTTGATTAATGGCTTCTGAAACCTTTCATCTGAAGTATCGAAGGATTTATCAGTAAGTCCTCTGCACTGCAATAATTGTTGCCTTGGAACATATATATATATAAAATATTTTTTCTTTTCCACGTTGAGGCATGTGTGAGGGTGGGTGTAGGTGTAAATGTTCATGTCATGCATTTATATTTTTAGCTACAAACCAGGACTGAGTGGCTATAAAATTCTGAAGTCACTACACTGACAACTTTTCTTCCATGAGAGCTATGAAAACTCTGGATTATGAAGGCAGAAAAAAATCCAGGTTTAGAATCAAAGCTGTACCTATACAATTTCACATCAAAATGATTTAGAAAGTTGCTTTGCTATGAAATTGCCATAAATTTCTCATCTAAATGCAATTATTTCATGATGTGGGTCTTTAATATATACTGGCTCCATGTTCACAGGTATTCATATAAAAGGCGATGCAGCTATTTATATTGATGCTTAGAGTCATCTAACTTTAGTTGTCTCTAATGTGAAAGTCTACATGTGACACACTCTCCCTAAAATATCTTTATAGTTCTTCCAAGTGAAGCAAAGAAGCATTTTTATGAAGCAATTTGTTCTTTCTATTTTAAGATGAGATTAATTGTTCCCTAAAAGCGGTTCTTTCTTTCTCTATAGGAGCATAACAGTATATAATAAGAATGCTTAGTTAAATTAGTTTTGACATAGATATCCAGAAGGAGATGTCAACATTTAGATACGGGAAGTCTGCCTTCAGTTTCTACTTGGACAAACAAAACAGAAAGGGCTATGGTAGCTAAGAAATGCGTTCCCACTTCTTTCTTTGCTTTGTAAGTAAGAATGCCATATTTGGATGAAGGTTTTAGCTCACAAAACACTGCAAAGTTGTTAATGAAGAATGCTGCCTACAGGACATATGTATGTATATGTTTTAAAGATTAGGGCAAATTAGTGACTAAGGCTTATAAAAAAGTACTAATTATTAAAAAAATGTTCTTTAATATAAAATGAATTTTAACAAGTGTTTTTACTTCTTGTTTTCTGAGTTATATTTTCTTCTTCTTGAGAAAATTTAAAGTTGCAACAGCTATAGAGTTAAACAAATATGACTTCTAAGAAATAACAAAATACCAAGCAATCCCTACAGCAGTTGATTAGTAAGTATTGGGTAATGATGTCTTAGTTTATTTCCATTGTTTTTCAAGTGAAATTTAAAGTTTTTGAATCTCCACTTGACAATATAGTTTTCTGTTATGCAGTGTCATGATTATTTTACTTAAATTGATCATAAAAGAACCAAACGAAAACATGAATGGTCTTTCAGGAAGGAGATTTTTAATTTCTTTGTACTTTTATTGCTTATTGTGTGCACTCGGAGATATTCTGAATACTATATACCTGAGTTGTATGATTTTTGGATTTTATCACCCAGTTAGCATCTACTTGCATAGAATATAGTAGCTTAATGTAGTGCTACATATGTACCTAATTATGTAGGTGTAGTTGTGTAGACTAGAGATATGTGGGAAGAAAAGTAATCCATATTTACATCTGTTTTCAAATCTGTCCAAAATACAATCAGAATCTCTCCAAATATAATCAAAAATTATAGTAAATTCTATTTGTTTTAATTTATATAGTAGTAATTTACAGGTTTAAATTTAATATTCTGTTTCAGAAATTATGTAGATTAGCAAAGAAACGAGTTTGATTGTCCAAGTACAACATACTTTGGAGACTTGAACAACTCCTTCAGCTTCTTTACTGGAATAAATATCTTATTATTGCCCTGGGCTGTATCTGTACAGCATCATCTTCTATGAAGTGCCCTTTTCCATACAGGTTAACAAGAACACTTTTACAGTGGTCAGCAACCTGATAAAACCATTCATACATAAGAATGAAGTAACAGAAGAAACAGAATTACCAGTTATGTGAGGAAACTCTCCTATTCAAATATGTTCATTGTTTCAGCACAAATGGTATGGTCTCTTCTGAGATACTGAGGTTTCTCTACTAGATATAAGCTAGCTTCCTTCAGGCTTGTCAACTGAAAAAGTGTAACCCTATTCGTGAATCTCAGTTTTAAAATACCTTGGCTGAAATTCCTTTAATAGTTGAATTTTTTTTGTCTACCAAGGGGTTTCATCAGCATAGTTACTGTTAACAGCGTTACAGACAGTTTTACAAATATCTAATAGATATTACCCAAAATAATGCTCCGTTCATCAAATAAATGGCAGTAGAGATACAGATAGAATTTTTATCTGAATTTAAAGTGTCATGTGAAGCAAGTGGAAGTATCCCACTGACTGATATCGCTGGAAGAGGAAAGTAATCTACTTGAACCTCACTGGCATATGTTTTCACTACTCAGACTAGTAGTGAAGTAGTGCTTAGTGTGACAGGAGCCAATCTCTCCAGACTGTATTCTGTACTCATAGCTGGAAAATCCCTCGATCAGAATTTAGCCAGTTTATCCAACTCCACTAGTTGTCCATTCTTTTTTCCAATTTCCCCATATTTCAAACGATATTTGAAACATTCACATAGCTTACACAAAGGGGAGTCAAATTAACAGAAATAGCTATTACTGAACACATACCAGGTATGTGTATGTATTCTGGGTTAGATGTGATGGCCCGTCCACCCTTGCCAACTCAAGTAGTGTGCTGCAAGATTAACAGAATTATCACGAGATTCCCATACAGACAAGGATCGTGTGAGCCACAGTAATCTATCCTCTGAGACTACTGGGCTTTGCCCATTTTAACCCATGGGCAGAAGCGGTGATTGGTCACAAGTACACTGAATAAGGTGGGGGGAAGGACATACTCTGACAGCCATCCCCTAGGACTGCCAGGGTTCACCAAACTCCTTCGCCTGTAGGCAAAGTTTTACCCTAAGGACCTTAGCTGTGTTGCCACATCCACATTGTCCAAAGGTCACCTGATACTATCAAAAAAACTAAATTAGAACTTAAAATGTTCTAATACAGAAGACATATAATTTCGCCATTGAAAAGCAGATCACATAAAACATTGCTACAAAAAGGGAGTCAGTGACTCAATCTTATTTCTGAAACAACTTGTTTCTAGGCAGTGCATGCCACTGACTTCTCCAGACAGAATAGAAAAGAGGCGGAGACTGTGTTTTGACACTTCTTCCTTCCTTTTTCCCTCAATGCAATACCAAAGAAATGGCAAATTATTTGTGCCTCTTTAACACTGAAGTCACATGCTTTGTAAAGCTGAGCTGCTTTACTACTTCTCACCTGACAATATAACTTGCCCAACATATGCCAATATAGCTCTTGAAGTAGAATCTTGAGCATTACAACGGTCACAGTATCCCCTGTCACATAGATTAATGGTTTTGGTCTTCTGTTTTATTGTTTACTTTTCCTTAATATGATCCTCTCAGTATCTACATTAACGACAAACTTTTTGATTTCAGTTCTTCAGGTAGCACTTGTAATTTTAAGACACCATCTTCAAAGGTCTCTTTGATGACCTCAGTAAGTACCTCAGAACGCAGTTCCTCTGTGCTTCCATGGTTAGAAATTTATTAAACCTGAGTTGAATTAATCTTAAGCTCTAATAAATGAAAACTAGAATGAACCAACAACCTAAGAAACAATTCAGTGTCATCATGCTATCTACAAACTACCAGTCCGTATTTTCTTTTGATGTGGGTTTTTTTTACACCTTAAATATTCTGTGCCCTTACATGAGTTTTATCTCCAATTATTTTTACATAAAATCCTTGAATATCTAGCCAAACATAACAGTGTTTCCCATAGAACTGAAGTGTGTGTACTTAACTTCTTTCAGAACAGATATGAAGAGTCACTTTATCTCCAGGAAACTAACCTGCTTCAAAGATACGGTGCATTGTTAAAGATCTATGCAGGGTACAATTAAGAAAGAGAGAAATAGATATCATACTCAAGATCAAACTCGGTGCCTGTGAAATCTTCAGATGGGCAAATCTGGAATAAATATTTTTTACCTGAGTATAAACATGAAATGCTGTTATAGACTGCCTTCCAGAAATAAGAGACTAATCTCACCGTTGTCAATGCTTCCAAGACGGACGTTTCATCTATCCTATAACTGACTTATCCACCTAGAGTTGTGTAAGCATACTTATTGCACTTAAATTGGGAGTACATGTAGAATAAAACATGGGAAAGGAGTAGAATACTTAAAAAGTCTGCTGCTTTTTCACTTTTAATCCACTATTAAGAATCAAACAATGTGGAATCAGCCTTAAGGGGGTTTAGATGACTCAAGTCATAAACAGAATCAGATACTACAGTCTTTTTGGAAGCAGTTTAAAAGGATAATTATCTAGCATGTACTACTTAGGCCATTTAGGCCATTTGAACAGGTATTCTCCAAGCTTTCATGTCAGCCATATAAGTGATGATGTAGCAGATGCAGGACTATCTTTGGAAGGCTAACTGCATGTGACCGTACTGAATGTCCTGTGCCCAAGTTGGAGCTTTAAATATTTTACAAGTTCCATAAGACCATTCCTATGACTTAATCAATCTAATATTGAGGTATTATAACAGGGTAAATGGGAAGAAATGCAGCAGCACTCTTGTGTCACATCAGACATTTGCTCTTGCACTTAATCTCCCTAATGAATTTTGCTCTTGGAAAGCTTAAGGGATCAGGCGAAGGATGTGCAAATCCACAGAGACCCTCTTTCATCATCCACTCCCTCAACACACTTATACCAAGCTCTCAAGCTGCCATGACAATTCATCTGTCAGCATGCCACCTGGGCTTTGTAAATTTCAGTATCTGTACTGGATCCCCAGCATAATTCAACAAGACCACTTAGGCTACCTGATGAGTATGGGAAAGTAAAAGCACACACACAAATTTTAAAAAAAATAAAAGGGAAAAAAAAAGAAAAAAAATGAAAAGAGAAGAAAAAATAATAAAAAAAAAGCGGAATAAACCCAAATGCACTACCGGAGAAAATTTTACATTTGGGAAGAAATCCTAAATAACACACTTCAACAATGTTTTTCTGAGAGTTTCTGAATGGAGCTGAATATCACTTCCGGAAAATTGATCAAAGGCAAGGAGCAGCAACTCAGGATGGTTGAAGACTGGAGAAAAGCCCAAAAATCTTTCTTCAGGGTGAGCTGTGAAATTTCTCATTTCTGTCAGCATCATGGTAACCTTCAAATACATATGAAGAAGTCTATGGCATAGGAAAGAGTAGAAAGGAAGCTCCTGCGTCCAGGAGAAATTCACAAGTGAATGGAATTAGCATTTACCATTCTTGCAGTAGTAAAGGCTGACACGGTATGAAGAAGATTGATGAATGCCACAGAACGCCAGCTATCAAGATGATGCATGTAATAGATATCTCTGATTTAGTATCTGTAAAGAGTTTTTCAGCCATACTGCACGACGTAGCTTACTTTAGAAAATCAGCACGACTATTATAGCATGGCCTCATGCTTTAACTTGTAGTAATAATTCTAATTAGGATTAGTTTTGATAATCCACTGAGTTAAACTGAATGTACTTTTCTCCACAAGCTCGTTTCAGATTTACCTTGTTCAGTAAGTTTCTTCTTGGGCCTTCTATAACTTTTTGTCAGGTGGATTTTTTTCCGTGTTTTTTTTTTCTGTTTTTCCATTATGTTCTCTCCTACATTGTCATTTTGGTTGGCTAGCAAGACAGAACAAGGAAGGAACCTCAAATACAGTCTCTTCTGAATGCTATGGGAAACCTAAGGAATAAGATCAGAGCACACAGAGTCATGAGGTAGCTACTCTAACCTTACATATTCTGAGAAATAATAAACACGTAACTCACATGCTCTGTCTTACATGGTTCTTTTTTTAATATATCCAATAGAGACTGGTAAGAAACTGTGATGTGTTTAGTACAGTAACATAATCTTTTACAAATATTTTAGCTCCTGTTTTCTAGCTAGCCTCCTGACAATGAGGTATTTTGATAAGTGATACATTCACTTGCTTTCTGAGGCAGTGAGGTTGGTTTAACCTTTAATTTGGTTGGGATATTTTTGTACAGAAAAAGTGTCATGAGCTTCTAGAGCTATGAAATTACTTAATCATACAAAATATTTCTTGTCAGCCTCGTCCTTTGAGGTGCAAGATAGAAGGAGAGTTGTACTGCATAAATAGAAAGACTTCAGAGTTCTCTTTAAAGTGGAGTGCTGAACATTACCAGAGATAAGAAAGGCATCTTTGTATATGCTAATAATAACACCAGTACCCAAGATGAAAACCGAGAACACGTACAGTAGTAGAAAACTCTTGTTTGCCAGGAACATACTGTGATGCTGAATCACTGCTTTGACATATTTAGCTTCATAAGTCAGTATTTCCACAGTTTTCTGAAGCCAAATAATGACAGTGGAGTCTCAAAGCTGCACAACTAATGCATATGCTGAAAATTAAACTCTTTTCTTGCTTTCTTTTTTTGTTTCTGATCAAGCCTGGAATTTCCCAAAGTAACTTTTATGTAAAATTTTTACAGTTGGAATTGTTTTTATATTAAAAATATAATTGCTTTAGATCTTTAAATCCAAACTTTGTTATTAAACAACAGCAAATCAAATTTATACGAAAACTAGTGCATTTAGACCTCAATACACGGCACATGATCTCTGTTAATGAAATTATTACCACTCAAGGAAGTGTAGCAAATTTTCCACTATATTTTCCAAATATTTCAAAAAAAAAGAAAGGGAAAGGGAAAAATGAAAGGTAAAGAGGAGAGAAAAGATAAAGGAAAGGAAAAGTGACATAAATGTTGGTTTACAGTATATAACTTCTCTTAATTCATCTGCAGATGAATACATGCATCAAATTTAGAAGAAACTAATAATGAAAGACTGAAATAATTATCACTTTAAAGGAAATACAAAGACTTCTGACTACTATATATTACTGAATGCTCCTCTTTATCTGTGATGAGGAAAGTTAAATGTATGCATTGCAAAGTCCTCAAACAGCACAATAGCAATAACCAAAAGCAAAACAGAGGTCAATTTGAAAACATGAAGGAAGAAAAATTCTTCTTGGTCTCTGCAATTATCTTCAGTAGGTCTTTAAAAACTGAAAAAAATTAACTGCAGCATTATAGTTAATAGACTTATTATTCTGTTCTTGTTATTATTAAACCAAAAGTACTGCAGAGTTTTTAAGTATAACATGGAAGACTCATTTTACATTGTGCAAATACATGGTAAAAAAAAATTGTTGTCTAAACAAAAATACATATATTAGGCACAACGTCTAAGGCTTTCGGTTTTTTTTTCCAGAATTAGTACCAATTTGACAGGTGATACTTGTTGGGATTAACAGTAAAAACACTGAAGATTTTAGTTTAGAGTTTAGTTATGCAGAATCAAGAAGCTAAGAAAACTTTACTGCTGTTTTCACCAACTGTAACTCTCTGAATGGTCATCTCAATACCAGTAATTTCATTAAAATGTTATCATTTAAATTGACGGCTGATAAAACAATACCAAGAGACAGTTATGAGCAGTGAAATTTCTTAAGGAGATGATGTTCTTCAAAGGGATTTTTGGTGATACCGCCAAAACAGATTTAGAATCTAGCCTAGTGTATGTGTACCAATACACACACAATATATAGAGATGAACAAATATGTACACACACTTGCATATAGATCAATATACCATAATTAACAGACAAATGAGGACAAATTTACATGAGGAACGAGATATTTACCACACAAAGAATTTATGGTGATTTGTTCTCTCTTTTCTTCTCATGTGCCTCTCCCTTCATGTGTATGCAAAGTGTATCTGGCTGCGTTTGGCAGAATTCTCTCTTACTTATTTGAGACTTTTGTCCATTTCTTATAGGTCTTCCTCTTGGCAAGCCGGCAGTTTTCTTTGATGCTTAAAGAATAGTCTAATTCTATCTTTTTTAAGCACTTCATGTTACATCACAAAGCAATTCCGAATAAATTTGCTTAATCTGGATTTCATTTGAAAACACCTGTAGTAAAACATAACGGCGATTCTGTGGGTGTAGACTATTAAAAACAAACGAAAAGTAGAAAACTCCTTGAACATGTGTAATTCACTTCCAGATTTCTTAGGCATTCCAATCTCAATGTTTGGTGGCCTTCCCTGATATCTGTTCTCATCCTGTTTATTTTGATTAAAAGCTTTTAAATTAGTTATTTTATGTGCTCTTCTACCTATTTAAAAGAAGTATTAATGAGTCCAGTCTTTCCAACACATATAGCTAAAGCATATAATTGTGAATCAGTATAAAATAGATTTTGCATATTTTACATTGTCTTCATTAAAAAGAAATTTGAAATTTTAGAATACATCCTGTCTACTAAGCAATTTGAAACTACGCAGGGGTTCATTATTTTTCTTACTAGCTAAATTTCCGTAGCAGTATCATGCTGATAAATATCATCAGCTATGTCATAAATTTTACTTAATAAAAAACATGATCCGTTATTAGTTTGTACAATGGAGCACATCTTAAATAATCATTAGATTCAAAAGACTCTATTTTTTTCACTTTATTGCTGGATGCACGTCTACAAATTCGTTAAACATCTTTTCAAATAAGCATCATACTGAAAGGCTTTTCTGCACTTTGTTCTTTTAAGGTTTAAAAAAAACAATGGCACATTAACACCTGTGAAAAGAGTCAGATATTTGGTTCCAGAACTCTTAAACTGGGAACATGGCAGTGAGAAAGGAATTTGCAAATGATGTCTCAGATCAGCCAGGGAAAGAGAGGATAAACTATTTTTTATTTTCAGAAAGGGCTGAAAAAAATAAGCTGAAGGATGCTTGTATCACTCAGAATAAAGATATAAACTGATCGTCTAGTGGGCTTTAGAGCAGTTCTGAGAAATTCTTCCTCACTCATTTTCACAAAGAGCGTACTCACATACTTTGATGTCCTGATCAGACCTTGAAACTACACGGTGTTGAAGATAATTCATGCTCCACTTGCCTTCTGGTGACACTGGCTGACTGTCAAGAGCTTAGCCTTCTAACTTATGCATTCCAGTTTCCCTTCACCTTAAATTTCTCTCCTTACCCCAAGATAGAAAAATAATTTATTTTCTTAAGAATTTGTTGCTTTATGACAGAATGAGTCTAGGAACAGAATAACAAGAGTAAGAATGAACTCAGAGATAACAGCCAGCTAAGACTGGCTAAGCTATGCAATTTAGCTGTGAAGAAGTAACTGAACCTTACTCTGAACTACTTCAAACAACTGGAAAAGAAATTTGCCATGAGGGAAGCATATGTGAACTGCACATGGTCTGAGAAATGGGATAAAGGATGTAAATAGGTCTTTTACTGTCTTTATGCCCTGATTCATGGAAACAAGAGAGTACTCCAACACACACTTACTTGCAGGCATCTGCTTTATGTTTATTTTCCTCAAATGAGAAAGCCAATAGTTAAGTTTATATGTGGTCCTGAATGGGCAGGAACATAAAACACTCTGTCAGCCTGGTTCTGACTTGGGTCCCTACCTTTGCAATATAATCCAAGCCAGCTACTTAAGTTATCTGCAAGTTATTTTCACACAAGACACGGGCAAACTGTCTAGATCCGCTCTCAGATGTGAAATACAAAATCTCCAGTTGTGGAGCTTGTGATTTACTTAGTCTGAAAGATTAGGTTTTACCTACCTGATAGGAGCAAAATATTGTATAGTTTATTAAACTGATGCTGCTGAAATAACTTTTTGGGTATGCACAGGTGAAAAAAATCTATAGATGTAACTGAATGTTTGGAACATTTGTTCCCACACCACAGTTCAAAATAAGTGTTTCTTCCCTGTTTACATCTCTCTGTGATCATTCCGCACCTCACAGTAGTCTTTACTTATCTATGGCAACTGTCTGTGGACTCAATAACCCCCAAGTTATAGACTGCTTAAAAAAAATAAAGAAATCCAAAACAAAACACTCCACTGCATATGTGAGATATTAGTCACATTGCTTGATGCACTACTGGAAGGCTCTTTGATACTATAGAGATAAGTGTGGTATGAGAACCTATAGAGATTAGAACCACTTAGTAAGATGAATCCTAAACAGGCTCATTATGTAGCTATTACTGAAATAATTCTGTGAGGAAGTGATACATGAGTTGTGGAAAAGCAGACTTGTAAATGTCTTTGAATATCTACGTTCTCCTAAAAAAAAACCCTTGTGTTTATTATTAAATGATAAGGAGAACAATAGTTTTGAATTTTGGACAACTTATCTATGCTTTAATTCGGCATTCCGTTCATGAAGCATCAAAGATGTAAAACCAAAGCCTTTAGAAAAGCAGCTTAGCAAAATAATTAGCTTTTGCAGTAAACATTAAAAGCAGAAATGAACCTGGAATAGGACAGTAATAAATGAACCAGAAAAACAGAATGTCTCTGCCAGAAAAGATGGGACTGTACAATTGGTTGAAATATTGACTCTTTCCCTCTGAATGCATGCAAGCAAGTTGACCATCCGGATCATACTAGTAAAATTGTTCACATTTTGTTATGTATTTGATTGGATTACAATAAACTTTAACTTTAAATTAGCAGGAATTTTGCATTGTTTACTCAGTAAAATTCTAAGGGATCTGTAGAAATTAATAATACAAACATAATATTCTTCTAATAAAGCTATCCTAGTCAGTAATGATTTCCATGTCTATAGGTCCTATGCCTACAAAATAGGAAAGAATAGATAGCTCAAATCTTCTGTTACCTTGTAAAACATTGTAATCAACTCAACGTTTCATTCATAAGGTTCAGTTGCAATATTGTAATACGTTTGACCATTTAAATTACTAGAATTAGAAACCTAGTTCTTTTTTTTTTTTTATTTGTTGCTTTCTCTGTGCTTGCAGAATAAAATGTAAGTTTCACATATGATGATATAGCACCTTCTCTCTGTTCTTCACATTACTTCAGTTATATCATAAATTTGATAAAAAGAATAAAATGATTTTTTATCAAAAAGATAGCTATTACATAATGGCTTGTAAATGAAGCAAGACTACCAAAGTCAATGACAGTTATTTATGAAATTTAGATATTTCAGATAAAATGTCACTTCAGAACCTCAATTTTTTAAAATCATGCAATAGAATCCTAGAAATCTCATGAAATTTTGGAGAATTGTTAAAAATCTTTCTTACAAAAAAGTTCTTACATTGCCAAAAATTCTTCCAGAGTGTCACACCTAATCATTCATCAAGAACCTTCTTGGTACACTTACTATTTTTTCTTCGACTTGCTTAAATTTAATCAAAATTTTTGCATATTATAATCTGAGTTCAGCTAAATACGCGAATCTATGAATTCTGAGTCTATGAATAAAAATTTCTCCCAGTAGCCTAGCATTCATCTCAGAGTAGATTATTATCTACAAAACCAGATGCATGAGATTGCAGCAAAATCTGGTTTTCTATTAGTGAATTCTTAATAAAAGAATGAAATCTACTTATAGTTTTAGTAGTCATACTTCTATGCACAAAATATAGATTTTTAATTTCAGAGAGCTTTACAAATTATGAGTGATATGTTCCCACACCACTCTTGGGAAGAGAAAAAAAAATAACTATCTTTTTCAGAGAGGCTTCTTACAGAGAAATTGACAATGTTAAGTACATTATTGCAGGAAAAATATCAAGCCTATAAGAGAGGTATAATTTGAAGTCAGGAACTCCTAAGCTTATGCTTACTCCAGTGGACCCATCATCCCTCATGTCTTACCTGAAGCACCCGAAGTAGAGAGTGCTTAACTTACTGGATGTCAGAAGTAGAGATAATGCCCCGTTTCCCAGGTGAGCTCCTGTTACTGAATGAACACTCAGAAGTATTCAAGATGCACAAATACTTCAAATCCTTATGATGAATGTTGGATGTGATATCTCATACATAGGGATGAAATTCACTTCCTTAAAGTTCTGTTTGAATTGATCCTCACTAAGCTAGTCCTTGCTGAATTCCCGTCTCAGGCTTTCTGATCATCCATACCTCTGTGGCTGTCAGGCAAAATAAGAGATCTGACAGAATAAAATGCTACTGCACCCTCCAGAAAATACCTTTTAGAAAAATATTTGACAGTCTCCTAAGAGAAAAGGGTAATTTAAAACCAATTATATTCACCTCTACAGAAAAAAATCTGTAAGACTCAGCAAATTTTTTGCAATTTCAATTATTTATAAAGAGGGTCTAGTCTAAGCTCTTCATCACAGCTGTCCTGTAAAGTCTGTAAAGATTTATAAAAAGCTCCAGAAAATATTTCAGCCAATCACAACATGTATGATTTATATGCATGTTCAATGAGACTGAGAAGTAGCACTGCAGCAAATGGACTTATTTGTCATATACCTTGTATCAGAGGTGTTGCTTTCCAAAGACGATCCATTACAGTGGACTAAACTTGGCTGGTTGCTGTATTTCCACCAAGCTGCTTTCTAACTCCCCCTGCTCAACAAGACAGGGAGAGAAAGTAAAACAAAAAACAACTTGGACTGAGATAAAGGTACTTATACATTACCATCATGGGAAAAACAGGCTTGATTTGGGCAAGTTTAGTGTCATTTATCATCAATTAAAAATATAGTAGGATGGTGAGAAAACAAACATTAAAATTGCTTTCTCTCTACTCCCTACTCCTCTCCCCAAGCTCATCTTTACTTTTTCATTCCTGTTCCTGACTCTTCTGTTCTCTTCTCCTTGAGAGGCACAGGGATATGGGGAATGTGGGCTGTGATCAGTTCATAACACTTCACCTCTGCCATTCCTTCTTCTTTTCCACTGCTCAAGTGCAGGGTCACCCCACAACCTGCAGCTCTGCAAGAACTGCTCCAGTGTAGGTCCTTTCCACTGGTCACATGTCCTTCCAGGATCTTGCTTTTTTGTGGAATCTCCAGGGGCTGCAGCTTCCTTCAGGGCATTTATGGTGCAGGATCTTTCACAACAGACAGTGTAGATACCTGCTCCACTGTGATCTTCCATGGACTCTAAAGAAACAACCTATGTCACAGTGGTTTTCACAATGGACTGCAGGGGAATCTGTGCTGCATCGCCTGGAGCACCTCTGCACTTCTCCATCATGTCTGCATGGTTGCTTCTTGCAGATTTTTCTTACTTCTCTAGCATAGCTGCCAAGCAACATTTTTAGCCTTATTTAAATATGTTACCATATAAGTACGAGCAGCTCATCTTTGGCCAGCAGTAGGCACATTTTGGAGTCAGTTCCTGTTCTTTTCTAACCAAGGGCACCTCTGCAGCTTCCCCTGTTACCAAAACCTTGAACAAAAACTCAGTATATCCATAAACACTTGAAAGTTTGTTTTCATATTGGCTTTAGAGTAAGCCTTATGGTTCTACTTCTGACAAATTTGTTGTTTACTTATTTCTGCTTGCATGTTTCTTGTAATTTCTTCATGGAATCTAGATTTTCCCCTGACAGGAAACAAGTATAATATAAATACAGGCATACTACTACTACTAATTATTATTAAAAAAAGCCATAAATTCTGTTTAAATTAAAACATTCTTTCCCTAAGCACACTTGTACATCAACACTACATTGTGTCTTCTGATTTTGTAGGAGACCTTGCTGTATGACAGAAAATCCACAAAAATTTTTCTGATTCAGTCTCAGGGAAGCTAAGGCCTCAGCAAATGGAAATGCCAGGGTGGAGGAATGCTACTATGGTAAACTGTTGTTTTTAATATCTTGCAAAGTCAATTGCAGCTTACGAACAAGACTTACACAGCAACATTTTCCCTACCATGTACCATACTGTCCACCTGGGAACAACAACAGCTGCTTCAGAGCTACATAGCACCAAAGCACTCACACAGTAATACTAACAAACATCTTTTGTATTGGTAACAGATCCAATTAGAATCTGGTCTTGGGATAAGTGACAGATACAGATACATTTTCAAAGACAAGACTGTATGCATGTTTGTTACGCATATTTCATATTTTTGAGTCTATGACACTACACTATTATGGACTTTCCTTACGTGAACTCCTTATAGAGAAAACCACTACTTCATTCAGTTATTTATATGAAAGGATAAGAACTATAAGCAGATTTTTAATGATTTAAGGAAGAAAATTTTGTTTTCCCTCTGATTTTTCTTAATTAGAAGGGAGTTATCCAATATACTGGTGTCCCTCAGGGGTCTGTACTGGGACTAGTGTTCAGTATTTTCATTGACGACATAGACAGTGAGACTGAGTGCACTTCAGCAAGTCTGCATGTGACACCAAGCTGAGTGGGGCAGTTGTCATACCAGAAGGACGGGGTGTCATCCAGAGGGACCAGAACAAGATGGAGAAGTGGACCTTTGTGAACCTCATGAAGTTCAGCAAGGCCAAGCGCAAGGCTCTACACCTGGGCTGGGGCAACTTGCAGTTTCAATATAGAATGGGGAACAACATGGTTGAAATCAGCCCTACAAAGAAAGACTAGGGGGTACTGACTAAAGTTCAACATGAGCTGGCAATGCGTGCTTGCAGCCCGGAAGATCAACTGTATCCTGAGGTGCATCAAAAGAAGCATGACTAAGAGGTCAAGAGAGGCAATTGTCCCCATCTATTCCACTCTTATGAGACCCCACCTGGAGTATTGTGTCCAGTTCTGGAATCCCCAACATAAGAAGGATATGGAACTGTTGGAGCAGGTCCAGAGGAGGACTACAAAGATTATCAGAGGCTGGAACATCTCTGCAATGAGTTCAGCCTGGAGAAGAGAAGGCTCTGGGGAGACCTTAGAGAGGCCTTCCAGTACCTAAAGAGGGCCTACAAGACAGCTAGGGAGCGATGTTTTACAACGGCATGTAGTGATAGGAGGAGAGTCTTTAAATTGGAAGGGGGAAGATTTAGATAAGATATTAGGAAGAAATTCTTCGCACTGAGGTTGATGAGACACTGGAACAGGTTGCCCAGTTGCGGATGCTCCCTCCCTGGAAGTGTCTGAGGTCAGGTTGGATGGGGATATGAGCAGCCTGGTCTAGTGGCAGAGGGCTTGGAACTAGAGGATCTTTAAGGTTCCTTCCAACCCAAACCATTCTATGATTCTATGATTCTATGGTACTGGTAAACAGTTACTTGTTTTTTGCAAACAACTCCTGATCAGGCAAGAGTAATCTGAGTTTAAGAACATTTAACACCCTAAAGTTATTCCTAGAGAACTACAGTAGTGTGACATTGAAGTTACTTGTCAAGCACTTGAGGCTGTGCTCACACCCTAAGTATTGAAGCAGAAAGCAAATTGAGAATCTGTGTACTAGTCTTCTACCAGTCTTCAGTCAAATGTTAAAATACATACAACATAAGGAGATAAATCTATATGTAACAGAAAGAAAAGAAAAACAAATAGCAATAAATCCTTCTAGTTTCACAGCTTACAATAAATGAACAACATAGAAAGAATTTCTTTTGTAACACATAAGCCTGGGAATCATTCGTAATCATCAGAACACTAAAATGCAATTTCACCTATAAAGAATCTCATCAGATAATGAACAAGTGTAATGTTCGCCCTTTGGAGATGTCTATGCTCCTCTACTGTCACATTCACTCTGTCTTATGAGAATAGGAAGTGGGTGCTATCAAATGAAATCATAACGACAAAGAATTTCACTATTGGTGATGGTAAATGATGCAGAAGGAAGGTTATCTTCTTTTATTTTTCTTGGTTAATTTCTGTGAATCAGGTGGAAGTGCCCCAATTATTGTTTCATGAAAACTGTAACCTACATATTTTCATTTTCCTACTGAAACATTTCCCTTGTTCAATCTTTAAAGCTATAATAAAAGTAGGATTTTTAGCAACAAATGCAAAAGAAACTCACATAAGCTAATATTTGACATACACTAGGCCATGTATAGAAGCAGCCAGAATTAGCCAACACATCCTTTTTATAAAGTATTTAAATTATTCATAATTATGAATATGTTATGTTGTTCATAGTGATGATATGTTTTTAGACACAACTAGTTCCAGTTTACATTGACATACTGTCAGCAATTATGCTTCACCATCTGTGGACATAATTAAGTTTACCCTTAAATTTGATTTTAGAACATATCATTCACAAGTGGCTCTTGTTTATGAAACACACTCGGAATAAGCAAAAATTGAATAGCATTCATTTTGAATAAACTAGAGATATTTTTTTATGCAGATATCATAAGGCCATAAATTTATATTTTACACAATCTCGAACTATTATACACGTGAGCTCTTTCCAGGATTCAAGAACTCAGTTAAGCTTTGTGTGTTTTCCAGATCTCATTTATACTGTTGTTATTTTCTATGACGAGGAATTGCAAAGAAGAGTTAAATAGACATAGGAGCCATTAACATCACCTTGATGGTCAAACTCTTGCAGTCAAGAAGAATCAGAATTATATATGCTTTTATTCCAGAAGAAGTAAATGATATTTCACATAATATTTTTTTAGCTTTTCAAAATCTTGAGAAGTATTTAGCTCTGTGGGAGGCATATAATAGCATCTTTTGTGAAGTGCTCTAGGTCTAACAGTTCATCTCAATATTCCATATCATCTATAAGCACAATATTTATAGTCAATGTAGGATTTCTTCTCATTTGAACAACAGTGAATTTGTGAATATTTATATATCCTAAAACTGTTCCCATTAACCTATTTGCTAAAAAACATGTGGAAAAATGACACTGCAGGGATTCAAATCAGTCGAAGTGAATTAATTTAAAAATGCAAATGAAGAGTGGTCCATTTATTTTTTTTTTATTATTATTATTATTCAATCTCAGATCTTGTTAATATATTAAGAAGAAAGCTAAAAACACGAAGATGTTTAGATCTCCTAAGTGGACATCTTTCAGAGGGAATGAGAAAATAAGACAAAAATTAATATACTATTCTGTACCACCAACCCAATGTGGCACTCTTACCTGTTCTGATAGGTTAAAATAACAGTTGATAGCAAACCGTCAAGGGCTTGGTTACCATAATGTCTCAATACCTCTGAATCTTCGTAGTATTGATAGTGATGCATTCGAGAGATAGTGATTTCATGGACAGTGATCCAATGCTTCTGAGAAAGAAGAATATATCCTCATCCCAGTTTTCTGAAGAGGAATTAAGAAGTAGATTCCAGAGACTACATTTCAAAATGCATTTAGAAATTAAAAATACTAAACTCTGTAGGAAATCAAGAAATACCACACTTGATAGGTGAATGCTGATATCCTCCATCCCTGTGCAGAGACAGGGGAAACAGGCCAAGGAAAAATCATTGTCTCCTGCTAACTGATCCTCAGTGTAGGCTCTGTTGAACATCAGCTTTTCACATGGCCTAATTCAGCTGTTGAGCTTTGCTCTGATTTTAAGCAGGACTAGAGTTTAATGTTTTCTAAATACTATATAAGATGGGAAGATAAGGAATATGGAGTATAAAAAAGGCAATATTTTGAGCTAAATGTAATCAGCTACATGGGAGTAGGTAGAGGCTGTAAATGAAACAGTGTGTGTTTTTTGATAGATCTTGAGTTCTAGCAACCAGAAATATAATTTCCCAAACCTATCCTGATTTTTTTAAAAATCCTTGGTGGAAGATTTACGAGGAGAAGTTAGATGAGAAACAGGTTGAAAACTAAAATCACAGATTGTAGGGATCTGTCTGAACTGGATGTCCTGCTAGTTGCTCCTACTCGGTTGTGGCACCAAGTAACAGTATAGGATGTCTTCATGGCCTGCAACACAACTCATTCCCATCAGGTGTTGTTGTGTGCAGTCAGACCTATGGGAGTTGTTGAGATTCTTCGTGAACAATTTCTTATCTGTGACTAGAAATTCACATTCCCTGGTCAGCAATATCAACTGACAGTTGGAGGAAAAGTTCTGGAGTGACTGGAAGGACCAGGTCCAGACACTAGAGCCCCTAGGACACACAGGCAGTGCATTTGAGATACAGTGCATCTAGTTCTGACAACAGCCAGTACAGCAGTTCCCAGGACTGCTCAAACACTGGCTGAAAACAAAACTCTTCATTTATTTTTAAACCTTTGGGAGCCAGGTCTCTGTTCAGTGTGTCATGAACTGTAACAATCCTGGCCCGGTGTTAGGAGACCCCTGAGGAGATCCCTGTGTTTTTGGAGAAACCTTCAGAAGGCCATGGTGTCTAGGCATTACCTTGTCTTAAAAGCTGCTATAGTCAGAAGTCATAGGAATGAGCATTTGAAAGTAATTTTGAAAAAAAAAATGTAGCATAAAGAAGAGGTTTTTGGAGCAAATGCTTATTCTGCAGCATGAGTAATAAATCTATCAGAGGTACTGTCAGTAGTTTTTTAAGGTACCTGGCTGACATATTAGGAGAAATCTGCCAAGTCTCGTAATAAACCACCTGGGGCTATATACCTCCTGAAGCCTTCCACGCTTAAACCATTTGCACACATTAAACGTGTTGTCAGCACAGCATGGCCTATCACATGAGTGGATTTTGATCTGCAGTTAGGTAAACTTCCTTTCAGGAGTCAGAGAGAGACAGCAGAGGCTTCAGGACAAGAGGATGTGATACAGCAAAACAACATAATTCTCACCCAGAGAGAACAAAGACATGCTTGATTAGTACCTTACTGATAGGATTCTACTTCTTCTTTTATGTCTGTGGTTGATATCTAAGAAATAAAATGGTAGACGACCTGACCTAAATAGGATATCATAATCTTTCTTTTACTGTTTACATGAGTTTTTACAAATATTTCAGTTTTATAAAAATTGAAATTTCAATATATGGCAGTTTCTATTATAAGATTTTGAATATTGTTACAAATTGTTATCTTTTACGTCCTGAGGTTTATATGTTATATGTTTGCATTTGGTGACTTGGTATCTTATTTAATTTGTCTGATCTCTAAAAATGGTTTATGTATACCTACCCTTAAAGATATTAATTCCCCCATGCCAGGATAGTAAGCACATAAGTATGAGTCAATAAAGGAATGCTAATGATGAAGACCTCTGAAAAATCTAAGTGCTTTAACATGAGTGTTTAAATATAGAGTGAAGAAGCTACCTTTAAACATTTTTTTGGCTACAATCAATTTATCAAAAAAAAAAATAAATAAAATCTTCACAACTCGTACATATAAAAGGTGAAAAAAAGAACATATGATTGCTAAAGTGAAAGTAAGGTCAAACAATTATTAGTGCATTCTAGTTTTTAAATTCCTAAATCTCTCCTATTTTGGGAAAACAGGAAAGGGAAAACCCTTTATAGAGATTAAGAGATCTCTAAACACTAATTGAGGATTAGCTGTTAATATGTGTTAAGAATGAATTCCATTGCTCACAGAGTTACTCCCTTTATGCTGCAGCAAGCAGAATTCTTTTCAATTAAGGTCAGCCTTGTCAAGGACCCTATATATATATTTTTTTTTCTGTTAGCAGTCTCTGTTTTCCAGGGTTTACCATAAAGCATGTGTATGAGATACAGCCATAGATAAGTTTGAAGGAGAGAGACAGAGAGACAGAGAATACACGTTATAGCAGAGAAAGATCTGTTCAGAAGTTAATATTTGAGTGTCTTGTGTTTGAATTGACAATCAAAAGAAAAGCTAAATGGAATTATTCTGCAAAAATACATTTTGGAGAGCAGAAGATGCTCATCAGAGCGGGAAGTGACAAGGATGAAATTTAAGACTAATGGTTTAACTTCTCAACTCATCTTTCTGTCAAGTCTCTGTCATAACACCATGTTATAAATCAAGTCCAAATGAATCCCTCCTAAGTAAGATTCTTCTCAGAAAAATGACAAACTAGGACTCAGAGGCAAAATTCTAAAGGATCTCAGCCATTATAGAGTTTAAACATTGACATTAAACATTGACAAAAACTTCAATTTGAAACTTCCAATAGTGAAGACATTGCATTAAAATTTTAGTATTTCATGTAGCTTCTGTTCTTAAAGATACTATTTGCTTACCTTAGAATGGAAAGAAAAGGTAATGTGGGATGCCAAAATAAAGCTATTTTCCTTTTTGACTTGTCCACTGTTAAAAGAAATAAAGTTTGTATATTTGAAAAATAATTCTGAATTTTCCAGCTGATGTATGATCATCACAGCATCTGCCTCATACCTTATGACTTTCAAAAGAGTACACATGAAACTGAACTGCATAGTAGTTATTAGGGCATTCAGTATAGAAGTAGGCAGCTTTGATTCAAAACGCAGTAAATGAAATTCAAAAGTGATTTGAAATTTTTTTTTTCCAGAGAAGTCTATACGTTTTAGTTACTGTGTGAGACAATGAAATCTTACAAGATAGTTGCATTTTTACAAGGCAATTCTTATATAATATTATAATACTATAATGGTATTTTTTTCCTCACAATGGATTTTTAAATTGTGTTTGCTTTAGAAGTCTCTGATTTATTAAATACCGAAGTCCTCTTATAGGAAAATCACTTATTCTATAAAGAAATCAAGAACTCGGTGAAGTCCAGTGAGGTAGTAGTCATGTTGTAGTTAGAAATATCAGTTTAGGTGGCTAACAAAGCCATTAGAGGCATATGCTCTACACAGAAGTAACGTTAACTTCCTTAGGACAGCAATACAAATAAAGGAGCTTTGAGCATAACTGAAACATAAAGTTCCAATTATGAGAAAAAATGTTTTCCTGCTACTGATTAGAGAATCCTAGCAAATTAACACCTACCACACTTCTCACTAGTAAAGAAAGATGATTGGTTTCTTTGTGATAGCTTCTTTATCAGAGTCATATTGGGTCAGATGTTGGGTACCAGACATATTCAAAGGCTCTTGTTTATGGAATAGAAAAATTTGGATTTGGTTTTGACTCTGAATACAATACTTGTTTCAGAGCCTGCTTGCTCTCCTCTGATGTTCTACTCATCTCTAGGTCGATCCTTTTAGACATTTTCTGACACTATATCATGTATTGTATTTAGTGCTTCATAAAGATTTTACTTCAGCCTCTTTATAACAGACTATATTTACATAACAAGCAATTAGCTATTGCACTTCCAAGAGTGCTAATTTAGATGTGGGCATTCTTAGACAGTAAAAAATAGAAACAATTCTAAGAAGAATCATACAGAATATTTATCACTTGCAGGTAGTTCATGGTGACAAAAAGGACTCAGAATTCTCCCGCCATATCACGGAAAATAAGAATAGCATTCAAAATGATTGGTTAGAAAAAAGGAGTTGTAAATGTTTTATTACACGGTCATACAGAAATATCTATACTGTTTCTACTATGAAGAATATGAAGATTTGGCATTGATAGAGGGTGAGTAAGTCAGGGAGAACTTAAACTGGATGTACATAAGTCAATGGGACCCAATGGGAAAAGGCTGATGTCATTTCAATGTTAGTCTTGATTATTTTCAAACACTCATAGTGACTGGGACAGACACCTGAAGGCAAGAAGAGAACAGTATCAGTCCGATAAACAAGATGGGTAAAAGGAAGTTTAAAGGAACTACAGACAGGTCAGCCTTACCTCAGTCTCTGGGAAGATGATGGAGAAAATCGTTCTCGAAAGCTTTTTCAAATACATGAAGGACAAGGAGGCAATTGAGAGCAATTAGCATGGCTTTAAGAAGGTAAAATCGTGCTTGACCAACTCCATAGACTTCTACAATGATGTGAACAGCTTAATGGATGAGGGCACAACAGCAGATACTGTTCATCTTAAGTTCAGAAAAGCCCTTGACACTGTCTTGAATAACATCATCATAGACAAACTGACAAAGCAAAGTTTAGGTAAGTGAGCAGTGAGATGGATTGAAAACCATCTGAATGATTGGGTAAAGAACTGAAGCCTAAAAAACAGGCCTCAAACCAAAGTTCACCTCTAGATGAACCTTCCAACCAAACACTAAATATAATCATGTAGTGTTCTGTTCATTAGCGAAATACGTATGCGCATTAGTAAATTAAATATAATCATTAGTAAGAAGGACGTGTTTGCTTCTTGGGAATATGTAGGTTCAGCCAAATAGATAAACTCCCTTGGTTCCTCCTGACGCCCTGGCTAGGTTCAAGGTGGAATCCATGAGGAAGGTGAAAACAGATGTTTCCGCATTTGACACTATGTAAACTTTTTTGTTTAAAAAGCTGGACCCTCTTGCACTGACTTTGGAGACCTCACCCATGTGTGGATGCACTTCATGGGGCTTCCCAATTGCCAAGACAAGTTCTTCAAATCCTCACCGTATCGAGGGATCCCCAGTGACTGTGGATCTGGATGATAGTAAAGTATTAGGGCAATTGGTGATGTATTTTTTTCTTACTCATTATCACTCACTTTGTGTAATAATGAGTAAAGGCATTGCCTAGCTTTGTATTGTTGCAGTGCAATATAATTAGTTTATCTTTGTTGATTAATGTGTAGACGGTAAAATAAGCTTACTCTTCTTGTTGGTGCCTGTGTCTGTTCTGTTGACCCCATCATTTGGCAAAACACTGGGTCCAGAAGGCTGTGATAGGTAGCACAGAGTCCCATTGGAGGCAGTTGCTAGCACTGTACCACAGAGGTCAATTTCCAGTCGAATACTCTTCAAATTTTTATTGATAGTCTTGGATGATGGGTTGGAGTGAAGTCTCAGAAAGTTTGTAGATAATATAAAACTTGGAGGAGAGTTTTATACACAGAATCACAGAAAACTAGGTCTTGGAAGGGACCTCCGGGGGTCATCTAGTCCAACCCCTCTGGTAAAGCAGATTCACCTAGAGCAGGTTGCACAGGAACATATCATAGAATCATAGAATTATCTGAGTTGGAAGAGACTTCCAAGATCATCAAGTCCAACCCTTAATCCAACACTATCATGTTTACTAGATCGTGGCATTAAGTACCTCATCCAGTGCAACTAAGTGGCACATCCTCCAGAGAAGGAGACTACACAACCTCTTGGGGCAACCTGTTCCAGTGCAAACCTGTTCTCAAAGCAAAGAAATTTTTCCTCATATTTAGATGTAACTCCTTAGAGAAACATAGAATTACAGAGTCATTTAGGTTGGAAAAGACCTCTAAGATAATCCAGTCCAACTATCAGCCCAACACCACCATGCCTACTAAACCATGTCCTGAAGAGCCATATCTATATATTTTTTTTAAATCTACAGGTATGGTAGTTACACCACTTCCCTGGGAAGCCTGTTCCAGTGCTTAGCCACTGATTCAGTGAAGAAATTTTTCCTAATATCCAACCTAAACCTCCCCTGGCACAACTTGAGGACATTTGTTCTCATCCTATCGCTTGTTACTTGGGAGAAGAGAATAACACCTATCTTACTACAACCTCCTTTCAGGTAGTTGTAGAGAGCAATGAGGTCTCTCTTCAGTCTGCTCTTCTCCACACTAAACAATCCCAGTTCCCTCCGTTGCTCCACATAAGACTTGTTCTGCAGACCTTTTAATAGCTTCATTACCTTCCCCTGGATATACTTCAGCAACTTAATGTCCTTGTACTGAGGGGCCCAAAATCGAACACAGTATTTGAGGTGCTGCCTCACCAGCATGTAGTACAAGGGCACAATCCTGCTGGCCACATTATTTTCGATAGAAGCTGGATGCTGTTTGCCTTCTTGGCCACCTGGATGCTGCTGGCTTATGTTTAGCTACTTGTCAGCCAACGCCCCCAGGATATTTTCTGCCAGGGATCTTTCCAGCCACGCTTCCCCAAACCTGTAGCGTTGCATGGGATTGTTGTGACTGAAGTGCAGATCCCGGTACTTGGCCTTATTGAACCCCATACAATTGACATTAGTCCATCAATCCAGCCTGTCCAGATCCCTCTGCAGAGTATTTCTACCCTCAAGCAGATTGATACTCCTGCCCAATTTGTTGTCATCTGCAAACTTACAGAGCAAGCACTCAATTCCCATAGATAAATATATTAAACAAGACTGGCTTCGAAACTGAGCCCTGGGAGTATAGTTTTTGACCGGCCTCCAACTGGATTTAACTCTGTTCAACCACAAATCTCTGGGCTCAGTCATCCTACCAGTTTTTTACCCAGCAAAGAGTACACCTGTCTAAGGCATGGGCTGCCAGCCTCTCTAGGAGAATGTTGTATCAAAGGTTTTGCTAAAATCCAGGTAGATAACACCCATAGCCCTTCCCTCATCCACTAGGCAGATCACCTGGTCATAGAAAGAGATCAGATTCGTCAAACAGGATCGGCCTTTCATGAATACATGTTGGCTGTGCGTGATCTCTTGGTTATCCTGCAGCACTGTGTCCATTGCCCCTTATCCTGTTACAGAACACCACTGAAAAGAGTCTGGCCCCATCCTCTTGACATAACCCTTTAGATATTTATAACCATTGATAAGATCACCTCTCAGTCTTCTCTCCTCTATGCTAAACAGACCCAGATCTTTTAGTCTTTCCACATAAGAGAGATGGATACTTCACTTCCTTGATCATCTCTGTGGCCCTCTGTTCTACTCTTTCCAGTAGTTCCCTGTCTTGCTTGAGCTGGGGAGCCCAGAACTGAACTGAACTCGTTAGGGCAGAGTAGAGGAGGAGGAAAAACCTCCTTCAACCTGCTGGCCACATTCTCCAGCAAAACTGATTCAGGGACAGAAACATCTTTCACACAAGGAAAGGATGAGGGATCTGGAACTTATCAGCCTGGAGAAGTTCAAGGGATCTCATAAATGTATATAAATACCAGAAGGGAGGGAATGAAGGGAGCCAGACTTTTCTCAGTACTGTTTATTGACTGGATACAGGCAATTGACACAAATTGAAACATACAAAATTCCATCTCTATGTATTGAAAACAAGTTTTTACTGTGAGGGTGACTGAGTTCTCTGACTGATTTCCCACAGAATCTCCATCCTTGGAGATACTGAAAAACTGTCTGGACATAATCCTGTGTGGCCACCTTCAGGTGGTCCTGCTTGAGGGGGGTTCAACCAGATGACCTCCAGAGCTCCCTACCATCCTCAGCCATTCTGTGATTCTCTGGAGTTCCTCTTTATTGTGCTGGACAAATGTTCTGCAACAGCCTAGCTCACTCTAAAATCAGACTCTAACAAATGTAGCCTATAAGAGTGCATTATCTATGTGAGACTGACCCACATAAAATCCAAATCCATTTTATTTTGATAAACTGTTACATGGCCATCTATTACTAAACAAAGATGTAGCATGGATGACTAAACTCAACCATCTATCATACTATGGGAAGACATTTTTACACATCATCGTCATTTACTGGTTTATAACAGCAATAGAGATTTTGTGAAAAGGCGGTTTTGGTTTCCTAACTCCATACAAAAGGCCTTAGAAACTATGATTCTGATAACAGTTCATGAACATTCAGTGTACATCTGGACATCTGCTCTCTTCTGCCATGTATTTATTCCCTTGTTGGTCATTATTCAACAGCAACAATGTATATAAATATAGAAGAATTTAAGAACAGCTGTACTAGATGAGGCTGAAGGCCCATCTAGCCGAGTATACTATCTCCAGCAGCAACTTGGAACAGATGGGTAGGGAAAAGATAAAAGAAACAGGGCAAGTATGTAATGGCTATTTCCCTCTCCTTGCTTTCTATGATCGGTGATGTAGGAACTTCATGAAACCAGAGTTTCATCTGGATGACGATGTATAATAGTTATGTATAGACTGATCTTTCAGCAAGTTGTCTAACTTGCTATTGAACGCTGTGATATTTTTTTACTTATTTGGGAAGTAAATGTTACATTTTAACTGCAGGGTTTGTGGAAAATTATTATAAGCATTCTGACTAAAAATTCCACATTATATCTCTAATTCTGGAGCTATCAGAAATTCAGAATGATGATTTTCAATTCATCTTCTTAGTGCTATTCTTGATTAGATCAAGTCTGCTCTTTACCTCCTTTGCAAGATGAGCAATTGTAATATCATTTGTTTCTTCAAAAAATCTATCCCACATACCCAACAATCCTTACTGTGTTTTGTACTAGTTTGAGTTCCAGACGGACTAAATATGGACTGATAGGAACTGCATTAAGAATCTAAGATGCAGACATGCCCTGCATTAGGGGCATGACCAATTATCATTTCTACTAGCTCATTACTTTAGATTATTTAATTGACGTTTATGTGTGATATTGTCTTTATGTTGTGTGGTTTTTCTTGTGATTAAAAACATAATCTACTTATGCTTGTATAAATGATTTACACTGCCTGAAAATTTGGGCTATCTTTTGATACACCTCAATCAAGTGCTGTTAACTCTCAGTAATCAATTGTGCAAAAGATCACCAATAACCAACTGGGTCACCCCTGACTGTCTAATTGAGAGATAACTTATGATCTAATAAACAGATTAGCTGGTTGAGGGAACACTTTCAGTTCACTCACCATGGAGTTTACTAGTGTATTTAACAACTAGTAGCTTAAAATATTTAGGTAAGTACATTTTCGCAGTGAGCATATTCAGCGTGATCGGCGGCAGGAACCGTAAGTACTGCAGCCGGGTGCTCAATCTGGGCGGGTGGAGAGTTCCTGGGAGAGGCAAAAGCTCAGGAGAGGACCCCGGCAGGGCGACTCTCTCTGAACTTCAGAAGCGGCAACTGTCACGTGGGCCGACCGCGTGATAGGGGGGCGGTCCCGGGAGAAGCCGCGGGGTATTTAAACATCTCTCTGGGAGCGCCAGCGACCGGAGCGCGGTGAACAGGAGCGGGCAAACAGGGTCACAGTATAGGCAGTTCGCGCAAGCAGGCACTCTCTGACAGATAGTTGACTTCCCACTCCCCTGCTGCAATGGTGACCAGGCGTGGTAAAGCCTCTACCACCAAGAGTGTAGGCACCCAAACGGAAGCAGTATTACGAGAAACAGCTACTCAGACTCGAGACTGTAAAGAGTGTCTGAGCCTACTTGTGGCTCCTGAGGACCATAACAAAAATACAAAAAATACTTGTCTGAGGTGTGAACAGATTCAGGATCTGCTCCTTATGGCTGCAGATCTCAAGGATCAGGTGGAGACGTTGAGAAGTATTCATGAAAGTGAAAGGGAGATAGACTGGTGGAGTAGAACCCTCTCTCCTCCCAGTAATCCTCCCCAGGAGGCTGAGGAATGCCATATTCCTCATCAACAGGACAAGGGGAGTGACCTGGTTGGTGAGGAGGACTGGGAGCAGGTCTGCTCTCGTGGGGGTTATAGACCTCCCTTTCAAATGCCACCTTTCCAGCTGCCCCTACAAAACAGGTTTGGAGAGTTGGAATTTGATGTTCAGGTGGAGGATAGTCTGACAGAGAGCTCACCTGAAGAGGCTGACCTCACATTGCCCATCAGACAGGTCAGGACCTCAAGTAAGAAAAAGAAAAGGAGGGTCATTGTAGTGGGAGACTCCCTTCTGAAAGGGACGGAGGGCCCTATTTGTAGGATGGACCCAACTCATAGGGAAGTCTGCTGCCTTCCCCAAGCCCGGGTACACGACATCGCCAAGAGATTCCCGGACCTAATTAAACCCTCCGATTATTACTCGCTTCTGGTGGTACAGGCTGGTAGTGATCAACTAGCAAAAAGAGGGTCAAGGGTAGTTAAAAATGAACTCCAGGACCTGGGATGGTCGATAGATAGGGCAGGAGCACAGGTGGTGTTCTGTTCAGTTCCTCCAGTGACAGGGATGGAAACAGACAGGAATAAGAGAATATATGCAGTTAATAAATGGCTTAGGGGCTGGTGCTGACAGAGGAATTTTGGGTTCTTTGATCATGGGGAAACCTTTACGGCACCTGGCCTGCTTGACCCAGATGGGTCTCGTCTAACTCCGAAGGGTAAGAGGATTCTAGCTCAGGAGCTGGCAGGGCTTGTTGAGAGGGCTTTAAACTAGGCATGACGGGGGAGGGGGGAGTTACTAGGCTCACCAAAGATGTCCCTGTGGAGGATGAGCCATCCCAAAGGGGGTTGTCAGTAACCCAACTGAAGTGCATGTACACAAACGCACGCAGTATGGGAAACAAGCAGGAGGAGCTAGAAGTCCTGGTCCCATGGGAGAGCTCTGATATAGTTGCTATCACGGAAGCGTGGTGGAACGACTGTCATAACTGGAGTGCTGCCATGGAAGGCTACAGGCTCTTCAGGAGAGACAGGCGTGAGAAGAGGGGTGGAGGGGTGGCCCTCTACACTAGAGAAACCCTGGATACTGTTGAAGTCGAGATCGGTGATGACCAGGTTGAGTGTCTATGGGTAAAAGTCAGAGGGGCAGTCAAGTCTGACCTCCTGGTTGGAGTGTGCTACAGACCGCCCGACCAGGAGGAGGATTTGGATATTCTATTGTTTAAACAACTGGAGGCTGCCTCTAGATCGGCTGCCCTTGTTTTTTTAGGAGACTTTAATCTTCTAGATATCTGCTGGAAACTTAACACCGCAGAGAGGAGGCAGTCCAGGAGGTTCTTAGAGTGTATTGAGGACTGCTTTTTGTCACAGCTGGTGAGTGAGCCCACCAGGGGTGAGGCTCTGCTTGATTTGCTGTTTACAAACAAAGAAGGGCTGGTGAGTGATGTTGTTGTCGGAGGCTGTCTGGGGTGTAATGATCATGAGATAATTGAGTTCTCTCTGAACAATGTAATAAGAAAAGCCAGGAACAGAACATCAATGCTGGACTTTTGGCGGACAGATTTTGGATTATTTAAGGAACTGGTCAGGAAAGTACCCTGGGAAATAGCTCTTAGTGGCAAGGGGGTCCAGGAAGCTTGGATACACTTCAAGAATGAAATTTTGCAGGCGCAGGAGCGGGCTGTCACTGTGTGTTGTAAGAAGAGTCGTAGGGGCAAACGGCCGGCTTGGATGAGTAGGGAAATTCTGAAGTAACTAAGTAAGAAAAAGAGGATGTATCATCGTTGGAAAGAAGGGGATGTAGGCCAGGTCATGTTCAAGGATGTTGTTAAGTCGTGTAGGAGGAAAATCAGGGAAGCAAAAGCCCATCTGGAGCTCAAATTGGCCACTTCTGTTAAGGACAATAAGAAGAGTTTATATAAATACATCAATGGCAGAAAGAAGGGCGGCAGCGACCTCCACTCCTTGTTGGATGTGGAGGGAAATATAGTAACCAGAGATGCAGAGAAGGCTGAGGTACTTAATGCCTTCTTTGCCTCAGTTTTTAACAACAAGGATGTCAGCTCGCTTGACAGTTGGCCCTCTGAAGTGGTTGATGGGGGCAGGGTGAAATATGACCCTCCTGAAATCCATGAGGAGGAGGTTAGAGACCTGCTGAGCCACTTGGACCCTCATAAGTCTATGGGGCCGGATGGGATCCATCCTAGGGTGATGAGAGAGCTGGCGGATGGGCTTGCTAAGCCGCTCTCCATCATCTTTCAGCAGTCCTGGCTCACTGGAGAGGTCCCGGAAGACTGGAAGTTGGCCAATGTGATGCCCATCCACAAGAAGGGCCATAAGGATGATCCAGGTAATTACAGACCTGTCAGCCTGACCTCGGTCCCAGGTAAAATCATGGAGAAGATAATCCTGGGTGAAATCATGCGCCACCTGCAGAACGGTCAAGAGATCAGGCCCAGCCAGCATGGGTTCAGGAGGGGTAGGTCCTGCCTGACCAACCTGATCTCCTTTTACGACCATGTGACTCGCCTGGTGGATGAGAGGAAGGCTGTGGATGTGGTATACCTGGACTTCAGTAAGGCCTTTGACACTGTCTCCCACAGTAGACTCCTAGGGAAGCTGGCAGCCCGTGGCCTAGATGGGAGCACTCTGTGCACTCTAGCTGGGTTAGGAATTGTCTGGATGGCCGAGCCCAAAGAGTGGTGGTGAGTGGTGTTTCATCCAGTTGGCGGCCGGTCACCAGTGGTGTCCCCCAGGGATCGGTATTGGGTCCCGTCCTGTTTAATATCTTTATTGATGATCTGGATGAGGGGATTGAGTCCATCATCAGCAAATTTGCAGATGATACCAAGCTGGGAGGAAGGGTTGATCTGTTAGAGGGTAGGATGGCCCTACACAGGGACCTGGACAGATTGGAGAGCTGGGCTGATTCTAATGGGATGATGTTTAATACGTCCAAATGTCGGGTACTTCATTTTGGACACAACAATCCCATGCAGAGCTACAGACTGGGGACAGAGTGGCTGGAGAGTAGTCAGGCAGAAAAGGACCTGGGAGTGCTGGTGGACAGGAAGCTCAACATGAGCCAGCAGTGTGCCCAGGTGGCTAAGAAGGCCAATGGCATTCTGGCCTGCATCAGGAATAGTGTAGTAAGCAGGACCAGAGAAGTTATCGTCCTCCTGTACTCGGCACTGGTCAGGCCTCACCTTGAATACTGTGTCCAGTTCTGGGCCCCCCAATTTGGGAAGGATGTTAGGATACTGGAATGTGTTCAGAGGAGGGCAATGAAGATGGTGAAGGGGCTGGAGCACAAGCCCTATGAGGAGCGACTGAGGGAGTTGGGGCTGTTTAGTCTGGAGAAGAGGAGGCTCAGGGGAGACCTCATTGCTCTCTACAACTACCTAAAAGCAGGTTGTAGTCGGGCAGGGGTTGGTCTCTTCTCTCAGGTGACCAGTGGCAGAACCAGAGGGCATGGACTTAAGCTTCGTCAGGGAAAGTGTAGACTTGATGTGAGGAAAAAATTCTTCACTGAAAGGGTGATTGGCCATTGGAATGGGCTGCCCAGGGAGGTGGTGGAGTCACCGACCCTAGAGGTGTTTAAAGGGAGACTGGATGAGGCACTGAGTGCCATGGTTTAGATGATGGTTGGTGTTAGTGTTGGTGTTAGTGTTAGGTTATAGGTTGGACTTGATGATCTCAGAGGTCCTTTCCAACCTTGTGATACTGTGATACTGTGATATATTATTATTACAGCTTAAAGTCATGGTCTAAAGAGTAAATACAGTGACATTGGGTGACCAGTAATGAAGTATATGATTTTGTTATAAAAACCTACAGATTGTACTAAATTTATGAAAAATCTAAATATAAAAAGATACAGGTAAGAAAAGCTATTTAAATCTTGTCTGTAACTGCAGTGGAATATGGATCCCTGTGCTATTTCTCAGCTCCTGTGTAGTTTCTTACTAGTACTTGACTGAGACCTTCTTCTGGTTTCATCAGCATCTGATTTCCAGCAGAGGTTCTGTCATGTCCACCACAACGCCAACTTTATTTCTCACTTTTTATATTTGACTTTCACTTGATCCTTCTTCCTGCTTTTTTGCAGCTTTCAAGATGTTTTGCTGGTCTATAGTAATACCATTATTAATCTAACCACAAGATTTATCTTCTTTATTATACGTACATTATTTTTTTCCTAGTTTCTCCTCTGATAGCTAACCAATCACTGATTCTGTGGTCCCAGTTTTCCCTTGTTGTATTCAATGCTATGTGAACTAGAAGAGTATAGGAGTCACTTAGGAAGTTTGAGTGGGAAAAGGAAAAAAGAACCTGTGAGAGACAAAAATATATATTACTAAATTCTCAGAGTTCATTAAGTGTTATTTTTGCCCCGCAAGCTGGATAAAAATTATTTTAAGCCATATCTTAAACTAATCTATGCAAATACCTATAAAGTCAATAGAGAGTAAGGTTCATGAAAACCTTGGTGATCTGTTGTTATGTGATTTGGTTTCTATGAAGTCTGCAGAGCATTTTTTAATTTTTATTTTATGATTAAAGGAAGGTAAAATGTTGAATAAGTTCACAACTGGGAGACAGGATTAAGATAATTTTAAAATACCGGTTAAAATATTAAAACAGAAAAGGAAAAGCAAACACATCTATAATTCCCAGAACATTTTGGAATATTCTCACTCTTAGGAGTCTAGAAGAACACTTATTCAATGGTGAAAATTTATTTACGTTAAAAACCTAAAGCAGACAAACAGCACCAATGACATGGCCACTTATAAATATGCTATGGCTGTTTCTGGATGAAAAGAGCAAATGTCTCCAACTTATAGAGAAATTCCCAGGAACCAATGTGGGAGAAGCTTTTGATTCACTGTTCTGCTACTTGATATATGTGTTATTGAGTATTTGGAGCTTTCCATAACCTCATTGTTAGTAAGGTTATCAATGCAAAACAATCAGTTAAACCAATCTTGCATTTGTTCTATGAGATAGTAGAAGTATTTCATCAGGGTATCTACACACATGACACTATTTATCCTGGCACTGTGTGGAATTTCTGCATGAGGACCATCAATTGTTTACTAACATGGATACCACAGGATCCTGAATTGAAACTCTATAATCTCTCTTCAAGTACATGATTAAGTAGCAAATGACATCGACCAGCATCTGGTGAGCTGTCAGATGCCAGAAGGTGTTTGTAGTGGTAATTTGGCCATCTGCAATCTGTGTTGTCAGTGCATTGTAAGTTATCACTGTCTCAGGCAATATTAACTTGCAACGTTCTTCAGACATTACTTCAGTGGGTTGTGAAGCAGGCATACAGCACAAAATACTTCATTGCTGGCTCCTCCCACCTTTCCAATAGCAGTGACTTCTCTTGTTAAGCTGTAAATGTACTTTACATTGTGCTCAGATTTATCTTCAAAGTAATTTAATATTAATACTGCTCAGGTACTTGTACCCTATTTTAGGCATTCCGAGTCACTTTTGTGACACAATTCCGCATTGTGCAGCACAAAAGACATAGGAACATATGACCTACTGCAGTTATATATTTTGCAAATTAGCATTTATATTTGAAGTTGCCAAATAACTAAAAGACAATTACCTTATAACATGCTTTCACTTTCTGTTAATAAGGCTTTCAGTTTATGTGGAAAAATAACTTATTTTGTGGTTATATGTTCATTAAACAATGGCTTAAATAATTAAGACATTTTATTTTTTTTTCTACAAAACAATGCATCTGGCTAACAACTTCTTTGTCAGTGTTAATTAAAACATCTAAGGTATATTTCTGAATTACAGAGCTCAAAAAATAAATGTTACATGACCCTCAACTGATTAGTTCAGGCATTATTGCTATCTATGTTTACTGAATCCTGTGAAAATACTTATTTATTGTGATTTTTTCTTTTATTAACAAATTTTCTCATAAAGTGAATATCACACATAGAAACTGCTTAAAATTTAGAATAAAGTAATGAAGATAGGAATCCTCTAACCACTCATTTGAAGTGGAAAACTTAACTGACCATAACTGTGGATACGTAAATATAACGTTGCAACTAGAGAAAAATTATCTGCTGGATACAAATACTTTTTTTATTTTTAGACCAACAACTTCTAATACAGAGAAATAGAATGGGAAGATAAGATTCCTAATGATAAATACATTGTGCATTTATTTAGTGGGAGCTGAACAAGTCATGGAATTGTTAATAGTATTCAGGGGCTTTCATCACTGAGTCACTAGGCTTGAATCTGGCCCAGGTCTGCAATGACTGAAAATCATTACAATTTGATAGTTCCACAGTGTCCTATGCAAAATGAATGTTGTTCTTACTCTGAAACTGATGGTCATTAGAAAAAATCACTACCCATTGGAGAAGAACAAGATAGATAAATAAAAGTATGGTAGGAAAAGTGGTTATACAAAAGTAAGACTTATCATAGAAAGAGAAGGGGTTACCTGGGTTATATCAATTAAAGAGTAATACAGATATTAGGGTAGGCTTTATCAAAAGTTTTCCTTCAGAAACTTTTTATTCAGGTACTATGATGTATCTTTTCTTGTTTTTGCTATTCTCTGAAAAACAGTTTATAGAAGAGGTTATGCCTTTTTGTCCTTAATAAAAGCAAACAACTCTGAAAGTTAGATTTCATTAGGTTTAGCATCATGATCCAAATAAGCAACTGTCCAAATGTTGCTAAAACTGTAATGATTAGTTCAGCAAAATGAAATTATCACTTAACTTCATTTGGAATAGTTAAAGCTACTTGTAAATCTGGTGTATTAGAATAATAGAATCATAGAATGGTATGAGTTGAAAAGGACATTAAAGATCATCCCGGTCCAATATGCTGACATAGGCAGGGACATCTTCCACTAGATCAGATTGTTCAAAGCCTCATCCAACCTGGACTTGAACACTTTCTGGAATGGGGCATCCACAGCTTGCCTGGGCAACCCGTTCCAATGCCTTACCACCCTCAGAGTAAAAAATTTCTTCTTAATGTTGTTGGGGATGCCCCCTTCCCTGGAAGTGTTCAAGGTCAGGTTGGATGTGGTCTTGAGCAACCTGGTTTGGTGTGAGGTGTTCCTGCCCGTGGCAGGGGGCTTGGAACTAGAGGATCTTTAAGGTCATTTCCAACTGAAACCATTCTATGATTCTATGATTCTTTAATTCTATGAATATCTAATCTAAATCTACCCTCTTTTAGCTTAAAATCATTACCCTGTGTTTTATCTCTACACTTCTGGATAAAGACTCCCTCTCCAGCTTTCCTGCATGCCCCCTTCAGGTACTGGGAGGCTGCTAGAAGGTCTCCCTGAAGCCTTCTCTTCTCTAGGCTAAAGAAGCCCATCTTTCTCAGCCTGTCCTCATAAGGAAGGTGTTCCAAACCTCTGATCGTCTTTGTGACCCTCCTCTGGACTTGCTCTATCAGATACGCTTCCTTTCTCTGCTGAGGACGACAGAACTGAACGCAGTACTCCAGGTGAAGTCATACAAGAAGAGAGTAGACAGGCAGAATCACCTCCCTTGGCCGGGCAGCCACACTTCTGATTAAGCCAAAGATACTGTTGGTTTTCTGAGTTGCAAGTGCACATTGTCAGCTCATGCTGAGATTCTCATCCATGAGAAACAAAACTAACATCTCACCAAATCTTTCTTTTATTAATTTTCTCCATTTTGCTTCCACTCATTCAATGTAATAGAAACTGTTATTATCTGCAAATATGTTCATAGGATTTCCTTTTCCATTTTTATGCATCTCTTTTTATTTTCTGTTTGTGGCTTTGTACCTTCCCAATATTTTTTAAATATTTTAAGAGTAGTAACTCCGTCTACTGAAAAATGAATAATGAGTTCTACATATCACTTATTATCATTTACTCTGTGGTAAAAAGGAGGAAAAGTGAAGGGAAGAATGTATATAAATGACAGACTTACTTATTCCCTTCGGGAAAAAGGAAAATAATCACAAGAAAGTGAAATGGTGTTGCACTTCAAATGCTGAAAAAAGTAATCAGCTTAAATATTTCAATGTTTCATGAAGATTTTCCTTATTTCTATCTGTCTCTATGGAGTGCCTTTTTGAAAGCAGATAGTTTTTTCCTTACTAATGAGAAAGTTGATTTATCAAATGAAAAAGAACACAAAGGCAGAAATTTCTACACAGGCACAGCAAGTGAACTCACTGGGCATAACTTGCTAAGATTCATATGGTTATATATATGCTTAGGACATCATGAAATGAATACTGCCATCTGAAATGGGCATTTTATTATTTTTTACTAAGTAACTTTTCATGTTTTATTTCCTCCTTATTCCGTCTATAAGGTTTTCCATCCTAGCTCCTTCAAATTTGTTAAAAAAGTAAATTAATGACCAAATTTTCTCCCAGAGTCCAATTTGGGGTAGAACACAGGGGGAAAAATAAACTGTTTTACTCTTATACAGATATTATCTCTGCTATGGCACTGCTGCTGTGTATATTGAGTTCTGCTGTTGTACTCACACTTGCAAAATGATACATAGGTGGAAGAATTCACAAACGTAGCTCTTGACCTTGTACGTAAAGCCAATGCCTGTAGCCTTCACAAGAAGGGTAAGGGCAGTATAAGTTTTTACTTTCCAGAGTTGATGTGCTGACCTTCCCCAAATTACCAGAATTTAACTTGGAGTGTTCAAATAGTGTAGTAACAAAAGCTCAGTTAATATGGAAGAAACAAATAACAACAACAAAAGTCAAGCCATAAGTTAAAATCTCAACAGTAGGCAGAGAGCAAAACCAGTAGGGAATTGCTATTTTCATTCTTTCCCCAATGTCTGAAGGGCTTAAAGCAACATGGAAAAGTTAGCTTCCTAAAATCAATTACCTACAGAAAGAAATTTCCTTATAGATATGTGGGAATATTGTTGATTACACAGACTCCAATGAAACCCAAATTATAAATAAATCTTTTATCACTCTATCACACTTTCTAACAAGTTTTCTAAGAAGTCATTCTATAGAACTTAATACGTTTGAATATCAATAGTCAAGTATTCTATAAGATGTTTTTAGAACACTGCATATATTTGACAGAAAGAAATGTGAGAACTACTACATTGAATAAAACTAATCTGCTAAGAGCAAAAATTTATGTAGCATAGTTCTTTCAGAAGGAAGACAAATATATATGAGTATAATACATTTTAAAAATTTTATTTAATTCCTCTAAAGGAAGGTTTGATCATGTATCTTTGATGTTTTTTCCAGAAGCATTTTTACTGGTAAATATTCTAGGAAGTATTTCTGTTTTCCATCTGTATTTGTAGCTGTATTATCCAGGCCCAAAATTTGATGGCATAAAAGCAATAAGTCTGATTATGACAATAGTAATAACTTAGAGAATAGGGAGATTAAAGATAGTCATATTTCAAAGAACTTCTTGTGCAACTTTCTTCTGATTAGTGCTCAAACCGTGGGCAAATCCAGCTCTTCAGAAAACAGATAATATCATCAGTGCAGTAAACAAAATATACTTGAAGTCAGTCCACCTGCATCTAGTAATTCCCTAAAAACTTCAGACTTGTGCAATTCGGGTTATATTCAAGTAATTTACTTTCCATGAACAAAGGTTGAATTCAGACCTCCTACAGTGCTATCTCAGGTAAAGCAATCTATCAGTGATTTTTATCACTTCTTTTGCAGAATACTGGGCCCTGACTACAATAAATAAGCAGAATATTAAGAACTGATACTGTTCACAAGGATACAGTCATTTCTGGTTTGATCTAAAAAGCTGCACACAAATTACACCTACATTAGGGCACACCACTATAAACAAAAATTTTCTTAGCTTAATAGCAGATCACAGTTATACTGGTACCTGCCTTGAATGATGACAACTAAAGAGATTCCTGCTCACAACTGTCTGAATCTAATCAAGCGTTCCTTCTTGCATTTGATAATGTATGAGAGGCGTGACAAGCAACGACATGCACATCTTAAGGTATCCTCTGAACCACCACAATAGCTACAAACCCACTCACAATCTTTTGCTACTTTAGCCCACTGAATAGGTTTTCACCTGAGAAAAATAAAACTCTTTGATTAGTCCTAGAGAGTTTCTGAAAAGGAAATATCAGTAGGTTGTTCTTTCTTTTACTCAATAGACTAATTCTGACACTAGAGAGACTCTTTGGAGTACCAACAGTAGTAGGTATTTCAAAGGAATGTTGATGAGCATACTAAGAGAATGAAGAGGAAATAAAGAACATCTTTTATTGAGTCTTCTAAACCAGCAATAAGATATTGTATAAAATAAAGCCTTTTCAAATAAGCAAATGAAGAGCTTCTATTAATGGGAAACAGTATTCATAGCAGGTTAATAGGACTTAATAATTGTTTGGACATCTTTGCTAGGAAAATAAAGAACCTGACTGATGTTCCCAGGAAAGATTCTGGCTGTAGAGCAGCAGATTGGAAATGGTCTATGGGAAGTGTTCGTAGCTTTCCTTAGTGACTTGAAAAAACACATTATGAAAATCTGACTTTAGTCTGTGATTTCAGACTACATCATATCATAGCTATGTAGAGAATGTAAGCAGCTATACTTCACATCGCCTGTAGAACGAATCACGGTTGGAGTTTCTGGAGTCCAGAGGGCCAGCTTTTCCTATAGCCTTGAAACCTAGAAATAAAATCTTTTACAGAGATTCATAATATACTAAATCAGTCATTCTTTCTACTGACTTCTTTTCATTGAATCCTACTTTCTACTTACATTGAAGGATGTACTTCTTTAAATCATTTATTTTCATGTTAAACTCATGGTTCACTTTTACTTCTTACTCATTCTTCTATCACAGAGGAAGGACAAATGGATGTTTTGGGGAAAAATAATCCTTTTGCTGCAAATAAAAAATGATGGATACGTAATTGAAGGATAGTACTCAGTATTTAACATATCCTGCTGCTAGAGCAAGTCACTGTATAATAATGACTCTAATACTAGACCAAAGACTTGAAAGTTGAAGACTCAGTGGCTGTCAGAGACTGTAGATTTTCTGTACTTCATGGGACTTTCAGAGAGCAGGCATGCTGAATACTACAAGGTGTAGAAATTTAAGAAAAAGGAGTTAACATAGGTCTATTTTGCATTGTGGTAGACAAAAAAAATACACATATCTGTTCCTAGGCATTGATGTCTTGAAATTCTACAGCCTAAAATGAATGAGCTGTCTCAAATGTCCTTGACATTCAAAAGCTCCCCTAAATAAACTCATTGCCAAGTATTACACATTTTTGAAACTACAGCCTTGCTGTGGATATGTCAATAATACCAACTAACTTCAATTCATGGGGAGAAAGTAACCACTTCTGAAAAAAGATCCAAGGTAAAAGTGCAAACCAAATCATTGATTTCCATGCCCTGAGAACTACCTTGACAATTAATTTTTCTTCATATTCCTATCTGGTTCTTTTCCCCTCTTTCACAATGAGAAAAGAGTGGAATATATACACATTCATTGCATGAAATATTTGTTGACTTCAGGGAGTGTGGATTCTTATTTAAGTATAAAACTTAGAAACTCGTTGACTTCCTGTCATTTCTTCAGCACACGTTTTAAAAATATATGCCTTTTCTCAGGGTAAAAAAATAGTTCTATAAAGTCAGCAGACTCCATAGGCTCATATTTCTGAGTGTATATATATGTTTTGCTCTCTCTAGAACCTAATTTATTTGTCTCTTTTCTTTTTACCTTTTTGATTTCTTTTCCTTTTCTTTTTTCTTGTCTTTTTTTTTTCCCCTAATTATTCTTCTAGACTCCTTTCAATCTGTGTCAATGAAGGTTTAGGTTTAAGACCCTCGTCATATACTTACTCACAAGTAGGCAGAATTTCTGTTCTTTGGGGAACACAATTTTGGACTTAATCTATACAGAAAACTGGGACCTCATGGTTCACACTACTGCAATACAGCATCCCACAGCAGAACTCCCACAAAAAATATTTTAGACATTATTTTTGAGCTTAGGAACCTAGCAGACATTTATTACAGAAATACAGATAAGGTAACTAAATACTAATAATTAAAACCAAATATTCAAAATGAAATCTAAGATTCAGATAATTCATTTTAAGAAAAATTGTTTAAAGTATTTTCTGAAAAAGTTAACCTATTAGCATTTTTTATGGTCCCTATGTATGATCAATTTTTTTCTGTAAGTCTGGTTTTCTGAGACTGTTCATGCTTTTCTGAAAAAAAAAAATTTGAAAAAATGGACTTTGTGAAAGTTTTGTGCAATAACTTGTTCAAAGTTTCTAAGTAATAAAACATGCTAAACCATTTGCAATACCAGAAGCTACAGCACAGATGTTCTGCATAGAAAACTAACATGTGATTAAAAGTAGTAAGAAATAACAGCTAATGTTGCAGCACTGAGTGCTCTGTAGCTGATAGTTACTGAGTATGAGCTAATGCACTACATGGATTCCTGAAAGGAAGCTGTGGCAGAGTGAGTGTTGATCTCTTCTCTCAAGTGACAGGTGAGAGGACAAGAGGAAATGGCCATAAGTTGTGCTGGGGAGGTTCAGACTGGATATTAGGAAAAAATTTCTTTACTGAAGGGGTGGTCAGGCACTGGAACAGCTGCCCAGGGAGGTGATTGAGTCATCATTCCTGGAGGTGTTTAAAAAATAGGTAGATGAGTTTTTGACAGACCTGATTTAACGGATGATAGGTACGGTTAGACTCAATCATCTCAGAGATCTTTTCCAACTGGAAGATTCTATGATTCTATGATTCTATGAACTCTTCCAATGTGGAAAATAAACATGTAAATTAATGTACCCTTTTTTATTGACTGTGTGGCATGCTTATATGTTTCTCATTAAATATAACAATGGGTGGAGAACTGTTGTATGCAAAACTATCACTTAGAATTTCATATTGCTACTGTTATTGAAATCAAAGTCAAGTTAATTTCAGCAATATCAAGCCTTGGAAAAATCTTGATTGTGTTGTGAAATCTGTTACAGTACCTAATGAAGTACTTACAGCTAACTTTTTTTTTAAGGTTTCATTTATTAAAGTTTTCCATGTAATGCAATATCCAAACCAATTTGGGACCCAAAGCACAGGGAAAACCAGACACTTAAATATAAGCTAAGCTTTCTGGCCTCTGCCATTTTTTCCAGGACAAAAAAAAACCCAACAAATTAAAGTTCTTAGTATCTGAAGAAAGATAATTTTTCTTGTGGTCTAGGAGACAATAGTTGATACGGAAAGCAGAAAGGAAGCTTCAAAATCATCAGTGATCCTAAAAGAAGTTAAAAAAGAGGGATTTTGGTTGATTGCTTAAAGAGGCCTATTGATATTGGAACCTTTCATCTTATTTGGGTACACATGATGTTTAAAGAATTCACCTTGTATATTCATTGCAAATAAATAAAGTTGCTGATTCACCTAAAAACATTTCCTAATATTTCTTTAATTTCTCCTTGTCAAGTCCCACTTCCAACACCAGATCTGTCCCCGCCACCTCCACACACCACCCCCCTCCCCCCTGCATAGTCAAGAATACAATGAAAAAGTGCATTTTTTTCATCAGCCTTGTTAAATAAATATTAGCTTAAGGTCATAAAGTCATAAAGCTAAACGACTTAATATAAACATATAAGCACTTATATAGTTTTAAGAAAATGAGAACGTACAGACAATACAAGGATATAAGTTATTCAAACATACGTCTGCACTTCCTCTTTTAGTTCATCCTGAGCTAAATATTTTTTTCTAAATTCAAAAGGGATTATTAAAGCAGCATTGTCCTTACATAACAAAATCCAATATCAAGAATACAAAAGACAAGTCAAACTCAAAAACTTTACTCCAGTTGATTATTATTGAGGTGGAAAATTACTCTGTCAATATCCTAAAATATTTACAACATTTTAATGCTACTGCCTTTGCCTTCATCTTTCATGATGATTCTGGCTAATATAGCCCTCTCACAATGAATGAGTAAACATGGAATAAAAAGAAGCCAAGTAATGAAAAGCATTTTCAGAAACTTCTAAAGATTTTTTAAATATATGAGAATTTGTTTCACACTGGCGTATGATAAAATTAACTTGATTTTTCAAGACATATTCTAAATATTATAGTGATGGACATAGAACCAAAGCTTAGGGTAGAAAGTGCATAGATGATATAGGATTTTTTTATTGTTGTTGTTGTTATTATTATTATTATTATTATTATTATTATTATTATTATTTCCGATCACTTGATTTCAAACATCACAGTTAAGCAGAAATATTCTACAGGATTTATATAAAAGACCAAAACAGCTTGAAAATTAACTGTTTACAACAACTGGGCACAAACTAACTGCAGAGAAAGAAATATCCACAGGAATTATTCACTGAATGATTGTGAGTAATAAGCTAATTTAGGAAAATCACAATCTGTTCATGGACAATTTGTGAGCCAAAGAGAGTTAAAATTCATCAAGTAAATGGTTTTCTATAAATTATTCACCAAGCTCTAATGAGCACCCAAAAATATGGCTGCTTATCTGAAACTTATTCAGATTACCCAAAGTGCTTCTGTCTGTATAAGAAGGCCAGAAGTATTCTTTTCTACTTGTCAATATCTTCTGACAGTGTTTTCGTTTTAATTATGCTCTAAGGTAAAATATGTAGTAGAAAACAATGCAAAACTAAACGACAATAAAAAGGAGGAAAAAACCCTATTATTTTCACTTCTAAACTATTTCACTGATTTTAATTCAAGATTGTTGTGAAAGCATATTACTATTTAGTTCATAATTTTCATGTAGTTTACATTTCTGTAGTTCAGCCTTCTGAGTTGTGATATCTAATAATAAGATTGATTGACTGAAAATATTATTTCAAAATCAATTTCCATTTCTAATTCCCACCAGTTTCAATTCAACTTTCTAACAAAAAAATGATTCACCTGTTACTTTTTTTTTTCTAAAAAATACTGGGTTTACTATGTCTTTTCAGTCACTCACTACATAAACAATAAATACGTCATTTTCCCCCTTTACTTAGCAATGCTGACAATAAATGTTTTAGTAATTTGTGACATTTATTTATGGTTCACATGGTTATCAAAAATAATGACAAGTACCACATTACAAACAATAATGTTCCTCAATTTAAATTATAAGGATTAACCTAACTACTGAAAGAGCATTACATGCAGGTACAATTGTGTCTGCAGTCATCAGTGAGCAAATACTTCAATACATAACATTCTAAATACTTTGAGGCCAGAATTGAAAATTATTGAAGACAGTGAGGATAATTTAATTGATTTTAAAAGGAGTTGGATAGAAATTTTGGACAGCAATTGCACTGGGTTGACCACAAATGCCCACTAGTTGCCCACCAAGCCACTCCATCATTCCACTTCCTCAGCAAGACAAGGGGAGAAAATAAGAAATATACCTCATGGGTTGAGATAAAGACAGTTTAATAAAGAAAAGAAAAGGCTATGTGTGGAAACAACAACAACAACAAAAACCTAAAAAAACCCAACCAAAACCCTTCTAAGATTTATTCTCTACATTCTCACCATCAGGTGATATCCAATATTGCTTCCTGAGAAACAGGACTTCAGTATGCATAGTAGTTGCTTCAGAAGACAAATGCCTTAGTAACATATGCTCTCTTTTTCTTGCTTTTATTGCTGAGCATGACATCATATAGTATGGAATATATTTTTGGTCAGCTTGGATCAGCTGTCTTTGTTTTGTCTACTCCCCAAACATCTTGCCCACTCTTAGTTTGCCAGTGCTAGGTTGGAGAGACAGTCATGATGTTGTGTTAGAACTGCTCAGCAACAGCCAAAACATTAGTGTGTTCTCAATACAATTCTAACCACAAATGCAAAATACAGCACTGTATGGACTGTTATGGGGAAAGTCAACTCCATTCCAGTGAGGAGAAAGACAGCAATTTATCTTACATAGTTTTAGCAACCTATTAGAAGGGCAATTCATTTAATGTAATTTTCTATATCTATAATTTTAGCTTTGGGCTAGATGCCATAAGCTCCCTTGGTATTCAGTGACAAGAAAAAGGCACATTAAGAGGCTGATTTGTCAGACCTATTTTAGATGTCCTTTTTTAGTACAAGATTAATTGCCTTAAAGAAACACATGCTGCTCTACCATGGCTAAAGAAAGACTCTGTATTGATTATCTCAGACCTAAACATTTAACTTCTAGACACCTATGATAAAGGACATATGTCTCACTATAAGCTGAGACTGTAGTTTCCTTAACTGTTTTTCAATAGTCAGTGGAAAGAGAAAAAGGTACATCTAGAAAATTACTTAATAGTTGAGCTAGTCTGACTGAAATCTGAAGTTTGTGAGGTTTTTTTCCCCCTCTACTGACCTTATGGTAACATCAGGAACTTCAATGATATACAGAAAGTTGTAAGAGAAAACTGACATGGAAATCTCAAGCTTCAAGAAGCCTCAGCTAAGTCTCTCAAGTTTGTTAAGAGAATGTGTGCCTTTATAAACAGATCTTTTCAGCATTTGTGTGGATTTTTCATTCAGTAAAATTGCACACACAATATTTTTCACTTTTTCAGTGGTAGTTACGTAGTGGTAGATCTCTTGGATTCCCCTTCCCCACAAGTTAAACTGAGGAGAAAATAATTTCACTACAGAAATTACTAATATACACAAAACGACTCATCCTAAGACACTGGCCTTGTTCTCAGAGTAAGCTTCAGATTTCCACTTGCATCATATCTCTGTCTTAGTCACCTAAATGTACAGTTCCTAATAGTGTGTTTGTGTTCCAAAAATCATCTGTTTTTCTCAAAAGTGAAGCAGGTATTCCCGAAGTACAGCTCACGTCATGGTGAAATTAAAGGCAGGTAGATAAAAACCCTACCGTTATGCTTAATGTTGACTCAATAACTATACTAATATAGGAAGTCTAGGGTAACAGTTCAGATTTAGATACCTAAATTTTAGTTGTTTACTTGATGAAAACAATCCTACTTGCAGTAATTTGTTCTGCGATCTTCCATTTATCATACCCTTCTCTAGATGTTTTGAATAATGTCCAGTAAAATGAACCATGTATTCTGAAGCATGGATGATTTCTCCTATAAGGTCTCAGCACAATTGTGACACAATTCTGTGCATCTATTCCTTAGGATCATAGATTTAAACACTCATCTGAGAGAAATAAGGTTGTCAAAAGAAAGGTGAATTTTAGCGTTATGATCTGAAACTGGATAAATTGCCACCCTGGGAAAATATCAGACCTTTTTGAATGCCCAAATTTTATTGACAGTTTTAAAAAATGGTGGCAGGAAAGCTGAAATGTCGGTGGGAGGGGGTGTTTGAGCAATAAAAAAATTCTTTGTATTGAAATGCAGAACACCTGCATGGAAATTGTAACACGGAGGGAAGTTGAAGGAAATACTAAAGTGTTAGTGAAAATAAGGATCTTTTTCAGAACAATAAAGAATTTTTCAAATTTTCCAGAGAGGGGGAAGGAAAATTAAACAACACAAAACAGGAGAGTTTTTTCCAAGCTCAAGTTCTTCTGATGCGGTTGGGATTTCTCTTTCTGAGTTAGACATTGAGGGAAAATGAAGGAGGTTGACTGGAGCCCACAATATTAAAATTGTGAAAGTTTTTTCCCAGATCTGTGGTAGATCCATGGTTATAGTTGTTAAACCTGATGCAAGAATGCTTTATTTTACCTTTCTACAAACTGAAAACAAAAAACACACTTTCAGTTATTTCGTTTATGTTTTGATCTATATTTAATTATGTATTTAAATATAACTATATAAGGAAGGATGAACTACTGGTTAAGTAACAAACTGAAGTCCTCAGAGATAAAAGTATTAATCTAACTGCCATATTTTACCTAAGGAGTCTATGATAAAAAGGGTATTTATTTTTCTCTCTCTTATTTCCCACCTTTAAAATGATACTATTGACATTTCAGAAGGGTATTGTATAGGTGACTATTTTGTGGCATTCAGATATTATTGTGATAGAGCAGTATAAATATGCATAAATAAGAATATTTCTACAGTAACTGCTCACTATCATGGTTATCACCTGGATTCTCAAAAATATATCACTGTCTACTAAATCTCATATTATACATGCCAAAAATGAAAAAGCATGGTGAAGTACTTCTCACTGAGTAAACCCTTATTTGGTACCTACCTCTTTAATCTTGCAGGTTTTTACATAATATTTTTCCATTAAATTAATAATTGTGTGCTACAGTTTGCATGTTGTGGCTCTGGCCGCAGTTCTGTAGTTAGCACTACTGTCGTTCCTTTAATTAAGAAACGTGTAGATTTTAAGGAAATTATAAGTCAAAAATGTTTCATCCATATTTACTTTTTAATTATCAGAAGATAAATGCAGAACACCTCAGATCTTAGTGTGCTTTACAAAGGCAAACAGTGACATGTGCTTTGTAATAGAATTTGCTCCGTATATACATACGGTTGACTTTCCTAGATGATGACTATTGAAAGATCAACATCTTAGCAGCTACAAATTGTTACAGAATTTGACTATTGAGCATTTAATTATACAAAAACTCTGAATTTCTTTTTTTTTTTTTTAAATCTACCTAATCAATTTTGTTGTAAAAGTTTTATTTCAGCAATTCTGACACTGGAAAAGCCCATAATGATTATGTTTCAGAAAGCTGTAACAGTGATTAATTGTTCTATTTGCTTTAGGATGTTGTCTATGTAAATGGACTAAAGAAAAGCTAAACTTTAACTGGAAAAGTTAATTCTTTAACGAAACAGTAGATGAGTTAGTTCACTTTAAGCTTACTTAACACTGTAAATGTTGAATACAGTTAGGTTGATAATACAGCCTTAAAACAATGTGAGAAGGCATGTGCACTTTTCAGGTCTTGGGCTGCTGATTATGCGTATCACAAAAGATATGTAAAGACACAGCAACAGGTCCATTCATCTCGGTTCTTTAATATCTCTCTCTCACTATCTATCTATCTATCTATCTATCTATCTATCTATCTATCTATCTATCTATCTATCTATCCAGGAAAGTACTATTCTTTTTAACCTTTCAAGTGCTACTGCTACTGCAAGCAAACCCACGCTCTCAGGACTTTGAGGTCCAGCACATGTAGAGGTTTAGCAGCTGTATAGGCACTTTGAGAACCTGGACAAAATCAGTGGGCAACAGGAAAATAAGCACTTATTGGAAACACATTCAGGTTGATGATTACAAGCTATTAAATTGTGCAACTGTATTAGGACACAGTTCCCTAGCACATTACATAGTCAATCTCACCATCTCCACTGAATACAAAGAAGAGAATTCATGTATCTAACATAACATTGGATTATGAGTTCCTACAAAGTTTTATATCAGTTATGCTTACATGAATATATGCTCTGTTTCACCCTGCCTGTAGTAAAAAGTCAGATGTATCCAGAACGTAGCTTAGATTTCTCCCTTTATTCCTGAAAAACATGGAATTGACACATTGTTTCAGTTCTTAAACATATATTTAAACATATTAGGCAATTGATACTTTACATGGATTCTTGCCTGGATTTTCAGCTGGATATCAGATACTTGCAGTGGCTCATCAGTCAAGTCACTGACAAGGTAATGGCTATGTTTCATCTTGTGGTACTTTGCTTTCATTACTGTGACTAGGAGAGAAGCTGCTTTGATTCTGTTCTGTCTTAGGAAAATGTCTTATTTGCACGGAGCTCATGTGTGCTAGTTTTAAGTGTGCCATCTATACAACTTCAGAAAATATAACTTAAGTGAGTCCCAGCTTCTCAAAAATGCCAGACCATGGAAGGACCAGGGCCTGGATAAGGCTTGAATGATACACTGCATCCTTTAGTAGAGATGTGTAGGTTAGAAAGGAAGTGTTCTAAACAGAATTTACCTGGTTGTTATGGGTCCATTGTCACCGTGCACTTCATATGATGCCAAACTTGTTTGGTAAGTACAAATAAAGTAGCCAATTAAGAAGTAACAAGTCTCCATACTCCCACTACATACAGAAAAACACTGGAAAAGCCTGCCCCTTACACAATCTTACTGAATATATCCAAATGCATGAGAGTGCAATGTCAAAAAGGGCAAGTGAAGAGAAGCAGCCACCTACCAGGATAAGTGAATTCCTTAAGTCTCACCATTGTCAATGGGTTGGGCTTTTTGAACTGCTGCTCAGCATGATCTTTACAAACCTCCCCAGCAGTAGATTTAACAAGAGGGTTTTTTACTAAGCTCTCTTAATAACGGTTTTCTTACAGACTTTTAAGTTTAGGTGTGACTTTAGGTGGAGAGTTCCCAAGTAGCCTATGTTCCCATGCTGATTAAATAGAAATATAATTAAAAATATGACAGGACTGCTAAAAAAAATAAAGTAACAGCTGAAAAACTCCAAGGAGAGAATACAAAAATGTGCTTTGGTAACTAAGCCGAGTTAGTCTCTGTGCTCTCAAATCATTTTCGAACCACAATGAGTGCATAAAGTAGTAACAGAGTCCATGGCAGAGTCCATGCCAAAAGGAAATCCATACCAGCAGGTGGCATATGACAGCAGAAAGATAAGATAACAGTGAGAAACAGGCATGTCTGTCAAAACAAAAAAACAAATCCCAAGAAAACCAAGATTTTAGAAACTTGTTATAACTAGGTAGAAATGGCAGCCATTTGCTGCTTGTCAGTTCAACGTTCCTTACGATAGTTCTTCTTGTCCAGTTTTATGTCAATATTAATACTCGTTAATTTGATAAACCTGTTATTTCCAGGCTGTTAAAACCAGATTGTACTAAAATAGCACATAATAGGCAACAGAAGAATGTTATTAAAGCACTGGAAATATTAATTGGCTTGTGTTACCTCATACTCCTGTGGCTTTACTTCCTCTCTTCCCAGCATCTCTTTCAAACTATCCTTTGGCTTTTCTTTTCCGCCTGTCTTTCTTTTGTTTCAGTTTTGTCCATCGGTGTTTCAGTTTTTAGTCTCTCTACCTTATCACCATCTTTTTGCAACACAAACTGGAAAAATCCTTCATTTAGATACCCATAGGTAGAAATGAAAGTGTCTCATACTTCAATGTCTTCTGAGTTATAATGACAATGTACATAGAGGTATTACTGGAAAGAAAATGCTTTGAAGGATTTGTAAACTTATGTATGATATTCTGTACATGATTTAATATCTAGTTGTTGTTTTACAAATGAAATAATGGGTAACATACACTTTTATTGAATCAATATCATGAGTAGTTTTCCTTATTTGGAGTAGTTCTTTTTGAATTTTGATGGTTCACCCTGAGCCAACTGTAACTTTCGTCAAATGTGTCATTGTGTGATTTCCTTCCCTACCGGTCCATTTCCAACTGTGAGAAAAGTTTTTAATTTAGAAACTGTAGCTTAACCTATTTTTTTTTTTTCTTAATTTGAACCCTTTAGCTGTTATATATCACCTTCTGCGTTCAAATGTTGGTACAAAAAAAAACCAAGCAAAACAAAAAAACCTGATGGATTCAGGATTCTTAAGAGGACTGCATAAAAACAACATTACAGTTTTCTGTTTTCATACAGCTAAAATGATCTATATCCTGGGCTGCATCAAAAGAAATGTAGCCATCAGGTAGAAGGAGGTGATTCTCCCCCTCCACTCTCATGCCACCCAAGCTGGAGTGTAGTGTCCAGTTCTGGAATCTCCAACATAAGAAGGACATGGAAGTGTTGTAATGGGTCCAGATGAGGGCTATGAAGATGATCGGAGGGCTGGAGCACCTGTGCTATGAGGACAGGCTGAGAAAGTTGGAGTGTTCAGCCTAGAGAAGAGAAGGCTCCAGGAAGACCTTGTAGTAGCCTTCCAGTACCTGAAGGGGCTATAGGAATGCTGAGGAAGAATTTTTTACAAGGACATGTAGTGTAGGAGGAGGGGAAATGGCTTTCAACTGGAAGGGGGAATATTAAGGTAACACATGAGGAAGAAAGTCTTCATGATGAGGGTGGTGAGGCACTGGCACAGGTTGTCCAGGGAAGCTGTGGATGCCCCCTCCTTGGAAGTGTTCAAGGCCAAGTTGGATGTGGCCTTGAGTAAACTGGTCTGGTGGGAGATGTCCCTGCTCATGGCAGGGGAGGATTGGAACTGGATGGGCTTTAAGGTCCCTTCCAACCCAAACCATTCTATAATTGTATGATTCTGTGTCTCTATGACAGCTGCCCTTCTTTGACCCTGAAACTCTTGCAGTATATACATTCTTAAAAAATTGTTTTATTTTTCACAGTACTATTTTGATAATATAACTCTTTATATAGCCTGTTTTTGATTTTTTTTTCTCTATTTGAAGCAAAATTCCCATTTCCCATTAAAGGAATCTGCCATCTGCCATGTGGGACAAAGATATAAACACCTAACTTCGCTATGCCAATGAAGTCAGTCTTTACTACCCTCTCATTAGCTTTTCAAAGATCTTTTTTAATTTTCATGTTTTATTCACCAAAATGTCCGTACATGTCCGCTGAGACAGTTTATTATAATATATATAAAAAAATAAAAATTGTTAGACACATGAAAGCCTTAACCACAGATAGGAAGTGGATTTAATAAGATTTGTTAGATTTTTACATGCCAAACAATGCTAGAAAATTGTTTACTTGTGTATAACTTGTTCATCTGCTGCATCTATTTCACTCATTCTCTTTTTTGCAAATGCCAACATTTTGCCATCTATGCTTAGAAAAGCACAAAATTATGCTTATACTACTGCTACTCACTATTCCTCTCATTAATAATAATCATAATAGCAACAGTAAAAACATGAAGTGACATTTGTTGTTTAGTATGATTCAAAGTATTAAATAAGATATCATCCTCCTTTTTGCCTTTCAAGTCTTGGTACCACTGCAGTTTAGAAGAAGGTAACTATGTCATTTATTTGGTAGGAAAGAAAAACAACTTTTCTTTTTAAAACTGCCATCCCTTCAACACTTTTCTTAGCTTGAAACTTGAATGGTCCACATTCAAAGTTAAAATATTATAATACTGTAAAAAATATGATACAAAGAATAGTAGATGTTTCCCACAGTATAAAATAATGTGGAACAATACCAGTAAGTGATGCATTTTTACTTCCTTAAAAGAAGCATTTGCCATTACAAATAGGGATGATAAAACAATTTACTTTGATAATATTCTTTCCTGAATATATTCAAAATGAAGTTGTCTCCATAAAATGTATTTTTAATAAAATATTTCTGTAGAAATGAAGATCATTGTTTTCCTGTTTTGTAAAAAATAATAATAAAAATATAAAATATCATTTAATACAGTTAGTATCAACTTAGGCAAATAAATAGATTTGTATAAAATTTTAATTTTCCTTAGTTGAACATCTATATACATTTCTGTCTCAGGAATGATGTATATTGGGCAAATTTTCACAGAAAAATTAGTGTGAAATATAGTACTTCAGTTAAATACAATATTGATTCTGTGCAGTTGTCACAGTCTGAAGTAGCTTATCAGTTTTAAGATTAGTTTTTAGATTACAGTGTTGATATAGTTGAGATCAAGATCTTGAACTAGCAGGTACTGCTGTAGAATTATGCTCTGAAACAAACTGGATTCTTTCATGTAATCATTGTATATGCTGTTGCTTCTTTCATGACAATTTTTACACAATATGTATTTTAGCAAGCCCATAAAGAGGAAGAATGCATTTTCATGAACACAAATAGACATACAAAAAAATATACATAGATACATGCAGGTATTTTTACATGTATTATTTTTGTGTTTAAAAACTAGCACAGAATTAAGTTAAATTTCACAGCCATTTCTGTTCATTATACTGTTTCTATCTCAGATCTTTTTCCAGGTTTTGTTTTACCTAGGTGCTGGGAGTTTAGCTGGGACATTATTTGATTCTTATTAAGTTTTGTAGCGAAGTGTGATCTGAAAGAGATAAAAAACAAAAGCAGAAAAACTTAGCAGGCTTGGTGAAAAAGAGTGGGAGAAAAGTCGTATTAGTGAGAGCTAGCAGTTTACTTTGAAGGTAAATTGCATGCATTCAGAGCTGAAAATATTCCCATGAGACTGTCACCTCTGCAAACAGTGCAGTTCAGGCTGGTAGATTTCATGACATTATGCTATAATCTATGCAGTCACATGCCAAAAATTTATCACGCCTAATTAATTCAGTGTTTTGTAGATACAGTAATTTGGAAATGCTTATGACAACAGCCCCTGGCCAGGATATTCAGAAACACATTTTTGTCAATATGCTGTGCAGAACTTGTCCCAAAAACTAGTCTGCAAGATGACATATGAGGAAATAAAATTTCTACAGGTGACCTGGTACCCTTGTATTTTGCTTTTGGACACTTTTTTCCTCTATGAAAAGAGTATTAGAAGTATTATTCGTCTTTCGTATAATATTTCTCAGCTATATTATTCTGTTTAAAATATCTAAAGAGCACAGGAACTTGATGGAAGTAAAGATTTAATCATAACTGTGCTTCTGAAGGCATAGTTTCACATGTGCTTCTTGTACACCTTCTCAGGCTACCTTGAAATGTATCCTCCCTTCCTTTCGTACTATCATTCTTTTTTCTTTTCTTCAGTTAACTGATACTAGATCATTTCTCTGATCTAGTTTGCTATGCAACACCAAAGATATTTTTTTTTCTTGTAGAATGTAGGGCCAAAAAAGTGGTCAGTGTGCAACTGGCAATCAACAGCTAAGGAGAGGTATGTGTCATATTGATAGAAAGGGATGAGAAATTGTATCATGAGAAAATGTTAGTCTTGACTTTGTGGAGTTAAATAAACATAAAGGAGACAATATTCTAAATATTTTCAATCCCAAAGCTTTATTAAAAATTAATTCTCTAGAAAGAAATGCAGAATGTGAAACAAGTGTTTAGTTCTGTGTGTGCTGCCTAATTCCAGGAAGAACACACCAGCAGAATTTTTACAAACATTAGACAATCACTTGCAAATCAGGACCCTGAACCTTTTGTACTGTCTGATCTGCTAAATGAAAGGAGATATTTGCAGTTTACAGATTACATGACAAGCACAGGAATGAATATAAAAAATAAAAATAATTTCTACTTTAATTTCTTGTTAATTCATATTGATTAACACCATTGCTTGCTGAGAATACAAATGACTATAATTTGCTTATGAAGTAATATATTCCTTTGTGTATGGAGACCTCTGACTGGTCTTCATTGTACTATATTTCCAATCTAACTTACAAAAAAAATTATTGTCACCATTTTACTTGATGCAATGCCTCCTTTGCCTTTTGCTCTTGGAATTAGTCACTTGAAATCCCCCTTGGAATTATATCTCTTGCTCTGCTGCACACCGTGCAAGAACATCTGTCTTGCCAAGAAAATAATAGTAGTCAAGGGCAATTTTCAGGATGATGGGGGTCTGGCCCACTAGAATAAAATAAAAAATAAAAAATCAAACTTAAAACCTTAAATAAACAATTTTAGTCACTTTACAAAGATGTTTATAAAAAAAATAGAGGTTGAAATGTTGATGAAAAGTATCACATCTGATTTTCCCTGTTTTTCATTCAGAGAACAGAATCTTCCAATGCTATTAATGAAGTAGATCTAACTATTTATCTGAACTCCTCTATGCATCGTTCTTATCCTTTCTGAGACCACAGAATGAAAGGATGGGAGCTCCTATGAACAGGGAGCTGATAGGATTGGTATGTAGCTGTTTTACTTTATGGTTCAGCAGGCATCCTCCATTTTACAAAGACAGATAGAGAGCTAAAAATGCCTTCTAATTAACATTTAGATCTGACCAGTGCATTACAGGCATGGTAAGTGAGTGGTAACCATGTGACAAATACAATTTGTCTTTTGTTAAAAGAAGAACATAATAAAACACACGATTTTTAAAAAAAATCTCAATAAATATTATCTGCAGTGAGGTGAGTCATATATGTATATAAATTGCACCTTGATTTCAAGACACTAAAAATCTTATTCCATTCTCAATATGTTTTGAACACAACACAATTAAACCATCACTGAAAATTCTGAAAAAGCTAAGTACCACTTAGTTTTATTAGAAATAGTTGGTAATAGCCAAGGCTGATGGCTTTGCTCATCTATGTTTAGAAAATATTCAAGGATAGAGTTTGGAGGCTTGTTTCCAAGCTTTCATGGGAAATACTCTATTGCTTAACCATTCTTATCTTGAAGAACTGGAATTTCCTTTGTTACAAGTTCTGATCATATTGTTGTGTTCGCTTCTCTGCACCTGTGCGGCAAGTCTAGCCCCTTCTGTACTATAACCCCCTACACTGTAGAAGACCATAATTAGATCTTCCTTGAGCCTTCTTACATCTGTTCTAACTCAGTTCCTTCAGCCTCTCCTCATATGAAATGTGTTTCAGCTCCCTAACCATCTTAATTATTGGAAGGCCCAGAATCAGAGTTAATGTTCTGAGGTATCTCAAGCACCAAATCAAGAGAAAGAACCCCGTCCCTTGATCTGTAGTGTATGCTCTTGGTAGTCTAACTGTGTAAGTAGTTGGTTTTCATCACCAAAAGGATGCACTGCTGACTCATGTCTGACTCACTGCCCACCAGGGCATCCACATTCTCTTTTGCAGAGACTGATCATTAAGTATGCCCTTAGCCTGTAATATTTTGAGTTATTCTGTCTTACCTGCGGGACTTGGAATTTTTCTTTGCTTACTCAAGAAAAATGAAGTGTAAAAGTATATTTGAAAAATAAGGAAAAGTTTAAAACAAGTAAAAGAGCAAATGAAGAGATAAGCTCATAAATATATGACCTAATGAGAATAGGGAATAAAAATGAAAAATACTTGAGGTGATTTCAGGAAATGAGAAGATGGGAGAAGTAACAAACCGTGGAGAAGTCATACTGAAAGAATGGAAATGGCTGAAGTGAAAGAATGGACAAATATAATATGGAGGAAAAAAAGAAAGGGAAATGTTTAGGAAAAGGTGGGTTTGATATTCAGGTTACTGACATCTGATGGGTTTGATCTTTAAATTACTGAGTTTACATTTTCATCATCTCGGCATTGTACTTAGCTCTAAGGAAAATTTTACATTTTAAAGCACTTTAATCAATCAATTAAGTTGAACTATTTATGGAATCTAAAGAACAAATGCCCTTATTAAAATCTATTGTTCTGAGTTTTTACACTGTAACCACTAAGGAGGAGTTAACATGGTGCTGGAGTTAGTCACGGAAGTTTTTGAGGAAGCGTTTTTTGAAGAAGTGATTTTTGAGAATTGTCAGAACAGCAGTTTAGATTTCAGTCAATAAGGTCTTTAATAAATTACATTGCATATATGCTGAAATATTTTTATCACATTTAGTTAGTCCCATTCTTGTGAACAATACCAAGGCAGAAGATATTTATATTTAATATGCACTGATGATATATCTGATTTTATACTTGCTTGTTTTTGCAAATGCAGTGATTAAGAATGCAGCCAGGTGTAATAAATTTATTTTTCACGCTTCTTCTTCTCTTAATTTTTCTAAATAACACAGAACAAATAATAATAAAAAAACACTTAGAAAATCCTTGAATGTTTGGAGGAAAATAACTGTGCTAAGAGTACACTATGGTTAAACAGTTTGACATTCACAGCAAAGAAGCTTATGAAACTGCCAGCCTTTAAGTAACTGTCCATCTTGAATTTACATTACCTTGAAGCATTTCTTAGGCAATACAACACTAGTTCTATACTTTCGGGGTGAGTTATAATAAATATTATACCCATGTAACTATGCAATATTGTGTTTCATTATGTCTGAAGAGTCTATAAAAGTTACTTCTTTGAAAGAACATTGCAACCATATTTAAATAGCAGTATAGTTCCAAAGGCTGAACAGTTCTGAAAACTTGCTGGAAAACTCAAATATTGTCACACTACATGTACATCTCTAGCTAATTTCTTTCTACTGTTCTACAAGTTAGAAACCAACCTTGATTTAAGAATTTCTCAATTTAATTTTTATATTTGTTTCTTTAATTTAGATCCCAAGGCTTTCATTTTTTACCCCCCCCCCCCCCCCCAAAAAAAAAAGAGAGCGAGAAAGAAAAATAATCTGAGAAAAAAAAAGTCATGCTCTTAGTAATCAATGCTTTCATTCTTTTCATTCTATTGTTGTGGTGGGTTGACTTTTCACTTACTGCCAGATGATCTTCCAGCTGCTCTATCACTCCTCATCCTCAGAAGAACAGTGGCAGAAAATAAGATGAAAAATGTTCTGAGTTTACATAAAGAGAGGGAGATTGCCTACCACATAGGCAAAGCAGACTTAACTTGGGGAAAATTAATTTCATTTTTTGCCAATAGAAATTGTAGAATAGTGAGAATCAAAGACAAAAGTAAAACATCTTTCATCAATCTGTTTTCCAAGCTCAGCTTCATTCCTTTGTTTGTGCAATCCCTCTACCTCCACTACCATGGACAGCGTAGAGAGGATGGAGAACTGGATATTAGGGTCAGTCCATAACAGTCCCTCTCTGCTGCTCCTTCACCTTCACATCTTTTGCCTTCTTCAGTGTGGGTTGTTCCTATAGGTTGTAGTACTTAAGGAAATAACCACTGCTCCAAGCATGTGGTACTCCGAGACCTGCAGTGTGACTATTTGCTCCAGAGTAATCCTTCATGTTCTGCAGGGAAATAACTGTTCCACTTCGCTCCTGTCCAGGGACTGCAGAGGAATGGCTGCACTGGTGCCTGGAACACCTCCTCCCTCTCCTCCTCATCTGCCTTTGGTGTCCACAGGGCTCTTTCTCACACATTTCCACCAGTCTCACTGCCATGCAGTGTTTTTCCCTTTCTCAAATGTGTTTTCCCTGGATGTGCCACTATGTTAGCTGAGGGGCTCAGCTGTGCCCCGTGATGAGCCCCAGCTGCTCCTCACAAAGGTCACCCCAGCAGCTCCCTTCTAACAACACCTGGACATTTGCCCCCGAAAAAAACCCAATATATTAAAGTGAATAAGCTCTTGTTAAAATCTAAAAGTAGACAAACAAATCAGAAAAGATATTGGTGCTGTGATGGTACAGCAGGACAAAATTTGAATTACAGTCAAACTGACTTACACAGATTAATTTCTTCTATGTTTTTACAATTTTATTAAAATGGATCTAATGCAATGATACTCCCAATAGAAGTCCCCAGTTACAGGGGACCTAATCAACAAGGGTAAAGGATAAGATTTGTTGACTTTATCAATAGTTATTTAGAAGATAAACTCTTAAAATAAAAAGTAATCACTTTATGTAGTGGGGGTGAGGGGGGAAGAAAACTCAAAAAGACCACCAAAACCCCCAACAAACCAAACCATTAAAAAAATCAGTTCAGAGATGGGATGACTTTCCCCTCAAAGTCAACCTCTCTTCTTGTGTTAAGTATGAGTAAGATATTGATTAGCAAATATTAACTAGTCAACTAGATGTTAGATTAACTAGTTTTTAGATACCTAATTAGCCTAAATATCTATTCTAGCGGTACTATTAATTGACATTAGCCCCAAAGCAATGGTCCAATTTAAAGATCAATGAATCAACATATTTATATTCTAACATACATTATGTCAATATGTTTTTCATCTTGGTTTTCTTTGATTTTTTTCTTTTTTTCTATTGTCTCTTTTTTGGAGCTGTTTCATTTGTTTTTGTTCCACTGTAAAATATTTGATAAGTACTATCTTTCTCATAATTAATAGCGCTGTTCTCGCAAGGACATGTTAGTCCCTGATTAAGATTGTAGAGTCTCTGCAAGGTCCATGTAAAAAATTTTACTAAATTTCCATATTTCATTTCCTTTCATACTTTATCTTTTCATCAAAATGTTTGCTGTTTAATTTTTTTTTATGTTTGATGTTAATTCTGTGGTTTATTGCAAGACATTGTTCCACAAAGTCTACTTTTAAGAACACATAAAACGATATGTATAAGTTGCTGGCAAGAAGTCAATCTATAAAACTGATAGAATGTTTTCTTGAGTGCTGAACATTTATTTTTATTTTCTATTACTTTGTGTACTGAAAAGTGAATTTAGTATCTGATGCACTGAACAGTACACAGATTCAGTACAGTTCCTTCAGCTGAAAGCTTTAGCAGAGCCTATTTTAAAATGCATCTAATAAAAATCTTTTATAATCTAACTTTATGCATGTGTGCATAGGGTTTTTACATGATTTATTTAATTGTTCTTTTCCTTAGTTCTGTTTTTAAAGTGCTGAATTTTTTCCACAGGAAGAAACATAAATAAATACTGTGCCATTTTAGTTATTCTCTGCCTGTATTAGTGAGAAAAGTAAGGCAATTTGATATAATCTGCCTGGAGATCTTTCAGTGATTAAGGCAAAAAAGCATTTATAAAGAAACTAAATCAGACTTTTTTGAGTGAACAAAACTAGTTTTCCCTAATAGCATAAGAATTAAGATTTCACAGCATGATCTTACTACACAGATGCCAAGAACTCATGTGGATTATTAAAACACAGATGAACTTTTAAGAAGCTATAATAATCTATACACTGCAAAAATGTTCAAATGAAAATAGAAAACTAAATTTAAAAGCTTCACTTCATGAACATCAAAGCTAAGGATATAGCCAAGTTAGAAGGTTTTGAGTGTTTATTACATGTGAAAAAAGCTACTAAGTGTTTTCATTCTCAAAATCTATGTGAGGAACTGCTCTTTGTAGAGCCCAAGCACGATTAAGTGGGTTAATAAGGACTCTACATACTCATTTCCACCCCACCTGAAGATTTATTGTAAGTCTAGGTTGTTAACAAAGATAAAGAGTTTGTCTTAGTAGTTTTTCATATAGGCAGTTAAGAAATAGGTAAAGTGAGAAATGAGTCATTTTCTACTACAAAAGCAGTAGTAACTTGTAGTACTAAAGGTCAGCAGGAAATTACACTTACTGTTAATCCCAGGGCTGCTCTATTCTACACTGTATAGATGCTTAAATGATGTAATCGCTCAGAATTTAAAAACAGGACTGGACATCTAAAATCTTTTAAATGAGGATTTTGACATGCAAGATATGTCTACAATGCATTAACAACTAATAATATCTTTAGACAGATCTGTTGCCAACAGATTAGATGCCAAATTCTATTCAAGTTTTCATAGAATTGATGGCAGATATGACAGAACTACAAGAGTTGAATCTGCTACGAGAAATAGAAGCCTAGGGCATCTGAAATATCACTAGATGCCAATTTTAGGCACACAAATACCAGTTACAGTAAATAGAGACAGTAACATTTGCCTAGTTTCTCCTAATACTGGAATTTACAGTTGGCAACTCTTTGAGTGTCGTCTTTCAGGCTGATTCTACAGGAAGGAAGTGAGCATCCATGGAACAAGCCTATGAGTCTGACCTCAGTGCCAAGGAAGGTTATGGAGAAGATGATTTTGAGTGCCATCATGTGGCACATACAGTACAATAAGGTGATCAGGACCAGTCAGCATGGATTTAGGAAAGGCAGGTCCTGCTTGACTAACTGGATTTTCTTCCATAACCAGATGACCTTCTTAGTGGATGAGAGAAAAACAGTAGATATTGTCTACCTAGACTTTAGTAAAGCCTTTGACATCATTTCTCAAAGCATTCTCTTGAAGAAACTGGCTGGTTGTGGCTTGGACGAGTTTACTCTTTGTTGAGAAAAAAACTGTCTGCGTATCTGGGCCCAAAAAAATTGTGGTGAATAGTGTTAAATCCAGTTGGCAGCCAGTCACAAGTGGTGATCCCTGGGGCTCAATATTGCTACCAGTTCTACCTAATATCTTTATTAATGATCTGGATGAGGGGATCAAGCGCTCCCTCAGTAAGTTTGCAGATGACACCAAGCTGGTTGGGAGTGTTGCTCTGCTTGAGAAAAGGAGGGCTCGGTAGAAGGACCTGGGCAGGCTGGATCAGGGGACTGAGGCCAACTGCGTGTGATTCAACAACATCAAGTGCTAGATCCTACACTGTGATCAAAACAACCTCATGGAACACTACAGGCTTGGCGACGAATGACTGGAAAGCTGCCTAGTAGAAAAGGACCTGGGAGTATTGTTCAATAGTCATCTGAATATGAGCCAGCAGTTTGTCCAGGTGGCCAAGAGGGCCAATGGCTTGTATCAGAAATGGTTTGGAAAACTGAAGTAGGGAAGTGATTGTTTCCCCTGCACTCAGCTCTGATGAGGCCACACCTCAAATATTGTGTTCAGTTTTGGGTCCCTCACTATGGAAAGGACATTGAGGTGCTGGAATATGTGCAAAGAAGGGCAACAAAGCTGGTGAAGGGTCTTGAGCTCGAATATTATTGAGTGGTTGAGGGAACTGGAGGTGTTTAGTCAGGAGAAAAGGAAGATGAAGGATGACCTTATTAGTCTCTGTGACTGAAAGGAGGTTATAGCAAGGTGAATATTTGTCGTTTTTCAAAGGAAGAAGTGATAAGACAAGATATCTTCAAGTTTCACCAGGGGAGATTTAGATTGGATATTAGGAAAAAAAATGTTATTAAACATCACAACAAATGCCCACGGAAGTTCTTCAGTCATCCTCGGAGATATTTAGATTTGCTGCTTAGGGACACGGTTTATCAGTGGACTTGGAAGTGTTAGGTTTTTGATTGGACTCAATGATATTCAAGGTCTCTTTGAACCTAAATGATTCTATGATTATAATAGTCTATGATTCTGATATAATTTGAAACTTGAGATCAATTTAAAAAAAACAGTTTGAGATCAGAAGTGTCATACTACATGCGTATGACTAGGGGACTTCATAGATCTCAGATACAAAACCTTTTAGCCCTGTGAATCTGAAAACAAATTGTTGTGATGCTTCCCCATGGAAAAAGTTAAAAGCACCTCCAACTGTACTCTGGAAACACTATGTAAAAGACTGGATGTCTGGCACCAGTATGGGTCCATTTGTGTAATATTAGGCACTTTTGGACAGAGTAAGTTCCAGTGTTTCAGTCAATGGGATTCTTACCTCTTAATCTAGTGACAAGAGAAAGGGAAAAGAGAAAGAATATGTGGTAATGAAACGAAAATCTGTCAAATTCCACAGCCAAAAAGAAAGGAACAAACAAGCAAAACCAAATGAAGCAAAAAAAAAAAAAAAGGAATGATGAAAACACACATGAATCACTGTCTCCTTTCTTCCAAGCTCTTACATCTTCTAATAGTACCAGTTTTATGAAAGCCATAGTCAGATTATGGAAAAATGTTAGAAGTGTCACCGTTGCTTATGTTTCTCTGATAGAATCCCAAGGGGTTTTATTTCCTTGAATGAGAATTTGGAAATGACTGGTTTTGGCAGAGAATAAAACCAAATGAAGATAGTTTAAGCACTGAGCATGAAACACTGCTCTGGAAATAATTGTAACTTAGTGGGAGCTATCAGGAGTGCAGTGATCCCCCAAATTAGCAAAGGTCTGGATAGCCATAAGGAAATGTTAATGTTCTGCATACCAAATATGTGCATTCATGCATGCCTCACAGTCACAAAATGTGCCAATATGACCTTTGGTTTTGGGAGAGGGATGGGCTAATAAGTCTAAAGGTAGGATGTCAAATCACAAAGAGGATTTTGCTTTATTGAGTACATTCATATCTATATTGCTTTTCATGATTTTTCCCCATTTCATATTTTCTTTAACTGTATATAGCTGTTTATCTTTATTTTGTTCAAGAAAACTTCTCTATAAACTCTATATAATTGATACTGTTGTTGGTATTTGAAACAAAACCCTGATAATTTATTGTTGTTTCCAAAACATTCATGCTTTCGGTGTGTGCTTTTTTCTGGTTTATACATGTAAAGTAATTGTCATAAAAAGAAAGTTATGACATGGCACATGTCATTAGCACAATAAAATTAAGATAGGTCAATCCTGACTACATTGCCTTTTTGTAATCTAAACATTGTTTACCAATGACACCAAGCTGCATGGCATGGTCGACATGCTGGAGGGATGAAATGCCTTCTAGAGGGACCTGGACAGGCTTGAGAAGTGGGCATCTGCTAACCTCATGAGGTTCAACAAGACCAAATGCAAGGTCGTGCACCTAGGCTTGGGCAATTCCAAGCACAAATACAGGTTGCACAGAGAATTGATTTAGAGTAACCTTAAAGAAAATGACTTGAGGGTGTTGGTGGATGAGAATCTCAACATGAGCTGGCAATGTCTGCTTGTCGCCCAGAAAACCAGCAATATCCTGGGCTGCATCACAAGTGTGACCACTGGGTTGAGGGAGGTGACTCCGGCCCTCTATTCTGCTCTTGTGAGACCTCCTTGGGAGGACTGTGTTCAATTCTGGAGTCCTCAGCAGATGAAGGATATGGATCTGTTAGAGTGAGCCCAGACTGGGGCCACAAAGATGACCAGAGGGCTGAAGCGCCTACCCTATGAGATAGGTTGAGAGAATCGTGGTTGTCAAGCCTGGAGAAGAGAAGGCTGTAGGGAGATTTTATTGCAGCTTTCTAGTGCTTAAAGGGAGCCTACAAGAAAGCTTGGGAGGGGATCTTTATCAGAGACTGTGGTGGTAAGATGAGGGTAACAATTTTTAGATGAAAGAGGGTAAATGTAGATTAGACATTAGGAATATTTTTTTTACTGTGAGTGTGGTGAGAAACTGGAACCTGTTGCCCAGAGATGTTATGGATGCCCCATCCCTGGTGATTTTCAAGGTCAGATTGGATGGATCTTTGAGCAATGGCAACCGTGTCATATCTTTCTAGCAGCACAGTTACCAACTCCTCCTGTTGGTCGTCCATGCTGTGTGCATCGGTGTAGAGGTACTTCAGCTTGGCTGTAGGCCGTATCACCTTCTTAGATATCACTCCTCTAACTTCAGAAGCCTCTGGCTCATCTATATAAGACTTGTTGTAGTGTACACAGCACATCTCAGAGGAACAGACTGGAGACCACGGTGCAGCTGGTATCCACTGTACAGCCCACGGAGGACCACAAAATGGAGAAACGGAAAAGTGTGAACGGGAAGGAGTGACAACGAAGAACTGTTACAGCCTGACCACAGCTTTCACTCTCCACCCCTTTGTGCTGCTCATGGGGGACCAGGTAGAGGCGTCAGGAAAGAAGGATTGAATTTGAGCCTAGAAAAGGGGTGAGAGGAAGATGTTGTTTTATTTTTTCTTTGTTTCTCACCATCCAAATGTACTTTAACTGATGCTAAATTAAATAATTTTCCCCTAAGCTAAGACTCTTTTGTCCATGACAGTAAATGGCAGGCAACCTCACTGTCCTTATCTTGACCCACAGCATCTTAATTTTGTTTTCTTCTGTCTTCTTGAGGAGAGTGAGTTAGAGCAGCATGGTGGGAATCTATCAGCCATCCAAGGTCAACTCACTACAGCAGGTTTCAGTATTCAAGTCGTGTATTTCCAATAGGTTAAATATATATATATTACAAGCTAAAAGTATTTTGTTTTTCTTACTTTTTGTTACTTGAAATATTGTGTATTACTTACTATTACATAATACTAGTTACTTTATTTGGTGTCTAATGTTTCAGCAACAATAGATTTTGACCTATGTTTTTTGGGTTTGCTTTTTGTTGTTTTGGGGTTTTTTTCGTTTAAAATTTCAGCAAGTTCTATAAAATATACCAAAAAAAACAAAACTTATGCTCTAAAAAGAAATGTGATCTAATTGGGTCAATTGATACTAAAACCAAAACAAATCTGAGATGCAAAAATATGAGAAGAGACAGTGTACACAGAGAGAGTTTATATTTCACAGAAAAGGTTCTCACAGTATTCTGCTTGAGAAATTGGCTGCCATTGGCCTGGATGGGTACACCCTCTGTTGGGCAAAAAACTAGCTGGATGGCCAAGCCCAAAGAGTGGTGGCAAATGGAGTTAAATCCAGTTGGAGGCAAGTTACGACTGGAGTTACCCAGGGTTCAGTGCTGGATCCAGCCCTGTTCAATATCTTTATCAATGATCTGGATGAAAGGACTGAGTGTATCCTTGGTAAGTTTGCAGACAACACCAAGCTGAGTGGAAGAGTCGATCTACTTGAAGGAAGGGAGGCTCTGCAGAGAGATCTGGACAGGCTGGAACAATGGGTGGAGACCAATGGGATGAGGTTTAACAAGACCAGGTGTCGACTCCCGCACTTGGGGCACAACAACCGCATGCAATGTTACAAGCTTGGGGAAGACTGGCTGAAGAGCTGCCTGACGGAGAAGGACCTGGGGGTGTTGATTGACAACCGGCTGAATATTATCCAGCAGTGTGCCCAGGTGGCCAAGAAGGCCAATGGCATCTTGGCCTGTATTAAAAACAGTGTGGCCAGCAGGACAAGGGAGGTGATTGTGTCCCTGTACTCAGAACTGATGAGGCTACACCTCGAGTACTGTGTTCAGTTCTGGGCCACCCAGTACAAGAAGGATATTGAGGTGTTGGAGTGTGTCCAGAGAAGGGTGACAAGGCTGGTGAAGGAGCTGGAGAACAAGTCCTACGAGGAGCAGCTGAGGAGCAGCTGAGGGGTTGTTCAGTTAGGAGAAGAGGAGGCTGAGGGGAGACCTCATCACTGTCTACTGCTACCTTTCAGGTAGCTGTGGCAGAGCGAGTGTTGATCTCTTCTCTCAAGTGACAGGTGATAGGACAAGAGGAAATGGCCATAAGTTATGCCAGGGGAGGTTCAGGCTAGATATTGGGAAGAGTTTATTTACTGAAAGGGTGGTCAGACATTGGCACAGCTGCCCAGGGAGGTGGTTGAGTCACCATCCCTGGAGGTGTTTAGAAAGCGTGTAGATGAGTTTTTGAGGGACACGGTTTAGCAGAGGATGGGTGCGGTTAGACTCAATGGTCTCAAAGGTCTTTTCCAACCTGAAGATTCTATGATTCTATGAGAATAAAATGCTTAATACATCACATCTTTTTCAATTTTGTATGACATTTATAAGAATTTAAGATTCAATATTAGTGTATGGGCATATAACCTGTAATAACTTGTCACCAATAATGGTCAATACTTTTCAGAAAGAAAGTACTTGTAACACTTGGAACAAACATGGGATAGAGTTTCCTTTGGAAAGTCTTTATTTAGCATATCTATCCTCTTTAATGCAATTATTCAAAAATCATGCAAGCACATTTGTGTAGCTGCATCAGAAAGGCAGAGATGTGAATAGATAATAAAGGACTATAATACTTTTTAATGACAATACAGGAAATTATTCTTTGTAAGAGATTACATTCATGCCACAATGACATGCTTAGCTTTATAATACAGATGCCAAAGCAATTTATTTCTCTGTTATTCCAGGTTCCTTTATGATCTAGTGTGTAAGTGTGTGAAGTCATTTCATTTACCACTCCTTCCTTCACACATAAAACACATTAAAAGAAATAGAGTTTTTGGCTATGGGAAGAGTGATTGTTTTTCATTTTTTTCACAGTTTATTTCCATTAAAAATTTCTCTTTTAACATCATGTACTGTCTCCCTTTTACTTGAAAAGACTAAAAGGATAAAAAAGCAGATGGTGATTCCCTATATGGGCAAAGTGTTTCAGCAGCCATTGAAGTCTTTATGCATGGAACACACTAAAAGTATAAAATATGCACTAGAACTAGAAAATTGTGCCTTAAAAATAACTTTGTTAGAAGTAGCTTTAAATTTCATATGAAAATAGCTCTGCAAAACATTCCTCCTTTCAGATGATTCATTGTCTCTACGATTATGTATACTGGGCAAGATAAACATTTAGAAAATTAAGATTGTACTTACAATTTTTAGATTTTGTTACTTAAATCATGGTATGGAAAATATTGTAATATGATCTTTATAAGTTTCCCATTACAAAAAATATTATTTGATTTAATTGAAAACCTTTGTGCATTTTGAGTGAGGAGTACTGTGCAACATGTAGTTATCAGGGTAAACCAGCAAGTGGTGGAATAAAAATCTGCAGCATTCTAAGACATATATCAACAGAGTGGCTCTGAAAGGCTTATGTTACATGCAAGATTTTTTTCAGTTTAACAATAAATTGAGTAATTAGTGAAGCCCTGTGTATTTGCCAATATTGTTATTTAGATACATGTCGTGGGCATAGAAAATGATATATAAAGTATTTATCTGTCTTACATTATCAGTTTGATCTTCATGTATGATGAAGAGACTGGCTTGGCATATGGGAGGAGAGCAGTTTGACATAGTCTACCTGGGCTTCATTAAGACCTGAGATACTGACCCTCATAAAATCCTCATTGACAAGCTGTTGATACCTGGGCTATATGAGCAGACACTAAGGAGGGATAAAAGCTGGCTCAATGTCTGGACCCAGAGGCAGGCAATGAGTGATGCAAAGTCTAGTAGGGGGCCAGTGGTTATCAGTATACTCCTAGCATTAATACAGCCTCCAGTTCTGTTTAACAATTTCTTTAATGAGCTGGATAATGGGGCAGAGTTCCCCTTCAGCAAGTTTGGTGTTGACACACAACTGAGAGGAGTGGTTGATAAACCAGATAGTCGTGCTGCCATGCAGAGTGACCTCGAAAAGCTGGAGAACTGTACTAAAAGGACTGTCACGAAGTTCAACAAGGAGAAGTGCAAAGTTCTGCACATGGGAAAGGACAACCTCAAGCACCAACATATGCTAGGATGAATACAGACAAAAAGCAGCTTTGCAGAGAAGACTCTGAGGGTCTGACTGGACACCAAGTTGAACAGGTGCCAGCAAGTTGTCCTTGCTACAAAGGTAGCCAATAATAACCTGGGCTGCATTGGACAAAGTATCGCCAGCACTTCAAAGCAGGTGATCCTTTTATTCATCACTGATGTGCCCACACCTGGAGTCTTGTGTCCAGTTCTGAGCTGCTCAGTGTAAGAGTGATATGGTCATACTCATACTTGTAAGTATCCAACTAAGGGCCCAAAAAGGTGATGAAGGGGCAAGAGCATCTGTCCTATGAGACAAGGTTGAGACAGCTGGAATTGTTCAGCCTGGAGCTGAGAAGGTTCAGGAGGAATCTCATCAATGTATATTTATTATATCTGAAGGGAGGATCTAAGGAAGATGGACCTAGACTGTTCAGTGGTGCCCAGTGACAGGACTGGGGCAACAGGCACAAAGTGAAACACAGGAGGTTCCGTCCAAAAATCAGGAAAACTTACTCATTGTGAGTGTGACAGATTGTCTGTGGAGACTGTGGAGTGTCCATCCTTGGAGATCTTGCAAAGCTTTTTGGACATTGTCCTCGGCAAACAATAGTTGTTGGCCCTGATTGAGCAAAGGGGTTGGACCAGAAGACTCCCCAGAGGTCCCTTCCAGCCTCAACCATTCTGTAACTCTGTGGCTCAGGGTCTCTGAAACTATGATTTATAGGAAGAATTGGATTTTCTCACTCCTTTGTTCATCAATTGAATATTGGGCCGACCGCATGGTAGGGGGCGGACCTGGAAGAAGCCGCGGGGCATTTAAACATCTCCCTGGGAGCGCCAGCGACCGGAGCGCGGTGAACAGGAGCGGGCAAACAGGGTCACAGTATACAGGGTCACAGTATAGGCAGCTTGCGCGGCAGTTCGCGCAGGCAGGGCAAGCAGGCACTCTCTGACAGGTGGTTGGCTTCCCACTCCCCTGCAGCAATGGTGATCAGGCGTGGTAAAGCCTCTACCACCAGGAGTGTAGGCATCCAAATGGAAGCAGTATTACGCGATGCAGCTGCCCAGACTCGAGACTGCAGGGAGTGTCTCAGCCTACTTGTGGTTCCCGAGGGCCATACCAAAAATGCTTGTCTGAGGTGCGAACAGATTCAAGATCTGCTCCTTATGGTTGCAGATCTTAAGGATCAGGTGGAAAGATTGAGAAGTATTCGTGAAAGTGAAAGGGAGATAGACTGGTGGAGTAGAACCCTCTCTCCTCCCAGTAATCCTCCCCAGGAGGCTGAGGAATGCCATATTCCTCATCAACAGGACAAGGGGAGTGACCTGGTTGGTGAGGAGGACTGGGAGCAGGTCTGCTCTCGTGGGGGTTATAGACCTCCCTTTCAAATGCCACCTTTACAGCTGCCCTTACAAGACAGGTTTGGGGTGTTGGAATTTGATGCTCAGGTGGAGGATAGTTATGACAGAGAACTCACCTGAGGAGGCTGTTAACCTCACATTGCCCATCAGACAGGTCAGGACGTCAAGTAAGAAAAAGAAAAGGAGGGTCATTGTAGTGGGAGACTCCCTTCTGAAAGGGATGGAGGGCCCTATTTGTAGGATGGACCCAACTCATAGGGAAGTCTGCTGCCTTCCCCAAGCCTGGGTAGGCGACATCGCCAAGAGGCTCCCGGAACTAATTAAACCCTCTGATTATTACCCACTTCTGGTGGTACAGGCTGGTGGGGATGAGCTAGCAAAAAGAGGGTCAAGGATAGTTAAGAAGGAATTCCAGGAGCTGGGACAGTCGATAGATAGGGCAGGAGTACAGGTGGTGTTCTGCTCGGTTCCTCCGGTGGCAGGGATGTATACAGATAGGAACAAGAGAATATATGCAGTTAATAAATGGCTTAGGGGCTGGTGCCGACAGAGGAATTTTGGGTTCTTTGATCATGGGGAAACCTTTATGACACCTGCCCTGCTTGACCCAGATGGGTCTCCTCTAACTCCGAAGCGTAAGAGGATTCCAGCTCAGGAGCTGGCAGAGCTTGTTGAGAGGGCTTTAAACTAGGCATGAAGGGGGACGGGGGAGTTACTAGGCTCACCAATGATATTCCTGTGAAGGATAAGCCATCTCAAAGGGGGTTGTCAGTAACCCAACTGAAGTGCATGTACACAAACGCACGCAGTATGGGAAACAAACACGAGGAGCTAGAAGTCCTGGTCCAGTGGGAGAGCTCTGATATAGTTGCTATCACGGAAACGTGGTGGAATGACTGTCATAACTGGAGTGCTGCCATGGAAGGCTACAGGCTCTTCAGGAGAGACAGGCGTGAGAAGAGGGGTGGAGGGGTGGCCCTCTACACTAGGGAAACCCTAGATGCTGTTGAAGTCGAGATCGGTGATGACCAGGTTGAGTGTCTATGGGTAAAAGTCAGAGGGGCAGTCAAGTCTGACCTCCTGGTTGGAGTGTGCTACAGACCGCCCGACCAGGAGGAGGATTTGGATATTCTATTGTTTAAACAGCTGGAGGCTGCCTCTAGATCGGCTGCCCTTGTTTTTTTAGGAGATTTTAAACTTCCGGATATCTGCTGGAATTTAACACTGCAGAGAGGAGGCAGTCCAGGAGGTTCTTAGAGTGTATTGAGGACTGTTTTCTGTCACAGCTGGTGAGTGAGCCCACCAGGGGTGAGGCTCTTCTTGGCACTCTCAGACAGAAGGGCTGGTGGGTAGTATTACTGTCAGAGGCTGTCTGGGGTGTAGTGATGATGAGATAATTGAGTTCTCTCTAAACAATGTAATAAGAAAAGCCAGAAACAGAACATCAATGCTGGACTTTCGGCGGGCAGATTTTGGATTATTTAAGGAACTGGTCAGAAAAGTGCCCTGGGAAATAGCTCTTAGTGGCAAGGGGATCCAGGAAGGCTGGATGCACTTCAAGAATGAAATCTTGAAGGCGCAGGAGCGGGCTGTCCCCATGTGTTGTAAGATGAGTCGTAGGGGTAGACGGCTGGCCTGGATGAGCAGGGAGATTCTGAAGGAACTAAGTAAGAAAAAGAGGATGTATCCTCGATGGAAAGAAGGGGATGTAAGCCACGTTGTGTTCAAAGATGTTGTTAAGTCATGTAGGAGGAAAATCAGGGAAGCAAAAGCCCAACTGGAGCTCAAATTGGCCACTTCCGTCAAGGATAATAAGAAGAGTTTTTATAAATATATCAATGGTAGAAAGAAGGGCGGCAGCGACCTCCACTCCTTGTTGGATGTGGAGGGAAATATAGTAACCAAAGATGCAGAGAAGGCTGAGGTACTTAATGCCTTCTTTGCCTCAGTTTTTAACAGCAAGGATGTCAGCTCGCTTGACAGTTGGTCCTCTGAAGTGGCTGATGGGGGCAGGGTGAAATACGGCCCTCCTGCAATCCATGAGGAGGAAGTTAGAGACCTGCTGAGCCACTTGGACCCTCATAAGTCCATGGGGCCGGATGGGATCCATCCTAGGGTGCTGAGAGAGCTGGCGGATGAGCTTGCTAAGCCGCTCTCCATCATCTTTCAACAGTCCTGGCTCTCTGGAGAGGTCCCGGAAGATTGGAAGTCGGCCAATGTGACGCCCATCCACAAGAAGGGCCGTAAGGATGATCCAGGTAATTACAGACCTGTCAGCCTGACCTCAGTCCCAGGTAAAATCATGGAACAGATAATCCTGGGTGATATCATGCGGCACTTGCAGAACGGTCAAGAGATCAGGCCCAGCCAGCATGGGTTTAGGAGGGGTAGGTCCTGCCTGACCAACCTGATCGCCTTTTATGACCATGTGACTCACCTGGTGGATGAGAGGATGGCTGTGGATGTGGTATACCTGGACTTTAGCAAGGCCTTTGACACTGTCTCCCACAGTAGACTCCTAGGGAAGCTGGCAGCCCGTGGCTTAGATGGGAGCGCTCTGTGCTGGGTTAGGAATTGGCTGGATGGCCGAGCCCAAAGAGTGGTGGTAAATGGTGTTTCATCCAGTTGGCGGCCGGTCACTAGTGGTGTCCCCCAGGGATCAGTGTTGGGTCCCGTCCTGTTTAATATCTTTATTGATGATCTGGATGAGGGGATTGAGTCCATCATCAGCAAGTTTGCAGATGATACCAAGCTGGGAGGAAGGGTTGATCTGTTAGAGGGTAGGATGGCCCTACAGAGGGACCTGGACAGATTGGAGAGCTGGGCTGATTCTAATGGGATGATGTTTAATAAGTCCAAATGTCGGGTACTTCATTTTGGACACAACAATCCCATGCAGAGCTACAGACTGGGGACAGAGTGGCTGGAGAGTAGTCAGGCAGAAAAGGACCTGGGAGTGCTGGTTGACAGGAAGCTCAACATGAGCCAGCAGTGTGCCCAGGTGGCTAAGAAAGCCAATGGCATTCTGGCCTGCATCAGGAATAGTGTAGTGAGCAGGACCAGAGACGTTATTGTCCCCCTGTACTTGGCACTGGTCTGGCCTCATCTTGAATATTGTGTACAGTTCTGGGCCCCCCAGTTTGGGAAAGATGTTAGGATACTGGAATGTGTTCAGAGGAGGGCAACAAAGATGGTGAAGGGGCTGGAGCACAAGCCCCTATGAGGAGCGACTGAGGGAGTTGGGGCTGTTTAGTCTAGAGAAGAGGAGGCTCAGGGGAGACCTCATTGCTCTCTACAACTACCTAAAAGGAGGTTGTAGTCGGGCAGGGGTTGGTCTCTTCTCTCAGGTGACCAGTGGCAGAACTAGAGGGCATGGACCTAAGCTTCGTCAGGGAAAGTTTAGGCTTGATGTGAGGAAAAAGTTCTTCACTGAAAGGGTGATCGGCCATTGAAATGCGCTGCCCAGGGAACTGGTGGAGTTGCCGACCCTGGAGGTGTTTAAGGGGAGAGTGGATGAGGCACTGAGTTCCATGGTTTAGATGATGGGTTGGTGTTAGTGTTGGTGTTAGTGTAGGGTTATAGGTTGGACTTGATGATCTCAGAGGTCCTTTCCAACCTTGTAATTCTGTGATACTGTGAAATACTCTGGATAGAGGCAACCTGTAAGATGTATTCTTGACTTTGAATAGACTTTATCTGTTGGACTAAGACTACAGTTTTGCAAGACAGGATTCCTTTGTTTTCAGCTCAAATTTACAGTTATTTTAGATCAGAAATATTTATTACAATAAGATTTTTTTCCCAAGAAGTTTCTGAATATGATGATCATGCTTTTTTAAAAAGGGAAACCTAAGATCATTTTTAAGACACAAAAATCATAATATGACAAAGGAACAAAATAAGCAGAAGTTATATGAGGAGAGAAATTGAATGAAAAAGATGGAAAGAGATTGATTATGAAATCTAATAGAGATTTTTGCTGAGAAAAAATGTCTTGTTTGAGCAATGTACTTATTTTACTCACTATCCAGTTTCTTGTGAAGAGAAAGAAAAGTAGGGTGAGAAAAATGAGATTAAATATCCATTATAAAATCAAATATAGAAAGTATGACTGTGTATGTTAGCAAAGTAGGAAATCTACACCACAAATTACTAGTTTCTAACTCTGATTGTCTTCTAGAAGGCAGAGAATGAAGAGGAAGTAGTTCTTTCTGAAAATCTCCATTTGTGATGTTGTGGTATAACATGTTTTGATATTTCATTCTATAAACATATAAGGAAGGAGTTTTTTTCATGCTTTGCATTAGCAAATTTTTTTAGTATCAAATCACAGTAATTCATTTATAGAGGCAACATTGAAACTGAAGTTCTGAAAGGAAAGACACCTTAGGAAACATGAAAAGTTAAAATTGTTAAAGTTTCTGCAATTTAAAATTTAATATATTAAATATATATAATTATATTATAAATAATTAAATATAAATATTATAAATATAAAATATTAAATATAAAGAAATAATAAAGAAATCCAGTATATGACATATATTTGAATAACAACAATATGAATCTGAAAAATAAACCTACTAGAGTTTTTGCATGCATTGACATAGAAATTAAGTGAAATTCTGATTGATCTCTAATTATATGAAGATTGTGTTACATGTCTCTTACCAGTTACTGTCATCGGCAACATCATTATAGTTTTTCAAGGCTGGACAAGTTGAGAAGGAGATAATCCAGTCTGTATGTCCTTGATCCTGCATTTTAGAAAAAAAATTGCTACAGTAAGTATTTGTTTTTTCCGTACTCAAAAAAAAGTCAATGTATTTTTATATTAAAACTTCTTTTCTGAACATTAATTTCAAGTATAACTTCTTTTACAGTCCTTATCTCTTGGAGGGGAAAAGCAAAGCGAAAGAAAAGAGCATTTGAAGTCTTGGAAAATAGCCCTTGCAAGACAACATAGATTGATGAATAGACCATGCTATATTCCATTCTCTCTGAATTAGTACCTTAAACTTTTTTTTTAAAGCATGTTTAGCAAAAACATATGTTTCTATACGAGATGATTACTTATAAAGTGAGCTGGCTTGTTTTGACTAAAACTTCACATTTTCTGAAAAAAATACTGGTGAAATATTAGGCAACCTGAATCTCTCAGGCAAAGAAAGCAGTTCTCTTGAGGTTGATTATTTGGCTTTCCAAATATGTCATTCTAAAGAATAGCAGATGCATCTTCCAGATTCAATTATGGAAAGGCGACACCATCATTTCCTCTTAATGCAACAGTTTATCTTGTATTGTGACGATCACGAAAGCCAATCTTAATGAACAAAATGTCAGGCATATGGGGGTAGGGAAGACAGCTGAAATGGCTCATCAGGTCAAGATATTAAGCAATCCAGCCCTGGAAAATTAAACAGCAAGCTATTATTGTTTTCAAAGACTGGTCTCATCTGTGCACATGTTAAATTTATAGTTTTAATTTGTTTTAACTAAAAATATAACATCTTGGATTTTAATACATCATTCATCTTTAATAAATCTGTCATGATTGTGTGTTCTTCATAGACAAATTTGAGTGGTAATATTACAGTCTAGAGAAAAGATGACCAGAGCACTGGAGTGCCTACCCTATGAGGACAGATTCAGAGATTCAGAGAGTTGGGGCTGTCCAGCTTGGAGAAGAGAAGGCGATGTGGAGATCTTCTTGCAGCCTTGCATTACTCGAAGGGAGCCTACACGAAAGCTTGGGAGGGAATATTTATCAGGAACTGTAGTGATAAGAAGAGGGATAAAGATTTTAAGATAAAAGAGGGTAGAATTTTATTAGACATTAGGAAGAATTTTTTTTTATTGTGAGTGTGGTGAGAAACTGGAACTGTTGCCCAGAGAAGTCATGGATGCCCCATCCCTGGAGATGTTCAAGACCAGTTTGGATAGAACCTTGAGCAATGGCCTGGTCTAGTGGAAGGCATCTCTGCCCATGGTAGGGTGGTTGGAACTGGATGATTTTTAAGGTCCTCTCCAACCCAAACCATTCTATGATTCTAAGAAATATAATCCATCTCTAATTTTAATCCTGGTGAAGAACCTTGAAACTTGGTCTTTGCTCAGGTGCCTAGTAAAGTGATTTCAAATCTCCTCAGATACTGAATTTTGAGACAAAATGGGATCAGTTTTTTTCTGACAAGTTTTTGTTGTTATTTTGATTAGCAATTCTATCCTGAAGACAAAATGGCAAAACTTCTTAGATGCCAGTGCTCCTGTGAGCAACCTTCTGGTCACAAATCTTTAAATTATCTCAAGTATACAAAGCTGATCTAGAGGGAAGTGGTAGGGAACACTTTTCCGCAGAATGTTTGCCACTAATTCAGATGAAGAGCAACTCAAGCATCTACACAGGGATTATCATAATTGCAAGATAGTTTATTTTCTGTCTCTGTCTTCATCTTGGACGTTTGTGAATTTATAGATGCAATAAGGGTTTCTAACATATAGTGTGTTTGATGAAGGTACTTCACATGGAAGGGAACACGAATGAAAAACCTTACTCATGATTCTTGGCTTTAACTGAATTCTTGTTCAGAATAGGTGTGAATATTATTATTAAAAAAAAAAAGCCAAAAACTTAATGTTCATTGTAAAATCTCTAGGGTACTACAGGAGCAGCAGCCTCTTAACCTTGTAAATTTCCTGGCTTTTTCCAGAACTCTACAGATTATGAATTTTAAAATTACTGCAGTGAAATAGAAAAGACAATGAAGTTTAAAAAATAAAAATAATCAAGAAGTTTGTGGCAATAACAGCACGCTACTGCTATTTTATCACAGTTTATTCAGGAAAATGAATAAGATTATGAATGCAGAAAAAAAATTCCAAAGTTTGTATGCTACTTATTCAACTGCCATGCATAGAATGAACAATACTTCATTCTTCTGTTCATTGTTCAGATTTAGAGAATAAACACATTGTTTCTATTACAATACAAGTTAAGAAATGAGTAAGTAGGAAATTGTAAAATCTTTGGTGTCCATTATTCTGTAAAATATGTAAATTTTCTAAGGAAGACATTACTAAAGTACCTTCATTCAATCTGTGCATAGGAAGTTAGAGACAGAGGTATCATTGTGGTGCCTAAAGGAAGGTCATCTTAGAAGTGCACAGTCTGATTTAGAGCTGAAGGCCATCACACATCTGGCCTTATCAGAGTTTCGGAGTGGAATGACAGAATGCATTTCAGGCTGCAAGCATTGCAGTAAGGACATTTTTTTTTTCTGATAAAGACTGAATAAAAGGCTGTAAATTTATACTGCCACCTGCTCTCTCTCTCTGTTGTTCTCTGTAACTTTTCCCACCTGCATTTTCTCTCCTAGAAAAAAATAGAGGAAGGGTAATTTTTTAAAAGAAAGGAGAGGAGAGGAGAGGAGAGGAGAGGAGAGGAGAGGAGAGGAGAGGAGAGGAGAGGAGAGGAGAGGAGAGGAGAGGAGAGGAGAGGAGAGGAGAGGAGAGGAGAGGAGAGGAGAGGAGAGGAGAGGAGAGGAGAGGAGAGGAGAGGAGAGGAGAGGAGAGGAGAGGAGAGGAGAGGAGAGGAGAGGAGAGGAGAGGAGAGGAGAGGAGAGGAGGGGAGAGGAGAGGAGAGGAGGGGAGAGGAGAGGAGAGGAGGGGAGAGGAGGGGAGGGGAGGGGAGGGGAGGGGAGGGGAGGGGAGGGGAGGGGAGGGGAGAGGAGGGGAGAGGAGGGGAGAGGAGGGGAGAGGAGGGGAGAGGAGGGGAGAGGAGGGGAGAGGAGAGGAGAGGAGAGGAGAGGAGAGGAGAGGAGAGGAGAGGAGAGGAGAGGAGAGGAGAGGAGAGGAGAGGAGAGGAGAGGAGAGGAGAGGAGAGGAGAGGAGAGGAGAGGAGAGGAGAGGAGAGGAGAGGAGAGGAGAGGAGAGGAGAGGAGAGGAGAGGAGAGGAGAGGAGAGGAGAGGAGAGGGAAAGGGAGAGGAATTTGTTTTTGAGACCACATTCTCCATATGCACATGCTAAAAGTATGTTTCACAGTCTTGCTCTTCACATAAGTGCTAAATAGAATTTGCTATGAAAGAAAAAGACGGTAATTGTTGCACAAAGCAATACAGAAAAATTCTCATTCCTAGTGTCATAAGGTATGTATTTTCATCTCTTTTGAGGTCACCAGCATTTTTAATATCTTTAAATGTTCTTGCAATTTGATATAATTATTCTAATAAAACTGGTAGGCTGAGCCTACTAAACAATATAGATGAAACAAAATGGTTTTGTGTTTTGGGGATGGCTTTGTTTTTTTCCCTGGCTTCTTTTTCTTTCAAGGAGAGTTATAACTATATCGCATTTTATTTAATAGTGAGAATTTTAAAATTTGAGAATCTTCCTTAGGTTTGGTACTTGTGTAACTAGACTGTAGAGAATACCAATTGTCATTATCTACTGCAAAGATTAGTACTGCAAAGGGAGGAATAAGTAATATTGTTCATAAGAAAAGTGACTGATTATGACGCTTCTTCTGTCAGCACAATCATTGGATATAATCTTCTTTTTGTACGCATTATTTAATACCTATGAACTTTTACATACATTAGTAGGCAAACATTTCCTTCTGCTAGAACTTTGGCGAAACTATTTTAGAAAACTATGTGGAAACCAGAAGCAGATAAAGAAAAGACACTGTAAAAATCAAAGCCGCTGAGTAAAACTTTCCAGTTCTGCCTATGAAATTGTTGGCATATGTATGGATGATTTTGCTTTTATTTAGTAGAAAGAGACTCACAATAGCAGCTCCAAACTATACTGTTATCACTTATGTATTTTACTACAGCAGACCTTCTATGTAGCTGTTATATTTTGACAAGGTGAGCTATTGTGCTTGATAAGAAACTATAAAAGTTTTGATATTAATAGGTTAATATATAAAAAAAATATCTATTTGGGAAAACATGTTGTTGAAATATTATGCCAGTGTGCTCTTATGAACACAAGGGGAAAAAAACCAAACCAAACCAAAATGAAAAAAGAGCACCCGATACAAGAGAACTTGTATATCATCCTTTCTACTGAATTAATTAAAGATTATAACAAAATGGGATTTTTGGAAGACCATTAAACTTCTCTCATCATAAATATGTATTCAGTATTGCTGTGTGGATCAATGCAGTACTGAGCAGTAAAATGATGCACTGCATACAAAACTAAAGCTGATACAATAAAAATTTACTGAGTATGTACATGCATGGTAAGCAATCTTCACACAAGGAAAAAGTCACCTTTACAAAGCATTCATGCACATGAGATTTTGCAAATATTTCCAACAGTTTTCCCAAACTTTTTTAATATCACTTTTTTCTCTCTCTTTTATCCTTTTTTTTTTTTCCTTTTTTTCTTCAGGTTTTTTTTTTTCCCTTGGGTAAAATACTACCTTCCATGCTTTGAGTAAGCAGTGTTTAAAAATATTTTTTTCAAAATATTGATGTATATCTATAACTAGAAAGATTTTTATTTTTCTTGTTGAAACTCTGAAAGAAAGCTTAAATCATGTACATATCATAAGTCATTTTTAAAAAAACCCTGTGATATTAATCTCCCTTGAAGAAACTGTTACCTACTCAGAGGAAAAGATAGTAGTCAAACAGCTTCTGCCTACTACTGACACTACACAGTCTGCACAACTTTAGAAAGAAAAGGCAAATTATTTGACTTATTAGTTATGCTTAACTTTTTCATTTTCCTTGTAAATACCTAAATTATTGTTGAATAACAGGAAAATATTAGTAACAATAATATATTTCTTCTTTCCTTTTCAAATAGAATAAGGTTGTCTTCATAATGATATAATCTAAAATTTGGATACCATAATCTTGAGAACATAGTTGATTTTTACTCTGTAAAAAGTAGTTATTTTTCCTGCAAGCTAATATTGACATCTATGATCTCTCCAAAGCAAAAGCCACTCCTCCTGAAACAAATTTCTAATGTATATCTTATATACCTGGAAGCTTCCTACAAGGGAGACAGAACAAAATACAAAATAGCCAATGCTTATACAATACAAATAAAAGAGTTCTAGTTGTTATTTACATATGCTTATTTGTTTGATACTCTTTTGTGTCTAGCCTCACAGAAAAATGACGTTTCCTTTATTTCCTTAGTTTTGTAGAAGAATGTCATGATATGAAATCATGACTTCTATCAAATAAGTAATGAGTTTTGGGTTAACTGAAATACTTAGCATTATGAAGTTTACCTCTTCAGAAGCATTTCAGACTACGTTTTTCTATTAATTACTTGTTGGAAGTCATGATTATTTCATAAAAAAAAAATTACCCTTCCCCTCTACTCATAGCACTCTAAAAGTTATGTTCTCATTTTGCAACATTCCTGAGTCATGTAAACAATATCAGAAACCAAAAACCTTCCTCAAGATTTTTCCACAGTTTCCATCATTCTCCAATGTAGTTCTTTAAATTCTTTAACGCAATCTCCAACTTGCTTTTTTATAGCAATAAAAACATAAGTACCAAGGAGATTTTCATAGTAGTCATGGCAGAAGACATTTCATATTGCCACATCTTTTCTAAGACCAATTAACTACCCAGTTAAAGAATGTGTGAACATGCTGTCCTCTAATCTAATGATAGACAGACAAAGCAGAAATGTGCTAATGGGCTCAGAGTTATCTTCCACACATCAGTGCAGGAAATTAAAGATAAAACACTTGATTACACAGACATACACATGGGTAAGATATTGAATATGGCACAGTCATCGAAAGAAATGCCATATGGAAACCCATATGGCTCCACAGACAAGTACTAACAGATTTAAGAATCGCTCTGATTAAAAAAAATAAAAAAGGAAAAGAAGAAGTTTTTCGCTAGTAAAGAACCACCTCACAGAAAAATGAAAGGGTAAGGAAGGCAAGGCAAGGCAAGACAAGAGGAAAGGAAAAAGGAAAGAAAAAAATAAGCAAACCACGGTATTGGTAAATAATCACTTGTTGCATTTTCCCACATATTCTACATATAATTTGCTATAATTCATGTTCGGTTAGTCAGTTAGATTCCTTCAAGTCTGCTGAGTATACTCAATGTAGTTGTGAAAAAAAAGAATAACAAACATTATCAAGAACATAAAGAGATAAAAGAGAAATTCAAGGTGGGCTACAGGAAAGCTGGGGATGTACTCTTTATCAGGGAATGCAGTGATAGGATGAGGGGTAATGGTTTCAAGCTGAAAGAGGATGGATTTAGACTAGATATTAGGAAAGAATTTTTTACTGTGAGGCTAGTGAAAGACTGTAACAGATTGCCCAGAGATATTGTGGACAGCCCATCCCTGGAGGTGTTTAAGACCAGGTTGGATGAGGCTATGAGCAACCTGATCTAGTGGAATATGTTGGAACTACATGAAATTTAGGGTCCCTTCCAACTCAAACCATTCTATGATTCTGTGATATCTAGTTTCTTGATAAATCTTTTCTGTATCACATTCAGACACTGGATTTTTTTACTGCTAGAAGCATCATGCTATTAATAGCAGTAGTGTTCATCCTCTAGAAAGGGCATGTTTGAAAGTAGTCATTTGGATGGTGTTAATCTTGGCTATTAATCTCTGCTAACACTAGTATCAATGTCTGAGCTAAAACTCCACTATTTTTTTCTACAGTCAGTGTCAGAAATAAACATTTTCATAAGTTTACAGTAGAACTATCCTTAGAATTATTCTGATGTTGTTTTAGAGGTAACCAGCAAATATTCTGGAACAGTACACAAAAGTAAGCTAACATTTATATTTTTAGTTTCACTAACCTTTGCCTAGTTTTTGGCATAAGAGTGTAGACCTGTGGAAATAATCTGTTTTTTTTTTTTTGTTTAAGGCAAACTATTAGGGATTGCCATAAAACTGACCACAGTTATCGTGGACAATTGCTACAGAGAAGCACTGAAACAGCCAATGAGTGACTGTCATCTCCTGTCTGTAAACTGCTCTTGAATCCTGCTACAGTCATCAGCCCAGCAAGATGCTTTAACAATGAACTGAGATGGAAGTTCGCCATTTGAATAGAATAGAATAGAATAGAATAGAATAGAATAGAATAGAATAGAATAGAATAGAATAGAATAGAATCACGTCATTTAGGTTGGAAACTACCACTACTATAGAGCTAGTACCTGCTACTGTCGCACCTTATCAGGGAAGAAACACATACTTACACTTTGAAACAAAAATCCTGGGTTATATTGTTGGTATAATTTTCATTCAGCCACTTACTCAGTCCACTTACTGTGAATATTAAAGTCTTGCAATGCCTTTGACTGAAAAAATACGTTTTATTCATCTGGACTTGAATATTTTCTTCCCTGGATGATAAGATAATGAAAAAATTGGATATGGAACAGTGAAGAAACTGTCAAGAATAATGGTCATTTCAAACACAGTCCCTGTGTTTGCTATTTCAAGAACATACAGTAAATTCTAAAGAGTGAAGGGGGCATTTCTTCTGGGAAAGGAGTCAAATATAGCCTTAAACATGGATTTTCATTGTGTGTTTCTTTCATTTTAAGTTTTGGATTTTCCTTTTTACTTTGCCTGCAGGGAGTAATAAAAGACATTTTGGTCAAGGAAAGGTATTAAAAAGATACTCTATGAGTGTATGGCAAGTATAATGTAGGGAGGGGTGATGGGTAAGGAAGAGTATTTCATTTACTGTAATAATCTGCTGAGTAAATCGGAGGAAAAACTACTGGAAAGCTAAAGTAAACATAAAAAATACAGGAAGATAATCTAGAAGCCTGTGGTAATGAATTCTTAGGAAAGCCATCATTTATTTAGAGGTAAACTATACAAATATGAACGGTGGGTATTATTTTATGGAAAATTAATGTGTTAAAGGAAATGGTGCATAGTGAGAGAAGGAAGGCACTTGAGGGACTTTTCCTGAAGCCAGAAGTTAGCAGATTTTGATGTTGTCACCAGAGGGAAATAATTCAGACGTTTACAGCCTGATCTAAACACTCTTGAACCAAGTGGAAAACTTTTCATTGACTTTGATTTACTTAGAACATCCAGGAGACAAAAAAAAGAGAAACTCTCAAAGGCATGAAGGGCAGTTAGACACCCAACTCCCACTGAATTTTAAGAGCACACATGCTGTCTCTGAATTTGGAAATATTTCTTTAAAACAGAATTTGAAATATTTCTATATTGTTTAGCAAAAACATTTATTATAGGATGGTTACATAACTTCCCAAACTCCATGGCCACTCTGTAAGACAAATATGTGTGGACACTATGTGAGGGGTTTTTTTTTGGTTTTTTTTTATTAGTGTTAACACAATTATTCTGAATTATTGAAAACATATAAGCAGAGAGATTGTCTTTCTTTGTATAGGAGGCATAAATTGTTGTGGTTATGGAACAGATCATCCTGAGTGCAATCACACAGCACCTTCAGGATGGACATGGGATCCGACCCAGCCAGCATGGCTTTATGAGGGGCAGGTCCTGTCTGACCAACATGATCTCTTTTTATGATCAGGTAACCCGCCTGGTGGATAAAGGGAAGCCTGTGGATGTAGTCTATCTGGACTTGAGCAAAGCCTTTGACACTGTCTCCCATGGCATACTCCTGGATAAACTGGTAGCTGGTGGCTTGGACAGGTGCACTCTCAGCTGGGTTAAGAATTGGCTGGATGGCCGGGCCCAGAGAGTGCTGGTGAATGGGGCTACGTCCAGCTGGCGGCCGGTCACCAGTGGTGTCCCCCAGGGATCAGTGTTGGGTCCAGTTCTGTTTAACATCTGCACTCATGATTTAGATGAGGGGATTGAGTTCATCATAAGCAAATTTGCAGATGACACCAAGTTGGGAGGAAGTGTCAACCTGCCGGAAGGCAGGAGGGCTCTGCAGAGGGACCTTGATAGGCTGGAGAGATGGGCTGAGTCCAACGGGATGAAGTTCAACAAGGCCAAGTGCCGGGTCCTGCAATTTGGCCACAACAACCCCATGCAGTGCTGCAGACTGGGGACAGAGTGGCTGGAGAGTAGTCAGGTGGAAAGGGACCTGGGAGTACTGATTGACAGGAGGTTAAACATGAGCCAGCAGTGTGCCCAGGTGGCCAAGAAGGCCAATGGCATCCTAGCCCGCATCAAGAATGGTGTGGACAGCAGGGCGAGGGAAGTGATCCTTCCCCTGTACTCGGCATTGGTGAGGCCACACCTTGAGTATTGTGTTCAGCTCTGGGCCCCCCAGTTCAAGAAAGATATTGAGGTGCTGGAGCGGGTCCAGAGAAGAGCAACAAAACTGGTGAAGGGACTTGAGCACAAGTCCTATGAAGAGAGGTTGAGGGAGCTGGGGTTGTTTAGCCTGGAGAAGAGGAGGCTCAGGGGTGACCTCATTGTTCTCTACAACTATCTGAAAGGAGGTTGTAGACAGGTGGGGGTCGGTCTCTTCTCCCAGGCAGCCAGCGACAGAACAAGAGGGCACGAGCTTAGACTCTGTCAGGGAAGGTTTAGGCTGCATATCAGGAAAAAGTTCTTCACAGAACGAGTAATCAGGCATTGGAATGACCTGTCCAGAGAGGTGTTGGATTCACCATCCCTGGAGGTTTTTAAAATAAGACTGGATGTGGCACTTAGTGCCATGATCTAATAATCATGAGGATGTTGGACAAAGGGTTAGACTTGATGATCTTGGAGGTCTCTTCCAACCCAGATGATTCTATGATTCTATGATTCTATGTGCATACATATTTGCACTATATATGGAGAATATCTTATTCTGTTAGTTATAGCTCCAGGATCAGGTCTAACATATTAGTTTGTAGGATATTACTTTCAGTAAAAGTCATAGAAGCCCTTGAAACCATTACAACATCTGCATAGCACTCATTGCATATTACCTTCGAGTCACAGACTGTTACATTGAAGGTACTCACGAACATGACAGTGTCTGTACTTTAGTCCATAAAAGCAAAATACTTTTTGCCTGACATTTTTAATTCTTCACTAATATTTTCTCTACACAATTTGATTATTTCTTTTTCCGATTTTATGGTCTTTTAAAAGGTAAAAACCTAAATCAAAGAAAGATCAGTTATTAAGAGAAATTAAGGACTGAAAGAGGTTGAAAAACATTTGCAACAGAAAACGGTGCTGAAAGTTGGATGCTGAGTGTAACTCTGGCCATACCAGAGTTGGTCATACTCCTACAGTCATTGGAAGAATTATAAAGCAATTTCCAGGTTTAAGTCCCCTAGATGCATGTTTGCATATTTTGGTATAAAAAGAGCTCTGTGTTTCACCTGACTCTGAAATTTAGCACTCTCTAAAAATTTGTTTTCCATGATCCTAATTTTATATTTTTATATTGTATTTCTATTCTCTGTGGTTTCAAGAGATATAACTTAAACCATGTGAAGACACTGTAAACTGATGAACTGTCTTCTACCTGAGGCAAGTAAAAAAACAGAACAAGGCCTCTGAGATGTATGAATTGCCCCGTGCACCTTAATCTGAACCTCCAAGAGTCTTTTTTACCAAGGTAGTAACATTTACCACCTTTTTCCAAAGATATTATTGTTTCCAAAGATGAAACTTAATGATGTGAAATCAGCCATATAGACATACATGCATGTAATGTCTATATAAAATAAAAACATATCTACTTCTTTTTATTTCTTCCAGTATTTATGGGAAAAGGTCACAGATTCTTCTCCTTTTTCAGGTTTTGTGTGCAGCAGAAAATGTAGAGTGTTACTGAAATTAGGGCTTGACCTTCGAGGAGAACTAAGGATACATAGTGAAAAACTTCTAAATCATTAAAAAAAAAAAAAAGAGACTCAAATCTATTTTTTTTTGTCAAAGTGGGAAAACAGGGAGAAATAAGCATAGCTTCACATATTTTATCTTATTTTCCATAAAATGATATTGAATATGAAAGATACTTTATCAAAATAAGTTTACGGAATCTTAGAACCTGAATTAAATGAGATCAATCCAACTTTTACAGTTTTACACAAAAAGTACGAACTAATTTCATGCTAATTAATATTATAAGCTAAGATTAATAGCTGTGTGCTGTTTGCATCGGGAATAGGAATTAGGACTAAATTCAATGTACTGATTTGAAGTTACAAGGAAATTTTCAGGTTTTCTTTACAAAAATTGTATACTCTCTTGTTACAAAATCTGTATCTATTCATTGCTACAGAGGCCAGTGTTGAAGGCGGCTTTACTGTGAGTGAAGAGGTGGGCTAGGTGGGCTTCAAATGTCCTCACAACTTATATGATTCTATGGTTTATTGAATCTTATCATAAGCATTATGTACACTGCAGAAAAGGTTTTGTATTTGGTATAACATTTTATTTTTTGCCCCACATTGACTAAAGCTGTCAAAGGCATTCCATATTTTTAACCGTATTTTTCTTTTTGTGACTCTTTAATGTCAGCTCTTACTGTTACTGTATCTTTTTCAATTATTTATCAAATGAGCTGCATGACATTATGTTATTTACTGTGTGTTGGTAACTAAGTAATGTTTATGTAAATAGTGAAGAGTCTTACAAATACTCCTAGATTTTTCTTTTTATATGAAAATAAGAGTATTTTCTAATGAGGGGCAGAAATTATTTCACATTTTTGCTAATAAAATCTACTTTGCACTGATGTTCATGGTTGGATGCTTCTTTCAGCATTGTCCACATCTGTTCTCATCTATCCTTGAAGCCAAAAGTTGATTTGTGCCCCACTTACACAAAGCAGAATCAGAGCTGAATTCCTAAGATAATACTCACAACCTAACTTTTTCAAAATCTAGATTTCAGCTTGGTATCTTTGCCTCAGAAATATTTTGTTATGAAAATGTATATCTGCTACAGAGACTTGAAGCTTATTCATATGTTACTTTAAATGTAATACAGTATACTATTATTCATCCTACAAAATCTGCAATATAATTTAATTTCCTTTATCTTATGGAGTGGTTGGAAGCAAACAGATATTTTACTGCAAAAACAGATTGAATGACTATGAAGTAGAGAATAACTGGAGCCACTAAGCAATTATTTTAAAGAGTAAATTTATTCTTTTGCCTATCATGCTAAACTAATTCATATTTATCTGTACAGGTGTATTAACAAAGTGTGTATTTCCTAAAGTGTACTGGGAATTTTAGGTACTACTAAAGGAGACATTTAGAAAATAACTAAGGAGGGAATTAATGACAACTGGAGTAGACTTTTTCCAAGACAAGGGATTTTCTTGAATTTAAAAGAAAAAACAACCATACACACACACACAAAATCAACCCCATGAAACTCTTAGAAGAGATGAGATGAAGATTTACAGTCATGAAGAATTACGGAAAAATGAAAAATTAGAAAAAATATTGAGGGAGAAAGAATGACATTAGGAGAGAGAAGGTGAGATTTCAGAAAATAAACTAGGTAAAGGTAACAGACAGACTTATGAAATATTTCATTCTCTATAAAATATTATTGTTTTAAATATGACTTGAATATAACAACTGAAATATAGTATCAGTTTTAAAAGACCTAAATTTAAGGGTCTAGATGCAGATATCTAAATGTTAACTTGACTAAATTTCTATTGTCATTGACCTCATTGGTAATTCAATACAGGTGAAATGAGTATGTCACACATGACACTCTAGGTGTTTCCATTCCATTGTACATGCCCGCTGTTGTACATGGTCTAGAGACTCCTATCTAGTCTCCATCTACCATAGAAACATAGGTCCTCTATAGGACATATCTACAGGCCCCTAAAGATGACTCAGACATCATAAATTACCTTAAAGGCCACTTCTTGCCTATGTGAGGGTTATTGAACTGAGAAGTAGTTAGCTGACTGCATGTGTCTACCTACAGTCGAGCTAAGTAGATGTACAACTTTTCTTTACTGCCTCGACTATGTAATAAACAGTCCTGGGACTTTTGATTCCTTGTGCACATGCAGAAATAAAAATTTAAGTCTTTTAATGCGGCGTTAAATCCAACCAGATTTCTCAAAATGTAGTCAGCCCAAGGCAGAAGATAGAAACTGAAGGCTTTTGAACTGTATGTGGGAAACAAACAAATAAAAGCATGCCACTAAATGAGAAACTTGCTCCAGTTAGCTTTTAATTACGTTAATTTTTTGGCACAATGAAGAGGATGTGAAAGCAAATTTTTTGACACGCATCTCCTTGATTTCCTGTAATGCGAACACAGTGAAAAGAAAGGAGTGATGATGCAGATCCTTTTTAAACCGGTTTTTCATCAAACAAACCGTATGTGATAGTTTAATCAGTCTCTTAAAGTGAAAAGGTGTAACTGCTTTTCATGTTGGTAACCTGTAGAGTACATTAACAGGAGGAATAGTGATTTTAGTGCAGTGGGTGTTCCTTGTGTAGGACTCCAGCTGCTGTGAAAGCTTAAGCCATAAAAGCTTTACTGAAACTGGATTGCTTGATGACAGACTGTCAGAATGTATTAAGGTTCTAAAGATAAGAAGAAATGCTGTGTGATAGGTAAAAATGCCTTGTGTTTCTAGCTTACTATGTCATTCTGAATGTTGTGATAGGTGATGCCTAATATCTCTGTGATGTGCTTTTTTCAGAAAACTGACTTATTAATTGCAATACTGACATTCTGTATCATGAACAAAACAGTTTTCTTCTCTTAGCTTTCCAACTCTACCTTAACAAAAAGATATTCTTCTTCAATCAGTCCAATATTACTGAACAGTAATACAAATTCTCAGTTGTTTTTCATAGCTAATTACCATGTTCACATCATAATAAGTACCCAGTAACCACCTAAATATTTTTTCATTTCTTCTTAATTATTTTTCCCCATGCCTTCTCAATTTTCCTGAATTTACTTGCATGCAAACATATTGCTAAAAAATACATATTATTCTTGCCTATGATGTGAAATATATAATATCAGGAAAACCTGTTCTCTTAAGAGAAAGTTTACTTATTCAAAAGATTACTTTGAAATTTGTCAGGTTGAAGAGGCTGCCACAAGGGCATACTCAATTAAAGCCAACAGAAGGGAAAAATTAAGCAGTGAAAAGTGCTTAGCTGATACACACAAAACTGCAAAATAAAACAAAAAAATAATAAAGGTAGGTGACTTTAAAGATAATTTCATGAGTGTTTTATTAATCCATCAGCCACATACTCCACCTTTCTGTACACTTCTTTCAGAAATCTCTTTTGGATAGTTTTCTATGTTTCTAGGTAAAATTTTCTTGCTCTCATTCAGGTATATGATCTACTTTAATTTGTTTTTTAGCCTCATGAGTACCATCAATCTTTTTCTACTATAGTAAAGTTTCTCAGTCAGAAGACTTGTACCTTAGAGTATGAATTGAGAGCTAGGGAGAAAATTTCTTAGTTAAACATTATTAATCTGTTAGCTGACTTCCTGTCTCTATTTTGGATGGCTCTATTTTCTTCTAAGGAAGAGTGCTACTGCTTCTCAGCAGCATGATACATGATTTCCAGTACCCCATGATCACTAGGAAAAGTTTGCTTCACAGCATGTTTTCACTTTGCAATCTAGATACTGTTGGGCTTGCCTAACAGTCAAGGAATAGATAGAGGATTATACAGGAGGATACAGGAGACATGCAGTTTACAGAGGTGAGGAAATTTTAATGTCTTGGGGGAACATAAAGGATGCAGCCTAAATTCTTAATTTATTTAAGACCTTAATGTAAGTTAGAATGAATTTGAACTATCTTGACTCTATCCAGTTACTAATTATCCCCTTGTCGTGAGTACTATCAAGCTTTTGCTAGGAACATTAACTCTCCACATCGACACTGTCAACCATTTTCTGATCTCAAACTTCGTGGCGTTTTTATTTTTCTTCTGTTTTCTTTTGTTGTGAGGGATGTTGTTACTTTGATATGGGGATTGCTTCTGTTGTTGATTTGTTTTGTTTCAGTTATTAAAATACCCAGAATACTATGAAACTAGGACCTTGGTCTGAGATTTACATTAGGACTCTAAGAGCTGAATATCACTTAGTGTCTTTATGCCCACCCATAAAATGCCCGTTAGAACTGGCATCATCATAATGATTTCCTTTTACTAAGAGAAAATGAAAATGTGGTCACTGTAGGTAACTAAGCAGCTTTACTAACCTATAGTTACTTATGTTAATTTACCTGAAGAATAGTTCTTCTACTATGTCTTCCCTGGTTTTATCCCTCCTTTCTTGCCCTCCTTCTTTCCTGCCTTCTTACCCTTCCTGCCCTCCTTTCAGTTACAGCAAACTCTTATGCAGGTTTTAATGGTAATTATGATGGTGTGTAGTCTATGTCACCAACAAGAAGAATGTAACCTTTGAATGTAACTCACTTTTATTATGGTGCTAAAGCAGCTCATGCAAGTAACTGCATTGTTCTCAGCAGACATCCACTTTCAGAAAAAGCAAAATAAATGTAAGCTCAGTGCTCTTTGAAAGAAAAAAATACAACTTTGCCTACTACTTATAAGATTACATTGCTCTTTTTTTCCCCCTTATTTTTCTTGTAGTATTCCTTCTTTTCCAATAATGATAAACAAAGCATTCTGGACTTGTGGAGAAAAAAATAATAATATTCATTTGGCGCAAAAATAATTGCCACTTTTAAACACCAACTATAAAGAAGTATAACTATGATTAGGAATAATTTATTAATTGAAAGAAGAACCACTGCAATCTACAACTCATTGCCAACAATAAATAAGTCTGTTTATTCCAGTAGCATAGAACTCTGGAGTCCTGGAACTGATTAATTCTTCAAGGGCGTTTTGAGCTTCTATTTGGTTGTGGACAACCTTCTCTTGTAAGAAGTTGTCAAGATTCTTGCAAACATGGTGATTGTTGGGAGAGAGATCTGATGAGGCAGAGGTTCATAGCCCACTTTGTGTAGCTTCTTTAAAGTAATTTTTGAGACTTGCAGCTGGACATTTTCATGGAGAAGAACTAATTCTTTTTGAATTGGATGTACATGTTGCAGTTCTTGGTGCATTTTCCTGGCCATCCTTCTCTGTTGTGATGATTTTGCTAGGATTCAAGAAGTTGTAGCAGCTGGTTCCACTAACCAACCACCAAACAGTGACCATAATTGTCTTTCAATGCAGCTGCAGTTTGGGGAAAGGTTTTGGTGCTTCACTTCAGTCCAGCCTCAGCACAGAACACCATTGACTGTTGTGTAACATCAATTTTCTATCAAATGTCGTGCTGTGATCCAGAATTGGTTTTGTTGCACAAAACAAGCACAGAACAGACTTAGTCATGGTAACTTTTTTGATTTTTGTTCAGCTCATGCAGTACCCATTTGTCAAGATTTTTTTTTTGATTTTCCAATTTGCTGCAAATTTCGGACAACCGTTGAAGGATCAATGTTCAGTTTTTCACCAACCTCTCGAGCTGTTTTGGTGGGTCCGCTTCAGTACTGCCTCTCAGTTGGTTGCCATCTATCAAAGAAGTACGTCTCTGACCCTCCTCATCCTAAAGGCTCTCATTTCCATTATGACATTTTTGGAATCAATGTTAAGCTGTATGTCTGTTGGTGGTCCCCTGGTCAAATACTTGGTTGATATTGCTAGCAGTTTCCACTACTCTACATACCCTTTTGAACTCATACAATAAAATCCCTTTCCCTTTTTTAAATTTTTTTCCAGCTTCAATTTTTTTAGTTGTTTTTTAAATTCTTTGCATTTTATCAACTCTGGTGTGGTGATATAAGATATTAATAAGCAGCAAGTGTCAATCATAAAAAGTCCTGTACAGTTTTACTTTATCCCCAATTGATGTAAAAAATACATCAATATAAAATAGCCAAGAAGTTCTGTATCGTTTACAGGAGATTGACATTTTTATGTATTTTATGTATTAATGTATCCACCTAACACAAGGAAACCAATATTCTCTTTTGCTTTATGAAATGGAAATGTTTTAGGCTAATAAAGAAAGTCTTTATTAATAAAAGTAACAGACAATCTGCCATTGTTTTGGAATTTGTCTTTTAGTACATAAAGGTTATTCATAAAGTTTATTCATAACATTTGAATTTGAGTCCAAGGGAACAATGTGTCATTCTTCCTGATTCAAATTGTTTTGTTGACTGAATCTGGTATCATTGTGCACAGTTCTAGTGAAAGGCTTGCTCCAAGAGTTTTCTGGTGTTATGGGGTGAAAAAGGAGAACATCACTAAGTCATTAACTTCTGCAGGCATAAGAATTGATAGTACTGAAAGGGTTGTAACCAGCAGCAGTGGAAACAGCTGCTGCCTGCTTGGGTTAAGGGACATTTTTGCAAACATGACAGGGAGAGTTACTACATTTACTACTATTAAATGTTCCAATCTGGCCCTAATAAAACTCATGATTCAGACCAATAAGCATATTTAGAATTCAAATACATATGATTACAATTAGAATGTTAATAATTTTGGAACACCTTCCATAATTTCAAGCTGCAGCTCGAATGTTAACAGCCCTGAAGAGTAATTATAAAGGCGTCTGTCTCAGAGACTTGAGTAAAACTGCTGCAGGGGTAGCCAATGGGCTTTTGCATTCTCCACGTGTGTCTGTGGTGAGTGCAAAAACCCACTGTTTATCACTGTTGCAGATACCTAAGACTTCCACACATAGGCACACGTGCCAAGCCAAGCATGTTGTTGCCTGATTCTGTGAAATTTTGTTTAGCATTTCTTGTACTTTTAAGTATATTATTGTATGGTGTAAGCCATGTACATATCAGACGCTATGGAATGCGCTATGGAATCAAACATGTATGTTTTATCTTCTTAGGAAAAAGAGAAAAAGAATCAAATATCTGCTTTATCAATTAAAAAAAAAGAAAATCATAGTCTGATCTGTCTTTTTTATTAGTATGACTCAGAGAAACAAGCATTTAAAAGCACAGACTTCAAGAGAGCAGCTGACCACTTCCACAGAGGTCGCTATAGTAAAAAAAGAAGTAATCATCTGGAATATCAGATTGTATAGGGAATTTGAATGGTAAATGAGAATCTTTTTAGTTCCTCTAATTTAAGTGAAATACAAATAATTTCTGTATTTACGAATGGTGATGCACAGTGGAACTAAAAATGGCAAGTATAGGTGAGGAGTAGTGACTGAGACATCTACATAAGAAACTTGTTACTAATTTCCTGAGGAATCTTGGAAAGTCACACTGAAAGTGGAAAGTATCTATCAGACCTTTATTGCTGTTGTTGTTGTTTTATTGTAAGCCAAAAATCATATAGCTTGGCTGTTTTCCTAAACTATATCAATAAACCATGATGTGCATAGAGCAGCATTTGCAAACATTGCAATTAATTATTCTTTTGTTGTTGTTGTTTTTCTTTTTGTGAGAAAACTGGGAGCTATATCTCTGAGTGTTTCTGTGTCCGTTGCATATTCTTCTCATGATTATAAAAGGAAAGGACGGAGATAAATAACATTCAGTGATATAAAGATCCTAAATTAAAACTTCAAAGCACATTTTGACGTCAGTGCCTTACACCATCAAATTTAACAAATGTCTGCATTGCATAGGTTTAAATAACAGAGAAATTATTTGCCAAATAATAAACTTCTTGCTCTAATGAACATGTTAAATAGCCCCATAATTAATTAACAAAACCAGCCTTTGATCCCACTGTTTAGTCATTTTCGCTATACACTGAGCTCGAGTAACTAAAGTGTCACGCCAAAACTGCCTTATTTCCTTGAGTTTCATAGTCTTTTTAGTGTGTTAATTTTTATCTCTTTCTCATTTTTATGATCACTGTTGATGCTGTGAAAATGATGCTTAATATATGGTTGACATTTTTACCCTGGTAAGACTAAAAGAAATGTAACCAACGTGTTCTGTTGCATTTTATTGTCTCTTCTTTCACTTTTTTCTTTTACTTTGGATTGTAGAGGAAAACTGTCATTGCATTAACCTCAATCACCTACTACATATTCATATGTAATAGAACAAGATCATTTGCTCCAAAAGAAAGACATAAAAGGAAAACCAGACAAATCTATACAGATATGAAACCTGAGTTACCTAATGCCTTCTAGAACCGTATTAGTAGTACTGTGAATGCTCAACTCATGGCTCAGCAGGATCAGAGAGTCAGTAATAGAATCATAGAACAGTTTGGGTTGGAAGGGACTTTAAAGACCATTTAGTTCTAATCTCCCTACCATGGGCAGGGACACCTCCCACTAGACCAGGCTTCTCGAATCCCCGTCCAACCTGGCCTTGAACATGTACTTCCAAGGAGCGTCATCCACAACTTCCCTGGACAATCTGTGACAATCACCTTCATCGTGAATAATTTCTTCCTAATGTCTAATGTCTAAGCTTTCCCCTTCCAACTTAAAGCTATTCCTACTCCTTCTATCTCTACATGCACTTGCAAAAAGTCCCTCTCTAGCTTTCTTTTAGGCCTTCTTTAGGCTACTGGAAGGACTATATAAGGTCTCCGGGGAGCCTTCTCTTCTCCAGGCTGAACAATCCCAACTCTCTCAATCTGTACTCATAGCAGAGGTGCTCCATCCCTCTGATTATCTTCATGGCCCTCCTCTGGACCTGTTCCAACAGTTCCATATCCCTCTTATGTTGGGGATTCCATAACTGGACAGAATACTTGAAATGGGGACTCATGAGAGTGGAAAAGAGTGGGAGAGTCACCTCCTTCAAGCTGCTGGCCACACATCTTTTGATGCAGCCCAGGATACAGTTGGATTTCTAAGCTGTGAGCACACATTACCAGCTCACGTCGAGCTTCTCATCAACCAGCAACCCCAAGTCTTTCTCTGCAGGGCTGCTCTCAATCATGTTGGCCCCCAGCCTGTATTAAAGCCACAGATTTCTCTGACCCAGGTATAGGACCTTGCACTTTGTCTTATTGAACCTCATGAGGTTCACATAGGTCTCTTTCTCCAGCTTGTCCAGATCCCTCTGGATGATATCCTGTCTTTCTATTGTGGCAACTGGACCACTCAGCTTGGTGTCATCTACAAACCTGCTGAGGGTGCATTTGATCTTGCTGTCTATGTCATTGATGAAGTTATTAAACAGCACTGGTCCCAGCATGGACCCCTGAGGGTACCATTTATCATAGATCTCCATCTGGACATCAAGCCGTTGACAACTGCTCCCTGGATCCAACCACCCAACCAATTCCATATCCTCTGAACAGTCCTCCCATCAAACCCATATCTCTCCAATTTATAGAAAAGGGTGTTGTGAGGGACCATGTCAGAGGTTTTACAGAAATAACATTACATTCATTGCTGTTTCTGTGTTCGCTGATGTGGTCACCCCATCATAGAAAGCCACAAGGCTGGTCAAGCAGGACTTGCCCTTGGTAAAGGCATACTGCCTGTCTTGAATCACCTTCCTGCCTCCCATGTGTTTAATACAAGTACATCTAAAATATAAGGAAACAACAAAATCCATACATTCATATCTAGATTATTAACTATGCAGTGTCTGTACCCTCCATCTCAAAATGGAAAAAGAAAACATTACAATAATAAGTATAATTATTCCAAATGTATCTTTTAATAAAGCTGTTTCCCAGTTTTTCACATCAAAAAAATTATATATAGTTGAAGTACTTTATCTAGAAAATAAATGTGATGACAATCATTAACACTACATAAATCTTAGAGAGAGAAGAGTTTCTCAATAAGGACTTATTATCATCTATGAATCTCGAGCAGTCTAACTTTCTATGGGAAAATAAACTACAAGGGATTTCTCACTGGTTTTCACAGTATCACAGTATCACAGTATCATAAGGTTGGAAAGGACCTCTGAGATCATCAAGTCCAACCTATAACCTAACACTAACACCAACCATCATCTAGACCATGGCACTCAGTGCCTCATCCAGTCTCCCTTTAAACACCTCCAGGGTAGGTGACTCCACCACCTCCCTGGGCAGCCCATTCCAATGGCCAATCACCCTTTCAGTGAAGAATTTTTTCCTCATATCAAGTCTAAACTTTCCCTGACAAAGCTTAAGTCCATGCCCTCTGGTTCTGCCACTGGTCACCTGAGAGAAGAGACCAACCCCTGCCCGACTACAACCTCCTTTTAGGTAGTTGTAGAGAGCAATGAGGTCTCCCCTGAGCCTCCTCTTCTCCAGGCTAAACAGCCCCAATTCCCTCAGTCGCTCCTCATAGGGCTTGTGCTCCAGCCCCCTCACCATCTTCGTTGCCCACCTCTGAACACATTCCAGTATCCTAACATCTTTCCCATACTGAGGGGCCCAGAACTGGACACAATATTCAAGGTGAGGCCTGACCAGTGCCGAGTACAGGGGGACAGTAACTTCTCTGGTCCTGCTTACTACACTATTCCTGATGCAGGCCAGGATTCCATTGGCCTTCTTGGCCACCTGGGCACACTGCTGGCTCATGTTGAGCTTCCTGTCCACCAGCACTCCCAGGTCCTTTTCTGCCTGACTACTCTCCAGCCACTCTGTCCCCAGTCTGTAGCTCTGCATGGGATTGTTGTGTCCAAAATGAAGTACCCGACATTTGGAGTTATTAAACATCATCCCATTAGAATCGGCCCAGCTCTCCAATCTGTCCAGGTCCCTCTGTAGGGCCATCCTACCCTCTAACAGATCAACTCTTCCTCCCAGCTTGGTATCATCTGCAAATTTGCTGATGATGGACTCAATCCCCTCATCCAAATCGTCAATAAAGATATTAAACAGGACGGGACCCAATACCGATCCCTGGGGGACACCACTGGTGACCGGCCGCCAACTGGATGAAACACCATTTACCATCACTCTTTGGGCTCGGCCATCCAGCCAATTCCTAACCCAGCACAAAGTGCTCCCATCTAGGCCACGAGCTGCCAGCTTCCCTAGGAGTCTACTGTGGGGGACCGTGTCAAAGGCCTTACTGAAGTCCAAGTATACCACATCCACAGCCTTCCTCTCATCCACCAGGCGAGTCACATGATCGTAAAAGGAGATCAGGTTGGTCAGGCAGGACCTACCCCTCCTAAATCCATGCTGGCTGGGCCTGATTTCTTGACCGTTCTGCAGGTGGTGCATGATTTCACCCAGGATTATCTTCTCCATGATTTTACCTGGGACCGAGGTCAGGCTGACAGGTCTGTAATTACCTGGATCATCCTTACGGCCCTTCTTGTGGATGGGCGTCACATTGGCCAACTTCCAATCTTCCAGGACCTCTCCAGAGAGCCAGGACTGCTGAAAGATGATGGAGAGCGGCTTAGCAAGCTCATCCGCCAGCTCTCTCAGCACCCTAGGATGGAACCCATCCGGCCCCATAGACTTATGAGGGTCCAAGCGGCTCAGCAGGTCTCTAACCTCCTCCTCATGGATTGCAGGAGGGCCATATTTCACCCTGCCCCCATCAACCACTTCAGAAGGCCAACTGTCAAGCGAGCTGACATCCTTGTTGTTAAAAATTGAGGCAAAGAAAGCATTAAGTACCTCAGCCTTCTCTGCATCTCTGGTTACTATATTTCCCTCCACATCCAACAAGGAGTGGAGGTCGCTGCCGCCCTTCTTTCTGCCATTGATATATTTATAAAAACTCTTCTTATTGTCCTTAACAGAAGTGGCCAATTTGAGCTCCAGCTGGGCTTTTGCTTCCCTGATTTTTCTCCTACACGACTTAACAACATCCTTGAACATGACCTGACATACATCCCCTTCCTTCCAACGATGATACATCCTCTTTTTCTTACTTAGTTCCTTCAGAAGTTCCCTACTCATCCAGGGCGGTCGTCTGCCCCTACGACTCTTCTTACAACACACAGGTACAGCCCGCTCCTGCGCCTGCAAAACTTCATTCTTGAAGTATATCCAAGCTTCCTGGACCCCCTTGCCACTAAGAGCTATTTCCCAGGGTTTTCCCTATATACGTTTGAAAATTTCATTATAAAATTCAGTTTATATAATTGAAATTAGGAGCTATCATTATAATGTAGTCTTGTATGACCCATTATTTTGAAAATTGTGGTGGTGGCTTGTATGTTCCTACCACTGTGTTTTCTTCAATAACTTAAAAACAATTGCTGAATGGTGTTATGACTGAACAAGTGCTGCACAGTATTATAGGATCTGTCTTTGAAAATATTGTCACAGTACATATCTCTCACTGATTGTACAGCTAAAGTCCACATAGTCTAATAGTCCATCATGAGCATGACCCAGTGGGAGTTGCTTGGAGACTATTCAAAATAAGATATCTCAGAATCAGAAGGAGAGCTTTTTATCTTGTGCCAAAACTCCATGAAGAAGTATTAGAAAATACTGGTTGTTGAATTGGTGTTCATTCATAGCCCAGGTTTGAAATTATCAGTCTTCTATCCAGGACACCTTACAAGTTGTTCTGTCTGGTTTATCTCATTATAAGGCAAACAAAGTTATGAAGATCTCTATCTTGTTGTAAGATCTTTAGTATGAAATAGTCCTTTCACTTCAAAATTGTACACACAACATAGCAAACTCAGTGAAGCTTGGACAGTGATATGTATTGTCTTCATTGCCTGCAGTAACATATCCTTTGACTGGTGACCTACTGCCATATATCAGATTAGCTGTAGCAGTAACAGTGAAGGAAGAAGAAACAGCATTTGTATTTTGCCCACAGCAGGATCAGTCTGATGCAGTCCAGAGTTTTCAGTTAGAAGAAGAGGCATTTGCATGGTTATATATATAAAACTGTATAGCAATTTAGAGTTTACATAACTTGCATATTTCACTTATTATAAACTGCAAACATAGAACTCTTTTGTTCAGTAATGATCCTGTGTGTCTGAATAGCTGTAAAAATTTGAATTCTGTGTCACTTCATATTATAGTTCTTCATGAAATGTGTATACTCTGTGTCTTCTCAGGTAATCAAAAATATCACCAAACTGTAAACTGTTCATTCAAAAATCCTTTCTGCATTGTCCTCTTGGCAGCCTGCTATACTGAAATTTACAAAAAAATATTTCCCTTGGAGTTTCTTCAGTAATCTCTAACAGCAAGGTTTTAATTACCAAAAATAGAAACAAATGTGTTAGTTCTTGATGCAAATGTCGTTTCTGCTGTTTTATCACATTAATATTGTGTTACTTTCATCAATACCTACTGCATGTGCTTTTGATGTTTCTAACTGTACGGAATGGTCAGTGCTCTAATTGAACATTCTAGCTCAAATTATGTGCATGTACTGTAATATTCAGGGCATAATTATTTATCTGTTGATTTTTCTGAATTTACTATGCACACTTGAAAATATTTCTCATAGTCATTATCTTTAGTGTTATGTTTCAACCATGACGACAAGTTTTGTAAAGTTGCTTGCAAATTTGTGTCCTCTGCCCATTTTTGCATTATCTGGTGCTACCGAGAAGAGCTGACATCATCTTTGTAAATTGCCATATACAGAAACATTTAGGTTGCCCATTACTCTTCTCATCACTAGACTAAACAAGTTTACCACCTTTAACCTCTCTTCAGAAGGCATGTGGTGTGCCTTCACCATTTTGATAGCCGTCCTTGAAACTTCTTCGTATCCATCATCAGCTGGACTAACCCAAAAGCATTCAGTACTCTAAATGTGGTCTCCATAGCACTGTGTAGGGAATAACAATTTTCCCTCTTCTCCCATGCATTCCTATTAAAGTTGCCAAGTATGCAGCTTCACTTATTTAAATGGAAAACAAACAGGTTGGTACTCACCCATAGCTTCTAAATCTCTTCCAGCATGGATAATTTAGATATACACAACAGAATTTTTGTAATTAAAATGCGAAATATTTAGGTTTTTTTTTTTCAGTTTAACACATACAAAATTTAGATCAGAGCACAGAAATATTGGACAGAAATGATTCGCAGGACAGTTGAGGTTGGAAAGCACCTCTGGAATTCGTCTACTCCAAACTTCCTGTTCAAACAAGGCCAACCCGAGTAGATTCCTCAGGACAATCTCCATTCAGATTTTGAATAATTCCAGGGATCAAGACACCACAGGCTCTCTGGCTATTCCAGCATTAGGTCCTCACAGTCTCTTTTTTTTCTTTTTAAGAGTGATTATTTTTCTGTATTTCAATCTGTGCCCATTGTTTCCCATATTGTCACTGGATGTGAATGAGAAGAACATCTTATTAAGACTCTCCTGTCAGGTATTTATCCTTGTTGACTAACCACCACCACCTGCCTCCTGAGCCTTCTCCTCTGTATGCTGAACAATCTCAGCTTGTTCAGACTTTTCTTATATGACAACTCCCTTGTTTATCAATGTGGCCCTTTGCTGCACTTGCACCAGTATTTCCATGTCTCTTCTATGCTGTTGACCTCAGCACAGAATCCATCACTCCAGATGTGTCTCCTCAGTGTTTAGAAGAAGGGAAGGATCACTTCACCTGACCTGCTGGTAACAATCTTTCTAATGCAGTCTAGAATACTATCTGACCAATCATCCTGTTCATTAATGAAGATATTACACAGTATTTGCACCAGTATTGATGCTTAGGCTTCCAATTAGACTTCATGCCAATGATCACCACAATCCACACTTGGCCATTTGGCCAATTTTCATCCCACGTTGTTGCCTGTTTAACCAGCCCATAAAGCAACATCTTGTCATCAAGAAAGAATCTCAAATACTTCTGTTAAATGTTATTTTTATTATGTTTAAGTAAAATTTCTTCAAGAAACTGCATTATTTTGTGTTCTCTCTGATATATCAAGTGGCTTGTGGGAAATCCATTGATTAGATATTTACCAGACATATGGACAGCAAAGCCTAATTATTCTAACTCTGTGCCATATATCAGCATTAGAAATGATTTATAATTATGATTCCTATCTAGGAGAAAGCATAGCATCTCTTGATTGACAAATTCCGTTTTTAGACTTGTTTTTGTTTCAGACATGTTACAGATACGATAATTCCGTAAAATGCCTGCTGTGAATGTTTTTTTTAATTATCTACAATGAGAGTTCTGATTATAGTAGACAGGTAGAATTCTTAAAATCCTCTAACAATTGTAAAGATGGTTAGGCATCCTTTTTCTAACTTATCATATCTCTCTTCACTTGATCCTATTTATCATATGAAATCTTCAGTGATATGTCTCTTCCGTTGATATTCATGAGAGATAGTCCATTAAAAGAAAGAACCCTAAACACTGGTGAAATATACTGTAATTTTAATAAGAAGTTTCAGCAATTTAATGAATTCTTAAAAAATGCTCTTCAAGTAGGTATAGACAGATTTAGAAATCTTCAGATGGTTGCATGTTGGAGAATGGTTGCGGGAGCGTGGACATGGCTCAAAGGAGGAGCTCTGTGAATCGGCTCTGGCAAAAATCAACTGAGTTGGGCTGTGATAAAAAGTACTAAAGTACTGAGGATTTTGCTGAGTCACACTACAAGGAGGGAGGCTGTGAGAAAATCCCCAAGATAAGGTCAAGAAGACCTTGTAACAGTTAAACAACTTAGGGAAGCAGGCCAGAGTGAGACTGGGACCCGAGCATATAGCAGTAGCAACAAGTAGGAGGAGAAAGTAGGAGGAACATGCTAATGTAACCTTAGAGCTTTGAAGAGGGGCACGATGGTATAACTTTTAGAGTTAAGTTAGTGATTATAGGGCTTTTGGAGCCAAACTAAAGATTATAAGACAAGTGTATGCAAGGGGAAAATGATTGTTAGACAAGTCAATGACTGTTAGATAAGTAGACATAACTTAAGTAGACATGGGCTATGGTGTAGTAGTGAATGATCTTCGCAATAAACCAGAACTTGCTCTACTACTCATATTGAGTCTATTTCATGGTTCTCCTCGCTCGTCGCAGTTGCACACCATGTCAAAAGCTCCCCCTGGTAGAGAGGATAGAAGTTGTTATCAAAAACTACCATGTATAATGTATCATTAGGATTTCATAGGTTGAAGTTATACCCTGGAAACATAATGGAAACAGGAGCAAGATCAACTTCCAAAATTCTAGATACTTTAAAAATTACTTAAAGCTAATCATATGATTCCTACTTGAAAGAAAATATTGGGTCAATTTTTATAGTCTTCTATTCCACTGGACGTGAATTCTAATGTATAACACTCTAGTTATTTTTCCAGCAAGAAGCCTCCTTGAACAAACACCTTTTTACAAATTTGGATTAAAAAATTGCTGTATACAAATCATTATTCCCCATGTGCACATATTGAAAGCTATCTATTCTGGAGAAAAAATGCTTCAAATTCTCTTGTTTTCTACCTTTTCTCGAATTATGTATGACTCATAACAATACTTATCTTCTGAACACAAGTCACTTTCCTAATCCTTGTATTCTTTTAGTAAAGAGATTGATCTCTCTGTATTCCTTACATTGTAGATCTTACAGTCCTTAGGTTTTGCGCAAAGATTTGATTCACTAGTATAGAAGGTGCTTTAAGATCAAGAGGTGTTTTGGGGTTTGTATTTTTTTTTTCACAGAATTCAATATTACTGATAATAAGACTTGCATAAAAACAAGTACAGGAGAAGATATTAGCATGTTCATTTCCACTTTCCACATTAGGAAACAGAGTCAGTGGAATTAGTTGCTTTGGTATTGGACTCACGTATGAAACCTAATGGAAACTACATGGCCAGTTATGGGCACTTTTCAAAGGCCATTAGTTGTTCTCAAGGTTGAATTCAAATTCATGAAAAGGTGGACATTGGTGCAGAGAGTCAATTTTTGTATTTATTTTCAAGACTACTAATAACATCTTTTGAAATTATGTTGGAAATCCTTCAGCAGATTGTTCCCAATGATGTTTTCTTATATGTGGGTTCCTGGCAGTCTCAACTAGCTTTTATTACACATGATATGCAGTATATAAATGTTTTTTAAAAGATTATGTGTATCTGGATATACATATATCCATATGGTGTTATTAATATTCCCTTAATAATTTGTCATTAAAATCTATTTTATTATGACAATATAGTTAGTATGGGTTTTCTTTGCTTCTTTTCAAATTATACAAATCTGTGGGGAAATAAAGGTAATACCTGTTCAAGAACCATCTGTGTTTAGGTATAGTGGTCACATGAAGTTAAAATAATATATGTCTAATACTCAAATTGGAAAAACATGGACCAGTGAGTATCAAATTTTACAAACAAAGGACTCACAATGTTAAAAAGAATTTTTCCACTTCAGTGTTATCTTTAGTCATGTGGAGGATTCAGTGTGAATATGTTACTGAATGACAAACAGAAGACGAATCCATCCAATCCCCAAACCACTGTAGTCATATGCCAAGTGTCACTTTTTGTGGATAAGGACAGAAGTCTCAAAGTAAGATGCTGACAAAGAGAAATGTTGTACAAAGGATCTAACATGTTAATATTCCCCTAAGCGGGAATATTACATAGGCCAAAAGAAAAAACATGACATATTCTACTCCTGGGGCAGCCCTCTCAACCCTTTCTGACTCTCTCAAAAATCCTGATCAGAATAAAATAGAAGCAAGCTTTGTTACCTCATAAAAACTAAATCTGTCATATGAGATAATCACCTCTTTATTATTTCAACTGTGATGCTAAGCAGAAATTCAGTGATTTTTTTTAGTCAGTATATGTGATACATAGGAAAATTCAAGTGGAATTCAAGTAACAATGTAAGACGCATAAAAATGTCTAAAAGGACCTTAACATCTTAATTAAGTAACATGAGTAAAGGTATAATTAAAATAAGTATGGCATTACATATTTATTTCAGTAAAGTAAAAATGTGTAAATGAAGCTTCCTGTTGCACATTGTAAGTAAGTTCTATAGAATATTATGGGATGATTTTTACATATCTGTTAACAGAAATGGAAATACTAGGTAATGATTGAAAGAGGAATTAAAGGTGGTTGCCCCAGATCACATATGAAGGAATCAGCAAAAATTAGTCAGTACCTAATAGTCCTTCAAATTTGGGAAGGCACGCAACAAGATGACAATAGCCATCTAAAGTCTCCATAAACCTCAGAGATATAGGGATTTTTTTTTCATTTGTCTAACAGTAATTTTGACCCAAATGATGATTAGAAACTGGCAGAGGGAATGACACAATTCCAGTCTTTAAAAATTTTCAGTCTTTCCTGAGTGCTTTTCCAACTGTTTTATGTATCTGTATCAGGATGTAGCCTCAATGATCCCGATCCCTGACTTTCAACCAGTCCACACATCATGCAGACTTCACATGTAGATGCTGAGGTCCCTAGATGGAAGTCTACCTGAGAATCTTCTTTGGTGCTATGGATATTGGAGGATCAACTCCAGGTAGCTTAGTAGGTAACATTTCCTGATGAAACAAAAAAAAACCAATAGCCCCCAAATGTTCTTTACAGTGTTTTACCAAAACTACCATACATTTCTTCCTATTAGATGGAACTACATGTATGGGGTCAACAATACAGAGAGTATACAATAATCAGAAATCAATAGCCAGTAATTCACTCATTTCTCATTCTGAAGGTGTCATTATGTTCTCCATTCTGGACATTTACTTTGAAAGATCATCAGTATGTCTTATGAATAAAGCCCTTTGCCTCTTTTTGGACTGAACAGTTAAAGGAAGATGAGAGCCAAAATATTCTCTTAGTAAGAATTATAGGTTTATCAGCAAGTAGTGAAGCATAGCAGGACAAGATGGTTTGGGCAAAACAAGTGATGCTGCAGACTCGGTACGTGCACTATATACAGTCTGGGTTCTTTATTTCAAATTAGCACTTCTCTGGTCCCCTCGACTGAGTAACATCCTGTAGGGGGGGCAAGTTGATCTCCCACAACACAGTTTTGACTTTGGGTTCATCTGAATTGATTAAACGTGCATCCTCCAGAACGAGAATCTAAGTATAGGAACTGGATATGATCATATTTACTGCATAACTATTCCTCTGATCCAAAGTAAAACACTGATGTAGATGTACAGACAAGAAACAATTTCTGCTTTGGTTATTTACAGATTCAGGTAATTGTCAAAATACGAGCTATATTCACAATTTTTTTTTTTTTTTGCTTTCTACTATATTAAGTCATAAAGTCTATTCAAGAGGGGTTCTTTTCCTTATTTTCTTTTATTTTTTTTTGTAAATGAGTTATTTTTATGAACTATCACTAAACCATCTTTTATTTGTGTGTACTATGAATATTTTGTTGCTTTTAGATATGATTACTTCTCATTTGAAAGAATCCAAACGAGAGAAACACAGAAAAATACTCATAATTTAACCTAAAAAAAAATCTACCCCCATGTGCTGGATTAGGTTTAGCAAACAGTTAAATTCCCACTCAGCTGCTCATTTTCTCCCCCACTATCCCAGGGAGATGGGGAGAAAAAATAGGAAGAAGAAGAGCAAGAAAGTTCATGGGTCAAGATCAAGAGTGGGAGAGACAACTTATGAGTTAGCATTGCAGGCAGAAGAAACTTGACTTGAGGAAAATTAATTTCGTGCCAAGTGAAACAAAAATTCAATTACTAATTGGGGTAGTGTGAAACAAAAGGTCAAACAATAAAATAATATATTTCCCTCTCTTCTTCCCCAAGCTCAACTTCACTCCTTGACTTCTGACTCCTATCCTCACCACAAATGGTACAGAAGGAGGAGTTGTTGTTTTTTTTTTCATGCGATTCCTCTGCCCTCATATTTCTTTTTGTCCCTCCACTGTGGTCTCTTCAATAGGCTGCAGGGAATATCTACTCTGGCATCTGGGGTACTTCCTCCTCCTGGAATCAGCTGTGTCTGGCACAGGGTAGCCCTGATCTCTTCTCATAGAAGCCAAACCTCCAGCTCGCCACTACAAACATATGGGCACATCAACCCAATACATACATGAATATTTTCCTTATATCTCTAAAAGTTTAGAGAACAAACAACAGTTTTCTCTGTACTTTTCATGTCCTCTTATAAGAAAATAAATTAAAATAAAAAATAAATTTGAATTGCTTATGCTGTACTCCATGCTAGTCTGGACATTCCACATACAGTTTTGGGAAGCAGATTTAAAAAAAAAAAATTTGGAGAGAGCTCAGAGGAGAGACAAAGAAATAATAAAAGGTTTTAAAAAGAAGACATTTGAGGTAAGTCTAAGTGAACCAGGCATGTTCAGAAGACTGAAAAGTAGAGACACGTGAGGTTAGGTTTTAATGCTCATTCCCAAGCAGCGTTTTAGGGGTTGTGAAATCAAGCTTGTTGGACTCCAGCAGTTCAGACCAAATGAACCTTCCAGCTCAAAACATTGCTGCATGTGTTTTCATGTGTTGTGAAAGAAGAACATTCAGCCAGTTCCAAAAATAAGTTTTTTGGTTTTGCAAAACAGTATGATATGTCTATACACTGAGGAAGGGAGTTAGAAAAAGCAGGTAATTAAATCCTCATAGATCTGTTTACTTTCATGAATTGGTTGTCTTGATGCACATTCTAGGTCAGTATGTTGCTTAAATTTTCTTTGTTATTAGTCATGATGCATGCAGGGTTCTTAGCACAAAGTGAAGAATAAAGCTTTCTATTTATCTACAAGTTGGAAACCTCAAGAACTGACAACTTCCTTACATTATTTCACCAATGTATTACATTACCAGCTGAAAAGGTGAGAGAAAAATCAAGTCTCCATACTCAGCCAGCTACCTACTTGGTATACATGTGAATAGCTTCTACTAATTGTAGCATGCAGCCTATCATTTTTACTAAATCATTGTTATCAAACTTTTTCTTATCATTATTATCTTTTTTTCCTCTTAGGGTAGAAACAAGAAATGATTTTAAAATACTGTATAATTGTGCATGTAAACCTCTGTTCTGAAACAAAATGTGCATATATATTTAAGCAAAAAGCCCATAAGAATACTCTACTAGTCATTACAGATATATATGTACACAGAAATATATCTTAAAAGATATTGTTAAAAGACTAGACTCAAAGACTGTTTCTGGTTTTAAAATGGCTACTTTTCTCTGCGTGCATCTCAGTGAAACCACATCAAATAGGTTAACTACCAGAAACAAGCTTCAACCAAAAGTTGGCGTTAAGCCCTTTCATGCTGTTGTTTTGTGTGGCTCAGAAGCAAAACCTCAATGTATATGTCAGTCTGTGGTTTTATTCAATGGAGTTTGTCTTTAATTATATTGGTTATTTATATTTATTATCACAATAAAGCTATCCTCTCTGAAAATTATATTTGTATCTGATGAAGTAAACCAAAACCCAATACCTGCACCCCCCTGAATTGATTCTTGCAGCATGTAACCGTCTTTTTTAAAATACATATTTCAGTTATTGTGTTATATTTTACTTCTGACATCTGGTCTACACAGTCTGACATTTATTGGAAGATTTATTTTATTTCATATGTGTTAACTTATTCAGTTATGTCTGTTAGATTTTCTTACCTTTACCTTCTTTAGCTCCTCCAGCTTTTTCCTTTTACATTCAAGTATTGATGCAGTTTCATCCCAGTTTGCTGCTCCAGTCGTTGTACATCTTGCAGGAATTCTGTCAGTGGTCCCTGAGGCATGCAGTTCTCCCTGTCAGCTGGCCTCACAGGCCCAGAAGAACTGAACACTTAAGAAGTTAATCTCAACCAATACTTACCTACCTACTTTTAATTTTCGTTACAGGCCTGGAGTATGCTGATACAGCTTCTGTTATTTTCTTCTTATTCATCATTCTGTTGCATGGTCAGATAGAGAACTGTGGCTTCTTAGATTGTACTCTGCATCATCAAAGCTGAGGGTAAAATAAACGTTTTTCTTAGTATGGGCATCTTTGGCAAGATGTAGTCGTATAAATCAGCCCCAAATGAGAGTTTCGATTCCTTCTACTGCATTTTCCCTAGGCATGAAAAACAGCTTCTATTTTCATACAAAGACCCTTTTTATCTTCACATATAATACATCTCCAACACTAGTGTCTCTCTTCCATTAGTTTCTGTACCTACTTTGCTGCTTCTAAAGCCACAGGATAGTAAAATTGCCAGAAATGTTATCTCTCACACTGTGTAGGAATATTGATATTTCCTACCAATGATATAGAGATAGTTATTTTATTCCACCTCTAAACATAATCTACTATTACTATATAAAACAAAAGGAGACGTGGAGTAAGTGTAACTCGCCTCATGTTGTGACCGTTTTCTTTGACTCACCAGTTTCCATAACAGCAAGTGTAACAAAAAATCTACATTATAGTGTTATGTACTTGGCATAGTAACTTTTTAGAATGTTTTTTAACAATTATAAATGTTTTGTTCAGCTCTGAAGCTACAGTAAAAACAGCAGCCAAAGGGTAAAGCTGAAAATCAGCAGTAAGCAGAAAGGTAGGAAAGGAAATGAAAAAAGAAGCTTGTTGAAAGAGCTTTTATTGTTGCTGTTTTGGGGGAACCCCTAACGCAGTCTAATCTTTAGTTTTTGGAACCTAATAATTAAGAATTTTATTTTCTTCTGGGTTTTTTTCTTATTGTTTCAAAAGCCTGTTACTAGCTATTATGCAAAGATTCATAACATCTGCATTCTTTTACGTACCTTTTCTTGCAGTCTTGTTCATACAATAGAATTCTACTCAACAGTAGTCTACCAACCAGGGCAATGCAGGTTTCTTTTTTTATTACTGCTGCATACGAAGTCTAGTGAAATATTGTTCAGCAATTCAGCAAGAGAGGGTGGCTATCAATTGTTTGAACTGAAAAGACAGATTTGTTTTATGCTTCTTTTTGTTCCAGTCTGAAATGAATGGGTCAATTGTGATTTGACAGTCAACACAAGTATGCTAGAAATGGAAATTATTTTAATTTTTTATATAAAACGAGAAGAATAGAGAGAAAAAATAAATTGAATTATTTGAGCTAAGGCAAAGTTTTGAGATGTGATGTTGGAGGAAGATTTGTCTTCCTGAAGGGCCACATCTATAATATTGGAAGAAACAATTCACATAGACATTCCCAACACTAATGTCAACCAGCACAGAATAACCTAACCCTTACTATTGCATTCCCTGATCCTCCAGCATAGTGGTTACATTTAAAATATCTATTAGAAATTATCTCTGTGCTAACACATGAAGTATACACAAAAATTGTTTAGGAGAGTAAACGTTTTCTTGGACCAGAAGCTTATTAGAGGTCATTGTAGCAATTATCATTACAGAGAGTTGAGCTCAGTACATGAGAATGTTCCCTGGCAATACATGGCTTACTAATACCTAAGTTTCCTTAAGGGATGTATGTGCTACCTGCATGCACAATTTCTTTCTTGCATTTTACATGTATTCTTGTATTCCAGGAATTCTGCATCTAATTTCTTCTGAGATTAAGAGAATATACAATATATTTTTTTCCACCGAGACAGAAAAGTGTGTCCATTGCTGTGTCATATATTTAAAGTCATTCTTTATATCTACACTACCTATCTAGTATAAACTAATTGTTTCTCTTTGTCAAAGCAGATCCAAAACACCATCAGCCATCAGAAGGCCATAGTAACCAGTTTATGGATCAATTTTGACTAATTGATTCGTTACCTTGTCTGGGTCTGGCCCTTGTCCTTAGGATGACTCTGTACAGGGTATTTTTGAAAAACTGGCATAAACAATGTGATCAATATTCCCTAAACTTAACATCTAAACATATCCACTTATTCCAAACCCAACACAGAGTCAAGCTGTTTTGTCCCTGTGTCCTTATTTCTCAGAATTGACAATGACTGCCATCATGTTTCCATTGTGCTGGACCAGTCTTCCTTGTGTGGCTTTCCTTGTGTGGCAACCTTGAGACTGCAAGTTTTGTTACTGTTCCTGTTGTGATTTCCTGTGGCTCCTAGATTCAGTTTTGGAGAAGATGTGTGTAAAAAAGAGAGATGGTAAAGAAAGGTTCATTGAGAGACTCAGCAAACTTAGTCATGATAAATTTAGAAATCAGCAATAAATGATGCTTCCAAGGTTGGAAGTGGGTTAGAAGCGAAAATTTTGATATGCATTTTTTCCTTAAAGACTAGTAGTACAGCTATTTCCTTACTTGGTCAGTATTGAGCTAGTGCCTCACAGGATGCTATGAAGCACAGTGTATCTTTCTACACTGTCCTAAACCTAATGCTAATTGATTTATAGCAGATATAACAGACAGTACATGAGGCTGAAATATTTCACTCTCCCCATTTTGCCCTGAAACTTCATGAAAAGGTTGATTGTGGCTAGAGGGTCAACACAACTAAAACTAACAACATGTGTTACAGAATGGAGAGACAGAAAACAGTTTAAAGATTATTGATATAAATGTAGAAATATTTAAGACTAACTAACAATCATTTTGCAAAATCAGAATGCAATTTGAAGCAGAAGTTCAAAATACACTTCAGAAAATCAAAAGTAACTAGATAGTTTAATGCAGTCTCATGCTGGGATAAAAATAAAAAGAAAATACAAAGGAATCTCATCACTTTGATGTGAGAGAAGTATAAAGATCTACAAAAAAACTAGCATGCACATTTTTATGCAGCCAGTGCAACAACAAATGACATGCCATTATAACACCCCACACAGGTAAAGTTACCTGTGCTCTACACAAAGAATAATGCATTCCTTACTTTTTGTTATAAATGAAATCAAATTTTGTTAAAATTATCTTTTCATCTGTTTCTCTATCTGTCACCACCTATTTCTTCTTACTCTTTTCCTTTTGTCACTGCCTGCTCTTACTGAACTCTTCATAACAGTGAAAAAGATATGTAAAGAGATAAATTTTTAATCCAGTTCTGCACACAGATTTTTCTGATCAATCTTATGTTTGGGACAAGGTAAATTCAAAACAAAAGAGCAGACAGAAAGACTACTTAGCCTCACTTCTGAATCCCAAATCGTTATGACTTCTTATTGTCACAAAACAAAACAGTTCTTAAGAAATCTGGCAAACTAATGAGCCTTACACATTAGTATTGTGGTGCAAATAAATCTGGTGATAAGAGAACTCAAACTGTTGAGTATGATATTTAAGATGTAATGTGGTTATTTTTTTTGTCTACTTTTCTGAATCAGTTATACCTGTCCTTCACCTGTGTAATCCGCTAATTTTCATCACCAGTGCAGATCATCCTGATGCCTCCCATTCAGTTAAAGGATATATTCCTATGTAAATACAACTCTTTGCTCAAAGGAGTAATTACCTTAACAGAAAAGATGATGAAGTCTATATAGAAGCTCATAGAAAATATAGCAGTTATAGGAAACAGAGACCAAACTACATTCCTCTTTTTAATGATACTTTCTCAGTCAAAATCATGGTAAATCATGTATTGCCATTTGCTGCTGAGTGTTGAAGTCCCATATGACACGAGTAAACTGCTGCAGTTATCAGAATATGTATTTTTTTTCTGAAATGAATAGAGGGAGCAGATTGTAATACCCATTCACAGGTATTACAAGCATTGGACATTTAATTCCTAGTGATACATACAGTTTTTAAGGCTATAGTTTGATAACTAGTGCTTCCAGAAGGGGGACAGGTTTTTTTTTTTTAATTATTTCATCTGTAATCAGGGATATTGGAAGCATTTTAAAGCATCAAAAAGTGTAGGAGAGGAGATCATCCTTCATGCTTGTGAAATTGAAGTTATTTATGATGATAATCCTAAATGATCATCTCCACAGTGATGGGAGGTGCTTGTGGTTGTGCCAGGGGCTGAAATGCACTGGAATAAGCTTTTCCAATTCAAGGTCTAGTTGCAAGCAGCAGTAAACTTTTTTCCTCCATGACTTGTCCTTTTGTTATTTTTTAAGCCTTATGCATACACAAAATGGGATTCAGCCACCATAAAAACTAACTTACAGGTACCTTATCTTGCCACAGTCTCCCTTTATACACATCGGAGTAAAACAGAAACCTTCAGAGAGCAATGTGTTTCATAAAACAGATATCTAAGATTGGTGAGGTTAAACCTTTTGGAGATGCTGACCATAGATCCACTCTGAGAGGAATAAAATTTTCCTCTAACAATGTATTTTTATCTACATTAAATATAAAGGAACTCTTAATATTTGCCTTAAATCCTTACAGAGGTAAAGTCTAAGTATTTTCTGTTAATTTAAAATTATGTATTTCACCTGGGATCACTTTTAAGTAGACTTTGAGAGATATTTGAATTTATACATCTCAGTACTATCTTCTAATTCTAGGTACTGGATCTAAATGGTATGAAGTTTATTTTCTTCATAGCATCTCCTATCATGTTGTAGTTTATACTGGCAACCAAAACAGCATTGATAACACCAATGTTTTAGTTAGTGCTTGCACTAACTGTGTTTGCACAGTTGCACGACCTTTGTTTGTAGCTCAGCTGCCCCGGAGAGTAGGCTGTGGGTGAGCAAGAGGGTGGGAGTGGACACAGGTGGGACAACTGATCCCAAAAGACCAAAGGGATTTTCCATACCATCTTGCATCATACTTAGCAATAAAACTGGGAGGGAAGTTTTTTAAAGCATCTTTTGCTTGGAGACGGACTGGGCATCAGTTTGCTGGTACTGAGTGATTGCTGTTGCATCATTCGTTTCTTTCTCTTTATCTTTATCTTGGACCACAAGTTTTCTTGCTTTTGCCCTTCTGATTCTCTTTCCTATCCCTTTGGGAAGACTGGGCAAGTGGCTTTGCTGCCATCCCTGTAAATCCACCACATTATGAAAACATGAACAAGGTTCTGAAGAGAAAATGAAATTCAGAAAATGATGACTAACTTGTTTGAGTTTTTTTCTTAAAAATGTAGATATATTTTTTCCATCTACATAATATCATTTAAAAATATTAATTTATGATAGTCTCAAAAAATCCCAAGCATTGCATGAATATTAACTGCTTAATCTGCAACCCCACTTTAACTTCAGTCAATGGAAGAGTATTCAATTCATGTAAAAAAGGCTCTTATGAACTACCATAACATGTACAACTATCTATCCTGTTGCCATTGGATTTGTATAGTTTAGTTTTTTCACAACACAGTCAACACACAATAGTTCCTTTTATACAAAAATAATGGAGTTTCAGATGAATTCCAATTTGAATGAAACTCAAATATCTTCAGTAAAAAGTTGTTCTCATTGCATGCTGACATCTTAGAGTACACAAAAATACACTACATTTCAACATATTTTTATAATACCCACATATGAATGATTTTCTGGTATCACTGAATTATTTCCCATCACCCATAAAGATTTAGCTCTTGAATTGAGAAAACGCAACTTCTGCAATATTCTATAGAAGCTATAGAATGGGCTAAAACAAAGAGATAAAATTAATACTACATTTTTTATTAAATTGCCTATGTACAAAACAGATTTAAAACCTTCCTGAAAGACAGAGAAGGAAGTACAAGGTCATCTGGTTGTATCCTGATAATTAAGCCCCAATATTTCATTGCAGCTGGGACACTTTGTTCATGCAAACGAACCAGTGAATTCCACTGGGCATATCACAACATCAATACTATCCCTTCTAAGAAGCTTGAAGCTTATAACCTATTAAGAAAAAAAGCAAAACAACACCCAAAAAACTAAACGTCATAGGATACTCTCCTGTTAGGACTTCTGCCTCTATTAACTAAGGATGTGAATAATCCCATTTGGATCTCAAATTGCTAGATTAACTTCGCAACCTGGGATAGTGGCTCGTGAGTCACTGGGTTCAATGAGAATGACTAAATTTCATCTCACCCTACTCTATGTGCATAATAGTTATGAATCGAATCTAAACACGTTGTATAATTACTCTTTTCTGGAGAAAGTTAAAGGGGAGTCTTTTCTGGAGCATACTTCACTTGACTCCAGCACAGGCACTTAAAGCTAAGCTTCACTGTCAGTTGAGTTGAGCCTAAGAACAGGAGACTACTGAAAGGGGTTCTTCCATCTCTTCCCACCTTTCCCTTTGAGTTCCTTGGTTTTGTGCCAGTTTAGGCAGACAGTTGGATTAAGCAGCTTGAAGACCACTGTAATACAGTGCTTTGATTTGTTTTTTCTATTTCTTTAGGAAAAGGAAAACACAAACCAAAATAAATACAACAAAATAACAACCAATCAAAATATCTTCTTTACAGGGAGTGTTTGAATAACAAATCATCTCTATATGTCTCATTATTTTTCCCCTAAATACTATAAAGAGATAAAGGAGAACTTATATCATTTTTTTTTTCATTTGGTTGATTGTTTTTTAAATTACAAACAACGGAAATTAAGGTTGCAGTTATTAACAGACAGTGAATAGAGACAAATTGTGTCTTAAATTTTCATTAAATAAGAAAAATGAGGGTATCACAGATCTGGTACCAGGTATAAAATATTTCCTTGTTTCCATATTAAGAATACTTTAATTTGCTTACTTTGCAGATGATTTTTGATAGGATATCATTTTAAACATGTCCATAACTAAAGCTGCTTTAAAATTTCTGCAGTTGGGTCAAATGTGGAATAACAGACCAAACACACTGAAAAGGATTTGGAGAGAAGAAGCTTATGAGCTGAAAAGTGGCTTGGGGTTCAGTCCACAGGAGTGAAACGTAATGAACTCAGCACTGATAATATTCACTGGCAGAGGCTACTGTCTAGAAAGAAATGCAGTGTATTACATGGGCTAAGGAAAAGGATTTTGCACTCCTATATAGAAGAAAAACAGAGCAAGTGAGATCTTCAGCTGGATATTTAGAAGGACATTAAGAAGTGTTTTCTCAGCAGCTGAGTTTTCAAAAGATAAATCAGGATGTTTTTAAATTAGAGGAGTTCTCATACTGATAGTTCTCAGGAAATCTGGAATTACCTATGCCAGAAATGCTGTATGTAATCTAAGGCAAATTGTTTAGGTCAAAATTTTCAGAAAAAAAAGTTTCAGCTATGAGCTCTGGTCCATTTCTGTTAATTATCAAAAAGTAATACTTCATTTCTCCAGCTCTTCTTGTCTATTTTAAACAGCCTTGTCCCTGGCACACTACTTTAAGGAAGAGAATATTTTTTCTCATCTTTCTACAGACTTTGAGTCTTGTATGAACACATAAATCCAATGAAGGAGATAAATCTCTTTTCTGTTACCTCTACAAATAAATCTGCTGTGTATTCATCTGCACCACTGAAATACAATGAAAAACAATAGTATTGACATTTTCAGATTATGAGGATTTGATCTGTTTCATTCTGGATAGACAGATTACTTTACACAGAAACAATATAAACAAACCTAGTTGAAAACAAAGAGATCATGAACTGAGCTGCAGTGTGTGTAGAACTTCTTTGTACCTAAGTTGTACAATTATTAAAAAAAAAATCCTATGCTTCAATAAGAAATCCTGAGATTCACTCAGTATAGGATTTTTCCCACTACAGTTTTGGTGCATGTGTAGAGTGGACATGCAGTGCAGAACTAGCACCTCAGAAGGCCAGAGAAGCTATGCAAAACGAAGGATGCACAAACAAACAAAAAAGGAGAAATACTTATATTTCACTAAGGTGGATAGGAAACAAGAGTAAGAAAGACAAATTTCAGTTGACCGTAACTTAGGTATGAGATATTATCATCTCAGATAAAAAAACCTCTTTGCAGAACTTGATAGTGATTCCTAAACAGAACATGTTTTAAATTAGCAATGGTGAAAAGTCCAAACTATATAAACACACATACCTGCAGAGTTATAGCCACTAGCTTAGTGAACCTTTAAAAATCAAAAGTAGTTGAAGAACACCAAAGAAGCTAAAATTTAAGACAGCAATTATGCTGTGCCACTACTAACATTTATTTTCTCTTTATATATCTAGTGAGTTTGCTATATTGTTAAATTAAATTTTCATTAATGGACTTGATATTGATATTTGATCATTTGCACATGTAACAAGATGTATTAATAGTTAAATATAACAGTCTGGAAAGACTAAAAATGAACAATGACACAGCATTAGAAGTAAACCATTGGAAGTAAAAACGAACGTATTTTTTTTCAGTTGAATGCAAATCAACATATTTTTCTTCTACTGTGTTTTTTCATCTTATCATCAATTTCTCTAGCCACCTGTTCCCTGAGTCCAGTTGCCTTCTTACAGATATAAATCCATAGACAATATTCATCTTCATCTACCTCTGGTGCTCATTTGCCCTCTTGTTAAAGATCTGGCTCCAACTCCCTTCTAAAAACCTGAGAAAACACAATAGAATTTAAAGACCAATCGGTCCAGGCAGGAACAATCACTACTTTGGCTCAAGGGCATGGCTGCCAGTCATAAACACATCTGTCATATTGCTTTGAAGAAAGTGAAGCTTCATATAGGGTTAGAGATGCATTTGCATAATCTCTTTGACAGTAAGTGACAGAACTACAATAAAGTCTATTTTGAACTCAAAAATTGTGAGCTGTGAGGTGAGAAGATGTTGTAGGTATAAGAAGACAAACATTTAAGCAGAAATAAGAAAGATCAGATGGTCTAGTCAGATATCTTCTTAGCTAGTGGAAAAGAACATTATATACAATGCACTTGTGAAAATGGGTGTGTTTCTGCTGATGTAGGTATTTCTCAGAAAAGAAAGAGTGCTAGAAAATTCAAGTATTGGAAGAAGATCAAATGAAGTATTTGGGATTGTAAAGATAACTGTGAGACAGTGCATAAGCTTCTGATGAGGAAAACAAGGAATGAGTTAATTATATGGGAACCCCTAGAATGTGTGTATTAGGAATATTTACACATGAGACCTATAGGTAGTGTACAATCAGAGCTACTTTGTGTTATGTAATATTGCACAGATATGAGTGATCCATGCACAGCAATAAACATTCACAGAATTTATTCTGCTAATATCCTTAAAATGAATATAATGTTCAGAGCTGTATGTTATCAATAAATTCATATTACGTACATTTATTTCTTGTAACACTGAAATATATGTTATCTTTATATTTAGATACAATTTAAATTTTCCCTAGATTTACTAAACAGTTGGTTGATATTGCTGTTGTTTACGCTTTGAATTACTTGCAAATCTTGCTAATTGAATTCTCTCACGTGTGACTAAATCAGATATTTTTATTTCCAGAACTTGATTATCAAATACACTTAGAACAGATTCTTTCAGAAGTACAAACAAAAGTTTTCTCAAAAAGACTTGTGTTAATAAAATATAATCCTCCACATGAGATTCAATGTAGATGCATTTTTATGCATAAGTACATAACTAGACAGGGAAATAAAAGCACAATTAAGATATCCATGATGTCAAATCGTAGTTATAATCAGCTCTCAAGACCTTTTAGTGATGCACAATGTGGTGCAGAAAACTTTAGATGTCGGCCTGTCTCTTGAAAATCTAGCTAAACTATGGATGGCCTCTTATATGCCTAGTTCTTTCTGCCCTTATCTTAGGAAAACAGTACTGATATAATCTGCTTCCAGCATGCACATGAGTTTTTCTTTGCTGTTTTGGATTATTTTCTGAACATTTTAAGTCAAATTGTTGAAAAGCTCTTACTGACTGGAATAAATTCCATGCAATGAAGAATAATTACTTTACATTGGCAAATGAACCTTACTGGAAGATTGTGTGCCCACAATACAAAAAAATGAGGCACCAAGAACTCAGCATAAAATAAGACAATATTTTACTTCATCTGCAGACGAGCTGGTTCCCTTTTCCGAGCAGTCAACCTGGAAACGTAAATTGAAGATGGCTGAAACAACTAAGAATTCAGCTCATTTAAAGCAGAGGTTATACTATATTACAGAGATATTAATCAATCTGTCCTTTAAATGTTATGAATAGAAATAGCTACTTTCAAGTCAACTATTTCAAATGTCTTAAAAGGACAAGAAATTTTAGGTCATGCCTTGCATATAGACAAGGAATTTCTGCTTCCCTTCTGGGCTTAAATAAAATTGGATCTGTCTCAGGTGCTACCAGGATTTGGGTCTACGATCTAATTATATTAAATTACTATTTTATCTTTGTGTTACAACCAGTGAAATTATATCTATTGTACCTATCTCGTATTCATAAAATGAATATTTGGATATTTTTAAATTTTAAAGCTGAAGAGTCTGGCTTGCAGCTGAAAAACAAAACTAAAAAATGTCCCAAGCAAAATAAAACCTTTTTTTGTTTAGAAAGAACACTTCAGTATTGATGTATTCGTGATCTTCCAAAAAAAAAAAAAGCTCGTGATCTTTTCAACCATGCTTTTTCTAGCATGATACTATGATGCTGTGTTTCTTTGGTTTTTATGTAATTTATTGTTTTTCCCTAAGATTTTATTATTTTTAAACTATTAGAATATAAGTAATTAAATAAAGCAACTTATGCCCTCATTGTCCCTGAAGAGTTAGGCTACTCATCCAGATAACACCTTACCTCCTCGCAAGATCAGCTTAGAGACTTTAGCAGCCTAAGTAAATGAGAGCAGCAAGTGTAACTCATTTATACTTAATGTCATAGTATCTGTTGGACTGTGTTGCTGTAGTCATTATATCACTGATATGAATTATATTTCTCTTGCCTGCAAATATCTACAAAGACACAAAGTACTCATCAGTGTGGAAGAAATCAACCTGTGTACAAGACCCTTCATAAATAGGACTGACTTTCCTAGAAAAAAAAAACAACAAAACTAGAACAAACTCATAGCCACTAGCTAATCATTTTTAAGCATTATTTAATATCTGCTTTACTCAGCATGAATGACCTATTAGAAAGTTTATTTCAGTGCGAGAGCACTGCTACTGTCCATCAGCTGACGTGTTGTAAATAAGTGCAAACAGCACAGTCAAGAATTTAATCAGATCTCTAGCTTCTCACGCTTTCTTGGAACGGTATCCTTCAATAATCTCAACAAGTTATCTACAAACCACATTCATGTTTTTTCAGACCCTCAAAAATTATTTTCTTCTTTCTTAAACCCTTGTGATATGTAGGAACAATCTAGGCACTGAACAAGTCAAGAACCCCTCCTGGTATTTCCTCAAGAGTATTTTCATTGCAAAATTTTCCTTTAATCAAAATATATAGTCTGTTTTGTGCTATAAGTGATCTTATTGACAGATCCTAAAAATGTTAAATGACCAACCTGTTCTGTAAATGTTACTTTTCTAGTTTAAAATCATTACAGCACTGGAGGGTTGGCATGGCGTTATTTGTTATAATTTCTTGCTTGGTTAGTGTAAGTTATTCCCGTGATTTCTTCTTTGATTTCAGCTTTATTTAAAATCATTAGCATAGCATTTACATTTATATTTACAGTCCTCATAGTGAACTAATACATAGAAATGATGGAAGCCAATATTGTTTTAATATTGGTTTTGGTATTTGTTAAATTTGATCTCACAACTTTTCAATATTCAACAAATTCATGTGTCTATTAGTTCTTCAATAGATTTTTATATTTCTCTTGGTATTCAGCTGTTTCTATTTCTCTGTATTAATTCATAACATATAATGAAAATGAAGAAATAGTCATAAAATACAGTGAATAATGAAGTGATATAATTCATGGATAATTAGAACACAACATTTTAGCAGAACATTCTTGATTTTAAAACTTTGTTATGTTTCCAAGAGGAGTTAGAACCCATGGTTTTGCCCTCAGTTTTTTTAAGATATCTTTTTATATAAAATACATAGTTCATCTTGTTGCAGGAGAAGTAGTACTGAGCAGAGCAAAGTCAGAATCTGTCTCAAAAAATGTAAAAATTAATTAGACAGATGTATAAAGAAAAGCGATTTCATAAATAAACTGTCCACTGCCCTTTTAACATGCATTAATCATTGTTCCGATACGAAAAATTTCAAGAATTAGTTTTGGAGAGAGATCTGAAACAGAACTTAAGGACCTTTCTGCATATAATGTCGTTGATCCAGCTAAGAGCCTTCTGAAAAATTCCCTCAATTTATGTTTAAGTTCAGTCTCAGAGAAACTGAATTTTGAAATTTTCAGAAATCTGAGTCTGTTTTATGGTATTAGAATCATGACTGTAGGAAACATGACTATATATATATTTTTAAACAAGTAAAATTATACAACTAAAGTATTTATGATAATTGAAGTGTATGTACTTATCCCCTATTATGGGGAAAAAAAATCTAATCCTTAATCTATGTAAAAAAAAAAAAAAAACCACATCATTTTTTCCTCCCATTATGGACTTTTCCTGTTCTTATAAGTTTCTAATGTAACATTTATTCAACAAAATTTGCACATTTGTAGTACTTCCAATAATGAGATTTATCATATAATCATAGGATGATTAATTTCTACCACCACCCCAAAAAATCACAGTCCAACATCAAGAACCCCAAAAAAGAGTATCAATAATAGAGAAGAATTATGTTTTTATATTTCTTAAGATAGAACAGAAATTTAACATCTTCAGAAACACAGAACATATACTCAAAATAGTAATTATTATAGGCTTTCCCTGTTAATAATCTCTCAGTCTTGTTAAGCTCATGGTTGATGTCAACAGACTTTTCTTATTCTGTTTCACTGTTATAAGTCTTCCTGGAAGCTTCGTATTTTTCATAGCCATTAAGATGAACTTTAAAACTTTTTTTTTCCTTTTTTTTAATTATTATTATTATTTCATGGTACTCTGCATAATAATATAAGAAATATCTGTTCTCTACCATTAAATTAAAAGGACATCTTGTAAGTTTTTGCTGCTGAAGTGGGTACCAAGCAATGCAGGCCTCATCACTGTGATTTATGAGAATCATTTCTTTCCCTTAAATTTTGCTGCTCCTGTTGTGTAAAAACACTAAAGGGTTGCCAGGATAGTACTTATCTTCAGTAAAGTTGTGATTCCCTCTTCTTCCATGGACACGGGAATCACAGAGACATATCAAATTATGGTATATCAATTTAATTTAGTTCTGCTTTCTGAAAAAACTGTGCATCGTGGTTTAACCCCTGAAGGCAGCTCTGCCCCACGCAGCTGTTCTCTCACTCTCCTGCAGTGGGACGGGGTAGAGAGTTGGAAGGGTGAGAGTGAGAAAACAACAGTTCAATAGGTAAAACAAAAGCTGTGTGCATAAGCAAGGCAAAATAAGGAATTGATTCACTACTTCCAGTCAGCAGGTAGGTGTTTAGGTCCATCTCCAGGAAAGCAGGGCTCCAACATGTGTGATGGTTACTCGGGAAGACAAAGGTCGTAATTCTGAACTTCCTCCCTTCCTCCTCCTCTGTCAACTTTTATTGCTGAACATAATGTCATCACAAATCCAAAAGATAGCCCTGTACAAGTTACCACAGAAAAAATTAACTATTTCTCAGTAAAAATTATTGCACTGAGATCAGGGATATTTATGGTCTGTTTTGATTGTTAATTTTGTTTTGTTCACGTGTACTTCTACATGTATATTTTAGGGTTTTTTTAACTGTCTTTTCTCAGAGTATCAATGTGCAGATGTAAAAAATTAGTGTAGTACATACATGAAAAAAAGCAAAACAAATGAAAAACAGGCCCTACGCATTGTGGTGGGAGCCACTAAATGAAACACTACTCAGGTTTTAAGCACTTTCTTTTCTCTGCAAACATTTCAGAGGTTCAACACTGAAAAGACATTACACTGTGCTTCATTTCACTTAAAAAAAAAACATTAAAAAAGGCAAATCTCCATTTGATTTTTAGAGGCACAAAGTACCTTCGTTTTTCACTATTCAGTAAAGAAGATTATATGCAAGCTGTGCACAAGTAGAAAAGAACAGAAAAATCTTAGTTATGTTTGTACTTACTTAATTCTCTTGTTTTCTTCTATCTCAAAATATTTCTAATTCTAACCTCCACTTCATTCCTAAGGAGATTCCAGTAGATTTAATTTTAGTCTTCAGCAGTCAGACACGTTAAACAAAGTAGTATGGCTTGAAGATGCCAAGAGATCTCTATAGAAAGGCCTTCTCCGGTCTGGCATGAGTTCTCAATAACCTGACCGTGCCTTCCTCTAACAGGTACGACTCGATTTTTAGCCATCATCATTCATATTAGGGTAGATTTTCTGCTTACTGCTCAAGACTGTTAGGGAGAGCCTGACGAGAGTTTTGGAAGGTACCTAGTTGGGGAAATTCCTGTTGAAACCTAGATGTGATCATACCCCAGCAACCAAGGTAAGGTTTTGTACCTTTATGCTCTCACCAGGAAGCTATTTGTTTAAAAATCCTTAACTACCTCTCACTGAGATTTGAAGAGAATGAAAATACGTAGGTCACTTAGAAATACAGCAGGTGGCAGATCCTCCTCCCCTTCCATTCTGTGTTAGAGACCCATTTCTGAATGCCTGAGAGTGTTTACATGATGCCAACTGCTACTTTTGTCTCCTTGATCTCAGTTTGCTCTGCTCCCAGCAGGGCTGGTGATCTGTTCCTCTCTGCCTAATTCTGCTTGTCCTCCTGCAGTTTGATCTGTAGCCCAACGGAGCCAGAGACTCCTAAGACTTCCTTTGGCTTCAGTGGATTTTGGAGTCTGCCAGATACATAATTAATTTATTTTAATGGTCTATGAATCAGGCTTTTTTTTTGTACTGCCAGATGTATAATTAATATTTCAGGATGAATTCCAGGTATCATGCTGTTTTGTAAGGTTGTTCCTACTGTCTCAGTTCCTGTCTCACATGCAGCAAGGTCATAAATTAAACTCTTGTGTTCTTTAGTCAACAAGTAAATCAATAAAATTAATAAAACTGTGATATGAAGTTTTTTAATACCTATCAGTCACAGAAGGAAAAAATAACTCAAGGAACATTCCAGTCTCAAAAGCAACAGCTTTTTCACCCTGAATTTTCAAATGAGGGTTATTTTTATATTGTCTGATAAAATAAATCTTTTACTGCAGATTTGTCATTCTTCATAACTTAAGGGAGAGTTTTAATTTGTTTATGTATGAAAAAGTGCAGGTGAATATAATGAAACGTTCTGGTATCACTAGTTTTATGCATGAGCAAACATTTTTTTTTTAAATGATTGAACATGGACAAGTGAGGCAACTGGAGTACTTAATTCTTTTATGAAGACTTTTCTTGAAATTAAAGCCATATATTTATATAATTTCACACAAACAGGTTTTGCTTCCTTCCAAGTTATACATTGACTGCAACACAAGCCTGCCATGTCCTAGCCTATTAATACATCCTCACTCTTCCACAGAGTATTGCCTGTAGTCTAATCCCTCTGTTATTCCTAATGCATGCTCTCACATTTTCACTCTAAGGCAAAAAGTTTTATACCAGAATACAGGGTCTGCTCTAGCCTTACAAATTAAAAGTCCACCTAAAATAAGCATACTGTTAAAGGATACAAAGGAACATGACTGTGTACTAATTTTATTTCATACTATTGATCTTAATTTCTCAGCAAACTGTTGTGTAAAAATTAATGGATAGCTGGGATCATAAAGAAGTATCAAAACACTCTTGTGAACTAATCAAAACAGTGTTTTTCTTTCACTGACCTGCTACTTGACTGTCTTTTGGTTGAATGACCTCGACTGTTTTGTTCTATTTTTAATTTCAGATCAACACAAAACATTTGCAAAGCTGTACTCTTAGCAAGTATCAGGGAAAAAAAACGCTTTTGCATCGTATTTACATTGATGATTGTTCCTGATTCCCACGGGATGGAAAATTGAATACGAAGAGCAACTTTGAAACCAATTCGGATGAGCCCTTATAGTGTGATTAACTTAAAAAGGAAATCAGAAAAAAAGCTTTGAAATTCATTGCAGGAGTTTGTTTTCCAATAACTACTTTTTTTTTATTATTTCAGAAGAAAATAATGAGCTTGGTAAATTAAGTCCATTTCTATGAAAACAGGTAAGTTTTATTTAAGGAGGGCAACTCCTAAGCAATGCCTGATCAGTTTAATGAACTGCTTCATGAATCACCATGTTTTGCAAAAACAAGAGCGGAAAAAAAAAATTCTTGTTAATATTACGATTTAAGTTAACTGTATGAGCTACTCGAATATCTATTAAAAAAATGGGAGATCATCAAAAAGATTGTCAGGTACTTTAAAATCTCAAGTTTTACTTTAAATCTTTTGGCAGGTGCTATTAAATCTCACTTTTCTCTTTCTCTGTGCTTTAAACACAATATATAAAACATCCAGAGCTGTTACTGATGCTTGAGGATGAATCCTATCCACATTTTCTCTAAGCTTTAAAGAAAACTTGTTGACACAGTTTAGCAAAAACCTTTAGTCTCTCAGATATCACTCTTCTTCTGAATAATCTTTTTGGTGTACAGATCAAAAGGAAAGCTTCCATCATAGATCTTGAATCGGACTCTAATCAGTGTATGAGTTCCATAAGCTTCAGTAGAAGACCTTTTCATTTTCCTCATGCAATGATCAATTAGATCATAAGATCTTCAGAGGAAATATCAATTTTTTTCAGTGTTTACTGCACTAAACAATGCAAAGCACCGCAATTTTGACTTCAAGAAACAAATTGCAATTGACGTGTTTGTCTCAGAGTATGGAAAGATCAAAACCAGTGAACTACATTCACTGTTCAGGTATGCAAATTGCACCCAGACTAAACTAGCCATAGTCAGTCCATGGATCAAGATGAATGCATAGGTATTAGATCCTCTTTTAAAATATCACGTTTTTATTTTGTGTTACATAGTCAAAAATGTTTTTTTCCTCTTTCTGATTTAAAAAAAAAGCAGAATTTGGGGTTTTTTTTCCTCCCATTGTAACACAGTTTTTCCTTTTTTTTTTTTCCTAGATTTAACATATATGGAAAAATGGTGCTGTGCAAGGATTTTGCTAAATGATATCTTTGGGAGGAAATATGAATCTTTTATCTTTTTCCCTAAAGCACAAAATTCTTTTTAACCATGTATGGTGAGGCACTGTGTCACTGGAACACTTGCTGTAAATAATATAAATTGCACGTTTGGAGAACTTATTCAAAAGTTACTTAAAGCCCATGGGGATCTTTCTGTTGATTTTGAAGGGCTGTGAAATAGGCCTTTAGTCTTGTTTTCTATTCATGAATCATTCAGAAACCTATCCCAAAGTCTAGTTATTTGTAAGTATTGGACAAATAATTTGGATAAACAACTTCTTCTCTACAGGCTGTTTCCAAAATGCTAATTTAGCCTATTTTTCAATATTCATGACGTAATTACTAATCTACATCATCATGATATTACTTCTATCTAATTGGAGGACAGAAACTATTTAAGCTATAGCATCTATCCATTTCGTCTCTTATAATAGGGCAGCTCATTGCTGTAGTATATGACTGAATAATGAATAACAAATGTTGAATAGTGAATAATGAATAGTAAATAATTTATGCTCCCTGGTAAGATTTTAAAACAAATATTCACTCGTGCTAATATCTGTGAAAGTTTTTGAATCAAAAACATTTTCACAAATGTTCAGCAGCTCCAATATGAACCTAGAATAAGAAGTAATAACTTGAATAATACAGGATAATATTTATGCTATTATATTTTAATAAGAAATACACTTTTTTTTAAAAACATCGTATTATGTCTGCAGTATAAAAGAAGATAAAGGAAATTACATTATTGATAGGAAAACTAACCATGACTTTTTTTTGGCTTCTATGCTTTCCTTTTACCCAGCAGCATTCTGAACCTGAAAAAGTAATTATGTGCCATACTTTGTTCTAATTATCTTCTGAGTTAAACCTGGCCTCTGATTCTGCATTCCAGTATCCAAGTTATTCATTTGCTTGGGAGAGACATCACCAAATATTTCAACAAAGCAAAACAAAAAATCCATTAAATTCATTTTGAGTATATTGCATCATAAAATGGAAGCTTGTCTCAAGATCCCTCAGTGTTTTATTTATTCAACATCATCACCTACTGTTCCCTTTCTTTCTTCAGTTACTCTTTTCAGCGTGGATTTTTTTTTTCTTCTTTTTATATTAGCTCTTTGATTCTTTTAATTATATTTCTATCTTCTATTTTTTTCACTCATTGATTTTCTTTTCCTCTGCTTATTAATTTTTCCTCTCATTGCATTTAGTCCCTAAAAGTTTTGCATTTTCTTTTATTTTCTTAACATATCCTTTAATATTTTAAGTTAGCACTCATTTGTATTCAGCTCCTCTCTTTGCCTTGTGTTCCTTTACTTCATTACATTTTCTTCTTGTTTATCAGCCAGGTAGTGTCTTGCAAAAAGCTGGCAAGTGATTCTGATGTAAACAGAACACTTCTTGCGAACCTGGTAATGCACAACACATTATCATTTAAGCGTTTCTAATGCTCACAGATTTTTTCTACTCTTTTCTGCTGCAAATCTTGCAATTCTCATTTTGGCTAGTGATTTGATCTGATCCAGGACTCATTTCCAATAAATTCTGCCTGTCGCCTCCTGACTCACAGTAGTAGTACTTTTTTCTGAGTATATCATTCCTAACATATATTCAGAAACCTGCTTTACATATAACTTCAAACTTGTGTTCTATCGTAATCTGACAATTAGAAAAAAAGAAAATTAAACTAGAAGAGAATAACTAGGAACTAATCCTTAAATCCAGTCACAGTGAGAAACAGCTATTGTGATATCTCTAAATGTGATTTAGAGACACTTGACATTAAATAGCATCATATTTGTATCTTGTCCATTAAACAAATATAAATCTGACTAGCAATGTGAACATACAAAATACCTTCTAATTCTCCATTTTGTATGTGTCCAATATTCTCTGACGAGATTGTTTAAGATTGTTCTAGGTCTGACTGGGATGGAGTTAATTTCCGTTATAGAGGCCCATGTAATGCTGTGCTTTGTATTTGTAGCTACAACAGTGTTCATAACATAACTCTTCCGATTATTTCTGAGCAGTGTGTACACAGGATCACGTCTGTCTCTCCAACTCACAACACCATCCTCCTCAAAGGTCAGGAGGCTGAGGAGAAGCAAGAGGCAAGAAGTTGGAAAGGGATACAGCCAGGACAGCTGATCCTAACAGAATAAGTAGATATCATGCTGAGCAGTAAAAGCTAAGAGAAAAGGGTGGGTACAGAAAATGCATTAATAATTAAGGCATTCATCTTCCAAAGAAACTGTTATGCAGCTTGAGGCCCTATTTTTCAGGAAGTGGTTGGATATTGCCTGCTGATAGGAAGAAGAGAACTTTCATTTTTTTTTCTTCTGAATGCAACCTTTACTTTTTCAATAAACTGCCTTTATCTTGACCCACAAGATTTTCCATCTCATTTTCTCCTCCCATCTTGCTGAGGAGAGGGAACGTGACAGCACCTTCATGGCACCTGGCAGCCAGCCAGCATCAACACATCATATAGATATTCTACACGAGAAGAGTTTAATATTTTAATACCAAATTTACCTATTTGAAGATATATGATGCTACATGAGATTTTTATAAAAGAGAGTGATACTGCAATGTACTGAAATCACAATACAGGCAGGGTGTCCTGTTGCCCTCCTCAAATATGATTTTGTCCATTTCTCACTTTTGTATTTTTTCCTAGGATGAGCCATATAAATACTTCCTCTATGTTGGTTTGCTAAACTAGCTTAAGAAGATATTTACATTTTTTTTGGATTAATTCTAGAATTTAGTAAAGCAAGAAAAACATTACCAAAACCTTTTTAATGATAAAGGTCCTGAGGACTATCTGCCAATGGGCGTCTTGGACCTTTCAGAGCAGACTGGTTAAATTTCTGTAGATGATGCAGGTATCCATACATGGGAATGACGGTTTTCATAGAATCATAGAATGTCTTGGATTGGAAGGGACCTTCAAAGAGTATTTAGTCCAATCCCCTACCATAGGCAAGGACTTTCTGTTTAATGGTCACGGCAGTTGTTATTTAAGAACTGACATTATAACAGAATTTAGGAGTTATGATACTTTAATAATATCTGGGAGCTACATATCACTAAAAAAATGAAATAAAACCCCAACCAAACAACAAAAAAACGTTTGCCACTCATCTATCTAAGTTATTACTTTTAAACACTGATGGTACAAAGAGATTGTAATATTTTTTTTTCTGTTAATTGTATTTATAAACAGTGATTCCCAGTAGTGGCTTACAATGGCAATAAGTCAAAGGTTTCTTGAAGACAATCTTTGATTATTTTGTCGGAGCAGCACAATTTTTCTATAAACTGTGTTTACACTTACTTGTGTCTGGCAGAAGATGTATTTGGAAGTTTTAAACAACTTATTTTCCCCCTTTTATCTTAAGGAAGGATCTTCAAGATGAGAGGAGAAATTGTACCTGCTTTTTTTCCCCGAGTTACACAACCTTTGTATATTTGTTATCCCAGGTAAAAGAGAGTTCAGAGTTGAATTCCTCAGCATAACTTTAAGAGAAGCTTCTTTCCTCACCCAGTACAAGTCTTGAAATTTCTTGTTGCTTAGAGAGTTAAGACATATCACCTAAAAGAAAAGATTAAAATTACTGGGACTAACCTGGTGAAAAAGTACTGAGAGTAATCTTCAAATGCATACAAAACTGGTTGCAGAGAGGAATAGGATAAGCTATTTTCCAAGTAAGTCCTATTCTTTAAAATTAAAGTCAAACCCAAAGGCTTAAAGTGTAGCAAGATGAATATATTTCTGTTGAAAGAAAGTAGAGCACAGGGACAACGGGGTTCTTGGGAAAATTCTCATGAATAATTTTTAAGGCAGACTAAATAAATGTCTGTCAGGAAGGTTTTAGACATACTAACCCTTTATTAGACTAAAAGAAGTAGATTAAGATGCCATCCAACTAGTTCTTTCACAACACTTTTTATTAGTATAACAGAAATCTCAGTTTCTTAAGGACTGAATATCATGTAGGCAGATACTAATCAGTTCTACAACATCAGTTGAGAACAGAAAGATACTATAACAATGTGAACATCGAATACTATTTGACCTGTTTTCCTTCTGATGTAGGGTCATTGCTGCCTTGGATTAGGAAGAGATCTCCTGGCACCTCCCTATGTAGATCTGGTATTACCTAGACAAGCATTTGTTATGCCAATATGGATATGCTGAATGAGATACATTTCCTTTTTAACTACACAAATCATCTAAGAATTCATATACAATAAAGGGAAATAAGCATACAGAGTGTATGATTCATCTGACCTACCTTAGATATATATTTGAGGAAGTAAATTCTGTCCTTAAAGCACCTATTAATCTCTGAAAGAGTGACTAGGATGGCTATCTCAAATGAAAATTCTTTAACGGAGATTCCCAAGCCCTTTTTCTAATTTCAGGAAGGTAAGGGTGACCTGAGTACTATATAAGGAAGAATAAATGATATCATTATAGACAGGACTTTGGTCTCATGATAATCTTTACGGACAAAGTAACTCTTCTCACAAACGAGAGATTTATTTCAGGTTTCCAGTGCATCTTGAGATGACCTTGACTCACAGCTACATCTTACTGCAACTTCAATATATTTAAACACTTTACTCATGGAGTTTTTTTGTCTTTTTTCTTATACACACAAACTTTCATGGATATAGCATGATAAATTGCCTGGCTGGATCCTGCTACCATCTAAAAATGTTTAGAGACTGTACAGCCATTTCAACCTCATGACTGCAACAGAGGACTTCATGAATTGAAAGAAGTAAAAACACAGGAAAATGTAAACATCTTATAACTACATAAACTTCATTGACTTTTGGGGAAATTTTGTTGGTTTATAGTAACAGTAGATTAGATCTTCTACAGCCAAAATTCAAAATTTTCTGCACATGAAATAACATGCACCTATAAGGAAGATGAGATTTCATTTCTTTTCCTTTTAGAAATAAACTAAATAATGTTTCTTTATTTATTTTCAGCATGGGAAAACCATTTTTTTTAGACTATTAGAAAGGCAAGTCGTATATCTTAAATCAACTTCCAAATCAGGCTTTTTTACAGTTTTATGTCATTACAACTACTACAATTCTAAAGAAACAAAATTAATTATAATGTTATCTACTCACAGAATAAATAATTAAATATATATGTCTATAAAACACTTTCCTAGAGTGATTAGCAAGTAAAATTTTACAAAGCAGTTTCAGGTATTGTAGAGAATTTATTGATCACTTACTAAGACAAGACCCCAAATCCAACTGTCTTAAACCCAAATAAATTGTAGAAGAGAACTCCTAGAACTTTGTTTTAAAGGGAGATTGAGAAAACACAAAAGTTTTCTAGATGTTAGATGATGATGATGCTTATTTTGTTTTAGTACATGCCATATTATGAAATATTAGTTAAAATACACCTATCTCCCTCTCTTCTAAGCTTTACCCCTTCTGTGACTCTAGGATTTAGCAGAATTGAATCCCTAATCTTTAAAACTGTAACAGTACCTTGCATTTCCCATACAAAATTAATAGAATTGGATCAGCAAATCCATACAAAAATGCTTGCACTAATAAGAATAGGCAAAAAAACCCCCAGATTATGAACATTAAAAAAATGTAAATTTTATGCCCTCATGAAAAAGAAAAGGAAATAATTTTGGCTGCATTAAGTGTATTTAGACTGATGCAAATGTCACTGGAATCAAAGAAACTTAAGCACATGCTTAAAATAGAGCATGCTTGAAATTGAACTTTAGGGCTCTTTCAAAAGTGAGGTTTAAAAAAGATAATTAGTTTAAATGTAAAGATCTCATTAAATAGAGGAAAAAAGTCAACAAACTCCTTGGCATTTGTAACATAAAAAAAAAAAATTATGATTCCTAGTAAGATTATACATATGAAATTATATTATTGGCAGTATCCAACATAATACACTTGTGGCCAACATTATACTGACTAAGAGGTCCTGTGTCTTTCCAACCAAAAGAGTTCTGATGACAGGATCATCTTCAACATCTATCATTAATTTCCTGTGCCATTCTCATTCCCTCAGGCTAATTGTAACACAAATTGACCTGGAGTAGATACTGAACACTGTTATTTTCTACAGAACATTGTTCATAGCTATGTGTTTTTCTTTTACTTTATATAAATTTATGTTTGGATTTAGGTTATACTTAACCATTTGAAATTTATCTCATGACCACCAGGTGCTCCTTTCCTGTAATTCCCACTGTCAACAGATTAGTGGGCAGTTCCATACATTGAAGGGACTGAAATTATTCTGTATGGACTAGATCCTGAAGCTGTCGCTCTTTCAGAACCTTCCTCACCAAAACACAGAATGATCACAGGAATTGTTGCTTTGACTAGCAGGGGACTGAGCAGAAGCTGGAAGTAAACTTTATTGCCCAATATCACGTGACTTTGCTCTATATATTTTTCATAAAGCTTTAGAGGATTTCTGCCTATGTAACTTAAAAATATTACTTACTTAATAAAAGTAACTCCATTAAAGCCAAGTTAAACATTAATGCTGCAGCTGAGTCTGGCAAGGGATGTTGAAAGCGAAAACGTTCCTTAAGTACTACAGGTATATAAATGGCAAATGGAGTGGGGGAGGGGTCCTGCTTACACAGTGTATAGAAAAGGTACTTCTAGCCTTCTTTGCACCAACCTTCACCAGTAAGACTGTTCTTTGGAAATCCCAGGCCAAAGAAAAAAAAATGAGAGTCAGGAGAAAGGAAGCCTTACAGGCTGCTCTAGATCCAATTTAATGACGTGATCTAACATAGAATATAAATCTGGCCTTTATTCTATATCATATATTGAATCATAGAATCAAAGAATGGCCTGGGTTGGAAGGAACCTTAAATATCATCTAGTCCAAACCCCCTGCCGTGGGCAGGGACATCTCCCACTAGACCAGGCTGCTCAAGACTCCATCCAATCTGGCCCTGAACACTTCCAGGGAAGGGGTATCTACAACTTCCCTGGGAAACCTGTTCCAGTGCCCTCACTGTGAATAATTTCTTCTTAATGTCTAACCTAAGACCTCCTCCTTCCAGTTTAAAGCCATTCCTCCTCGTTTTATCACTTGGTGTTATCCACAAACTTGCTGAGGGTGCACTTGATCCCACTGTCTATATCATCAATGAAAATATTAAACAGCACTGGTCTCAGTACAGAGGCCTGGAGGACACCGCTTTTCATGGATCTCCATCTGGACATCGAGCTATTGACCACTAATCTCTGAATGTGACCTCCCAAGCAATTCCTTTTCCACTGAACAATTCACCCATCAAAGCTATATCACTCCAATTTAGAGAGAACGATATTGTAGGGGACTGTGTAAAAGGCTTTACGGAAGTCCAGATAGATTAAATCCATTTTCCCATGTCCATTGATGTTGTCTCTCCATCATAGAAAGCCACTATGTTGGTCAGACAGGACTTGCTCTTGGAAAAGCCACATTAGCTGTCCCAAATCACTTCTCAGTCCTTCACGTGCTTTAGCATAGTTTCTAGGAGGATCTGTTCCATAATCTTCCCAGGCACAGAGATCAGACTGACAGGTCCTTAGCTCCCAGGGTCCTCATTTGTACTCTTTTTAAAAATGGGCACAATGTTACCTTTCTTCACCAAGGATTTCCCCTGACTGCCATGCTTTTCAAATATTATTGAGAGTGGCTTGGCAATCACATCAGCCAATTCCCTGAGGACTCCGGGATGCATCTCATCAGGTCCCATAGACTTATATATGTCCAGGTTCCTCTGGTGGTCACGAACCTGATCTTTCCCTACAGTGGGAGGGGCACCTGTGCACAATCACTCCAGCCCAGGCTACCTCAGATCTTGATGTCACTTGCATTGGTAACCATCAGATCCAGTATTGCATGCCCTGAGATAGGGGTGTCTATTATCTGGGTTAAGAAATCATCTTCTACACACTCTAGGAGTCTCCTGGATTGTCTATGGCTTGCTGTGCTATTTTTCCATCAGATGTCAGAGTGGTTGAAGTCCCCGAACAGGACGAGAGCTTGTGAGTATGAAGCCTTCTGTAGCTAGAGGAAGAAGGCTTCATCTGCAGGTTCTCCTTGATCAGGTGGCCTGTAGTAGACTCCAGCCACAAGGTTCCTTTTGTTGACTTGGTCTTTTATTCTCACCCATAGGATTTCAATGTGTTCATGGCTATTCTTCAGGGACAGGTCTTCACACTTTATCCATTTCCTTATATAGACGCCAATGCCACCTCCCCTCCTTCCCAGCCTGTCCATTATGAACAGCCTGTAGCCATTGACAGACTCACCCCAGTCATGGTATTCTTCCCACCAAGTTTCAGTAACTGCAAACAGATCATAGCTTTCTAGGAGCAGGGTAGCTTCCAGCTCCTCCTGTTTGTTGCCCAAGCTGCGTGCATTTGTGCAGAGGCACTTCAGCTGAGCAGTTGGGCGGATCACCTTCTTAGTGGAACAACGCTTATTTCCCTTAGGGTGTTCCATGGAGGTTTCTTTGTTGGCTCCTACTACCCAGGAGCCCTCAGCTCATCACCACAAGACCTCAACTGTGCTGCAGCATCCCCAACACACCCTGGGGGAACAAGTGGAAGGCCTGTACTAGCACCCCATGCTTCTAACCATAATGTATCCTTCCGCAGCTTGTCATACACAAGCCTGATATTTCCCCCTTCCCCTTCACATCTAGTTTAAAGCCCTGCCAATGAGCCCTGTAAGATCCTGAGCAAAGACCCTTCTACGTCTTTGAGAAAGGTGTCTCTCATTTTGTACCTGTAAGCCTGGTGCTGTGTAGGCCACTCCATTATCAAAAAAAACAAAATTGTTGCAGAGGCACCAGCCATGGAGCCATGTATTAATAGACTGGGCCTATCTGTTCCTTCCAGTATCACTGCCCACAAGTGGAAGGAGGGAGGAAAAAAAATTACCTGGGCCTCAGATTCCTTCACTAGCTGTCCCATGGCCCTAAAGTCTCTTTTGATTGTCCTTGGGCTGCATACTGCAGCTTTGTCTCCTCCCACATGGAAGAGGATTAATAGGTAGTAGTAAGTGGGCTGCACCAAACTGGGGAGTTTCTTAGTGAAAACCCTAACCTGGGCTCCTGGGAGGCAGCAGAGTTCCCTACGAGTAGGGTCTGCTCAACTCAAATAGTAGAAGTATTTGAAGTATTTAAAGGCAATGTACCAGAAACAAACTTTAATAGTCAGTGATCCTAATATTTTAAATTGTTTCTGTGCAGAAATCTTATTATGATTGACATGATAAAGGTCCTAGGGTTTTTAATGTAGCAGAGCGACTTTATCACAAAAAATACGCAAGTTGTAAGTAATTAACTTGCTACTATCTTTATGTCAAAACATTGAAGCAATACACATGGCTTCACTAAAACCTTTAAAGACTTACATGTAGTATAGATTTTTGAAATCATAGACTCATAGAATCATCTGGTTGGAAAAGGCTTCTGAGATCATCAAGTCCAACTGTACCTGTCCCCTTACGTAACCATGTCCCTAAGAAAGTAATCTACCCACCTTTTAAACACCTCCAGGGATGGCAACTTCACCACCCCCCTGGGCAGTCTGCTCCAATGCCTGACCACCCTTTCAGTGAAGAAGCTTTTCCTTATGTTTAGTCTGAACCTCTTCTGGTGCAACTTATGGCCATTTCCTCTTGTCCTATCACCTGCCACTTGTGAGAAGAGACCACCACCCACCTGGCACAACCTCCTTTCAGGTAGCTGTAGACAGTGATGAGGTCTCCCCTCAGCTTCCTTTTCTCTAGGCTAAACAACCCCAGTTCCTTCAGCTGCTCCTTGCAGGATTTGTTCTCCAGACTCTTCACCAGCCTTGTCGCCCTTCTCTGGACGCGTTCCAACACCTCAATGTCCTTCTTGTACTGAGGAGCCCAAAACTGAACACAGTACTCAAGGTGCAGCCTCACCAGTGCTGAGTACAGGGGCGCAATCACCTCCCTGGTCCTGCTGGCCACGCTGTTTCTGATACAGGCCAAGATGCCATTGGCCTTCTTGGCCACCTGGGCACACTGCTGGCTCATATTCAGACGGCTGTGAACCAACACCCCCAGGTCCTTCTCCTCCAGGCAGCTCTCCAGACAGTCTTCCCCTAGCCTGTAACACGGCATGGGGTTGTTGAGTCCCAAGTGCAGGACTCAGCACTTGGTCTTGTTAAACCTCATCCCAATTTCAGCCCATCAATCCAGCCTGTTCAGATCTCTTTGCAGCACCTCCCTTCCTACAAGCAGATCAACAATGCCAACCAGCTTTTGATCAAAAATGATCAGCAGAGTAGAATACATCTCCTATGAAGAAAGGTTGAGAGAGTTTGAATTGTTCAGCTTGGAGAAGAGAAGGATCCAGGAAGACCTTATTGTGGCCTTTCAATTGTTAAAGGAATCCTTTAAGAAAGATGGGGACAAACTTTATAGTAGGGCCTATAGCAACAGGACAAAAGTAATGGTTTTAAAATAAGAGAGGGTAGATTTTAGACTAGACACAAGGAAGAAATTCTTACGAGGGTGATGAAACACTGGAATATACTGCCCAGAAAGTGGTAAGTGCCCCATCCTCAGGAAAAACTCAAGTTGAGGTTAGGTGGAGCTCTGATCAACCTGATCTCATTGAAGGTGTCCCTGCTTATTGCAGGTGGGTTCACACCTACGACTTTTAATGGCCCATATGACCTTCTAAATCAAACTATTCTATGATTCTATGAGTAAGTACTTTAAGAACCTGAATTTATTTTCATATAGACCAACAAACAGCATTCCTGGGCCTTTCTTAATTTCTCGTGTCACCCACACCTCTTGCCCATCTGTAATCATAGCATCATAGAATCGCTTGGTTGGAAATGACCTTTGAGATCATCTAGTTCAACTGTGCCTGACCACTACTAAACCATATCCCTGAGCACTTCATCTGCCCATCTTTTAAATACCTCTAGGGAAGTTGAATCAGTCACCTCCCCAGGTAGCCTGTGTCAGTGCGTGACAATTCTTTTGGTGAGGCAATATTTCCTGATGTCTAGTCTGAATATCCTCTGGTGCAATTTACGACCATTTCCTCTCATCCTATTGCCTGTCACTTGGGAGAGGAGACCAACACCCACCTCACTACAACTTCTTTTCTGGCGGTTGTAGACAGTGATGAAGTCTCCCCTCAGCCTCCAGGCTAAACAACCCCAGTTCCCTCAGCCACCTCTCGCCCACCCCTTCACCAGCTTCATTCACCTTCTCTATATGCACTTCAGCACCTCAATGTCTCACTCCAGCGGCCTCACCAGCTCCGAGCACAAGGTCACAATCACTTTCCTGGTCCTGCTGGCCACACTGTTTCTGATAGAGGTCAAGATGCCACTGGCCCTCTTAGCCACTTGGGCACACTGCTCACCCATATTCAGCCAGCTGTGAGTCAACACCCCCAGGTCTTTCTCTGCCAGGCAGCTCTCCAGCCATTCTTCCTCAAGTCTGTAACGCTGCATGGGTTTATTGTGCCCGAAGTGCAGGGCTCAGCCTTGTTGTACCTTGTAACATTGGTCTCAGCCCACCAATCCAACCTGTTCATACCCCTCGGCAGAGCCTCCCTAACCTCAATTAGATCAACACTTTGGCCCAGCTTAGTATCATCCATGAACTTACTGATGTTACACTCAATTTCATCATCCAGATCATTGATAAAGATATTGAACAGGACTGGACCCAGCACTGAGCCCTCAGGAACATCAGTTGTGACTGGTTTCCAACTGGATTTAACTCCATTTACCACCACCCTCTGGGCCTGGCCATCCAGCCAGTTTTTTACCCAGCAGAGGGTGTGCCTGTCCAGGCCAATGGCAGTCACTTTGTCAATCAGAATACTGTGAGAAAAGGTGCCAAAGGCTTTACAAAAGTCCAGGTGCACCACATCCACAGCCTTTCCCAGGTCCATTATCCATGTAACCTTGTCATGAAGGAGATCAGGTTGGTCTGGCAGGACCTGCCTTTCATAAACCCATGTTGACTGGGTCTGATCAACTGATTGTCCTGTATGTGCTGTAAGACACCACTCAATATGATCTGCTCCATGACCTTCACCGTTACCGAGGTCAGACTGACAAGCCTATAGTTACCTGGATCCTCCCTCCAACCCTTCCTGTAAATGGGTGTAACATTTGGGAACCTCCAGTCAAGTGGCACTTCCCCAGTCAGCCAGAACTGCTGGTAGACAGTGGAAACGGGTTCGGTAAACACCACTGCCAGCTCCCTTAATACCTTTGAGTGGATCCCATCTGGCCCCATAAACTTGTGAATGCCTAATTGGCTGAGCAGGTCTCTAACCATTTCCTCTTGGATCCTAGGAACATTGTAATACCAGCATCTTAACTTATCTAAAAGTAACTCCAAGGTGGCAGCTTCTAAGGTACAATCTATGCCTTAATTTCTGTATCCTCTGAATAAATTCATGGTCAATTATCTTGACTGTTCTTATGTGGGCTCTTTGACTTTGTGTATGCTATTAAAGTATACTTGCTCTCCAATAAGCAACCCGAAAAAATGTATAATTAGATTCTCTGTGTGTTGTCTCTCATTAACTCTGTCTTAAGTGCACTCAGTTGATAAGTTTTGGGTTTTTTTAAAAAAAACAACTATTCTGACAGTCAACCTTGCAAATTTGTCTTGAAATCTGCAAGTCAAATTCTGACACTATTTAAATTCTGCAGGTGAAGCTTTGTTAATAATTTCTTGATTATTTGTGAGCTTTATAGGCACTAGAGTGTGGTGCTAAGAAGAACAAAAGAGTCAATATCTAATCAGTATAATAAGCACATAAATAACTAAGTGTAAATCATGCTATCTACACGGAGGAATGTAACATTTAAATGTAAAAGAGTTGCAATTTTAAACATACTAGTTCACATACAGTATTTAGACATTTGTTCATGTTTACTATGAAATAAACTATATTTATGTGACTGCTTGTAACACTACCTCACCTAAGTATTAAACTACTCTGTGACATTACAGAAAAATCCTGATTTTTTCAATAACTTTGGAAGAATATGTGTACAAATTATTTATTATATCTATTATAGAAATGAGGTATATAATGTCACAAAAGAGGGAGGCAGAGAAACAGCAAGACAGTATTTTAACTACAGTTTTGAGCTTTTCTGTGTTCTAAAGGGCCAGCTGCTGCTGGCAAACTCTATGTAATCAACCATCCTCCTCTAGTCTTCAGCACAGCTGGGTCTGAACCAACCCCAAGCACAACTCAAATAGCACAAGGGCTGAGCTGCTTTAGTTGTTTCCTACAGGGACTCCTCTGGCTGTTTATGACTGGGTGGAGCTCTGTATAATCTTGTCCATCCTCCTTCCTTTGTTTCATACTGGCATGTCCCTGACATGCCCCACACCAAGGAACAGGGTAACAGATTGGCTGAGAGGGCATTTGTCCAACATTTTCTATTGTTTTAAAGAATACCTTTGAGATATTTTTACTCTGTTTTCTTTCAGGTCTGTGTTACATTGTTAAGAAATAGTATTTTTAATGCACATTTACATATATTTTTTAACTAAGATATATATATATACACACATTCAATGTGTTTCCTTCTGCGCTGTATATGAAAGTAGATAAATTTACTAATACACAGCATATCTGTTCTTAGTATCTCTGAGGTACTTGGAAGTAGAATCTGATGTTATCATTTCATTTATCGATACAATTTCCTCTAACCTGTTGTTATGATTTATTATACCATATGAACTATGAATTAATACTTTAGTCCCTCTTACATTTGTTGTCATTCATTTCACTGGGGTCAGTTGTCAGATGAGATTTTCATTAAGGTTTTTTGTTGTATTAAACACTTCTGTTGCAAGCATGCGTAAAGTGCTTTGAGGGGAATCTTATACATTATTTTCTTCCCTATTAACATTTGAGATATTTAAGTTGCCTTTTTTTTAATACTGTGTTGTCATTTGTTGCACTGTCTGTTTATAAAATGCCTTTTATTAAATTCTGTGACACAAATACCTTTTTTTGGAATTTTGATTTTTTTCTAGTGGAGATGAATGGTAGTTATTTTAAATTTCTCCTTTTACTTGTATCCTCAATTAAATGTTATACATGTGAGATGTGGATTGAAAATATTTTTTCACCTACTGTACAGAAAGAGAATTTATAGTCACTTACTATTTCATAGTTTATTTCCATAGTACCTGCTTTGATTTCACGTGCTCTGCCAATTCCAAAACAAGCTAGATGATTGTCAGGACTCAGAAACCAAAATTTCTTCTCTTTCACCACCTTTCCTCCTTCTCCCTTAAAGTGAACCAAAGCAAAACAAAAGCTCTCTTCATATTAAAAGCATGCTGCATTGAAATCAGTCACAAAACTGTTGCTAATTTCAGTGGGGTCAGGGAATTTTATTTTTGTTTCTTGTCATTATTTTTAACTTATTCTTATAAAAACAGCCTATTTTGAAGTCAGGAGAAATTAATGTAAAGATTCCTGTATTATGGATGGCATTTAATATTTTCCTCAGATGTTAGCCTTGGAAATGCATGAAGGAGAAAACCTGCCTTCAGGTATATACGCTGAAGTTTGCATGCTATCAATCACATGCATAAGAATTTTGTAGCTGCTGAACTACACACCTTATCTTGGTTTTTAGGGAAAGAAGAAATGATACTGTACTTATTTAAAAGGACAATTGTGATTTTTTTAATAGAAGGAATGTAAGTACTCACATTGGATTTGGATAGACAAAAATTAACATTATGCCGTATCGTGGGGCTTTTAAAAACCAAAATTTGTCACAGCTGGCTTTTATGAGCTCACTGAAAACAAAGAGAGTCTGGCTTTGAATAGCACTTTAATTTTGCATAGCACTGATCATAACATTGTATGTTTATTTTAAAATATCTTCAGATGTAATTGTAAAAGAAAGAGGATTAAGAAGTCATTGTATCCCTTGCTGTCTTCTCAGGTATTCCACTGAAATTAAATCTATATGAATATTGGAGCTACCTTTTAACTAGTTCTACAAATGAGATTGGTGTTAATAATACTCCAACTGATATGCATTTGTAGTACTTCAGCTCTTTCCTAGGTGCATTTTTATTTTTTTTTATAATCAGTAGGTATAGTATTTTAATCCACAAGTGGTTCAACACCCTTATCTTTTATACAAACGCCTCTTCTTCTCCCTAGAAAATCAGTATTTTCTTAAGTAGAATTCAGAAGAATTCCACTTATTTCTGCCTTCAAACTCCTGGGAGATTTGCACCCACAGGGATTTCCTATAGAAGTATAAAATATATTCAAGTATAACAAAGCTGTGAAACACTCTTCCATAACCGGAACTTCTCACATTTCAATTTTCTTTAAAATTTCTCAAATATTATGAAAGTGCTGCACCACTAGCATGAAAAAAAAAATGTTTGTGACAATAACTCCATGAACTTTCCAAAATAGAAACTGTTTAGATTAATTCTGAGAAGTGTTTTCATCAATGGAGTCTGAAGATTATGGATCATTAAGGCAGCAGAGAAGTTGTGCAGGTAAACAAAAAATAGAGCAGATGACATTTCAGCTGTACAACTGGCTCAAGCAAGTTTCTCACTCATGACCGTTATGTTATGCGGGATCTTAAGCACCATATTGCAAGAGGTAAGTGATGGTGGGATTCCACAATGGAGACAGAAAATAATGTACGATTCAACCACTAAACTTTACAGATGCTTTATTGGCTGTTGACACAGAAACAGTGTGCAGCAGTTCCATAAAGAAGCCTGACAAGCACACATACTGAAGTGGAAATTCTTTGTGAAGTGCATCTGAGAGGTGGAATTACACAGCACATTTTCCTTTGCACAGACCCACTTGAAGAAGTGCCTCAGCACTGCTTCAGCAACTATGTTTCAGTGCAAGTTTTCCCCATTTCCTTCTACTTTTTAGTTCAGGTTATTCTGTTGTTGTTTTTTCTCTTGTTCCCCTAAAGTAGATCATCTGTCTTACAATACCCCTAAGGAAACTGTCAAAACTGTTATAACAGGAGACCATGACTGGTTTGTTCTTTTTTTTTTTTTTCCCTAAGTTCAGACTCATAAGAGTGAATTGGGCCTGTTCTGCTTGAGTTTTAATTGAGACTTATTGAAGTGTTCATGGACCGAAGAAGAAAATTGATTGAATGACCCAAGAAATTTTGATAAATAGTTTCATTAGGAATCTGTGAGCGAGACCCTTAAAATTCCTAAATGTGGTCAATGCCTATAATTAGATTCTTCCATTTGTATTCATATACTCAAAATGGATACTGTCCAGAAAAGTTATATAAAAGTGTTTACAAAAACTGAATAAAAGAATATGTTTTCATTATGATCTCTGTCTAGAGGTTAGCATTAGGCAAGACACTGACATACTTAATAAACACACAGCACTCCTACTGAAAGCAACAGGATGCGCACAACTTAAGAATGGATAAAATTCCGGTAAGATCAAAGCCTGATATCTTTTTATTATTATGAGCAAGTTTTAACATTATGTACTATAAACTGACCAAAATGTCTTTTGATGTTAAATATTCCAGTGTAATATAAAAGTTCTTTTTTCTTTTTTTTCCTCCATCAGCTAAAACTCTCCATTTTCAATACTTTTTTCAGTGTGAACAAGCTGCCAACCCTATATATTCAGAGGGGCCACAAGGAGCTTGATTGTTTCCCTTTGGAAACAAAAATTTCCAGTTTGGAATAAATACAAATTGGACACCAGCGTCTGAATCTCACCTTCTTCAAACCAGCTCTGCGTGGGCTATAAGTACTGTACCCATGTCTTACTGTCAAAGTACATTGGTATTCATTGGGATTTTAATATTAATTTCTCTGAAGCTGACTGACATTTTCCATAGGCTTTAATTCCCCAATGCTTAATATTATAATATTTAAATATTAAATATTATGTCTCTGATTGAGATTTTCTAGAATATTTATTTATATTTTGCATTTAAGAACACCTTGCTTGTTGAATAGTATTAAAATTTTTTAAACAGAAAGCTCTGGTTTTGTTTACAATTTTTCCTCTGTAACAAATCTGATACTTTTTAATTGATAGCTATTTTAATTTTCTTAATAATTGTATACAGCAGTTATTTCTTTTATTTTAAAAAGCAGTATGTGAACATCGACTATGGAGAAAAGCTTCATCACAGAGCTGTTAAGATGAGAAGGAAGAACATGCATTTCACAGACTTCAGGGTTAATTAAGGCAAGCAGAATGTAATTACCTTCTTCAAATTTGGCCAAGAGAACATTATGAGAAATACTATAAAATTTTTAATAGCCAGTTATGTTCAGGACCTTGTTTTTATGTTTAATCTGAAAGATGACATCTCTAGCAATAGAGTTCCATTTAGCACGATACCTGGGCAGTACTGATATAGGGAAAAAATGTCACCTAGTGTATCACCCACTAGTAATATCTCCTTAAATATTTTAGAGGTCCATGGAGGTCTTTCTTCTATCTGTGTACAGACAAGACTGACCTCATTTAATTTAGAGGTTCTCATGCGATTACAATTTAAACCCATTTCTCTGCAGCGCTATGAATGATTGCATTATCTCCCTCAACCAGCACCCTGAAATGGAGCAGCACTCTAGAAATAACCCCTTCTCAGGACAGTTTGATTAGCATGTCAGTTCAGGAGCAAAGGGGTCCAGCAGTACCTCTTTAATAATTCTCTGCAATAAACACAGCAGAGTGGAAGAGGGTGTAGATTGCCACTGGTGTTAAGGTTTTCCTCCCTCATATTGAAGGGAGAAGGTGACAAGGCTAGAATGTTACAAGAAATTGATGGATTTTTGGCTCTGCACCCTAAATACTGGCAAGAATAAACATGCTGACTGCAAAGCAGTGTATTTAATGGTGCCTTTAAGCCCATTTGAATCTTTTTCAGTCTGCCTCCCTTTCACTATCTAGTGCTCCATGGACAGTATGTTTGATTCAAGTTTTACAGTTAAGTCAGAACTTCAGCTGTCTGTTTTCTGCACTCTCTTAGAGCATATAGGCAAAACCAAACATACAAAATATTTTTCTTAGAGCTAGTCAGCAATTTTCAGTGAAATCTTATTTAAAAAACAAGTACCTTTTTTGAAAAACATAAATATTCTTTTAAGTAGTGCTATGACAATTCCCACTAAAATTTTTTACAACTTTTAAAGACATGATTGAATGCTGTTTTGAGTACTGCCCTACATAAAAGTCAAACAGTGTAGTAAAATTTCTTTCCTGCCTTCCTGCTCCTTCTTATCTGTTCCTTTGCATGTATCTAGGTCTGCTTTTTTTTTCTACTCTTCCTTATGAAACTTATTGTTCCTAAATCATCAATGGGGTTTCTCTTCCAATAGTACTGTTTCACTTAAAGACCTAGGCATTGATCTGAAAAATCCTTACACATATTGGCAGGTTTACTCATATGAGAATATCTACTGAAATCAATGTCTTCTTTTTTGCGACAACAAATTTAAAAAGGTATTTGTATTTATAAAATGAGTCTTCATTTATTTAAATTATAGACAAATTAGCAACAGGCTTGCATTGTACAGTAACTGTGTTTTTCTGTCAAACTGTTTTATTGTCCTTTCAGTCCACAAAAATTTAGTGCCATTTCCTAGGAGAAAGCCTTCAGTAAAGTAAAGACACTTCAGAGCACAGCTAGGTACATAATACAAGAATTATAAAACTGTCATAAATGTCAGAATGTATTGTAATCAGCAGCACAGTAGCCATGCCTGGAAACCAGCCATTTATTCAAAGCAGTTCTTTATGGTCTAGTAAATTGCATTAAATTTAAACAAAGTTGTAATGACATTTTCTACCAAACAATATTTTAATGATACCATCCAGTCCCCCCTTATCTTTCTATCCTTTAGTTAATTCTCAGACCTTTATTTTACCATACGTATCTGACACACACTATCTTTTTTCTGGTATACATACACATTTATGTGCACACATTTTTACAATATCAGCACTCTGAATTTAATGTCCCAGATGCCAATTTTGCACTAGTGTGACTGTGGAGTTTTCCAGAAGTTAGATGACTCTACAGAAGATCAGAGTGAAACCTAGCAATTTTGCAATTATTTAACTGGAGGTTTTCGTTGTATGAAAGCTAAAGCTCCTAAAATAAAGCAACCCTCTTTATACACAGCAAGGAAGCAAAGCTAGACAACAAGAAAAAAATCAATGCAAAGAAAAAAAAGAAACAAAAGACTTCTGAAAGTGAATAATTAAACAAACCGAACCTACCCATTATTAAAAATGTCTATATTTTGCTATAGAGAAATAAAAGAGCACACAGAAGGCAAAATTTTAACAAATAAATGTTTAATATTTAAACATTAAGAAGTATATAGTCTAATACAAGTTATATGTGCAGTTATAAGTAGCCATGTTTACAAAATAATTGCCATTCTGTGACAGATTGTATTGTTCATCTCTCTCTCTGCCTTCCTCTCCCTACCGAAACCTACTTCAGTTCATTCTCTGTTATGTGCCTTAAACTTGCATCCATCTTTTCTGTTGCTTTTGACACTTTCTATAGTCAAGTAATGGTAAGCACAGGTAATATATTATTTATTTATTGAGCATTGTGCACACTGGGAGATAAATTAGTATTCTGTCCCTACCACTCACTGCTAGACAGTGCACGCAGATGGAACACGTTACCACATTAGACCAGTTAAGAGGCTTTAAATTAGATTTGTGACTTGAAAGTTTGAATAAGAAAACTAATAGAACACAAAATTAAGCAGAGGGAAAATTAGATTAATTACCTACAACATTTGGAGCAAACTGTTTTTGATGCACTGTGTTGTAGCAGGCTATTTCTGTAGTACAAACATGCTTTAATTTTGCCTACATTAAGCTACTTGAGTGTTTGTGAAAGCACACTTATTTACTGTTTTTAATATCCTAGAGTTATTTTTTAAATTAAAAATAGATATTTTAAATATGATGCATCATTTTCCCCTCTGTTGTTTTCCTTTGCAACACAGGATATGGGATTAATTGCAAGCAAAACAGGGACTGTAGAAATTAATTGTGGTAATGCTGAATTAGAGAAAAACTAGGCAAGTATTTTCAATGTCATGTTACAATATAAGCAGAATTCTTTATTCTGTGAATGCATCAATGCAGCTTTTGAACAGTGAACTGTACACACGCTTCTCATTTTCCCTGTCACCCATATGAAAAACTCTCCTGCATTCAGTCAGGAAAAAAACCAGCAAAGAATAACAGAAACAGCAGCCAAATTTTGCATTTATAAGTCTGCTTTATCATCACCTCAGCAAAGGCTGAGCTCTCGTTTCATTTCTAAAACTATTTCCCAGTGATTTAGGCAATTCCAGTAGACTGAGACAATTCACCTGCAACTAGGATGGAGTTCAGGCATCCCACATTCTCATGTCACTATTGTTTCTTTTACTTGTTTCTATCTTCTTTATTAAGTGAGACTGCTGATACTCAATAAAAGCAATTTATGTTGGAATATCAGAAAATGTTCCAACAAACTATAGTTTTTCCAAAATGAATTTCACTCATTTTGCTGTATATTATTCCCTCATCCATAATTGTACATGTTTTTCTTTATGTGAACTTCAATTGTAAAACCTAATTTTTTACTATTTCTGTATAATTTCTTTCTTCAATGTTATCGGATCAGAAAAATGTTTTCTACAGTTCTTGGGCTTTTAGAAAGAGGGGTTAAATAAATAGTATCTAATTCCTATACTTGTGCAAAAAGATAACATATTAAGAAGTACTATATAACCTTGATAAATTCTTTTTTCAATGCAGTATCCAAAAACTGAAAGAGAACTTATGGTCAAAGGAAGATGAGAGAATTTCTTTCTTTGTACAATCATATATGCACACCTAAACTGTATTCACCCACACATTTATATACGATTGAAATGTGTTTCAGATGCCTTGTCAGGTGTCCCAAACATATATTTGTTTTTCACAAAATATCTGTTTTACTAAAAATATTTGCATTAAAAGGAGACCTGCTTGCATCCTTGAGTTGCTGTATTTATAAAGAACAAAGATATATATTTTAAAAAAGTAAGGAACTCATGTATAAAATATGATAAAGAAATATAGGCAGTTGATAAAGATAACAAATATAAGCGAAGAAATATTGCTAAAAGAAATAGGTATGAAATACATGCACCTCTGTTTCGATGCGTATACACCAGAGACACATCTAGTGACTTTTGCTGATAAGGTTATGACTGATTCTAAACAGAGATGCCAAAAATATGTATCATGATGCAGAAGAGGCAGAAGTATTTAATACATATTTATGTTCTGCATCAGGAAAACAACAATAACAATAATAAAACACTCAAAATGAAACAAAGGAATAGGTATCAGATTTTATATTGAAAATTAGATTTAGTGCAAAGAGTACTTAAAAAATCATGGAGTTAAGCATTTATTAAAACACAGAACCAGAACACTCAAGTCTTACAGCATCCAAGGAATTTTCCAGAAATGTCTGTGAGCTGACTAAAATAGATGTTTTCAAATAGGATTTCAAAACAGCTGTAACACTGTACTGGTGTTTTAGGAGGTTATAGGAGAGGAAATTAAGGACAGCTAGGTTAATATCAGTCTCTGTCAGCTACCAAAAAGTCGACAGTAAATTATTAAGTATTAGTAACATTCAATATTAATGTCAGCCAATGAGTCTTGTTACACAAACTGTTCAGTGGGGTTTTTTTATGAGATTACAAGCTTGGTTGATAAAGGTCAGTTTATTGAATAAAATATTCAGGCTTCTGTAGGGTACTTTGCTTCAGGTCACTTTACTTTCTGGTTTTAAAAAGGATCTATTATAAAAGGAAGATATCCATATTTAATGTACATATAATTGTCTCTAGTAATAGGTTGCAATAAGAAACTGTAGAGGAGAAATTATTAGTCACTATGGTGTTCCTGCAATTTCATACATTAATTTTTCTCAGCCCAAGGCTATTTACTGTCTATATTGGTAGTTTAGAAGAAAATATAAGTGAATATTGAATAAAATTATTGAAAATACCGGAATTGGTGAAGTAACAATAAATAAATAAAGAGGTAATTAATGGAAACACACTAAGATAAGACATATTGTTTAGTAGAATGAAGTACATTTTAATGCTTTACTTTCAAACATAAAGATGTAAAAAATTGTGCAGTTAAGCTACTCCTACAGAGGCAGTCAATCCCAAGCCTGTCAGTGTTTAAGAAACACTTAGGCAATGCCCTTGACAATACACTTGAACTTTTGTTCAGCCCTGAATTGGTCAGGCAATTGGACTGGATCATCGTTGTAGGTCCCTTCCAACTGAAATAGCTTTTTTTTTATTTTATTTTATTTTCCTTTCTTTTTTATTCTGAAGTATTAAAAAATGTTAATAGTTCAAGAACAAGATATCCAATCTTTTTCAGGTGAGAGTCACAAATACTCTTAGATCATTCTGCAATTACTTTCCTCTTGGACAGTTCAATATCCTATAGCTAAAGTCATTTTACTGGACATGAATATTTCAGAGTGAATGAGTGAAAAACAGAGTAATTCAATATCTTGGTGATTAAGCTCTTTCTCATACTAGGAAGAAACATATAGCATTCACATTCTACTTTTCTGAACATACAGTAATGTAAATCAAAGGACCCTATTCAAGAGAAGTTAAGCTCCAGGCTGTGTTTCAGGTTAGGTACAAAGGAGGTTTGCATTTCTGTCCTCCCAGGAGAACAAGTAAATTAACAAGTTAGAAAGTAAAAAAGAGGTCCTTCCATAACTGTTTTAGTTTTGGTTTGTTGTTTTTTTTTTTTTTTTTGTATGTCTTCTAATGCCTTCTTTTCTTTGTTTCAAAATTCAGTTCTTGAGGGTTTTTTTTGCTTGTTTTATGTTGTTTTGATATAGTTGCTATTAAGCAAATTGGGGTGATTAATTATCCAAAAGGCATAAGATTTAGCATGTAGACCTGTTTATTCTCCCATTACTTTCTTAATCCATCTAAACTCCGGAATATGAATACACCCACATATTTATACACACATACATATGCATATATATATATATATATATACACCTATGAAAGCCTTAGAAAAACTTGGAGCTCACCGCAAATTCGAGATTAAAGAGCTGCCTTGCCATGTCTCAGATTTTTTTAATTCTTTGTTTATTCACATTTCCAAAGATATATGCAAAATCTCCCTTCATCCAAATTAGTAGCAGATATTGTGAGAAGGTCCTGGGAAAAGCTTGTGAATGTATATCACAGAAAAACCTTTCCACTTTAAATTACAATGACTCAAAACACAAACATGAAAGCCAGCTAGAAAGGTCTGAAGCTGACAATAATGAAAAAAGAGGGGACTAATTTAACTCAAAATGTGGTATAAAATGTGAGGAAAGAAAAGAATATCATTGGTATTTAGATATTTGTTATATAAACAGAGACATTCAGAGACAAAACCAGAGAACTGATAGTCATGGAAAGGTAAATATTAAAAACAACCAGGATGACCAGAAACAGTGAGATTAAAGTGTTCATCAAAGACAGGAAAATAGTGCACAAAATAATGCTTTGAAGAGTGTAAGAAAAAGAGTATGTTGAGAGTAGTATGAAGATTACTAAGGAAAGAGAATAAAACTGCATTTACTGAAAACCATACAAGAAATGTTCTATTATAAACTTTTGCCAGATGTGTAATAAGGCTAAGAGGAAGAAAAATTGTAGACATTAGTAACTTCACACTTTTTGAGAGGGACAATTGAATTCAAAAGAATCTAAAATTGTCTCTGATATATTATAAACAAACAACTTTTATGATGAAGTATCATTAGTCCTGTGCAATCTTGATTTTCAGTTTCACATTGTATGCTTTTGCCTACCAATAGATTCAAAATTGGCTTTTAAAAATTTTGAAGAGCTATTATTTCCAGCAATGACAATAACAACCACTACTAAGTAACCATTTTTTCCCACTGACCTAATCATGAAAAGAGCTAGAGTATATGATCTTGATTTAACAAATACTGACACTTCTGCCTAAATCTAGTGATATTTTAAAATATTTAAATCTTTAAATAATAGGTTACATTTCAATTAATCATACAGTTTAAAACAAGTGCTTTGCTGAATATCAACTTTAATCAAATATTTTATTCAAAAGACGAAAAAATTACCCATGTTATGAAGGTTTACATAATTTGCTTAATAATTCTTTAAAAAAATCTTCATTTTTATCCAAACATATTGTCATAGACTTTAAGTAGCATAACAATTAAGAGATGTATTAAAACAAGAATTTTAAATGCATTAGTCATTTGTTTTTCTATTTTGAAAGTAGACGCCAAATCAGCTTCTGATTTGGGCCTTAGCCTGTTCTATAAATTATTAATGAGTCTTGTTGGGTTCAATATCTTCTGATATGTTCTGTATATGGATCTGATGCTCATCTGCTAAATTAAAGAGGTTTTGAAAACTGAGGTTTGAATTGGGAAATTCTGAAGATATTGTCAAGTGATATATTAATTATCTTTATTGCTTATATAAGAAAGGGGTTTTTTTAAGTTCTGCAGATAAAGACTAAAATTTCTGAAATATTCCTGTGAAAAAAACAAATTCTTTTGCAGTATTGATATGAACAGGCATAGGAGAAAAGGCTGTACAATATTTCATGTCATTGTCTTTGCACCGCTCTGTCTGATAGCGATGTTAATTCAACAGCAGTGTGTCTTCCTGTAAAGGAGACTCTCCACTTTCAGCAGATTTTGCCAATAAAGTCAAAAGTTAGAAGCTTTGAATCAGGGATAAAATCAGTATTGAAATCTTGGTTCTTTAGCGACAAATAAAACAGCCTAACAGTTTCAAACTGACTTTACCAAATGGTGACTTTAGAAATATGGTGCACCATCAGCTGTGTAAATCAGACTTTCTAGATTTGAAACATCAGTTTACTTTTGATGAACAAATTTTGATCCTGAAACAAGTAGACACCTTTCCAGCTAAACTTACTGGGAGTGACAGCCCTGGTCTATGATTAGGTACATTGGTCAACATCCATTGTAGCAAACATAACCGAAATGCCTAAAACAGGCGAAATCATGTTGCTATCCACTTCTCAATGCTAATAGTGAGAAGGATGGGAGCCTTCAGCAGGTGTTTTGTGAGGTTGCCTGTGCACTCACCTTTGGCAGATAGCCTGGATAACACATAGATACAAATTTGGGTTCATTTGAGATTGCACATAGACAAAAATATCTGGGGGGTGTTTGCACTAAAAACGGTCACATTAAAGGTGTTATCCCAGGACAAGAAAAGGCAATGCAGCCTCATAATGGGGCATCAGGAGCAGCTTGCACCTGGCACTGGGCTGTCAGCATGGGATCAGCACCCAAGGTCCCCCCGCTGCTGGGTACAGAGGACCTTGTGAAGGGCTTTCTCATGCAGAGCTGGAGTTCTCATGTATCTCACAGGGGGTGGGCAAGTGGGGAACCTTCAGTGCTGGGGAGAGGTGCTGGTCACCTCTGTCTGGAAGCAGGAGAATTGTGGGGGAATAATAAATTTTTCTACGGTATAGTTATGGAAGCATGTTTAGAAACGTGTAGGTGCTTATTAACATCTTCTAAGTGCCTAGCATTGTGATTTAACTGGTGTGTTATTGATATTGATCTTGAATGTACAGCTCACTGATTGCTGGTTAATTACATGTCATTAATAAATCACTAAACTGCTTTGATCCTAATCTAGCTTAAACTATTTGAATGCAGCAGTTTTCCCCTGCAACACAATTCAGTGCATCCAGAACTTGAGTTATCTCCTGGCATTGTAGCAATAGTGTTTGACTGTTACAACTTAGGAGGCTTAGAAAAAAGATTGAACTATACCTTAGTTATTGCCATCAGCAACATAGAATCTGACTAGACATCAGTTCTGCAGAGAATGAAGTTGCAAGTCTTCCTCCAGATAGTAAAGAAATTACCATACCTGAAATCATAATCCCTGGAACAGGCACACCTAAATGAGAGAAAGTGTGTTTTTAAGTCTTGTGCTGGATAATTGTACAGTGTTAAAAGTTCACTAACTTTATTAGAATGGCTAAACAAAGAGCAAAAAAAAAATGCTACAGCATTCTACCAATGCTGTTTAAGTGTTTGGGTGGTTTTGTTTGTTTTTTGTTTCTACTTCTTCCCCCAGGGGTGAAGAAGGGCTGCATGATCATGAAGAAGATATTCTAACTGATAAGCTTTTTATTGCAAAGCAAGGACTACAGATAAGTGTCAAAACATTTTGAACTTGCTTCTGGTTTAAACAGAAGAGGAAAAGAAACAGAAGGATTACGTGGGGCGGGCTATAAAGAGACCCAGTTATCAAATAATTTCAACTATTGCATGCAAATTAAGTAGGTCTGGTCTCAGTTAGGGCATATAGCCAGGGGGAGAAGAGCTACAAGAGCCCTACACAGAGAAAAAGGTCTGTTAATTATGAAATCTAACAAAGGATCATTTCTTTTCGATCATCAGAAGCAAATGGCTTTTAGTGTTTTCTGTAATGATTTTTATTTTACACTTTCATGGTGCTACGCATCTATTTGGATGAAACTGGACTACAAAACTATTTTGTGCAATGGTCTCTAGTTTTCCCTTTAGTCTGGCTATCAACATCTCATGTAGAAAAACAACAGGCATGTTGCCCCAAGGTCTACCTGCTGTGCAAACAGCCAGCCCTCTTCCTCCTCTGCTGTCACTCCCGCTGAGGCTAACAGCAACCATGTGTCATCCTAGCTCCTCTAAACTTGTTGATCTTCCTGAGAACATCCTCCTGTCTCTGCAAATCTGTTAACTGATTGTCTCCTACCATAACTAACTGACAACACTTAATACATTTTCTTACCTGTTCCTTCTTAATATTCATGTGCACTGCATATACAATATGCAGTAAGTGCAACTGGTGGCATAGCAGATGGGTAGAACAAAAAGTGTGTATATTACAGGGGAAAAATCATGAGATTTTTTTTGTCCTTTTTTTTTTTGCCCTTCTAAATAAGCAATACACTTTTTCCATTTTGTTTCCCTTCAGAGCCCCTTGGTGCCTAAACAAGATAGCACAGTTCTAAACATAGATTTCTTTTTATTTATAAAATTTTAAGAACCCTAGTTTTTTATTACTCATATTTTTCAATAACTATTACATTTCAGTTCTGCCAGAAAGACACACTTCTCTCTGCCTATCAGTGTCAACAGCCAATCTCATCAATGTAACTGGACATTTATTTCAGAAAATTAACTTACGTTCTGGTAAACATTATTGATTATGACAAGTCATTCTGTGTGATTACTAACTGAGTAACTTCAAACATATGGAAAAGCTCATTTCTAATTTCTTTACAATGTGATTATCCAGGAGATTAAGTCAAAGCGGAAAATGCTGTAGTGTGTAACAGTAATTGAAATGTAAATTAATAAATGCTGTTCTAGTGGTACCTTAATATGTAATTACACAATATATATTTTAAGAAGTCTCAGATTTCATATCCCCATGACAGGCAGCTACTGCCATGGGGAGTGTTTAATAAATGGAAGAAATTAATGGGCTAAAAGCCAAATTATGACAGAAACTGACAAAAGCAAGGGGAAAATCATTGTGAAGGATAATACTCCAGGCTTGACTTGTTCCATTATACTTAGCCATTACAGGAATGCTTTCAGGTCACTGAATGATTTGTTCTGCAATACCTGTAACTGTGCACAACAGGCTAAGTGAAAAGCAATATCCATCATAACTTTGAATTGCCTTGCTTTTGTCAGTTTGTGCTGTGCCTTTAACATTATGTAAGCATACTATTGGGAGCATTATTATTAAAGCCAGATTGGTACTGAATTACCCAACCTCTTTGCAGACCTGAAAGAACAAAAACAATGCCAGGTGTAATATACCTATACTTACTATATGAAACTGAGTGCCTAATCTTGCACGTAATTCTGCTGTGTCAATTAATTTGTTTCACAGACATCAACTAAATATTAAAAGAAGGAATCTGGTCAAAGAGGTATGAGGAAATTATTGAGCAGCAAAGTACATTTTTCTGTGAGTGATTTCATCATTGTCCCTGTTTTGCTATAATTCAAATAATTATTATACAGATAAAACAGTTGTGTGGTGTTCAGGACTTTGCTGAATGATGAAGCAAGGATTGGTGAATAAATGTACACTATAACAGTGTCGTCTTTAGGGTGTAGGGACTGACCCTGTGACTTCAGCAGCATAAATGCAAAAATCTTGAATATGAAGTTATCACAGAGTCAGAAAACAAGTCATTGTTTTAAAAAAATGAGGGTCTAAATCCACCCAAGATACTGAATGTTGGAGCACATTTCTGACCATGGTTTTCCACTGGGTTTCACAGATGCATGGAGAGCGCTGCTAGATACCACAGGGACTTAAGATGGCCCTTACATATCACAAAAAAAATTGTAGATAGGAAATGACTGCTGCTGTGTCCTAGGTGAATGTCATAACCACTGAATTATGTGGTACATACAAGCTATCTCACTTTAATTGGATCTAGCCCATTCCAATTCAGAGAAGAATTTGGATTTGAAATCCTACTGGTGTTAAGACTTTAAGTAGGACACTATTAAGAGTCAAGATGTTTGTGTAAATGCCAACAGGCAGGAACTTTAGGTGTCTGCAGAGCCAGATAGCCAGTTTTGTAGGAATTTTGATGAGCTATTTGGTATTTCAATATTCACAGGATCAGAATAGCTGATGTTGAGACCTCTGGATTTTCCACTGGTCTACTCCTCCTGTTTAAGCAGGGCCACCTACAGCAGGCTGCCCAGGACCATGTTCAGACATTTTCTGCATATCTCCAGAGACGGGCACACTGCAACTTCCCTGGGTAACCTGTACCAGTGATTGGTCACAGTAAAAAAAAAGTGTTTCCTGATGTTCAGGAGGAACCTTCTGTGTTTTGTGCTCGTTACACCTGGTCCTATCGCTGGGCACCAATGAAAAACGCCTGGCTTCATCTTCTTTCCAATAGCATGTACCCGTACTTTGAGGCTGATCCTCCCTAGATGCAGGACTTGCCACTTCCTTTTGGTGAACAGCATGAAATTTTGGTTGACTTTCCATACCAAAAGAAAGCAGTTAAATTTTACCTCATTATATCTAACTTTGGGAAGCTATCTACAGGGAACTTCGATAAAAATCTTAGATTAAAAGGAAATAGCCACAATTTCCCACATAATCAATCGCAATACTTACCGGTCACCAGCATGTAGAGAGAGAGTTTACCATGATCTGAACATGTTGACATAGAAACATAGTTTATAGGTTTCTAAACCAGGAGGTCTTTCACGTGCAGCTTAGATTTCCTTTGTTACAGAGCATAGCAGTCTTCAGAAGGCAGAATAAAATTAGTCAGAGAAGTTAATGTTGCAGCCACGTTTTTCTTCTGTGTTTCACATGCTGCAGTTGTGTCACTAACCTTATGTCTCAGGTAAGGGCCAGTTTGAACCCCTAACTCACTGGATTTAAACCTGAGCCCTTCTGTTAAGGAAAAACAGAAAAAAAAAGGGTGTTATATCTGGCAGATTTGAGTCCAATACTGAGCCTCACTAGTTTCAAAATTATTTCACACTGGTTTCCATAATACAATTGTCCTGAGCATAGAAAACTGAGCAAATAAAAAAATGAGAAACCAATGTGTATATATTTTTTTCTTTTTTTCCCTAAGGTGGAGTATAGTTTCCAAACTATATATTGCAGTAATTGTTGCTAGGAACAAATTAGTAATTGAAGCCTTGTTCATCAGCTCAATTCATTGTCTGTAAAAGTGTGTAAGCCACACAAGCAAATCACATGAGTAGTTAACACAACAGTGTTGGACTAAAAGCAATGACTGCTGAGAATTAATAGAACAGAGTAATAATATGTTTTGGGACTAAAAAAACAAAGCATGACTATTCAGTACGATTAAGAACACTAGGAAAGGGTTTGGTAGATAGGATTAAGTCTCAGAGAACTTGTCTACCTGATGTATCGCAGTATAGCAATGTAGCAGAAGTGCCAGAATGGCACATTTGAGGTATGACACATGGTTCTCTCTACATATTTTTACATTTAAGCCAGAGAAGATACTAGAAAAGAGGCTATGGGAGAAAATGCTTCAACAAGAGGAAGGCATCTTCAGTGTCCTGATATGTATTGTTTTCACAGAAGCAAAAAGCATGTCCCACTGACTTCTTGCCTCTGTGACAACTTATTGAACATACAAGTTTTCCTTCAACAATTGCCCTCATAACTTCATCCAGGCAATGTGCAAGAAAAATACAAACTACAGGCTTGTAGCAGCAGAAATGTAATTTCAGTTCATTTCTTTTCTGAAGTATGGAGGTGTAGATAGCTTGTTTTGATACCACAAAATCAATTCAGCTCTTTTGCTGTCAAAAATTACCAGTTTTTGCTTAGCTAGTACTTGTGAATTTGATTTATTGTGATTTTATTTCTATTTCACAGCAAAGTAGCTTCTTGCAGCTTTTTGGGTTGGGTATTTTTGGGTTTTTTTTTTGTTATTCTGGGGTCGGGTTTTTTTTGATATGTAGTGGCAAGTTTCCAATTCTAAAAAAATGTCTTTCGTTTTTATGGAGAAGAAGAAAACATTTGAGATGAAACTCAAGAAAAAAAAAGTATAGGTCTCTTTTTCTGTACTACAACATTTTCTACACAGATGTCACTCAGAAACCTTCAGTGCCTCCTTTCAAGTTTGTTGATTTGGGTTTTCTTTAATATCTAATAAGATACGCCTCACTTCTTTTTCATTAATACAAACTTTTAGAAATCTAAATTGTCTTCTAAATTATACTCCTTTGATTTTTTCCTTACTATTTTTATATTTCTAACAAATGTATAAATGGCAAATTCTTACTTTTTGTCCACTTGGTCATTAAAAACATCCATGTATTGCACAATAGGGATAAAGAAAGGAATTAAACAGTTCAAAAAAGTATCACAGTTCATAGACAAGCATCATACCCTCATGCAACTCTAACGGCAGGAGATCTGCCCAGGGAAAACACAGGAAAAGACTAGCAATTTCGGTGTTGCTCATATGATACTTGATATCTATATTTAACATAAAATACCATAATAATCTTGAAATTAACAAGATTAGTTCCATTTAGGCCACAGTGGCTGGTTTAATAACTGTAATACGCTAACGATATATTAGCAGAATTGACTTAGTAGGCACAATAAGTGCTAAAACTGCAAAAAAACCTGAGAATAAGTACCTCCAGAAGCATAACTGAGACTTGAGAAATAATAGCTTAATTTTAACAGCATACAGCCCATAACATATAAGACAGTAAACAAATCACACATAAAGTATACAACTTAACATTTCTTTTCATAATAGATATGGTTTAACTTTTCATACTGATATCTTTTGTCAATTAGTATAAAATATATTAGGCACAATACAGATATGGACTTAAGAAAAAAATATTTCCTTTCCAAATTAATTTATTTTAGTAAGCTTTCAACATGTTGAGTTTATCTTATTGTCAATCTTATACTGGCATAGTTTTTCATTGACAGTTTTGGATATTTTCATTATTCATTGGATGTCTAACAAACATTGATATTATCAGTTCATAATACATGTCTGGGTTCGTGTTTTGATAATTCTGCTATAGTCAAAAATATAACTTTCAGTACGTAGTTTTCATGACCGGGTTTCAGTAAAATGACAAAAATATCTACATCCTATTATTTAAATATTTATATGATTATTTGTAACAAATAGTTATCTAAAATTGTATAATAATATCTGATAGTAAAAGAAAATTGTACTTTATGATGTAAGTCTAAACACAAATACATTTCTTCTGAAATTTATGTCTAAGGTAATATTTGTTATTATTTTCTGAGTTAACTCTAACTATCCTGTACCAAAATGTGACTTCCAGTGCAACTAAGATCCATATGCTTCTGTACTAAAGCTACAAAAAATCGGTAGAAGAAAATTCTAATCTGACATTAAAGTGGTTTTTTTTTTGAGGGAATAATCTAGTCACCATATATTATAAAACTTTTCTGGTATGATTAATTTTATACCCTTATAAAAACTGTGTTATAAGGAGTTGTATACCTTGGTAAACTACATTTATAAGCTTTTCCAGATCTTGTAGCCCACTTCTAACTTCTGTGTTCTTCTCATAAAATATTGGGCTTTTTTTTTAATTAATAAACAACAATCATATCAGTGTTTAAGCTACAAGTGATTTTTGTTCCTATTTACTGAAAGCAGGCAAAAAAAAGAAAACATTATATACATTATAAACATACTGTTTGCTTCCCTCTACATTATACATTAGTTTATATTTTGAATAATAAGATTATGAAAATGTGCAAGTAGGAGCAGAGGGTGCAGGGTCACTGTGGAAAAGAAAGATCTCAAAAGCTACAGAGCAGAGTGTCCACCTGATGTGTATGCACATAGATGAAGTACCTTATGGGTAATTATGAGAAGTGGATCCCCTTATGGGATTCCTATATAGGAAGACCATCATAGGGACAGCTCAGCTATAATTTGTGGGAAAGAACACCTGGATACCTGTCTGAAGTGTCTGTACACTAATTCATGCAGCATATGGAACAAACAGGAGAAATTAGAGCTCTCTTTGTGATCATCTCATTGGGATCATGGAGGTGTGGTAAGGTAGCTCACACAACTGGAGTGCTGCAAAAGATGGTACAGGCTCTGCAGGAAGGATTGGTTCTGTGGGACAAGTTGTGGTGGGTGCTTGCTACAGACCACCTGATCAGGAAAAAGGACAAGACGAATTGCCTGTTCTTCAGACAAAGGATGGAAGCCTCATGTTGTCAGACCCCCACTCTTATGGGGGACTTCAATCATACCAGCATCTGTTGGAAGATAAGCAGAGCAGAGCACAGTCAATCTCTTGAAGTTCTGGATTGCATTCATGACAAATTCCTGACACAGGCGGTAAGGAAGAAGAAGCCAGTAAGGGAAGGAGCTATGCTAGATCTCAGTTAGAAAGAGGAAAGATTTGGTCTGGAATATAAAGGCCAAGGGCAGCTTTAGCTGCAGTGATCATGAGATGGTGCAGGAGCAGGCTGATATGCCCTCAGTGAAAATGTGTTTGATGCTCCTGATCTAAGCAATGTAAGAAAGAGATTAAGAAAGCCAAAGCCCACCTGAAAAGTGGAAAAGTGGTAGGGACATGAAAGGCAACAAAAAAGGCTTCTACAGATACATCAGCCACAAAAGGCAGGCAAAGGAAAATGTGTGCTTGCAGCTGAATGGGACAGGGGTGCTGGTGGCAAAATACACAGAAAAGGGCAAAAGAACTCAGTGCCATTTTGCCTTGGTCTTTACTATTCAGAACATCCTTTGGGAATGCCAAGTTTCCAAGACTGCTGGGAAGGTATACCACGAAAGATTTACCCTTGAATGAGAAGCACCAGGTTAGGGAACAGTCTTTTCCAACTTCAGCCAACAAATGATTCTCTGATTCTAACAAATATGTAGTCTCCCTTTTTCTCTTATGTACTACTAAAACATTTCCTAAAGCTTCTAACAGTTTCAGCCACCAGTTTTTATCCTAGATACTTCAAAGCATACATATACTTACAATCATTTCTTCTCTCATTAACTTTTTAAAAGTTACTGGCTTTGTTGAGTTATGATATCCATTTATAAATGATGTATAGAAGGAAATGCCTTTTCCCATGTACACACTGAAAACACAGTACTTTGTGCTCATTTTTGATGGGCTATTTGCTGTAATTTTAGATGTGTTAAGAGACATCCATCAAAATAATGGATTTTGCTATTCCGAAAAGATACAAAACAATATTTTATTTTTTTTAAGAAAACTTTTAGGAAGTACATTACCTTTTATTGGTTAAAATGATATTTTTTTTCCTTCTTTTGCTGTGTTTTCCAGGTAGTCTTTCAATTTTTGTCGAACAAAGCATGATCCTGTAAGAATTCTATTTTCATGTTCCTCTGTGATTTAATAGTTACCAACACTTAATTTATTCATACTCACATCAGGGGGAATTCATCCCACTTAAAGACAGAAATCTATGCTGAAAGTATCTTTTTCACAAATGGAAGATCAGTTTTTTAAGCCCTGAGCTCACCGATTTTAGGATGTCTAATTTAGGATGAAATTAATTTCACCTTAAAAGAGCCTACTGAGTAATTTTAACCACTATTGTTAAATGTCTCTGTTAACTAAAAATGTATTGACTGTAAGTTACTCATATACAGACAGCTACAATGTCAACATTCAGAGATAAAACATTGTATCCCAATCCCACTTTCAGTCAGATTAATCTTGGTCAAGAATTCATTCAACCAAGAATGAAATTAGGGCGCTAATTTGTTGAAGCTGCATCTAGAATTACTGACGGCTGTCTGTGCCCCAAAGTACATGTTGTAGCTTCTAAACCGACTTTAAATGTGCGTATATTTTTCCAGGGAACATGGAAAGGAATAAGGCTTAAATGTTTCTTGAGTCAATGGGGTTTATTGTTTAACCTTGGACTTTTCTTGCTTAGAATGTGGATTTTAGATTGTTTCTAGCAAGGAGCAATACATTCTTTGATGATTAGATTTACCAGCCACATTCTAAGGGAAAGGGAGGATCCTCACCAAGGGTTCTGAACTCAACTGCAGAATGGAATTTTCTTTCAGTGACTATTATTTTATCTAAAGACTAGTTAAAATCTGAATGGCACAAATTGTGTCCTTTTATGTACACAACCCCTGAGAAACCTACCTGAAACAACAGGGAAAAACGCATTATACATCAAACTCCAAAGGAGAATTGCTAAAAAAAACCAACCAAAACCGAGACAAACATGCGTATGGGATTTACAGCATGTAAATGTCAAGACAGAAAAATGCATGCTAGCTGACAAAAAGCACATTTCCTGATCCTGATACAATCGAAGTTCATAAGTTTTTCCTCATTAATTTTGGTAAAAGTAAGCCAATGCTTTGAGAATGGCTGAGGCTGAATTGCAAATAGGTGAAACACTGAAGAACACAAACAATCCTTTTAATTGTAGAGAAGCATCAAGCCTGGCTCTCTGTGACTTGAAGAGAAAAAATAAATTGTCTAATCTCTCGTCTTTGTTGGCAACTTCGCGACAGTGACGTGGTTACTATAGAGCTAACTGCTTTCATCCTTCTATTGCTTGTCTCTCACAGTCTGTTCACTTGTGATTTGTTTGGTGTGAACGGTGTGAGCACTCAGTGCTTTGATCCACCACGCTGCTATAACAGATAGAGTGACAGCAGCTGAACTCCAGATGGAGTGTTCATTTCAACTGGCATTACTGTTCTTTAAGGACTTTGGTAACATTAGCCTTGCCCTTGTATTTCTTATCCCCTTTCTAAATCCTGTACTGATGTTTGCCTCCATCCTTTGTTTAAGGTTGCCTTCATTAACTTGTTAGCTTGCTACACCAGTTTTTCAGCTCTTAGAAAAACAGCTTTCCAAAGAAATATTTTCTATCTTAGTGTGTGTGTGTGTGGGTGTGCTCTAAAAAGTCACTGAAAATTAATGATCATAGAATTGTAGAATCATAAAGGTTGGAAAAGACTTCTAAGGTCACCAAGTCCAACCATCAGCCCAACACCACCATGCTTACTTCACAATGTCCCAAAGTGCCAAGTCTGCACGATCTTTGAATACTCCCAGGGACGATGACTCAGCCACCTCCCTGGGCAGCTTGTTCCAATGCGTCACCACTCTTCCAGTAATGACTTTTTTTCCCTAATATCCCATCTAAACCTAACACAATGTGAGGCATTTTCCTCTTGGCCTATCACTTGCTACTGGGGATAAGAAGCCAACACTCACTTTGCTACAACCTCCTTTCAGGTAGTGGTAGAGAATGATAAGCTTTCCACTCAGCCTCTTCTTTTCTAGACTGAAATACAAATATAAAATTAAATCCTGTATTGGTCATAAACAGCAAGGTTTTGGTTGTAGGAGGGCTGCAGGAGTAGCCGCTGAGAGAAAAGGACAGCAGCTGCCCTGTGCTGAACACAGCCAGTTTTAGACAGTTCCAGCTAGCTTCACATTGAGCCCACCACTGATTCCTCTGAGCCCATCAGCAAAGCTGGTGGTCTCTTGCAGAAAGCATGGTTAAGAAAGGGTAAAATTCTGAGAAGAAATGGTACAGAAAGGCCAAAACAGTAGGAGGCGCTCCATGGCAGAGCAGATAATACTCCCAAAAAGCCTGTGGTCCATGGGTAACCCACATAAGAACAGAAGGACTCTCCCAGAAGGACTGCAATCCATGGAGGAGCCACACCAAGAAGAAACAAGTAAGAAAGAAGGAGCAGCAGAATAAAAGACAAAGGAATGAGGAGAAGGCACAGCAAAATGAAACACCTATGTCTTGATACCAACCTCCTTCATTGTCTATCATCTTACCAAAGGGACTGAACAAAATGATAATGAGTGGAGTGTAGGAACAGGAAAGCAATGGTGCTGGGAGTGAAGCTGAGCCATAGAATGGGGAAGGAAAAGTATTATGCCGCTTTATTTAACTATTTTTCTTTTTTTGGTTTTCAGGTGTTTGCCTTTTTGTATTTTTTTTTTTCATAAATTGTGTCGTAGTTTCAGGTTTTTGAACTTTTTTCTCCCCTTGCCGGACTGGTGGGGGCGGGGCCCATCCGGCCCGGTGGGACCGGTCGCTCCGCGGGGACGCTGGGGCCGTGAGTTTCCGGGGGGGCAGCATTGCTGAGGACACCCCGGGGGGAGGGGCGGCTTCCGGTACGGCCTGGCCGCCACAATTTTGGCGGGGAAGGAGAAAGTCGCGTCTCACGTGCAGTGACGGGGAGAGAGCGGCGTTCGGGGCCATCAGCCGCGCTCCACGGGGGCTGTGCCGATTCGGCGCCTCCTAGGAGTGGATTTCCAACCCGCCTTGCGACCGCCCTTCCCCCGCGTGAGTTCTATTCCGCCTCGGAGCCCAGCTGGACTACGGAACTCGTAGCTGATCTCGTTTGAGGTGTTGGGTTTTGAACTGTTGGGTTACAGCGTTGCTGTCTGTTCAGTTCTGTGTTTGGTGAAAGATACGTTTTGTAGTTGAGAACTGTTGTCTTTTCATATAAAAATTCATTTTCTCTCGATTAAAGTCTATTAATTGTAAAGGGCTGCGGTGATTTTTCTTGTGGGAGATATAACCTCAACAGACATCTTAATTTTTTCCTTTAAACTAAGACAAATTGGCAAGGCATTAATTTCCCCAGGTCAAGTCTGTTTTGCTTGTGACATAACCAAATCATGATCTGTGTGGCAAGTGGTCTACAACTTGCTCGTTTCTTTTTCTTACATACATCAAAATACTCCAGACATATAGAGGACTGCCACTGGACTACCAAGAAAAGGATAAAATGAATGCTCTGTCCGAGTATGGCAGTTATTGTTATTATCAGTACTATCACCTGTATTAGAGTAGGTATTTTTCTGAGTAGAGTCCCTAAAAAACCATGAGTGATAGTGATCTCAATAAATATATCCTGTGCTGATGTTTTGTTTGGTCGGGATTTCTTTTCCTCAATGGAGCAAATACTGAAATGTTCAACAGTTTTCTGGGGGAAAAAGAAAAAGTCAGAAATAAAAATAATCATTGCATTTGAGGCAATAAAACTAACCTGGTAAATATTTCAAGAGCAAATCCACTACCTCAAGTTTTGATACTAATTTAGTTTCCTTCGTTCACTCTCTTGACTGCCTATTGAGAAGTCTGCAGTTAAACCTGGAGCTGCCAAAAAATATTGCATGTAGAGAAAATGGTTGTCCATAAAAAATAACAAAGTCTTTCTGGCTAACTTACATAAAAGGGAAGACAGTAATGTGTCTTAGCATTCAGTACATGACAAAAAGTCTAATGTATTTCCTCAAATTCTGTCACTACCCCTACCACTCCCATTACCTATGTTTCTAGATTAAGCTGTTAATATATTGTAAGCCGATAACATGCCAAGAAGCTTGTGCAAGACTGAAAAAAATGTGGATTCACATTAAAGACTTTGCTATTTATACAGCATTTCTCTTTAGCTCGGAGAGAGTTTTAGCTACCTACATGGGTATCTTTATTTATGATCTAATGCCAGTGTAGGTGCCCTAGACTAACTCACTCATCAGTATGGCCGGAGATGATAAGGAACCTTCCAAATGTGGGAGGCCAACATCATTATGAGGCAGCGGATGGCATCCAGGCAGATAAAATAGACACCTGTGTTCAGGCAACTGAATCTTAGCTGGAAGCCTCCTCTGTATGTAAATGACACACTAGCCTGAGGAAAGGAGTCTAACCAGCACGATATTGTAATACTAATATGCTGCAATATAATGACAAGTGAACACCTAATCACAGCTGCATAGGAAATAGTTCTCTGCCCACTGAGAGGGACTGAAGAAAAAAACAAAAAAAGAGTGACAACAAAAATTAACATCTTGCCTTAAACCAAGATAAAAAAAAATAAATACTGTACAAACAAAAGCCAATATCTGAATCTTGAAACAGTCTGGTTTTGAGGCATTTATAATACTTTCTGTATTTTTTACCTCTTCTATGAGAAAGAAAAAATGGAAAGAAAAAAGAAAAGAGTTTTATCATTTTGAAAGTCATAATGAGCTGGAAAAATTTTGAACCTGAAGAGACATATCGTTTTTCACTGCTCCAAAGTCATAGATTAACATTAACATTTTCATTTCAACTCTTGATTAATTCCTGAAGTAAAACTCTGATGTTGTGTTCAGGATGAAGTTTGGTTCACATATTTAAGCCAGTTTATAAAACATGAATGATATAGTTAATTGTAGGCAATATGGTCACTTAATGTTCTTTTTAGATCATGGAGTCAAACTAGAGCCACTCTGAAGAAGATCTTTGTATGGTATGGATGTTGAGACCTCAACACCAAATGCTTCCACTGTTAAGATAGCTTCAACTGAGCCAAAATAATTGATGATGTAGAGGTTACCATAGGCAGTGTGGAATACTTTTCTTCTGTTTCCCCCTGTGCCCTTTTTTCGTTAGGTGCATTCTTCTCTGGATTGAATGAGTAAAATACCAAGCTAGTTATGAAGAGGCAGCCTCAAACTTCAGAGGTTTCTGCTGTTACTTTTGCTAAACCTTCTCTCGGCGGGGTGGGGGGAGGGTGGTGCTGGAGGAATAGGAGGAAAGCCTAGCTCATAAATTCTGTTAAATTGCTGATGTTTTCGCCTAATGTTGTGTTAGGTGGGAGAGCTAGTTCAGGTCTGCAGAAGTTAAAATGCCTGAGGCCAAGCTTGCCATCATCTGTCTGTGGACCACTTCTCGCCCTTGGGAATGAGACATCAATGACAGTTACATTGTCACAGAGCACAAGCTAAGAACATGCTAACACTTCTTTGGATACCTCAGTATCATTCTATTTAGGTCCCACACCTCCTCTAGGTCATAGTGTTACTCTTACTGCAAATCAGGTTTTTAGTCTGTAGTCCTTGAAGACTATAGTGCTTAGGTATACTATAAACTCCTTTGCAATCCTGAGTTTAGTTTGGTGTCTGTGGCTCTGCAGGCAACAGTTTCTTAAGGAGCAGCCAGCCATTGCAGAGCACATATATCTTTATTTAAAACTTAAGTATGACAGAAGGAAGTATATTACAAAAACTAAAAAACATGAACATGTGACTACTAGTTAATACCCATCTAACTGCAGAGTCTAACAGAATCTTAAAATGAGTATTTGACTCTAATCCAGATTAGGAGAGTATGTCCCTACATTCCTGTTTCTCTGTCAGGCTTCCTAAGCCAGCGAAGGTCTTCCCTTCAGGAAGTAAAAATTTAAAAATGCTCAGAATTTATACAAATAGTATTGTGAATAGGCTTGTGGTTTTTGCTCCTGAACCTTCAAGGAATACTATAGTACTTGGTAATCATTAAACATCCTGTAGAAAACACAGATCATATAAAAATATTGAAATTTCAGCTGTCAGCTGCCCTGTGCTGTGCATTTACAGTGTTCAACCTGAAACATCTATTGTAGATCCCTAAATCAGGAATTCAGGTTGTTTCACAGTGCAATTCACACCATCTAAAAACAGTTTACATCTCCCAATTAACTAATGAAAAGTTTAGGCACTGAATTGCAAGGTTTAATGTTAGACATTGTGAATGCCTCCTCTTTCAATAACATTTACTTGAAAAACAATTTTTAAAGTTTTTTTTTTAGTTTTCAAAGGAGTAAATTTGTGCCACATATTGTCATGAATGCTTTTAAAAAAATAAAGAAAAAAAATCACCAAAACTCAATTAAAACAAAACATTAGGAGAATATTCATCTAGTTACTTTTTTATTTTGTGTGAATGTTATATTTTGAAGCATAACGAAAGCGCTTGAGGGTAAAGGGCAACATGGACAAACAGAAGTTCTTTTAGAAAACTTCTTTCATACTTTACTCAGCTTTTTCCACTTTAAATAAAACAAAAATAGATGGTTTAGTGAGGAAAGGAAAAAAGGAGAGAGTAGAATGAAACTGTCTACTATTGATCCCATTAGTGATCAGTGAAGATGTGTTGTTTACGTCAGCTGTGAGTGTCAAACAGAAATGGAGAAAGGAGAAACAGTTAAAAAAAAAGATATGAACTTATTCATGCAATGCCAAAACAATGACCCTGACCCACACTAAAAGTGTTATGCCTCCTTATATTTTAGTTCTTTCTTTCAGGGAAAAGGCCTTCCAAAATATGAATTCCTGTAATTACCAGTATCTTGGAGGATTTCTGCAGGTTACTTCATTTGGTGAAAACTGTTTAGAAAACCCAAGTATTAGTATAGTTATTACTGCAAGAAAAAGACTAAATATATGCTCTTGGAAAGGGAGCATGAAATACCACTCTGTTTATTCAGCCTGGAAAAATGTTGGAGTTTTTTTTGTTGTATATTTCTTTGTTGGGCATGGGGTGTTTGGTTGGTTGGTTTGGATTCTTTTTTTTTAAGCTCCCCTAGAGTTTAATCTCATTAGTTCTATGTTACAATTTAGTGGGGTTTACGGCACTAAAGTTTTACTACCTTGTATTTGTCAATATTACGTTTAATTCTCTGTGTGACAACTTATTTACAAATCACATCTAAATCTCTTTTAAGTTCCGCTGTTTGTGTGGCCTTCATTGACCACCTTTCATTTTTAGCCCTCAGAACATGCAACTAGACTGCAGTTGTCCTTTGTGTTTGTAAATCATCTTTCTAAATTAATGCGTGTATATACAAAACAGAGTTTAAAGCACTAGCCCCGGTAGACCTGAAATAACGTTTTATTTGGTTTGACATAGCTTCTTTCACAGGAATTATCTATAGCCACTGCTTTGCCATTTTTCAACCTGTTCTGTATCTTCCTATGTCTTCCCTGAATCTTTGCTTCATCTTGGAGTTTAAGCAGGAACTTGTCATGTGTAATATTACGAAAGGCTTTCTGAAAAATCAAATATATTATGGATGTGGTGGGAGAGAAAGTTTCACTGGTGTTTCGTTTTCTCTTAATGAGAGAATCACAAGAAGAGAACTATTTCCCTTGTATGGCCTGAGCAGGTCTGCAGCTGTCCCGTGGGAACAAGATGTGGGATGCTTCAGCTAACTCAGGCAAGCTGCGGGCTCTGGCTAGGGCAGCCCACACTGGCTTTTCTTTCCTGTACATTGTCTCATGTGTGGTCTACTCCTGTCTGCTCCTACTGACCCATCATGTTTAACTCAGTTACTGCAGCTCTCAAAACACACGTAATCACAGTTAGAGAGTGGCTGGTCTCACAGGTTGGTGACGGAAAGCTCTTCACATGATTATTTTTAATCAGGAATCTGACATCTCTCTGCCAAACTCTCACATCTCGGAGATCCTGCCAGCCTGGAATTCAGAATGCAAATAGCTTTCCAGATTCTCAAGAACAGCAGAAGCAGGAGTCCCTGCTGCAGCTGCAGGCAGGGTCTGCCATGCATGAACGGGGCAGTGGGACACTTGTACCTCTTCACAGGATCTCGGGTGACAGGACGCAGGAAGCTTTATAAGTGCCCTCCAGCTGAGGAGATGTGCTCTGGGATGCCAGCCCCCAACTCCTCTGTCCCTGCCTTGGCACCACACAGATTAGGAGCCCCTTGCTGTCCACAGACACACTCATAAGTCCCTAACACCTGGCTCTGGGCCTATCCGGCCTCCCTTCCCACCAAGAGCACAATTGTACCCTCGCTACTTTATCTCTTCTGCCCTCAGGGCCCTGATTGGTCTGGCATGATGTAGCTGCAGGTTGTGGCAAGTCACAGTCAAGCTTTGGAAAAACAGGCATGAGGAGCCCTGAAAAAAGCTGTCTGACTCACCAAAAGTGCTGAGCATTCAGACATAAAATCACGAGGCAAATACTTTTGCGAATATCTTAGCACGTAGGTATAAATGCTCTTTTCTCCTCACCTCACCCTGCTTTACTTCCCCAGGCACTATGGCCCCGCAGCCCATCAGCATCAGCATCCTGCAGATGTGGGCACAGCACCCCAGCCCAAGTGAGTGACCGCTGGGCGATAGTAGGGGTAGTGTGGGGATAAGGGGACTACAGTGAGACCCCTAGTCAGGGGCAGGCACAGAGGTGTTGGCTCCTGCACCAGCCCTGGCAGACACACTATTCCCCTTTGTGGAGATTGCTGCACTTGCGGTCAGGAAAGCACAGGGGATCCTTGCAACCTCTGACACCTGCATCCCCTCCAACTCCAGATGAGAGCATGAAGTTTTCCTGTAAGGCTGAGAGAGGCCTCCCTGAGCTTGTGCTGCTCTACTGGCTGGAGAACAGCTCCTTCTTAGAGAAGCTGCTCCCAGACGGGGCTGTGAGTACCGCGGTCAGGGGGCCCAGGAGGCAGCAGCAGGCGGACTGCCTTGGGCTCTAGGCCTGGCAACGGGGCAGGGACCATGGATCCCCCAGCCCTGGGAGTGTCACAGATCCAGGGGTGGGTGCTGAGGGGTCTATGGTGGGTCTGCAGGGAAGAGCCGTGAGGCTCGGGTGTGGCCCTGGATCACAACCTGTGCTTCAGTTCCTTCTCCAGCCAGGACCTGCGCACCAACTTCCCCTGTGTGGTGCTCAAACCCCCTCAGTGTCCACACCAGGGAGGTGCGGTGGCCACTCCTGGCCAGAGTGGAGACTGTGCTGAGACCCGGCAGCAACTCATGACGGGTGAGAGCCCCGCTCCCACGGCCCCACACTGCTGCATAGGGATGTGACACAGAATCACACAGAATCGCAGAATCACCTGAGTTAGAAGGGACCCACAAGGGTCATTGAGTCCAAATCCTATCCCTTGGAGTTGTGGGACCCCAAGGTTTATTAAAGCACATCAAGATTGTCTGGTGTCACCTGTGTCTGGGCAAAGGGCTTCCCCAGGATGCAGAGGGTGAGGAGGAAAGGAAACTGGATGCCCTGGGTACCAGCGGAGGGCAGGACGCATCTCTGACCCCCTCCTTGCCCAGCAAGAGGCTGGAGAGCCTTGTCCTGACCAAGGGATGACTGTGTCCTGGTGTGGAGGAGGAGGAGGGTGGGGAGCCATCTGCTGTTCCCTTAGCAAACCTGTCAGTACCACTTTGTGTAATCTCTTCTTCCCAAAAATTCAACAAACAAAACTACTGAGAAAATAATGACACTATTAATAGTTCTCTATTTACAGATGATTGATTATACAGGACAAGCACTATGCCAGAAAGTTACCTTGCAAACACTCCACTATGTATTTACCTTAACTATGCCCACTAATAGTAGTGATGGCAGTAATAGCAATAATAACAAGAAGAATAATTCAATGCTTCTTATCTACTGCCTTACAGTGACTAATCTGTTTGATAGATATCTCCAGAAAAGCCCTATTTGGAAAAGTAGTCCAATTAAATACATATAAATGTATTCAAATGTTTAATTGGCTGGTAACTTAGTGTGTAAAACTTGGCAGCTCCTTAATCAGAAGACAAGAATGAGCTGTGTGTGTGGTTATCCACTTGCTGTTTGAAAATCAAAACTCTGAGGCAAAGAGGATAGCTATCTTTTATTACCATGCCCCAACTCAGAATGAGCAGAGAGACAGAGCAGATAATGGATCCCATTCATGAATGCAAAAAGGCTATTTCTGAGAAGTTATTGCCTTGTTTATGCCAGCAAAAATTGCATGACTTCCATTATCTATACAAATTACATGTTTTCTATGCTTCATTGGACATTTTACGTAGAACATAAGGGGGGGCTTTTGCAATAGGTGGTACAAAGACTAGTATTGGAGCCAGTATAAGCCTCATTATTAAGGCTAGATGAAGCATTTGGCTTTTTTCAGGTTTTCAGCAAAGTTAACAGAATCCAAGATTCCCTATATGTTTTTTATTTTTATTTCCTTTCTGCTTCTAGATTCCTGAGTTTTTTAAATTATATTAAAATGGAGGTTTTCCAACAAACGCCACTCTAATTGCTTTAAGACACAGATCACAGCTTAATGAGATCTATTAAATGTTGCCAGCCTGGGACAGGCAGAGGACTTCATATGCTGACTGCACTGCAAGCCTGCCTGGCCAAGGAAAAGGTCAGGCAGTTGCACAAAGCCAAAACATGGCACAACCAAACTCGTCAGCTGTATTGCTGCTGTGAACATCAGGAGGTCATGTGAAAGGACCTTTCATTTCTCAAGCTAAGTGTGGCAAAAGTGGTATCCATTCCCTCTGCATGGTGCTATAGATTAACCTTTCAAAAGCAGCTTTGGATGGGCTTTATTGGTGCCTGATTTGAGCCTAAAATTCAAAAGAGCTGACCACCCTGTGTTTGTACAACTGAATTTGAAGACAGCAGTGAATTCTGCTCTTGGAAATTATATTTAGTTCATGTACAAGGCTCAACTGAGGTTACGTTAAAACAATAATACATGTATTTTGCACACGTTGTAATAGCAATAGAGCTGTGTAATGCTTCTGTTAAAAGGGAGGTGTTTACAATACTCATTATAATTACTACGTCTAAGTAATTATTTATATATAAAGAATACATCTAGAAACATTTCTACATGTGAGATTACTCATATGCACATGGTTTAATTGTACTGTATTTTATTGTTTATTTCTTTTGCAAGCAGAATACATAATATTTATACCAAAGCTTTTTTTTACATTTAATTCAGAGTGGATGCATATTTATCAGTTTGATGAGCTTCTCTCTTTTCCCTTGTTAATAGTTCGACATAAAAATATTGCAGACCCATGGCTTTTTTTTACAATTATTACTTGAATAATTAATAGTTAAAAATTCTTAAATTGAAGCAGTTTGTAAACAAAGAGATTTACCAAAGTAACAGCCAAAATCAAGATGGATGCCATAAATTCTGTCCATCACATATAAATCCTCCTTTTCACCTACTATTCAAACACACCAGAAGCAAGGCTTTAATTCTCTCTCAAGTCAAAAAGCATGTCTTCTCTCTCTTTCTGGTATTCAACTCCATGAAACTGCATTCTAAAGCACAGAAATTATCCATTAAATTCATTTTTATTATTGGCTTTTTCTTGCTTGGGTGTGGTAAGTGCCATGTTATTAGCTACTGTGAATCAGCCTCAGCCTCTTTGGTGCCTTTTCCAGAAATATTGCTTTGGAATCCCTACATTTCACTCATTGATGATGTAAAAAGAACCTAATTATTCTAACAATTTTATCTAAGACCTGCAGATTTTATGTACTGAGTGTAAAAAAAACAACTTCTTGATGAATAATGCTCCAGGAGCACATTTTTGTAACCATCATCTGGAAGGGTCTTTTTACACACAGATATGCAATTATTCTAGTGGATAATAAATGCTAAATTTGCTTTACATCAGATATCACTGTCCCAGTATACCTACATATAGGTAAATATGTATATATGTAAATTTAAATTGAGATATAACAGCTTCTCTGCAGAACTGTGGATGACAATGACACAACTGCCAAAGCTTTTTCTCTCATTAGATGTGATTTTTGTTTTATGATTCTTTGTCCTTCTGTTGAAATTGTGAGTAGATTTTATTGTTGACATGTGAGAACTGAGAACTAATGCAAAATAAAAACCAGAAATGCTTGATGGGTTCATTTAAAATATCCCTCAAAACAGTGCATAAAAATAAAAATAGCTTGTAAAAAATTGTGACTTTGCAAAGTCAAACTTTTGAAAGGGGTGAAATGCTTTGTGAATACTGTAAAAGTTTTGTTGAACTTGGTTCTCCAGCCCAGCCAATATCAAGGCTGAACATGCATTGCCCAAACAAGCACATATGAGCATGGAAATTCACACAGCAAGCCATGCAGAATGATACAGATAGAAACCTGTAAACACAGATGGCACAAATTGCCTCATCTTGTTCCCCTGTCTTGCATTTCAGGGTAAGGATTTGTTAGTGGGAAATAGTGTGCTCATGTGCAAAGTGGATCTTTCCAGTAGCATGCGCTTATGCACCAAGGGCCAGAACTGGCCCAAGATCCTTGCTTTCTGCGGCAGCTGGTGCCCACAAAGGCTGGAGTGCCCCTCCAGCTCCAGGTAGCTCAGAACCCCTCAGACATACATGTATGTGCACACACACCTGTGTGAGTGTGCAAACACTGTTAATTCCTCCAGTAAATGGCCTTAACTGCTCAATCTACTTGGTGGCTCATCCCTGGGACCCTCTTGACTCCAGTACAGCCATATACATGTAAAAACATCACCGAGTCAACCCTCAGATCTCGTGGTCACTCCAGTAGCTGATTTAAACCCTTGTGGTCTCTCCAGTTGCCAATCTCAAGGCTTTCTGGTCTCTCCAGTATTCAGGCCCTGACTTCTGGGTACTTTAATACCTGGCTCCTCTTATCCTATTCATGGACTAGTCTAGCTTAGAATTTGCAAGCAATCATGCTGATGTAGCTGCTCGGTATGCATGCACTCCAGGTGCTGCCATTTAGACACATGGACCTCTATTACCTGTGTGGTCCCTCACTGCTTACTGGCACTTAGATATCCACGTATACACATACACGTAGAATAATAAACTCTTCATCCGGGAAAAGAGATATGTAATTTGGTAAGAAGACATGACAGACTGCACTGATCAGTCGCAGAGCGTGGCCAGATGATATGACAATCCCTCTCTTTAAACACTTTTGGTTCTTACACTAAGCATCCCAAAATAAGTCTTATGTAATTCTAAAGTGGTCTTCTCCAGCATCCCACAAGTACTTCTATATCCCTAGGCAATGCCCACTATCAGCCTGTGAGGTGAGGCGAAAGTATCTCCCATTGACTCATCTTGATGTGTCTCATGGCATTGATGATGTTCCATGCCAGCCCTGGAGGAGTTAGGGCCAAGGGCTTGCTTGTTTCTCTGACTAGCTTATTGGAATTCCTATACTAACACTGGTTTTGTGTTCTCACTTGTGTTTACAGTGGTGATCCTTTAGTACACGAAAGTAACATATACAACCAACATATTCTTCTTTTCTTCCAAAGGATAAAAAAAACAGAATAGGATTTGTTTTAAATTTTGGAGATTTCAATTCTTAGAATCCACAAGACTATTCTGGAGGAGATCTACGCTGTTTAGTTGAACTTTGTCTTTGTCCTTCAGCTCCCTGCATTTGCCTTGTGTTAAGTGGAGAGTGGTTAACTCTCCTGAGGAATGAAGATTATGTAACTGAGACTTTAACTTGGAATTATTCTCCAAGAAATATTAATCTCCAAAACTAAGATTAGCGTCCACTCTTCCCTTTACTGACTCCAAATTATCACCTGTATTTTGTTGTTACTTCCTGCCTAATGACTCTTATGTCCTATATTAATGAGACAGGCTTTATTTCTTGTTTTAAGAACAAGAGGGTCAGGCAGCAAGCCTAAGCATAAGACTCCTGCACCTCCATTCCGCTGAATTACTACCCAGATCTTGACTCCTTTCTGAACCTTCTCTTTAGGTCAACCTAGGACAATACTGTTTTAGAGCAGTTTAGCCCAAGATGGTGACAGTGACCTTGCAACTAGGGTGTGGTGTCTGGCTTCTTTTATTTACCAGGATAGAATATGGTTAGTGAGCAAGAGGTGTACAATCACATTATGATGGGGAGTACCTATTTAATTAGTTTGTTCCTAATGTATATGCTGTTTGAAAAAAAGGAATGACTAGGTCACATGAAAACCTCTTAAAATGAAACTGCTCCTTTCCTTTAAAGCTGCTGAGTGTGCTTGGAAGGGAAAAGCTTTAAGGATCTTAGGAGGATTGCGTGAGGGAAGGATGAGAAGCAAGGCTAGAGCACAGCCATGAGATTCAACCATGAGATTCAGGCAACACTGACAGGGGCTGGAAGCTGATAGATTGCTTCCGCTGCAACAGATAGTCTTCCTAGGACTAGAAAGGTTGTACTGAGTTTCCAGCAACTTCTGTATTCATAAGGTTAACTGAAATCAAGTGTGAAAACAAGGAAATAACTTCTAAGAATGCATGGAAATTGAGAGGATTTCTCATAAGTATTTCTTATTTCTCTTCCGTCATTCTGTATTTGAATGGTAATTATTGTGATTTATATTCTAATAAAAATTGGTTAACTATTGCAAAAGTTCTTCTAGCCTTTTTTTCTCCTTTTTTTAAGAAAATGCTTTTTAAGGAAAATACACCAACAATTTAATACTTGGTTTCAAATATAGAATACAAGATTGAATTCCTTGCCGAGACTCAAAGTGGGGATGCACAAGTAGCAACAACACGGGTATCTATGTAACTGTCAAAGAGAGAACAGAGGGGAAAGTTGCAGAAGATCATAAATTAAGGTACTATAAAATCATCAGAAACAAAGAGGACATAATGGGATGATGAACTGACCAGATGTTCTGAAGTCTGAGTATGATTTTAGAGTTTTGTTTTCATCTTTTTATTCCATGAAAGCAGAGATGGGTGTAGTCTCAAAAACAGCAGTAACTGTAGCAACCTTCATGAAAAGATAAATATTTTGTTTTTTCTAATGAAGCTGAAAAAAAAATAATCCTAAAACCTGAACTCATCATTTTCATGATGGGAGGCTTTTATCAGAAACTCTTAGAACAACTGGTATTTTAATACTTCTATTTTTTACTTCAGTTTATGTAAACTGTAAAAAGTCATATTTACTTTTGACTTGAAAAATCTTGACAAAAATGAATATACACTATTTTTTATTTATTATGACATAGCCATTTTATTACTAGAGAAATACAGTTAGATTAAACAAAACTTAAAAATAAATTAAAAATAATGCTTCATTTCTTTGTACTCCTTACATATTTTATTCCAATTTGTGAAAAAAAGTGTTTTACAAAACAGAAATGGTGGAGTTGTGGGCAGAAGACGAATAAATGGAAATAGATCCTCATTTGAGATACAGCCACCAGAAACAGCATTACACAAAATTCAACATTAATTTAAATACAATTAAATGAATTGGCTTAAGAGAAAGATAAAATAAAGAATTATAAAAAAAAATAAAAATCTTGGCCTCATCATCTCGCTGCCTTCAAACTTTTACTATTAATAATAAGTAGTAGAGGTAATGAGTGAAGTTTTCCCCTCATTATCTGCATGTGAACTAGATGTCTATGCTCCTATCATAATTAATAGAGACTTAGGGCAGGATTCAGCTACATAAACATGGGTGTATGCTGCCATCTCAGATGCCAGTACACCTAAATGGAGGTGTCAGGTTAGAGAAAACACTTACAGAAGGTCTGCAGCCTTTTGGAGACCAGCAGCTAGAGTCTGGGTGTGATGACAAGTCTGTCTTAAATTTTGGTACCTGAAGCCTGCTGAAGTGACTACTGTAGTTACAGCTGCAGAGATATTCAGCAAATCCTGATCCTAGAACCTGGCATACTAGTTGCCAAAAAAACAGCTGTCTATTGTGATTTGAGGTTCTCTAGCATATTAAAGACATCTGGGTTAATATTCAAGACACAGAATTTACAGGAGGCCTATTTCCTTGGCAAGTGACAGTTAGAGGCTGGGCAAGCATCTCGGGTAGCTGAATATATTTAGGGAAACTTAGTAATGTCAAAATATCTTATTTTCATTTTAGTGTGATATGTAAGAAATACCCAGTGATAAGTAAATGAAATGGATCTAAGGATAATGGCATTTGTACAATGGTATGTGTGTATGTACATGGGCATATGGATGTGTACACTATAGTGTATACATTTTTGTCACATAATGATTTTTCTCAATAGATAGTTTTTTCCTGCAACTTTGTTCTTAGCTATTCCAGTGCTACTTCCTTTATCAAACACTCAAAGGGAAATGAGTTTGTCTGTTAACAACGTGGTTGTAAGCTGTTCTATCTAAATGCACTTTCCTGTGATACTCTGAAGAAAGGTTACTTCAGGGTCCTTTTCTTTGTAGGTCTATAACACAGTTTAAATGCTATCTCCTGTCTTTCTAGAAGATTTATGATTTCTACTAGGCTTATTAATTTTTTACTAGGTTTATGAATGTTCTACTAGGTAAATTAATTTTTTTCTGTTTCCAAATTATATTAACATTTTAATCAAAGAAACAGGGTTCTGTAATTACTTGGGGAAAATTATTAGGACATGGGTATTTGTAAATGAAATTCAGAATATCTAACTTCCAATTTCAGACTTGTGATAATTTGGAATCCTTCTCTTAGATAAAGATTAAGTTGCCTGTTCCCCAGGTTCTGGTTTATTCCTGGAGAAGCCTAAAATTGATTTATACCATCATTCTGGATCACAAAGTTCCCTATATGCTGCAATGGAAGTGTTCAGATGTCTTTAGAACCATCTTTAGCTAATCGGTTATGTCTGATGTTTTAGCTAAGTTCCGTCAAGGTTCAAAGAGAGAGAGAGGAAGAATGTGAATTCTAGATTTCCTCATGAGAACTCCAACTTTTGAATCACGCTGGAATCATAGAATTAAAAATCATAGAATCTCCTGAGTTGGAATGGTCTCACAAGGATCATCTAATCCAACTCCTATCCATGCGCAGGACAAACCTAAAATTCACATCATGTGTCTGAGGGCATTGTCCCAATGCTTCTTGAATATTGTCGAGCTTGTCACCATGACTACTTCCCTGGGGAGTTTGTTCTAGTGCTCTGCTACCTGCTGTGTGAAAACCTTTTCCTAATATTCAACCTAAACCTGTCTTGGCACATCTTCCTGCCATTCCCTCAGGTCCTTGTGAACATGTTCCTTCATTTCTGCTTTTTCAACATGCCAAGTAAGTACCTAAAAATAGCCCTAATCTTGGCATTTGATTTAAATGCTCAAATGGAGTTTAAATTAATCCTACAAATCTCCTTTAAAAATCAAATCTAACCTCTCCTTTTCTGATAGAATCCTCAAAGCGCATGTGAACTCCTCATCCTCTTTGAACATGGTTTCGTAGGAAAACCCGTGCGCTTTTTTGCGGTTTGTTTTTTTTTTTTTACTTCATTTTCCTCAACCATCTCATACCTCAGGGTCGTGATTTTTAAGCACAAAAGTCTGTTCTATATTTATATTTTCAAAGGAAAGACAGGATACTGAGTATGAGAAACAACTCACAAAAGTAGAGATAATTTGCCCTTGCAATACCCTTCAAATAACAGTTACGAAGCAGGTGCAGGTAGATCACAGAAGGATATTTTTAACCAAGTTATCAATACTCCTATATGCATGTGTCAGACTTTTTTGTTAAAAATGGTATTTTGTCCATAAGCATGTTACCAGAATTTGTATTTGTTTACTGAAATGTGAATTCCATGTTTCTGTGTTCTTTACAGATATAATTTTGTAGCTATGAAAATGCCTGAAAATGCATTCATTTAGTCTGTGGCAAGTACCATAACTTTTGTTTAGTTATTTTCTTTCAAGACAATGGATTGATACCTGAATTTTGTGGAAAAAGATATTTTTCATCTGCTGGACATGTGTTTTACAAACAGAATATGTCTACATATGCAATTTACACACTATAAGATGAAAATAACATTCTAGCACTCTGAGAATAGTTGAAGTTCATACAAATTTTATTTCTCATTAAAATAACTGTGCTAGAGATAGAAAAATGTTGCATTGTTTCTGTTGTCTAGTTTTGGGGTTTGTTGTCGGTTTGTTGTTCAGTTGGTTTGGTTTTTTTCTGTCCCCATTACGTTTTTCTGCACTTAAAAAAAAATAATTCAGGCTATTTCCATGCAAATTATCTTTTCCTGGATTCATTAAATGCTCTTTGCTGAGCCCATAACTGGACTGTCTTCTCTCAAATTACCTATGCAGAATATTGAGAGGGTCAAAACAGTGCAGCATGATACTGTATTTCACAGAATAGAAAAGCACGTAGATTGTACTTGTTTTTCATTCTTGTAAGAAGGGCTACTAACAAGAAAAGAAAATGGCTGAAAATTGTTTTGTTCCCATTTGTCAAATACCATAATTAGAATAAGAAATGCTACAAATTAACCCATTCTCATTACAGTCACTATATTATAATTTCATGGTCCTCGTCTGATGCTGTACTCTTGCTAAGCACATTTACATCTCATCAGTGAACATGAGCAGCAGATCTGCTGGCAATGAATGCTTGATTCACTCCAATTTATGTCTTCTTTTCAGCTGGGGAATCCATTGTGTGAGCTAATAGCAGGTTTCCCATTTGAAATGACTGCAGATCTCTTCACATTTGGATACAGTGCAAGCATTGTCATATTTTTTTTCTTTTAATGTGTCACATAATTGTCGCATTACACTATGTGCAAGCAGAAGAAAGGGAAATTTCAATATTAAATGAAGCACAAAGGACAATACTATGCTTTGTTCTCACTGATGTGTGGGGGAAAGACAAGAACCCTTTTCTCTTAAGACAAGTAGTGAGTATAGCTGCAATCTTTGTGATCACCAGCATAAAAGACTGAATGATTTCACCATCATCTACCATATTTCTGCAAGGCTGGTTGTCAAAATAGAGGATTATATTAAAACAGTGATATGGGCAAATGTGTCCTGTTACAGGGTGTTTAAATTGCCATGTCCCTGATACCCGGCTGATTCGAGGATGTTCCTGAAGCATAATTTCCGTGAACTTCTCATGAAATTTTCATGGTATTTCTATTCTTAATACAGTGTTGTACAAGTAAAAATTGAACTTGATTGCTTGTCTTATCTTATCTAACAATATTAGGTTGTTTTCCAAATTCAAGATGTGTAGAGAGGAAAAGCTATATCTGAGGTGTTTTGCTTGTTCTCTTATGCCTGGTTTGACAGCTAGAGAAAGAGAAACCTACTGAATTCTAAGGGAGGTTTGCTGTTGATGTTAATGGGATGGGATTTCATCGAAAAGATTTTGTCTTACTAGACAGGAATGCTACATGCATTACCTTTGTAAGACCTTGGAGACTGACACAGGAGATGCACCATCATCAGGGGTTATTTCACCTGTCCTTAATCATTAGTGCTTGGATTCACTTAATCTAACTTTAGACATTTCCAATATGAATGTCGACATCTGGAGCAGGATTCAGTTCCTAAACACAGGAGCTTAGTGCCACTTGAGGTTTTCTAGCATATTGAAGGCATACACAGGCCATGTAGGTAGGGCACAAAATTTATGGAAATCCATACGCTGTGGCATCGAAGTAATATTAGGTCTGATATAAGAAAAATAACTAAAGAATGTCACTATATGCCTAAATTTAGGGGACTGGATATCACTCAAACTATTGATTTTATTTTTCTAGGGTCAATTCTGTTGTCTATACGTTGGTATATTTGAGGTGCTTTATTATATCCTACCTAACCTTCATCACTTATGCCAAAGGGCATGAATACTCTGCATGTATTGTATGTGTTTACCTTCATGAAACTGTCCTGGACACCTTAAAACTCTCAATGGAACCACTTATTTCTTTGTCAGTTACATTTAATTAGTACTATAACCAATGAGAAAAATACTTAATTCCGGGTCATGATTCTTCCCATCGGTTTTAAATGTTTACCTTCGGATGAGATGAATATGACCTCATAACTGTTTTTTCTAGTTCTATTTTTTTTTTTCTAGAGTCAGATTCAGAAGATAAAGCATTCACATCTATGAAGATTGACATATCACCTTGCCTTGTTTTTTTCTTTCCTTGCATTTCCTTTACTTACTTTTCCATATTACTGACAGCTGGGAAACTAAGTAATTCCATAGTAACGTGCAAGCCAGGTTAACCATTTTCAAGATAGGAAGATGAGAGGTCAAATTTGATCTCACTTATGCAAGTAAAATTATAAGAACATATGATTCACAAAACTGAAGGTTATTCTAGTTCATGATCCTAATTTTCAAAAGACTAGTGGTAGATTTAATCCCACAATAAGTGAATTTTAATTTGTCTGTTTCCTTGTGTAACTTTTATACTTTCAAGTAACTTTGTCTTTTGGTTTCACGATTTAAACTACTAATTACAGGAAAAAGAAAGGCATCATTCACTTTATGATTTATCGACCTCTATCATACCCATTGTGGTTTTGCTTTCTACTGGTGAAAAGTAATTTTTATTGTCTTTTTATTTTTATACTTTTTATTATCTTTATTACCTTACAATATACTTTCCCTCATTCTGCCATTTTTAGAGGTAAGAAGATAATGATATGAACTAATGTAATAACTGAAAATAGAAAAAATAAACAAAACCAAAACCTTAAATGTTTGTGAAATTTCACTAGAATACTTGAGAAAACCACTGCACCTGTGACAGCATTTGTACTTACCTGGTGAAGACAGCAAATCAGTGCCAACATTAAGATTGTATGTCCAGCTGCAATATGAACTGCTGGAACCTGAAGTAAGGTCCTCATTCTGTAATCACTGAAGAAATTTTCAACCCTTCCATTAACTTCAGTGCTTCAGACTTGGGTTTTTTGGAGGCACTGAGCCCCTTTTATGTGCATCAATGAACAGCAATTTTCACTGACCCGAGTTAGATTTCAGTGGGTAACCTCCAAGTGAAAGGCTCTCTGCTGCATCTCAATACCCTGAGCGATCCAGCCCCATCTTGTTTTTTTTTTTAATGTTAATAGTAAAAAAAAATCCAAAAAAGAACAATCTGTCACAGATGTGTATGGTAATTGACATAATCGACCCTAACGGCTAATTTGGAGCATAATACACCATGACAGATCCATTGGAGCTTACTCAGAGGTTGAGATAAAAAGTTTTGTTGCTATAATATACATTCATACTATTATTTGAGTACATTTTAATTAAAAAATAAAATCTAGGCAAAAATACCATTAATTTATACATAGTATTATTTTTAATTTAAATATCAGGCTACTGCACACATGCATACACACTAAATAGGTATCTTAAAAGAAATGGTAAGCAAAGTTTTAATATAAATCCCTCTTAGAATAACTCTGTCATCAGAGTTCTTTGTGGTATTATTACCTGTCTAACCTGGCTTGATGAATGAGATACAGCGTAAAAAAAAAAAAAAAAAAGTTTTGTGCATGGTAGCCATAGGAGTAGAGACTGCAGAAGTTTATCTTAAAAGTTTGTCTTAGCACTTTTGTGAGTTGATCAAACTGGTAGCAAAATTTCATTTCCCAAAGTAATGGACAGAGCAGTGAAAACTAAGAGTAAATGGAAAATTTTCTAATGGCTCTGTTTTGAGGAATTTTCAAAAATTATGAGAATATGAGAAACTGGAAGCAATATCCAGTCTCACATCACGAAAAGGAAAAGTATCCCCGAATATTAGTATAATGGTGACTTTCTGTAGGTTGTTCATTTCTGATGTCTCGTTTTGCCAATACCTCACAACTCTGAAGAAAAGAAAGACAAAAAAAACCCCAGACCTTGAATATTTGCTTAAATACTGAATCTCATTTGTTTAATTTTTTTGTCTCATTTTTTAAGGTTTTTAAGTCTCTATTTTGAACGTTTAGAAATTACATAGTAGGGAAACATGGCTGAATTAAGGAGTGCAAAGGGGAGAGCTTGATTTTCATACTTTTGCAGCATCTCCTGTAATCTCATGTTTGACTTGAATCATGAGGTCTGCAATGAGGTGACATTATGCTCCGGAGCCCACAGACTCCGATTCATGGACCTTGAGCTAAGAACCCAGGTACATTATCTTCAGTGAACAGTGTCCTGGAGACAGCTGAGTCAGACCTTGGTTACCTCGTGTTGTTCCCTGTGAGTTTACACTAAGTACATTAAACATATTTGAAGAAAGCAGAAGCTTCAGATCTAGAAAATGCTGATGGAGATTTTTCTGCTGGGCAAGTCTTAGAATATGATGTATCTCCTCCAACTTAATACAAAAAAATTTATTACCCCACCTCAGTACTTTGCAATTTCTCTGGAGTCAAAAGAAAATGATCAGAACACCCAGAGATATCTCACGTATTTCAGATACCTCCTTTGGCTTGGGAATGCAATTTTTCTCCATCAAGTAGAGAAAAGCTCTTAATTGCAGTCTTCCTCTTGGTAACTGAAATTTGTCTTCTCACTGACTAAAAAGGAACCGTGGTTGGCAATATTAAACAACTTGTAGAGCTCATAGGAATCATAGAAATAGAGATTATTCCCTTTATGGAGACAGACATACTGAATTACCTTCTCAGGACTCATGATCATTTTTTATGTAGTCTGTAGGAAACCATTTTCAGCAGGAAATATCTTGCCTACTTCACATGTAAGGAAGACAAAAATTCAGCAGGAGGGCTTTTGTCCAGACTGTGAACACTAGGTTGAATGTTAGTCACTGATGAACTGCAGAGTGGGATTGAAGTTCAGAAATATCTCCCTGATTATATTTTATTTTTTGTTTCTTCTATAAACAATTCAGATTCTTAAAGTTCACCCAAATAAATTTAGAAATAAGCTCTGTATTCCATACAGCATTCTGAATCAACCAGTTGCAGCCAAGTAAACTCAGAGAAATCTGAATTACATTTTTAAAAATGAGCAGTTCCCCAACCATCTACCTGCATTTGTCAGCACACAAAAATACTATTACTTATCTACATAGTAGAGTCATTTATCATTAGACTTTTTTAAGGGCTTTCTTGTACTCTAAAATAGTCTAATAGGACTGGTAGACGTGATTCTCTGAATTACTACTGCAATGGCTTGTGAAGAAAGGGAACATCTTCTCATACTACTGTTCTTTATTTGGGATCAAATAATTCTAACACCACCAGTAGTCAAGAGTCATGGAAAAATTTCTCACAGAACAAATGTCTCAATTGTGTAAGAAAAGTTTGGACTTGTATCATCACTGTTCTTGTCTGAAGTTGTATTGAAAGTTATGTAATTTAGGATAATGGACTGATGCTGAAATATTTCATAACAGCAGTAACATTTTAAAGTGTAATAATTTCTGAACAATTCTTTCAGAACATCTAGATGAAATAAATTTTTTTTACACAGATATTCTTTTTCAGAACCAGGCTGTTTCCTATTTTTGATCAACACTAATGAGTATAGTTACGTGCTAACTAACATAAGTGGATTGTCAGTCAAACATAAACACTGAAGTGTTTGTATCTTGTAGGTTTAGTTCTGGTCGCAGATTTTGAGATGCTCTGGTGAAAATTGTGAATGAACCTGTCTATTCTCACAGACAGAGTTAGTCTGTGCTAATGGGAAATGTCTCTTCTCAGGGGCTGATTGAGACAATTAATTACATACTTCTGATGGAAAACTTCAGCAACAATGTTCTGAATCTATTTTATTGTTGCTTAGATCTTTCCCAGTGTAGAAATATCATTTTGTATCTTAGTCTTCTGTTGGTACTGTGCAGAATAGCTAGTGCATGTGATGCCATTTTTCAGAGGTTTATCTGAGGCATGATGGTCTTTGATGTCTAAAAGTACAAGTAATCTAGTTTACCAGTTGTCATTTGAAAGATTGTCTAGAAGTTTAGAAAGTATCAATATTCAGGTTTCTCCATTTCCATTTCTATGAATAGTTTCAATATTATCCAAAATTTTTCTTATTCAGAAGAGTTCTTTTTGAAGAAAAGGCTCAAAAAGAATGATTTGAAAATGTTCTGTATTTCTATTATGATATTCATCAAATTTCATTTGAAGTGTGGTATTAAGGCTTGGTCATATTTTGACAAAAGAATCATATCTAAAATGTCACAATCACTTAAATTTTTTACCATAAATATAAAATGATACAAAATAGGGGTTTTTTACAGTTATCTTTTGAAAAATTATATTTATATTTCTCCATATTAAGGCTTTAGGTATTATGATCCATATCTATTGGAGTTTTTGTGAAGACACAATAAAATGAGCACTTTACCCTCATGTCCTCTTCTGACAAGCTCTTTCTTTTCATCTGTTTTAAACGTGCTTACTGCTACATCAAAATGTAAATACTGTTTGAACATTTTACATTTCTGTGAAAAAGGGCCACACAAGAACCTATTTGCACAACCTAAGCTAACCCACTGCTCTTCAAGCATATAATACCCAGGTCTACCAGTGAATTTTTCTTCCTCTTCTTTTTGCTACTGCATTTCCAGTGCTGTCAAAGTGTTACTCCTTTCATAAATTGTTTGGTGCAAGTTTCTGATAGTTTTCTCTGTTCTGAATCAGTAGATCTATATCCTGGGAAGAAATCCTAGGGATACTAAAACTGTACATCCATAAATGCCTCTGCTACACACACCTGTAATATCACCAGAAGAACCAGATGGAAATCCCTGCTTATTAAAAGCTGAGTTTTATTTTTTGTCATCTCCTGTTTAGATTTATGAATGTCATTTGATTTCTGTAGGCCTTGTGGACATTTATCAAATAAATAGCAATTCTCAGAGTACAGCAGTGTGAATATACCAAGCTTCCAGATGACACCATGTTCCATGACCTGAATGAATTACCTGAAAAATTTCATAGGGCATAAATTTCCTGTCACAAGCATGTCATAGCCCCTAGATCTTCCTACTCAGATCTCTCTCCCTGGCTGATTATTGGCCACTGAGATTTTCAAGGTTTTCACTGCATACACAGCTTCTGCAGTGCCTCTACTTCTGAATGCAGTAATAGCTTTGTGTATGCAAGGGGTAAAACAAGAAGAATGTCACTGACATCAGTGATGTTTGAATTTTGAGTTCAAGGAAAGTTGGACAAAAGAAAAAATCTTGGATAGTAGTATTTCATTCAAGCTACGCTTGTCACACTCAGAAGAAACCAGAAGCTCTCCTTAAAAACAACACCAAAAGATGACCTTCCTTAAGCTGTTCTTACTGCTACTTCAGCTGCTGCCTAGGTTGATGCCACTTTAGAAAGCACAAATATTCTTCTGTTTTTCAAGATCTCAGAATTATTAGTAGTCTGATAATAAATGTAGTTGAATAAAACATATCATTCTACCATTTCCATTGGACCCCAGGATTCTAAAAGAGGAGATTCGGCTGTAGACTAGAATGCAGATGAGCAATCCTTTTCGTTGTGGTAAATTAAATCCAGCACTACCCTCTTCCTCAGGAATTAGAAAGTGAGGATCAGCTCTGGCTTTTCTATGGGTAATAAATGCATTTTGGTTTTTTTTTCAGAATGGTGATAGCTTGTGATGTTTTAATTTTGATAGCTTAATATGATGAGTTCACAGCTCCACTGATAGTATTAATTAGCTATCTAGCAGTTCGTTGGACTGACGGGTCTTAACACACCACTCCTCAGGGGTTAATATCAATTAATGTAGAAAACTGAAAAAGAGACAGAATAATGTTAAAATTTGCACTTGGATAATCTTTTCTCCCTCCTTCCCTTTGTGTTTTGTTTTACTGCTGGAATTATATACAATCAGTTTGCATGATTCAGTGGTTGCAATAATAATAATAATAATTATTATTATTATCCTCATATAAATTAAAGATTAAGAGAAATAAGCGTATACATGTATTGTGTCTAATAAGTGGATTTGGTGTCTGCAGTGAATGAGTGATTACTATAACTGATAGAAATGTACAGGATCAAAGGTCTTGTAATAATAACATTACCTCTTGCTTTCTGATCGTTCTCATAAAGAGTAGAGCAAAGTTTAAGTACTGGCAAAGTGAAAAGTTAATTTAAATTGTAAAAAGTCCCTTTTATTCCTGGTATTTGTTTTTCTGCTGTCATCCCAAATTGGCTGTATTATCATCTGACACATCTAATATTCCCTGATTATCTGAACAATAGCAAAAAAACCCAATGTTTCATCACAACCAGTTCTAGACTTCTGTAATGCAAAGACCTCTACAGGAATTCCATGTGAAGAATTTTTTCAGAATCTTGAGAAATAGAGACTCTGAATTTACTTTCATGCTACAATGGTTGATTAAAATTAATATGCTTAATTAGGCACTGAGATTATTTATTGTTACTTGATCATTCAGCTATCCTGGAACCAAACAGTGAGCAAACCTAAGAATGAGCAATGATCAAGGAAATTACAGTTCAAGTCATAGATCCAATGAAATCTTCTTACTGTCCAAAATATAACAACAAACAAATCTCACTGCTAGTCTATTTGATTAGTTTATCAAGCTGTTGAGTTTGTAAGGTTGCTATATTGCTCATTATAGAGCTGGGAATGTTTCCTCTGAGATGACTCTCGTTTTGCTTCAGAATTTCTTGCCTCAGAGCATGATTCAGATAAATCAATTGTCTATATCTTCTCTGAACTATTCATTTTTCTTGGAGGTGATCATTCCAAAACTTTGATTCTTTTCACCAGAGCAGATGCTAGATTCTGCATCTGGGATGGAATAATCCATGCATGAGAGGCTGAAGAGCAATTCTGTGGAAAGTGGTCTGGCAGTTTAAGTTGATGGCAATTTAAATATGAGTCAATAGTGTGCCCTGGGTTGCATCCTGCACAGCATAGCTGATCGAGGGAGGTGATTGTCCCACTCCTCTACACTGTACTGGTGTGGCCCCGTCACTAGTACCGTGTGCAGTTCTGGGCATCTCAATATAATAAAGATATCAGACTACAAGAGCAGAACAAACAAGATGGTGAAGAGTCTAGAGAGCAAGAGTAGTGGCTGAGGTCACTTGGTTTGCTCAGCACATGCATGTAGTCATCTCCACTCTACATTCTTAATTTTATTAAAAATATAGGTAAAAATGTTTTTTATTTCAAGTCTGTTAAGATGACAATTTGGTTTGCTGTTGTACATGTATGATTTTATAAGTTGTTTGCTTAGGTTATATGATTTATTGGACTGGATACAACATTTCAAATGAGCAAACATATTTTTTAAATCTTCAAAACCAGAATTTGGAAGTGTAACATTCAAAACCCTCTTTAAAGAGGGTTTTTATCAAACAAAATTAGGCTGTTTAAGGAGCTTAGTTGTCATTGAAATGGCACTGATGCAAAGTAGTTGAATAACTAGGACATTTTTGCCAATCAAATTTTTAACAATATTTTATATTTTAATCTCTTGACTGCAAAGTATAGCTGGTGGGTTTTTGTCGTGTTTTATGTATAAAGTTGACAGACATCAATTATTTCATCAGCAAATGTATTATATGCTAAACCAATTGCCCCATATTTTTTTGCTTGCCAGAAGGAAATTTAAAAAAAAAAAAAAGAAAAAGAGAAAAAAGACCCCAAAACATTAAAAAAGAAAAACAGCTTCAAAGTTGTGACTGTTTAAGAAATTATCAAGAGCCTATAAGGGAAAATATCCATTCAAAAACATGGGAATTAGTTTCATCTTGGGAAAAAAGACATGAATTAACTTCAGGAGCCTAAAACCTGAACTTCTGATATTGAAAGATAAAATAGAATTAGTAAACAAGAGAACTGGGCATATGTTATGCACACAACCACCTAATAGTGGAAATCATGTAATAAAGCAGAACTAAGATGTTGTGTCGCACAGCTGTTTGTGTTTCCACTGTAAGAATTATAATTCAAAATTACTTGAATTTACAGGCGTAGTGGGGAGGAGTGGCAGCTACCTGAACCGGTGGGAGTTGAAAGTTACAAGTTAGAGAGCTAGTGCTGAGATGGAAAGTTAATGTCTGTAATTGAGGTGCAAATATTGATCCAGTGCAACTTCCACTGGAAAATTATATTTTAAAGAAATTGAAGATTTAAAGACTCCCTTTCACAAGGAGGCCTAGAAAATACACATGACCATGGCCAAAGAGCAAGACAGGAGGCTTTTCAAATGATCTCTTGAGCCTACTGCTTTAGAAGGACCTAAATACTCAGTTGAAGGAAAGACAGAGTTGGGTCTGCAACACATCCCTCTCAAATTAGGATTTTATAAAAGAATAGATTTGTCCTGTGTCAATGGCATACAAAACATATGTCAGGGAAAAGTAAAGAGGAAATTAAGTGATAATGCAGGGTTCAAAAGCTGTTTTCTAAGAGGCTGTTCTTCCAAAGACCAACCTAACTTTAGCAGACTGAAGTTTTTGGGGATCTGAAGGTATAGACTGTGAATATGGCATATAATGACAAAGCAGGGAGCATTGAGTTTGAATGAGACATTTCCTCATCAACAGTTTCATTGTTTGATTCTGACACAGATATTACACTCTTAAGGTAATGCTGAAGTCATCGTTGCAATGCAAAATTTAGGAAGTAATATAACGTAACTTGAAGTGACATATTTCCCCTTAAAATTTATTTTCGATGAGTATTTAAACAGACCTGTGGAGATGACCTCTAATTAACATGGATCAATGCAATATGCCATGTGAAATTAGACAAGCTCTCCAAATGACCCAGAAAACACAGATAAAATAGGTATATATAAAAAAAAGGTATGTAAAAGCAGTTCTTGAAAATGTGGATTCGTAGTAAGGACAATTCAAACTATCTAGATACAGGTGACTGTGTAAATAGCCCAGTCACCTAACCAACCCTATGGAGTCAGTGAAGAAAAATAGATCCTTCCAGAGAATGGTTCAGACAAATATGTGCTAATCTGGATTCTGGTGATTCTTCTCACTCTGTGATGTATACATAAGAAATATGAACTCAACTACTTATGAACATATAATTCAGATATGAATTTGTGCCAGCATCTTAGTCTATGTTAAATATGTGGCTGCTCTGGGTAAGTATGTAACACAATTGATGTTTTTGCAATATTCATCAGTAGTGTAGTCATAAGCTTTGCCACACCAGCCAACTTCAAAACTATTTCCAATTGCTAAAGAACAGAAAGAAATGAAAGCTTTTAATTAGTATTTTATAGCATCTTTAGCTCCTCTGTGATGACAGTAAAAAGCCAGATTGTTTTTCTAAAATGAAATCTGTTCTGGAACAGTGGTATATTTTCTTTGCTCGGTTTATAGTTAAACTGTCAAAGGAAGGACAGTTGATGTCGGAAAGGTTCATATTTATTCATGTTTAAATTGAGGCTGGCTGTATTTGCTCTCATTACTGCTGTCACAAATGGTCAAGGACATCTAGGGATGTGTTTTCATAAATGATGTGATCATTCCAAAACAATAACTCTGAATACTGATTCCTATAGCTCCATTATAGTTTCTAAAATGCTTCTGATGCAGCACTGTTTAGGAATCTGAATCTCACTTATTTCTTTTTAGAAATGCAATTGCTATGAAAGCTCAAAGCAGCTCAATAGCACTTCTTGAAACTTTGATTTGAAAATCAAAATTGTATGGTCAGCAATGCATTGTCTAAGCAGGCAGTGTAGCGAAGGTGAATGAGAATCAGTTACACCTTGGGGAACATATTTATTTATTGATACTGAAATAGAGTCATTTTAAACGGCAAGAACAGAGAGAAAAAAAAAAGTTAAAACCTCTTTCTGTAATATTTATCAATTTCAAACAGAAATACAAAATTTGACTCGTTCATTACAGTGAACTTTTTCTTTGCTGCACCCAGTATCTGTGCATTTCATTTCAATTAAACTATAAAGGCACACATCAAACCATTCCTGCTTACAAAGACAAGACCACCTAGTGGTTTCTGTATGCTTAATTCACTGTCTCCTGCCACAACTGCTTGAGGCTTTCATTAACTTTATCTTACTTGCAAGAGGCACCCCTTGTAGAAGGAGACAGAATGATAAGCTTTCCTGTTGTCTCTGCAGTGCTGGAGGAAGCTTGCTCCATTCTGATCACTGAAATACACAGAAAATACATTTTAGAAATCAAACAGACCCTTATTCTTGGTAACCATGTAACCTACCTCAAACACCAAAGCAAAGCTAGATGAATCTCCTGATGACTGACACATTGTACCCAACATGCTTCCTAATGCAAAGACTGCAATGTCCTTCTAATCCTTACATATAGATTCATCTTTCCTAATACTTTTCTGGGCCTCTTTGTGTTATTTATGTGTGTGTGTCAATATGTGTGTATCAACTCCTTAATTCTTTTTAGTTTATTTAGCAGGCTGTCATAAACTTTATATTCATCTTCCCCCCGGCCCCATCCTAGCATTTAAAAATGGAAGGAGAAAGGATAGGGGCTTAAAAGGAAGAACAAGTGAATTTAAATTTTTTAGAAACTTTGCATTCCAAGTAACATTTAGACTGAACTGTATGAATACACATTGCCAAGGCTGGTTATCAGCTGTGCTGCAATTTATACTTATGTCAAGGTTCTCTGCAGCATGTGAATCTGTCCCTTTTTTTTTAAAGTATATATAAAAATTTATAAGAAAAACTTCCTTTCAAATTGCAACTATAGTGTTAGCATAAAAAAAAAAAGGTATGTTATGAGTACTGATTTTTTTTGCATTTCCTTGCTTTTTAGGTAGTTAAGTATAGATACCGTGTATAAAGATCAAGATTTTATGTTTGTTATAACTATAAATGCGTGTAGCATTGGCTGTGATGGTAATAAATAAACTTAAATTGTATGCTTTGAAACAATCTCTTAAACAAATATCAAAGTGACTAAGGAAATTGTATTCATATCCTATAATGTCTTTTCTTCACAGGCTGTTAGCAGATTCCTTTCTTTCCATATAAAGTTTATTTTTTATCTTGGGTTTTTAATCACACTTGAATTTTGATGCCTTTTTTTATTTTTTTACCTTGTCTATAACATGATAAAATGGTGAACATAGACAGATTTGCCCTGGAAACTGTTCTTGAATCATTAAATTGTGTATTTTCCATAGTGACAGATATGGTCATAGCTAACTTTCCAGAGGAAAGAATAGAAGTTCCTTTTCTACAGGTGCATGGACCATTATTACTGATTAAATTATTAAAATACATGATCTTTAAAACAGAAATAGTGTGCCATGTGTTTTCTAAATGGGCTTTGTTTATTTCAGAAAATTATTAAGAAAAAATATAAGCACTTTTCCTTACTCATTTGGTTACTCCATAAAATCAGCAAATAAGTTAAATTTGAAGGTCACAGATCAGATAAAACTAGTCCTATCAAACTGAAACCATCAGAATTAAAATATAGGAAATTATTAAACTCCTCATACACAAAATATTTCATCTTAAAATATAGAACAGTGAAATTGTTCAACACATGCTGTTTTGCCAACTGGAAATTCTTAACCTTTTCTAAAGGACATTTGAGGAATGAAAAGAGAGCCTATATAAACAAACTTGCATGGTCCATGGGAATCTGAGAGTTCAAACCAGCTTCAGATGTCAGATTTTAATTTGCAGCATGCCTAACTCCCAATTAACCTAACTATGAATCTCAGCTACAATGTGTATTGGGGCTGGAGGGGAAAAGAAAGCATGTTTCCAGTATAGCAGATAAATAGGTAGCTATTACCTAGGTGTTGTTCCTGGATAGTTTACCTCCTTAGAGATCTTAAAATGGGATTGTTTACCAGTAATGAGTTTTCCCTAGGTAAGCAATTGCTTTTGCAGAATTATAGTATGTTGAAAAGCCCTATTTGATTGTAGCCTATATATACCTGTAATTTGCTTGTGAAGTATACAGATGGTGTTTGTAGGAAAAAGCTAAATAAATGTACTTCCTTCTAAATGATTTTATTCTGGGTTTGGCTTCCTTTTCTGCATTGTTTTCCTTAAGCTTTTAAGTTAACATTAAATTTCATTAAGATGCTTAGGCTTAGTTGCATAAGGGATATAAGGAGCAGGCCAGATAGCTTACTAAAATTGCAACTCAGCTGGAGGTTTTATTTCAGTACATTTCAGAAAAACCATGTCTGTCTTTCAAGTTTGAACCAAATATGGCACAGTTTTTAAAAATCTTTTAGAATAAAGCAGACAGCAATGTTTTCCACCTATCCGGATGTCACGCCCCGTATCATCTAATGATGGAAAGAAATAGGAAAAGTTAATGCTCTGTTTCATGAGGGAATTGTTGAATGGTCCGACAACACTTCACCAGGCATTAGAGAGAAGAAATGGAAAGAGGAGTTACGGTGGTATCTCTGAACACAATGCCTAGGGTAGCCCTTTCCATGGGCCTCAATCTGCACTAAAATACCAGTGTAATATTTGAGGAGAGGGAAACAGGAGTCAAGCACTATGTCACAGTAGTTCTGTTTGAAGAGGTACATTTGGGGAACGGGTGTTTAAATGGTGTGAATATCTGTGACAGAAATGGAATGCAATCAAATAAAATGAATGTTAACAACAAACAAATAATACATTTAATTTTATTAGTAGTATGACATTCACAAAACTGTAACTAAGGCTAAATTTTACATTTCCAAAGGTTTTCTATTTTTGGTAACAGATTCTGAGAAAAAATAAAAGCATTTCCTATTTGTGTATTGGTTGATATTTTTAATGGTGAATTAAAATGTGCAGAGAAAATCAGATTAAAAAACCCAGACCTTAATAATATAGATTTTAATATCAGACAGATTGCTTGTCCTGTCAGATATTGATAATGCACTCAGTTCTTACTTATAAGAAAAATAAAATTGAGAAGTGTTAATTTCTCATTTGAATGTTGCCTGTGAGATTAATATGATTTTTTTTCCTATTCTGCATAAAGAAATGTCCTTGTTTCATTATAGGCTAATCTAAAAAGTGCAGGGGTATGGCATGAAAATACCAAAAGTATGTATTTTTTCACTTTAGAGACTAGAGACAAGGTCTATTAATGTGAAAGTTACTTTAGCATTTTTAAACATTTTACTTTTTTGTCTGCATAATTTTACAAAAATAAAATTCACACATTATAGGATGGATTGGTCCTGAAAGCCTATTTAAATAATCTTGAATTTAAAGTGGATATTTAAATCTTAAAATAATGTTAATGTCTAAGCTTAAAGCTGTAAGCTGTCAACACAGACTACCTTTGTCCTGGTTGAAGAAAGATATTAAACATTGCCTCATTAAAGTTTATTGACTTAAACACAGGCTTGAAGTCATTCATGTGCTTAAAAGCTTCTTCTGAAATAGATCTCGTTTCCCAAATGCTGAATTTAATTCTATCGTTTATTTTGATCATTGCAATTAATACAATCGCACCATATCAGAAAAAGGATAAGTGAAAGACTCCGTGTTCCTGAAACAGAAGGAGATCCTTGTGATGATTCAGACATAGAGAAGGGAAGCTATGAGGCAAAATGTCCAAAATAGGAGAAAACCTGTAGTCTCTCCCCGTTCTCAAACATGGAAAAAAAGTTTATTTCATTTTAGAGGATGATGATTATCCTTTCACAAAACCGATCAATCTCAAAAAAAGTCTGTGATTGTTCTCCTCTTATCTGCATTAATGCTTATTCACAACCTCATACCAATAAAGGTTTTCTAGAGAAATTTAAACTGCCCAGCCTGTTTGTGTGTCTCATAAAAAAACCTGTCTTACCTCTGTAAAGGTGCATAACTTCACACTGTGAGTGATTATATAATACATTTTTTTACTCTACCCTGTGTCCTGTTATCAGGAGTGCTAAAATGCCCATTGGATCAGCATGATCACACAGCCCTGGCCAAGACCTGTACTCTGTCTTTGGTGCCAGGATTAAACCAAATCTGTTTCTTGGTCTTTCTAGTAATGCATCATCACAGGGTCCCATTTTGACAATGTATTGCACCAATAGATCATCACAAGACTGTCAGTCAGAAGATGACATCAGTTTGGATAAATGGATTCAAGAGCACATTCAGTTTAATTACAGGACAGAAGGTGTCCTGATGTCCCTTGGAGACAAAATGCTTATGCCAAGAATTAGTATGCTTTGCATTGCTGTGCAGTGGTCTGACAAATACTCTGAAGCATCTGAAGAGAGTTCACACAGACTTTTCAAGAGAATAATTCTAAAACAAATATGAAAAGTGAAAATCTTAATACCTTCTTCATGAAAAAAAAGCCCAAACCCACAGACTAGAAGTATAATCTGTATTTCAGTACTTCAAAGAAGCTTTACAAGGACACTGTCAGGTCAGATTTGGCTTATCATGTAAGTAGTATAAAAATAAGTTGCTACTGGAGGAAACAGTTTCATTATCTTTCTTAAGGACAAACATTCTCTTTGTGAGAAGTTACATCCAGTAGCTCCGCCAAGAAGGTCACTGCTACTTAGGGGAACCAAGTCACAATAGGAAAAACAAGAAAAAGGTAGACAACAATATTTTTTGACATTAAACTTTATTTATGATTGACTATCCTATTTGTTTGTTTATTTCCTTATTTTTTTTCTAAAATGAAACAAATAAGGAGGTGTTCACAATTCATTCCTACATAGCTGATGGCTGAAATAGTCTTTTATTACAGAGTACTGTGTTGTTGTTATTTTTCTTAGCTATTAGACATATTTGCAACCTGAGCACTTGCAGCTTACTTCTATGCCTCAAAATGCATAATTACCTGTTTCTACAAGAGTTGTGCTATCCTTTGCAAAATGAAGTCCAATTTTATGGCAAATGTAAGCAGTGAGTTTATAAAGTTAAAAATAGCAGTGGAGTCTATATACATACAAAATACATATATGTACATTTAAAGATTTAAGCATGTCTGAGCTTCAGTACTTTCTCCCACGTATGCTTTTCTCTGCCTATGTATACATACATACACATACATACGCAACTGTTTATATACACCTGTATGTGGGGGTTAATATGCAAACAATAATATCAGTGTGGTTTTCCACATGCTACTGTCTTTTTGTGAAATTAAGTCTATTTTATGCCATTCCTAGACTGTCTGATGTTTGCTATTTGCACTGACAGCACATCATTGTATTGTAATGCTGTTAAATAGAAGCTGGAACTTTTGGCTTCTGAGTTACGTCCAGGTTTTGGAGGGAAAGAATTGGCATTCTTTTGCTGCATTGATAAATATGGAGCTGAAACTGTTCAGCTCTGTGTAAGCAGAATTAAAGGTCTAGGACATTTACAATCCAGACAAGGCAGCTAAAATATATCAGAAAGAGACAAGCATTGAAGCAGTGAGAGATTGAGCGTTTTTTTGTTTTAATTTTGTTCTCTGACTGTTTTTCTTTTCTGTTTTGTTATTTTAGATTTCTTAGAGGGGATAACATTAGGAGGCAGATAATAGGATGAAAGATAATAATATACAGAAAGGCTAGAGATTTGGGGTCGTGTCCGAACATTGTGGTCTGCAGGGAATGAACCACACAGCCAGTTACTTCAGGGACAGGATATTCTCTGCAAGAAATCTGCAAGAAAAAAATAGAACTGAAGACACCCCCCCTTCCAAAAATAAAATCTGTTGTGAGATGAACTCTGTTCTTTGCCGTCAAATCTTTTTACTTCAGCTGTCCTGGTTTAAGTTTTGCCTGTCTTACACCTGTAATTATTTTCCTGAACATCACATTGCTTAAGGAGAGCAGAAGTACAGGGGGAAGGTTGCCCCAGGGATCCTCGTTGCTCCTGAACCATCTTTAGTTAGGGAAATAATGTATACAACACAGAAGAAGACAGTTTTCTACAGAATCATCTATCAGGGTGTCTTTCAGTATCATTATGCCTGCAACGTTGCCTCTCTGCTACCGTATATTGTGTACTAAATCTTTTCCCATGTCTAAATGAGCTAGATGCATCCATTTAAAAACACAACCTAAATTATACAAAAAAATATTGTTGTGTGTAAGGTAAAGTTGTTATTAACAGAGAAAACTTTATTAAAATTCAAAATTAAAACTCCCTTGCACTTGAGAATAAGGACATCAGATTGAGGGTTAAGAGTCTGTCTCTTGGAAGTCCTATAGGCATGCTACCTGCAGCTTTGACATGGGTTTGTCGAGTTCACTGTCCTTCTTGAAACACACTACTGACCTCATCTGACTTGTACACTTAGGTCACTATTTGTAGAGAGCGGGGCATGGGGAAGATGGGAGACACCTGTGCATGCCTTAGAATAGGCTGAAAACATATTCGATATACCCATCCAGACCTGTTTGCTTGGAAGCGTCCTTAGGTCCTTCAATTTAGACATAGGAGTAGTCAATCAGGTGTTGACAGAAATGGGCCAGATCGTCCATTGGACTAATATTTTGAGAGCTATTCTTTTAAGCTGTCAGCAATATACAAAAGTCATCACTGTCCTGGTTTATATTCATTTAATGTTTTCATGGTTATCTTCATTACCATCTGTGCTACAAATACTGCTGTTTAATGAAAGCTTAGATTCTGGAGCATAAATGCAGAGGATATTAAAAAAAAAAAGACAACGTTGTAACTAAAAAAAAAAACACAACGTATACCTATTGGCATTTAGATAATGGAAATTATCTAAATGGAAAACAATAGGATCAGTAGAGAAGTCAGGGGTGGGGAGTTTGAAATTACCTCAGTTTTTGAATAATCTAAGGTGTGATTTTTAACCAAATTTTTCCTCTATATTTCCTTTCTGTTCCCCAAATCTTTGATAATCTAAGCAAGATAGTGAAGCTTGTTCTAGTCTGTGCTTGTGGATTTTTCTCTCTCAATATTTTTTAATGTTTGACTGTAAGGATTTCTGGCACACTCTGTTGCCTCTGTGGTATGGTTTGCTTTAACTGATAGAGACATTTTGTGTGCTAAAACTCAGCTGCTGCACTGCTGTTTGCTAGTCCAAAGCTCAAAGAAACATAACACAAGAGGAGAGAATACATTATAATCATATAAATTTCTGGGGTTTGCTTCTTTTTTCTTTTTTTTTTTTTCAATATATTTTGATTTCCTGAGGGCTGGGAGAGGAAGAAAAGGGTGCAGAAGTAGGAATACTGGCGTGGTTCCTGATTTGTTTGAATTCAGGTCAGCAGACAGTGGCAGGACCGTTTCTCAGTGTTTGTCTCCTACTGTTGTACTCTATCCAGTCCTGTAACAGGAACATCAAGAAAACTTGGTTTATATTTCTGTTTTAAAGTACCTGCCAGGGTCCTGTTCTTTTTTCATCCAGAAGCACTGAGAAGCTAGAAAAACAACAGAATTACGTAAGAAATCTTTCTCAAAAAATCTATTCTGCACTATTTGAAGGATAATTGCCAGCAGCCATTCTGTTACCAAAATACAGAGAGAAAGGTAATATTCAGATTGTATTAAATATTACGTATCAAAATGTTGTCCATCTGGATACACATGCACATAGAACTTAATCATTTTGTATTACCACTATGACCTTGGACTGACTTCAAAATAACTGATCTCAGATCTGCATCAGAAATGCAAAACTAACTCAATTGTTTGACCAATACAGAAAAAGTGAAGTGCACAAACTGGAACAAACTAAAATCTACTTGTACAGCTGGGTATTTCTCAGTAAAATTATTTGGTAAGTACTGAGAGATACCTGACGTAGTCTATATTTTTTTACTTGCATTTTTTTTTCTTGTTTTTCTTCATTTTAGAGATTGTAAAAGCAATCACCAGGTTGGCAAGATTAGAAGTCCCAGCCTTAGGAACAGCTCTGTTTTCATCATATCATACATGTCATTGTGTCTCATGCATTACTCAGCTGAAGGAAAGAGATTGCAAAATCTAAAAACATGAAATGGAAATTACCGGTAAACAGATGAAATACATTGCTTTAATGGAGTCTATGGGGTTGCTCTGACAGCCTTTCCCTAAAATGTTATGAGCCACCTGGAACTTGGGGGAATTCAGAGAAAGGATAATAACAATACTTTGTAGTTTTTAAAGCCTTTGAAATAAGAGTCTCAAAACACTTCACAAACACTAATCAAATGTCATAACAGTGCTGTGAGATAGTAATACACTATTATTCACAAATATTAAAGAATCCTTTAAAACAAAAGCAAGTCAAGGTTTCAAGTGCATTAGAATGCAATCCAATTAAGTAGCCTCATGTGGTATTTGCACTTTTAGCAGTAATTTTCTCTATGTTATGGTGAGCAGCTAAGGGATTGGGTCATTACTATGCTAGGAGCTAGTACTCTCCCACACACATTGAACACTTTGCTTGGATGTCATCATGTTATCTTCTTGTGTTACTTGTGAGTGAAGCATGACTCCAGCGTTGTGTGTTGCTACTCTCACTTGATAAAGAGAGAATAGCACCTTTGCAGTCCAACCAAGTCTTTGAAAATGTTAGCCTGAGCTTCCCCAGTTGTGAACTGAAGCAGATCCACATGAAGAGAAGAGAACTAGGACCAATTAGGTATGCAAAACAGTATGATCAGGAAAAAAAATCACTAGGATAAAATGATTTCATGAGAAGAGTATATAATGTGATGATTAAGCAGCTATCTAGAGACAGCTAATGACTATACATTGGTTTACTGCATGTCTATCCATGTTTTATCATATAGCTAGTGAATATAAAAATCTGTTTATGAGTGAGTATTATTTAACTGTCCAATGTTAATACTCAGCGCTGGATGATGTACATGCTATAGCTGCTGTAGTTAATATATGTTGATTTGATCATATATAAGAAGATGGACTCAAGGGAAAAACTGATTATAACAATAAAGGCTATATGAAATGCCTAACTGCTTAATTTGTAACTAATAATGGGGTTTCAGTTGGTTTTGTTATTATATCTTTCTTCATCTTATGAATCACTTACTTACTCAGTTAAAGCATTTATAACTACGTCTCGGAATGTCAGTTCACTACTAGAAATAGTTCCAAGAAAGCTTAGCAGTTGTAGCATGTAAACATCTATCTTATAATTAAAATTCAATTGATATGTTTGTGGCAACCATTTGCTGTTTAGGATGTATAAAAAAATTGCCCAGTGAAATCTAAATTTAGTCCCTATTAGAAATACTTTAATTTAAATATGATCACAAATCTTTATCTCCACTTCAGATTTTAAACGTAAAAAGGAGCTCAAGAAGCCACAATATCTGAATCACAGAAGATCTTTACCTTGTCTAGATCAGTCTTTTAAAAGTTGTGTTTTCTGCCTGTGTGCACACAAGGGCAAAAAGAGTAATGAAGACGTAGAAAAAAAATTAGCCAGACAAACCCACATACCCAAATGATGTGTAATTGTTGTGCTTTTAAAATGCAGTCTCTCGTTTCCTTCACCTGTGTAGGGAAGCATCAGATTCTGCTAGACAGGCAGATTCTTTCATTCACTGACAGCCTCAGAAAATCCAAGCAGTCCTGTGTGTGAAATCAGAATTTGATTGAGTAAAAGCATCAGGATCAGGCCCAGGATTAATGCATGTTGTTGACAGCCTGAACTGTGTCCCTGGTGGACTTACGCATTCAGAAGTTGATGGTAATGGTGACATTACTGAAAGGCAAAAGAGAATATAAAACATCTGCTGGGTAAGAGAGCAAAACAAAGATGGTATGTGCCCCAGAAGGGCTGTGAAATGAAATGGGGTTAACATCCATAGCAAATGCAAGAGGAAATAATTTTCTCAAAAACTAAACAAGGTGAAAGTTAACCTCATTCCAGCAGTCTGCACTAATACAGGGGTAAGAAAACAAGTTTGTTGACAGAGGAAAATAAATTTAAAAAAAAAAAAATAAAAACATCCCGTACACAAAACTCTAAATTAGAGAATGGTAGAAGACTTAAATTTCAATAGCTGCTTCTCAAGAATTGGATTCCTTCCAGCCAGAAAGAGAGGTAGGGTGATTTCACCACATTCTCACCTCTCCACTCCTCATCCTTACACCACTAGGATGAGAAGGTTCGAGAAGTAGGAGATAAACATGTAATGCTAGATGGGTAGGGTGGTTCAGTTTTTCTTCATAAGCCCATACGTACACTGAAACTCTACCTATACCTGTACGTACCTATATGCATGGTGTGAAGCTTCTTGCAGAAGCTCATAGTTTTGATTGCCAGTTTTTCCAAATCTGACCAGACAAAATGAGTGCGCACAGTATGTTCCTATGTCATGCATCCAGAGAACAAATTTGGGGTTGTAGTTATTTTATTAGACTTGCTCCATATGTGCATGTGTACTCAATAGCTGAACCTGAGAGGAGTCAATTTTCTGACTTTTAGGAAGAAGAGAGGAAAACCCGCAACATGGCATTTGATCTGGTAATATGAGAATGCCTGAACTGATGACAATTCCTGGAAATCACAATTCTGGTTAATGGTCTTATGGATTTCTTTTCAAATGAAAGTTTGGAGACTCGTTCCTTTGGACTCTTGCCTCACAGTGACACAGATTCACAGAGTTATCTCATCTTCTCTGCCACTGACCCTAAACACTACAGTGAACTACATGGTTTTGACTCATTCTCACACTGTTAAATGGCATGTTATGGGCCACTAACATATCTGAACAAGCAGATGATGAGGGATGCCTCTATGCTGTTTCCTCCTGTTCTTGCAGTATCATTGTCTGCGTGTGTGACTGTCCTCTTTCTGTCTCTAGGCTATCAAAATTGCAGAAACACAGCTATTATTGGAAAGATAGAAGAACAGTATACCTTAAGCTTCTGATTAAAGTAGTAATCTTGTTTTAAACCTTATGTTTCTCAGGTGTATGATAAGGGCCAGAAGCATCTGATGACTATAGAACATACAAATCTTAGGTCTTCACACAGAATGCTGAGTGGCTTCGGGTCTAAAGTGAGAGTTCTGTGGCTTCAGAGAATGCGAAGATTTGTGTTCACAGGCATTCAGCTGATTTTTTTATATATATTTTTCAGTGCTTAGTATAGTTCTTTGCCTTAAAGAATGCAATGCTAGGGATTAATTTGCAGGAAATATGTATGACAAAAATCTAAAAGAAAGATTCATCTGTCCTAAAACAAGGTATGCAATCATGCCAGTTGTGTAACTCCTTTTATGTTCACTGAAGAGAGTTAGACACAGAGTTCATTTCTACTTACACATTATGATTTCTTATTCCATAGGAAGAGAAATGGAAATGTTAAATGCAGTATGTCTTGCAGATGATCATCTTAGCCAGTAGACAACTCTGTATTTTGTTTTTGTATATAATAAATATAATAAAAAAGTCAAAACCATTGAGATGTTTTCTCTTTTACCAGATAATTAGATAGTATATATCTAAAAATCCAATCAGTTTAATGCAATCTACCAACTGTATTCTACTGTCAAGAGGATGTCTCCCTAATTATTGGTTCTGCAATAAAATTATGTGCAATAGAAGAATGTTATATCATGTTAGCTGTACATCTCTCTCTTTTCCCTCTTCTTTCAACCCAAAAGTATTTCAACTTAAGTAGACTGAAATGCACATATCTTTCTAATGTAAAGTCAAATCATTATCATTTCAAGAACTAAAAATCACCACTTTTCAGAAGATAAATTAATTATACAAAAAAAATAAGGAAGTCTTATTTCCCATGACTGTGTTTCACTTTATGGCATGTCAAAATGTGTCCTCCCTTCTCTTGCATCTAGATTTGAATTACATTTATATCGAGTAAACAGTACTCGTGAACCTCTGGTTATTGCTCGCTGGAATGCTGACAGAACTTGTACTATACTATTTGCTGTGCAAACAAATTACATATGCTCTCTGTAGCCTGTACAGTATATTATACAGGGCTATTGTAGGAACTTTACACCTTTTAGATCTCTGTCATCTTGTCAGAGTTGAATCTGGACAGAGAAGTCTGAAGGACTAGTATTTTATTAATTTTTTTTTAGAAATATGCTATTTAAATATGCATTTTTTAACTCCACAACTAGAATTTTCAACATGTATTAATTTTATTGATGTTTAATCCATTCAAAGCTTCTCACATGCTTTTATTTTGATTCCAATATAAAGGATACCTTAAAAATACACACTTAAAGAAACTCTTCTCCCAGGTTGCTATCAACATAGTTTCTCAGATACTGTGCTATGCCACCAAAACTACTTGTGAATTTTCCAGACATTTCACTATATTTTAGATTGCAAATAGACTTTCCTTTCACGGGCATTTTATAATATTAGATATTGCAAAGAAAAATATGTTAAAGGTTCTGTACACATGAAATAAGAAATGGGAAATGAATGAAGAAATGCATCAATAATACTGTAACATTTTTGTCCTTTGAGATTAAATATATTCTTGGTTTGACTTTAAATTACATGAGTACTACTTGTGAAGACAAAACCAGATTAATTGCAATAATGGATAATGACAACTAAGAAACATTTCTGAAAAAACTTTCTCTGTTGTTAAGAACAGTGGACGAGACTTGTGTGTATTAATTGGTTGCAAGATTATTGTGTTTCTGTAATATAATGTCCTTATGATAAAGTAGCTAAAATCAAAAGAGGTGCTTTCAGCGAAGAATAAGAAATGTGAATACTGTTTAGCACCCTAATATGACCTGATCTGAAATTCTGGACACCAGTCTGTTCATCCATATTTAAGATGCTTAAATGAAATGAGTGAGGAGAACAAATATTAAAGTGACAGAGGAAGAGATGCCAAATAATACAAAATAAAATTTATCCAGAAATAAGAAGACAGAACGCTGACATCATTGCTTATAAAAACAGAAGTGGAAAACAGGTGTAAGATAGTCAAAATAAGCAGTTAAGATAAAGATACCACCACTGTGCAAACAAATGGATATAAACTAGGTCTGAATGAACTGAATCATAGAATAATAGAATCATAGAATCATAAGGTTGGGAAAGACCTTTGAGATCATCAAGTTCAACTGTATCAGTCCCCTTACTAAACCACGTCCCTAAGAAACTCATCTACCCGCCTTTTAAACACCTCCAGGGATGGGGACTCCACCACCTCCCTGGGCAGCTGTGCCAGTGCCTGACCACCCTTTCTGTGAAGAAATTTTCCTGATGTTTAGTCTGAACCACCCCTGGCGCAACTTGTGGCCATTTCCTCTCATCGTATCACTTGTCACTTGTGAGAAGAGACCAGCACCCACCTGGCCACAACTTCCTTTCAGGTAGCTGTAGACAGCGATGCGGTCTCCCCTCAGCTTTCTCTTCTCTAGGCGAAACAACTCCAGTTCCCTCAGCCATTCCTCGTAGGATTTGTTCTCCAGCCTCTTCGTCAGCCTTGTTGCCCTTCTCTGGACGTGGTCCAACACCTCAATGTCCTTCTTGTAGTGAGGGGCCCAAAACCGAACACAGTACTTGAGGTGTGACCTCACCAGTGCCGAGTACAGGGGTACAATCACCTCTCTTGTCCTGCTGGCCACACTGTTTCTGATACAGGCCAAGATGCCATTGGCCTTCTTTGTCACCTGGGCACACTGCTGGCTCATGTTCAGCTGGTTGTCAACCAACATCCCCAGGTCCTTCTCCACCAGGGAGCTCTTCAGCCACTCTTCCCCAAGCCTGTAACGCTTTGCGGAGTTGTTGTGCCCCAAGTGCAGGACTCGGCATTCGGTCTTGTTAAACCTCATCCCATTGGTCTCAGCTCATCGATCCAGCCTGTCCAGATCTCTTCACAACACCTCCCTTCCTTCAAGCAGATTGACACATACACGCAGCTTAGTGTCATTTGTAAACTTACTAAGGGTGCACTCAATCCCTTCACTCAGATCATTGATAAAGATATTGAACAGGACTGGACCCAGCACTGAGTCCTGGGGAACACCATTCGTAAATGGTTTCCAACTGGATTTAACTCCATTTACCACCACTCTTTGGGCCCGGCCATCCAGCCAGTTTTTCACCCAGCAGAGGGTATGCCCATCCAGGCCAATGGCAGCCAGTTTCTCTACCAGAAAACTGTAAGACTTGGTGTCAAAGTCTTTACTGAAGTCCAAGTCCAGTCCAAGCCTGGAAACAAGAGGTTCATACAATGAAATTAAGCACTGGAATTCCCTAACAGGAGAAGTGACAAAGAGGTGTCCTAAGAAGCTTCAACCAGCCTATTTATACTTATACTAACAAGTCATCTGCTAGCAAATTGACTGTATATTCTAATGTTCCTCTATAGTCGTGTGTTCCCCATATAGTTCTTAAACATAAGATAGCTGTTCACAATTTTTTTCTCAAAGCAAACTATAAAAAACCCACCTGAAATAAAATTTGGATTGGTCAGTCATATTCTATTTAAGTAGTAGTTGAAAAAATAGTTCAATTTTTTTCATCATGTTTGACTCATGAAAGGACTGAGTTACAGAGATGCTAGAATGCCATACTGTGTAGCATCACACATAATTGACACCAGACTTAAGCAAATTTGACAACTGAACATAAATCCCATATCAAAAAACTAAATCTAGGAAAGCACTTATGGTCTTTATTCCTTAAGTTATTTTCGTTTGTTTTGCTATGTTCAAGAAATAAGAAAACCTACTGTATAAAATCACTGCTTTCCCAATAATTTAGTTGAAATTATTTATGATTCATTAGCAAATACTTTGTGAGAAGATGTTTTGAAAGAATATTATACTGAAATACTTATTATGGAAAGATAAGCAGAAAAGCAGATAAAAGAGAACAAATGTCAAATTCTCAGCTGCTGTTACTATATCTTACTATATCTGCTTCTTTCTTGGTTAGCAAAAGTATGGTCCCTAGAACAAACTAAAATCTTTAAGTAGAGTCAGCAGCAGTTTCACGTCTGTGAAACCTGAAAAAAGGAGGAAATTCAGGAGAATACTTTAACTCAAGGGCAATTTTTGCCCCAGTTCTTCATAATGATTCAAAAATCTAATGTATATCAGTCTAATTTCCAAGCAACAGTCTTCTTTGTTCATTCTGCTGCCTGAGAAGCATCAGTCAAGAGTGAGACTAGCATTAGTTCAATCAATGACTACTTTATGCTTGCTAATCCTTTTCAGAAGAAAGAGTAATAAAATGTGTGTACTACTAAGCAATGTTAGTTCAACTGACTTTTAAATAAAAATTTATGGTTTGTGATAAATAATGAATAACTTCTTGCCAGACATGCATCCAGTCTAATAGGTATCAAATCTATTGGAAGAGTCAAACATTAGGCAGTTATGACAGTAAGAAAACAGTTGAAATTATTTGGGGTAGGGTTCTAGGATTTCTCCATAATCAAAACCACATCAAAACACTTCTATGCAGGCAGAATGTTTACTGGAAGTTTAGCAATTATTACTGGCTGTAATTTTTCTATAGTCACAATATTAGTTTCTCAATATCTTTGCCATGTAAGACAAGTCTTTAAAATTAAATAAAAATATCCACTACTGAAGTTGGCATGAAATAACTGTTTTGTAAGTTGTTTCCTGCTGTTTCCAGATTTCTGAAAATCTATATGATATTGGTTAGTGGGATATAGGACAAGAGAGGAAGGTCATGGAGGAGATTTAAAGCTTGTTTGAAACACAGGTTTTGTTACATATTGTCAGATAATTTAAAGATGATTTTGCTGTCATTTATACTTACTGGTACTAGATCAAGATAACTTAACTGAACTCACTGGTGCTTTATCTCCTTTATATATAAGAATAAATTCAATTAGATTCAGGCCCAACATTTTGAGAATGACAATAACAAATATAGTTAAGTTATATAGATATATATTCTATCTTTCTTCTTTGTTATGCTACATGGAAGTCCATTTCTGGCTATAATTTCCTACAGGAAATTAATTTTATAAAGTAAACCCAGAACATAAGTATTTTCTCGCCAAGAAAGCTGAGACCAACAGCTTTTCATTTTTCAGGATTCTGAGGTTAATAAAAATTACAAAGCAAAGAACTTTGCTCAGAGATTGAGCTGACAAGTCTTAACATGACAGTCAGAGAGTTTTCACTGTGTGTGTAAAACCCAGCAAATTTAAATTTAAACACCCAGGGCATAATCTCCAGATGCACAGATGTCTGTCTGTACAGAAAGATGACAAGTGTGGTGCCACTTTTACATTTTCCCTGTTCTTGAGGACAGCCGAAAGTTGAAATAGTCTCCTAAGCTGTTTAGAGCATGTGGCTCAAACCTATGCTAAATCGATCCAGGGGATGGCATACGCTTGGATCACATCTATATGCAATATATTTAGAGGTATTATTCCAGCTATTGATCTCATGCTATGAGATGTGTTTACATACCTGGAATGAGTTGCCCTCTGCAGGTTGCTTTTCTCCACTGGCTTCAATGAGATATAACTTTAGGCTAGGTCTTTAGGAGTCTAAAGTTCGGTGAGATAAATCCGGCCTTTTGTGGCTGCTTAATGTTCCTTAAGATAAATATGCAATGCAAATGCAGTACTGTCCTCCCTCAGCCCAGAAAGCTTCATCTCATATTTACTATTAAGAGTATCCTCTGCATTTGTAGCCTAAAGATGATGTGCTGTAAACTGTAAGGGAATTCAACATTCGTTCAAGGCAATCTACTGGAGGCTGAAGACCCTCTCTGCACTTCTTATAGGGGATTATTTTGAGATAGTACCGGATGGTGTGTTATGAGCAGATTGAGTTCATTATATCAGCCTCAGGAACACTCTCGCTGCAAATTCAGTCAGTGCTGTGCTGAGTTCAAGCTCATATGCCCAAATTTAGTGCAGTGGTATTGAGAGCTGCTTATCTGCTAGTTTTTCAGTTCTGTCCTTTGCCTCAGCTCTGACTGAGCAAACTCGATTTACTGGTTGGACGTCTCTGTTCTATATTCTATTCAATACTACCTTTTTTTACTGGTTAACATTAACTTTCATTTCAGAGAATGGCACTCATCTGTGTCGTGTATAATCACATGAGCACATTTACACCTTCACTACATATTTCCTACAAATTAACTGTTCATTCACTGTGAAACAGTACAGTTCAGCATTTTCTGAGCACCATTGTAATACACAGGCTCATTGTGAAGTGATGGTAGGTGAACTGCATAGTATTTAATGGATCTGTGTTTCTTCTTTAAGCCTACTAATTACTGTAATTGATAATTATTCCAATTACTTTCTGGATAGGGCTTAGTTTAATTTATGTCTGTGCTGTTCACTTTCCTATGCAAATCCAACTTTTTGGCTGTGGAATCAAATAACTTATAGCTCACAGACAGTTTTTCTCCCTTCAAAAGTTAATTAAACTATAGTGTACATTTTTACATGTTAGTATGTAGGAGAGGTCAGCAACAAAAGTACCATATATATTATGGATCCTATCCTGCGTCTCTTAATCATCTCCAGCATCAAATATACTTCAGTGACACTCTTCACTATATTAGATATTAACAGTAGAATTACAAAAACTGACACGATCTTGAGGACAAATGCTGGGTAAACACTCATCCTGCAGCACTAGCAGTCACTGCTAAATATTCTAGAAAAACAGATATTAATGACCTTTTTGTTTAAAGGGGAAAGGTTGAGGTCAGAGAATGTTACTTGAAAGAGTACACCACCACCAAGATTTCGACATGCGTATGCATTACCAGAACTTACCAACTGTCATTAAAGATAGAGGAGTGTGGGAGGTAGGAAAGATTTTGTTCTTCAACCGTATAATATTTATTCTTTCGAACCACAATGTTCCATAAGTCTTGCTCTATACTGAGAAATAAGTGACATCAATAATGAATAGACAATTTTCAAAGGCAATTTTATAATTTTCTGTACCATCACACAGTTTTAGTGCATTTCTTTAGTAGCCACATGAGAGATGAGCTAAAGTATGGTTTTGGAAGCATATTTTCTTACTGTCTTCAGGCGTACACTACAAAAGACATTCTACTGGAGCATGTGGTTCTTGTTAACACAATCAACAAGTCTTTAAGTACAGTAAATAATTTACACATCAAAAAATTGATTCTTAATCAGAAACAATTGCATCTCCTGTTTATTAGATTTTCAAAGATTTTCCCCTCAGAACAGTCAAATACATTGTTTGAAAAGTTGTGAATTTATCTAAAAAAGAAGCCTGAGATACATAAAAGTGTTAATGCCAGTCTTTGTGTACTGTGTTCATCCAATAGACTACATAGGCTTACAGTAGAGACATGGGTTCTTGAGGAATGTGAGGTAGCTGTTTCATTTTCATCTCAGTAGGAATTTTGCTTGCAAGAGATGTGAGAATAATAAGGGTTAAAATGAGCACAAATCTCTCCCACATCCTATTATCTTTTCTAGCTTAAAATCATGGTGGTTTACAACAGTCAACTTACCTGAAGCCAGACTTCAGTCTGGATCTAAAAACCAGCTTAAAATAAAAGATATTATACCTCAGTATGAGTTGGGTGAAATTTGTGGATGGTTTCTCAGGTTGCATATTAGACTGGGAACAAAAGCATGCATAACATTATTGCCTTCATTTCTTTAGCTTAACGCCTGTCAAACTACCTATTAGAGTTTAATGTGTAATATTGGCGTTTTTGACCTGGATATTTAGCTAAATTTGAGGTGATGAAGTTGTTTCTGTTAGGAGGAAAAACTGATGATGAAGTCAAGTGTGAGTTTCACCCTACTTTAAAAATGATAAAAGCTTTTTTTACATATATTTTCATCAGTGGGGATGTCACTGCCTATATGAATTTCTGATCCTTCTTCAGATTGTCTCCCTGTCTTTCCCTGGTGAACTGAAAATCATGAAAAAAAAATTGTATCATTGAAAATTCTCTGCCTGCTTGTTGAACATGTATCTGTATTTTACATGATAGTAGGTGCAAACTGTCTGTGATGACAGTATCTAGTTTTCTTAAAGGATGTATCTGAAAAATAATAAGATATATATAAAATATTTTGAGAATTTTGACAAACTCAGAACAGCCATAATGTATAAATTTGTATCTTATTTTCTATTTATTTAAAAGTAATAATTAATAAATATTAATAGTCTTCTGAAAAGTATCCTTGAGGTTTTATATTTCAGAATAAGTATGACAGCGGTCTCACTTGGGAAGTCTTACCTTCAGAAATCAAGCATGATACTGATTGTTCCAACCAGCTATGTCACCATCTGAAAATGTAATTAAAAAGAGCTTTTGCATGACTTACTGTCTGACTAACCATGAACAAAACAGTGCACACATGGGGACATATTTTGCAGTCCTTAATCAAATGAAATCCTGTTGTTTTCAAAGGTAGTTCTGCTCAATTAAGAACCAGAGATTTGGGCCCATGCATTATAATGCACAAGGGTATGTACTGGCGTCAGAGATGTTTTTAGGATGTCAATTAGCTTGTTTTCTATTGAATATATGGGTGAAGAAAATACAAGAGAAAAGGACTGACTCTGTATTTCACACTACATAGAGTTTTACATATGCATCATCACATCAGAGTATCCTTTTACCTTTCTGAGAGGATTTATACAATACTGGAAAGTAAGATAACAATACTTGGTTTGTTTTTTTTTTTAATTTTGCTCACTGCAACCATTTCTAACCTTACCTTCAGATTTTGCTCTGAATGAAGCTTTTAGCATTGCATAAAGTGAAACAACTCCCCAAACCAACAAATACCTCTACTTAGCTCTCCAAACTCATCCCATTGACTAGAGATTGAACTCAGTTGCTTAAGACTTGACACCTACTGCAGTACTTTATAAAATGAAAATAATCTGCATGGGTTGGAAGCTATAACAGTAGGATACATGGAACCACATTCTGGTGCAGTAGAGTGGGAAGATTTTCCTAGGGTATGGTTCTTCCTTTTCCTTTATGCAACTGAATTGATCTCTAGTGTTTCACTTGTTATCACATTCCGGTGATCAGTCTTTCTTCAGGCTTGATACTTTTGAAGAAATACAAACACATCCTAGTGTGGAAATACTTGAGTACAGTTTAAGGATTTTCCTTCAGGTGTTTATCAATCAGCCACGGTAGCATAGTTCAAGAAACTGGAGCAAGGACCACTGAACTCATTGCACAGGTCTCTTATCAGTCAGCAGCGTTTTCTGACGCCTCTCTGAATGGAGCAAACATCAGAGTTTGAAAATCACTGTCCTTCAAAGATGAATAGTTCTGTGACTTTTCCCATTCCCTTGTATGGTTTGGACATACGTTGTGCCATGACAAGAGTATTGGTTTGATACAGCACTCAAGTGAAAGCAGGTACTGAGTGAAAGACAATGCAATTTTACAAGGACCCACAGAAAATCTGAAACACTGCAATAACAACAACAAAAAAATTACTAAGAACTAATAGCTCGTGAATAGGAAACCGCATTTCATTCTTGCCACCTGGGCTAATACTAATTGTGAGTAGTAAAAAAGGAGATTTCAGCTGAATACTTAACTGCTGTTTGAAAAAGTCTTCCAGTCAGAATTACCTATGCCTAGTCACTGTATAGGCTTCTTTGTGGTCTGGGAGAAATGCTTAGAAGGAAGCAGATATAAAGAACAGTTCAGTTCATGGTCCTGAGAAACTGTAAAATAAAAGTCAAGTAGATGTTTCCCCAATGGTAAATCTATTTTATTTTATTTTTTTTCTTTGGACTGGTAAATTTAAAAAACAAAATAAACCAAACCAAAACAAAAAGATTCCCTCTGTCCCAACAGATCATTTCCAGAGTATATGTAAATGAGTCTGCAGAATGATCAGCTAAAGTAATCTCTTGTGTATAAGATGATTTTGTCACTCTCCGAGATTCCTTTTCCTTACCTTTCAGTTGGGAAATGAAATACCACTACAGACAGCTGTCACAGTAGACTAAGCCCATTGTGCCAAATTCTTCACACAAAAAACCAAAAGTTGACAGGTGTGTCTTAATTAGTTTTGATATGTAATTAAGTTGTTTCCTTGAGAAGCATCTTCCCCCTTCAGGTTTACTATCTCTTGTGTCTCATATCTCGGAAGAAAGAAATTTTTCTGGAGGTTATATACAGCCTAAAATGAACTGATATAAATACCACAAAAAAATGTACCTGTCCCAGAAGCTGTAGATGAATGAGATTTTATCATCCCACATTTCACTTTCTATTCAAACGTGTATTTGTTCAGTCTATTGTGGTAAGATATTGACCTTACATTTTAGAAAATTAACCAAACACATAAACCAATTTGATCTCAGCACTCTCAAGACGAGTATAACATGGGACTACACACAACAAATCACAGAAATAGCACTGCATAACAGAAGAATGTTTCCTGACTTACTATTTATGGGGAGTGGGGCCTGATTGCATGAATAGAATCTGATTAGTTAGCAAGAGAAGATGAGATTTTTTTCTCTTGGGACTCAGAGAGAGAATGTAGTGAAGAAAAATTTAAGAAAAAGGAGGATTCTGATCCTGTTGCAAAAGTATTAAACCCAGTGACAATCTGTGAAACTACCTGATCCCATCTTCCTTCCAGATGTTGACCTGTGTGCCGTCAGTGTAACAATTCAAATCATGACTAACTTGATGAGCTGTGAGCTTTGTGATTTTATAGATCCTTTAAGTCATCACATCATCCTTAAGGACTAGAAAGACACTTGTACAAGTTGAATGAAACACTTTTTCTTTTCAATATTATTTTATTAATCTCTTCTTCAAGATTCATTAGTGAATTACAAAGTACGTAATAACCATATCAATAATAAAATGCATATGAAACAATGGTAAAATCCTTTTACTTATTATGTATGCTTAATATTTTTTCAAAATGGAATTATCTGCATGCATTTTGCTAAAGACAGTGAAGAACAATTGGCAAATACTCTTTGTGACAATAATCTGTTGTAACTTCAATATCCATTTCTGTTTCGCAGAGCTTTATCTAAAGAAAAAGGAATAGCATATAGTTATAATTTAACAGTGATTATTTCTCTTTGCAATAGCCAGTCACCAGATCATTGGTTGACTGTCACTGTCATGCAGAATTATGAGACCATTCTATATATTCTGTAGTGTTCTGTTAAAGTAAAAAACTATAACTTTTCCAAGAAAATCTGGTCAGTGTAAATATCTTTTTTAAAAAAAGTTGTTATTACTCAATTGAAAAAAAAATATTTAAATAGCTTGTTTGACTTATAATACACAGTTAACACAAACAGGTGAGTTTTTAAAGGCACATCTCTGTGTGCTTGACCACTTTTTTTGGGGAACGTGTGATTTTTTTTTTATTTATTTTAATTGGAAAATATTAATTGGAAAATTGAATAATAACCTGTCAGTACTGGATACTTGAAAGCCTAGATACTCAAGAACAAAGAGGAAGTCTAGGCAGAGTAATACACAGAACAGTACAATTGCTTTATAGGTTTCCAGTGTTGTTCTACTTGTTTCAAATCGTTGCGTAATTCCGCTTTTCCCAAAAGGTCAATCTTACAAAGA